>OY723387.1:55367683-55967683 GCA_963210295.1 Ophion ellenae
TTTGTTCTCGAAACAGTGGCCCACCTCGATTGTGTACGTTGTCGCGACTGTCTCGCCGTCGTTTCGCACGTAATACAGCAACAGCTCCGACAACGGTGCCATGCTCGGCGTTACCTTGACACTCAGAGGGAACCTGACACGAAGAATGTGCCAATTACAGTATCATTGTATACGAGAAAAAAAAACTGATACAGGATAAAAGAGGAGAGAGGGAGAGAGAGAGACCTGTGAACAACACTGGAGTGTTCGCTCTTATTGTTCGGAGCCTCGACAGCTCCAAGAACGTTGCGAAACTCGGAATAATTGAGAAGAGAGTCCTGGTGTGGCTTGTGCTTCACGTGACCGAATATCAAGAGATCCCCCTTGGAATTGATGGAATAATGAAAAGCGAGAGACTCATTGGCGACTTTGCCACTCGTTGGCATCGTGTACATAACGTTGAAAGGGTACTTTTCGCCGCACACGATTGGCTGATAGCCACGCGCTACGGCGAGATAACTGTCGGATGGGGAGTACCAAGCTCCTACATCGATGTAAGCCGAGGGCTGATCCATGAACACCTGAAAACGAACGATCGCAATAAATACGACTTGAGAGATGAAATCGTTAACTCGGACAAGAACATTTTTGGGATTTGTTCGTGAAAAGTTATACAATCGATTGTGCTTTTTATTCTGCACTAATTATGGTGCAGTGATGTGAATTTTTTTATCCGGTGTCAACAGGAGGTCGCTTCTTGTATTAATTAAAAAAGCACAAGAGCTTCCGATGTTTTCGTTAATGACGTGCAATCATTTGGGATACATTTAGAAAAACGCATAAAAAATATTTCTCCCAATGACTTGGGGGGGGGGGGGGGGGGGGGGGAGATATCTTGGGGCGAGGAAAGAATTGCTTATTTTCATTATTTTTTTAAAGCCAAAATACCGTCACTGTTTTTGAGACTTGGGGATTGTTTTATTACTACTTTTGGCTGTTACATGGTTTTTTAAAGTTAATCTCTGAAAATGGCGGAAGTATGGCATGGTTCTCTAAACGTCGGCGGGGTTTAGTTTGAAAAAAAAACCAACGAAGATTTTTCTTTCATCAACACTCCTACGCGGTACATGAACCAAGAAAAAGTAAGAAATGTGGAAAATTGATTAAACGGTACGCTATGAAACAAAAAGATTGAATTTTCCGAAAAAAATGGCTGCATTTTGCAATAAAACAATACTTTTTATTTAAATTTTTTCAAAACATTTACCGTCTTGTTTTACACAATTAGGTTAGAAAGATTTATACAAAATTTCATCAGAAGATCGTGCCATGCCTCCGCCATTTTTAAAGATTAACACAAAAATACCATGTAACAGCCAAAAGTAGTAATAAAACATAGCCTAAGTCTCAAAAACGGTGAAAAAATCTTTCCTTTTGAGAAAAACAGTATCTCCCCCCTTAAGGAGGTTTGGAACGGCAAAAATTCGCTTGCGGTCAATTTTCATAAAAAAGGCCGCGAATAAATATTATACTTTTGTCTTTTCAAGGGTATTCATTGTAACATTGTAAAATAAGAAAAATTCTAGAGATTCATTTCCAGGTCAATATTATCGATGCACCAACTTAGCGAGGCGAATTATGTCAAATCCGGTTTTACCATATCTCGAAAACCGCCAGCGATGTCAACTTAAAATAGATACAGGAATTGCGAAACACTGTAACGCATTAATTAAGCCTGACACATGATCGATAAAAATGTGTTTTCTAATCTTACAATAACAAATGGCTTGGATTTTTCTATATTTTTTCTTATCTGGACGCTATTCGTCGATTTTATTTTTATTTTTTCCGTGTAATCGGTCGAGCGAAGCGTCAGAAGAAAACATATTCCGGGGATTTCGTGAAACGTCATCTATTCGACTGGAATCATAGTAAAACCGGGTTTGACGTAATTTGTCTTATCACATTGGATCGCCGATATTAGTGACCTCGTAATAAATCTCGAGAAGTTTTCTTCTTTTATAACGTAATAAAAAAAGTGCCCCGAAAAAGAAAAGAGTTTTATATTTAGACTCGGCCGTCTTGTAAACACGTAAATTCGAGGCAATTTTTGATATTTCAAACCTCTAGTCCGATTGGAGTAAATATTTTCAACTTATCGTTACCGTGCTGTTGATTTATAGGAAAATAAAAGATTTTTTTCGTTGCCTCATCGCAGTCGTAAATCACCAAAGAGAAGATAAAAGAGAGAGACCCGGGAAAAATGGACATATATAAACATAAATAATCATGTATGATCTTGTCATAAATGATCACATGTAATTATATATATATATATATATATATATATATATATATATATATATATATATATATATATTCATATATATACAAGGCGGAAAAAGTTTTCAAATAAATAAATAAAAAAGTACGCTAAAGCTGGAGCCTGTAGGCAAACTCAAAGTACTCCCGCCAAGGCCGTGAATTTTCCCATTTAATTTCAATGGAAACTCGGACCTACTACACTTTTTTTTGCCCCCACCTAAATAGTATTTTGAAAAATCTGAAACTTGGCATATATCTTTCCAATAGTCATAGGTATTCTACAAAAAATTGGGCCATTTACAACGATGGCATTTTTAAAGCATCAGCGCGTCAAAGTTGCGTCTTGAAGTAACAAATCATCATTTAACGAAATAAATGGATTAATAAATAATATTAAACAATTAGATATACATACATGAGTTTTTACCAATTGTATGAACTAAGAATTGTTACATTGAACAATTCTTGTAACTTGTTTAAAACAATTAAACAATTGTGCGATTACAAATTGATAGACAAACGAATTTCTGAAGTATCGTTAAACAAATTCAGGAATCATTTGTGGTACCTAAGTCCAGAAACTGTTGCACTGGCATTTTTTGATGAAACATAGTCGAATGAAACGAAAAGACAAATGGTGTCTAGACTGAGCATCATTAACGACGAAATAGATCGTCCGAAACGAGTGGAAGTACGTGACATCGCAAGTTTGCGTAATTTAACTGTCGTGTCATTCGTTTCGTCTCAATCGCGGACATTTTTCGAACGTTTTGACATAAAACAAGATTTTTTAAAGAGTGATCCAACACAGTGGCCAAAAGATCATAATTCAAGAACACAACGAAATTTTATCGAAAGATGATGCGCAAAAACAATTCATTTTACAAATTGTATCCGAGAATAGAGCGCAATTTCCTGATGCTCGGAAACGTACCGTACTAAGAGATTTATAGATCATGTAAACTCATTGTACCATAGTAGTTTGATCTAAGCTGTGTAAAAGTGTAAAAATAATGTGTCTCGTCATAATTACTGCAACGACATGTTTAATGTAACAATCCTTAGTTCATACAATTTGTAAAAACTCATATAAGTATATCTAATTGCTTAATATTATTTATCAATCCATTTATTTCGTTAAATGATGAATTTTTACTTCAAGACGCAACTTTGACGCGCTGGTACTTTGAAAATGTCATCGTTGTAAATCGCCCAATTTTTTGTAGAATACCTATGACTATAGGAAAGATATATGCCAAGTTTCAGATTTTTCAAAATATTATTTAGGTGGGGGCAAAAAAAAGTGTAGTAGGTCCGAGTTTCCATTGAAATTAAATGGGAAAATTCACGGCCTTGGCGGGAGTACTTTGAGTTGACCTACAGGCTCCAGCCTTAGCGTACTTTTTTATTTATTTATTTGAAAACTTCTTCCGCCTTGTCCGCAGGAAAATTCAAAAACACCCCAAATAAGGACCACCCTAATATATATACACACACATGATTACATGTAATCATATATGGCTACATATATGATTATATATGGCTACATATTACTATATATGATTATATAGAGAAAACATTTCGTTCATGATCATTATTGACAAGATCATACATGATTATTTATCTTTATATATGTCCATTTTTTCCCGTGAATGTGCAAGTACTTTTTTTTATAATACAAGTGTAAAATATGATTATATGAAGAAGTACAATATGTGTTGACCTATTTGTGATATTATGCTGGTAAATAAATAATACCGAAAAAAAATACTTATAATTTGTATATATATTAACAATTATTTAAATCACCACTTTAGTACGTTTATAATAAAACAATAAAACATTATCAGCATCACATGCTGATTTTGCTGCTTATAGACAGTATTATATGAAAAATGACACGCAGTACACATGATCCCATATGATATCAAAATAGTCTGTAGTGGTATTATATATGGAATAATATCCATGGTCATATATGTTTTCGTTATTATATACGTTCAAATACGGTTTTTGCAGATAATTACGATTACATGTATGATTATATATGACACCAAAATAGTTTGTACATCATATATAGGTTCATATACATGGTCGCATATACAATTATATACGCTTATATATGTGTTTTGGGGGGCAAATGCATTATATATAATAATATATAGTACATGTTGTATCATATATGAGTTCATATATACAATCATATGTTCATATACGAGTCCAGAGTACCAACTTTTGAACATACATGATCATATATGGGCATATATGGTCCACACCTAGAAAAAATAAATACTATACATGGTAATATATCTACATATATGATCATTCATGAAGTCATGTTGAGGCATATATAATTTTATATAATGTTATATATAAGTATAAATAATTATATATGTTTATACATGTCCATTTTTTTCACGGGGAAAGAGAAGAGACAAATGAGCATACCCTCCATCGTTTGTCCGGTGAATAATACTTGGTCGGATATTCAATCGCAGTGGCGACGAAACTCAAGAGGACGATATTCTTGTGCTGGGGCGGTACGATGAAATTAACGAAACCACCAACTGACGAGGTGAAGTTTCGACACTCGACGACGACGCGAACCCACTCGTCCTTGCCACGTACTCTCAGGCACAATTGGATCTTTTCGCCGAGTGCAGGTGTCTGATCCTGGCGCAGTACTCGGAGCTACGAATTGATCGACGGTAATGATGAGATTATTTATTCCGAGATGACGGAACGGCTCGACGTACCTTTCCGTGATAGGGGAGTCCGAGCTTGAAATATTTTGGTGTGTGCGGCGCGAATTCGAGCTTCAACGCTTGATGCACGACGATCGTACGACTCGTCGCAGTCTCGATCACGTCCGTGCCCGCTTCGGTCAAATTCGCACTGAGCACTATACTCGTCGGTGCAACTTGCCAATGAGCCAAACCAAGCTCCGTACCGGTCACCGTGAATTTCGTACATCCGTCCGCTGACGTCAGCTGAAACGGAGTTCAATCGGCAAGCCTTACTCTGCCCTGTATTTTGAAGTATCGTTGGGAAAACCGGGAAAAGTCCGGAAATTTTAGAAAATTCTCTGGAATTTTTTCAGAATTTACTTTTTGCGAGATTTACGAAAAATGACACCGACTTGAAAGACAAACTGACAAGTATAAAAATAAATACTTTTTTGTGTTTTTAATATTTATATTATTCTTCATTATATACAACGACAAAAAGTTATGGTAGTGCCAAACATCGAAAATTTTGAAAACTAATTTACTCTAAAGCTCTTTACTTTCGATTTGTCGATACACAACTACACAATTATTATCGTAGATGAAAATGTATATTTATTTTTTATTACTGGCACCGACATAAAAATTCTGTTTATAATAAAGAACAGGTTCGGTATTTTCTTTTACTTTACCGTGCTTAAATAATTTTCCGAACTTCATTGTTTTTTTGCATTTTCATATTTAACATTTTCATATATTTGACCTTCAAGAAAACGATGTTCTTTATTTGACCCCAATCTGCCTGGAATATTTCCAAAACCTGTATTGAAAACCTGGCAAAGTCAGGGAATTTCTGAGTCAGTAACAGCCATGTTCACTGTTTCTACAAGTTTAAACCTATGTCAGAAATTTTGCAACTCGATGCTGGTGAGATGAGGATCTCTATGACGGCCTTATATATGTTTAATAAAAATAGATCGTTTTTTTATTGGCTTAAATGATATATAAACATCCCAAGAATGATGTGGCTGATATGTATAAACATCCTTAGAATGAAATGGTCATGTTTTGAAAATCGAACAGACGCGTAGCTCCTGACATTTTTAACCGATTGATTTCAAATTTTGACTGTAGCTCCTTAGATTGCCTACGAAGTACGCACGATTTTTACGATTGATTAACAATTGCGGTTTTTATGAACGAATGGAGGCCGTTGTTTTAGTCGAAAATTCGACTTTTTTCCAAAATGGTGCCAAATTTCCAGAAACCAATATTTTGCAATAATCGTGTGTACTTCGCTGACAAAACTCATGTCAATTACCAAAAAAAAATTTTTGTGGTAATTGATTTTTTTTGGTAATTTGGTAATTAATTTTTTTATTTATTATTTTTATTTTATTTATTATTTTTTGGTAATACATTTTTTGGTAATAAATAATTTTTTGGTAATAAAATAAATAAAATAAATTTTATTTATTTTATTTATTATTTATTATTTTTTGGTAATTTGGTAATTAATTTTTGGATATTGATTTGAAAAAAATATTTTTTGGTCCAAGTACTCATGTGTGTCTTAAGGGGCCACTGCACTTTGAAAATTTCATAAAATCGAAAGCAAGCAAGGATTGAAGAGATCGACGATGATGAGCAATCAGAAGGGATTTTGTACGGTGCAGGAATTACCGATTGAGTTTAGGTAAGAGTCTTTCATAGTATAAACTTCAAACGCGTTTTTCTCGAAACAACGTTTTCAAAATCTAGCTCCATCGTATCTCTAAAACTAATAAACCGATTCTCTTTAAATTTGAACCACATATGAGGCATTCCACGCCACTTCAGCCAGTGAAAAAAAAATCCATAAATAATTTTCAAAAATCGAGTTACTTTATTGAAAAATATTTACCAAGTATCGACATTTAAATAAAAATTCTGACGTTTTTTCTCGTTGATTACCATTTTTTAATGTTTGTTCATTCAAATGGCTGTATCTTTGGCAGGATTTGACGTATTTACATTCGTAAAAAACGAAAATGTGCGTCTTTTTCTAGCCTCCCAGAAAAAAATTAATTTAGATTTTATTGAGCAAGTCGAACGTCCGTTTCAGCGCAAAATGTGCAAAAATATTTTGTTTTCTCAAGGAAAGACACTCGTTATTTTATTTTAAAGATTTTCCCCGAATTGGGAATACGCAAAACAGATTTGTGGTATGTTTTATATTATGGGATTCCCAAACACCGTGAAGTAACAGCTATTTTTATTTTTTAATTTTTTTTATTAATATTCGATTGAACAGTGTGGAGCACTCGCTGTATGTTTACCACGTTTTTGAAATACATATGACATATATGTCATATGTACTGAATAGGATACCAATGATCTTATGGCACGTAATAAAGGAGTAATATATTACTGAGCAATATTGACTGATTGGTCGTGCGGTGTCAAAAGAACACACAGCTTTTTTTATTTGTTTGAAGCAAAGCTTTTTCACGGTCCGAAAAGTGACAACTCAATGATAGTAAAAGATGGGTGTATAACATCAACGAAATTGTAGTATCAGAAACATGCTGATGGTTTCTTCATTAAATCAATCCTCAATCCCACCATGTTGAATTAGAATACTTCGAGGCAAATATTACATCGAAAAATAATTGCTCGGGTCTTCAGTATCAATTTGCTCACTTTTAAGGGGAGATGGTCGAGATATAGAAGCAATGAACATTCCGTCCACCGTAGAAGACCTACACTATGGGCCTGGTATCGATGATTCCATGTAAGTTGACAAATTTCATGATTTATTCATTCCCAAATATTCAAACGCGTTTTTCTCAAAACCACGTTTTTCAAATCGGTACCCAAAATTTCTCGAAAACCAATGAACCGATTGCCTTGAGGTTTTTCGTGGTTATTCTATACACCATTATCTAGTACTTGTCATAGGATTTTTTTTTCCGTTACTTAGTTTTTGTTTTATAGGCAAAATAATAACTAATTTTTGGCCCAAAAATCACTATATATGTTCAAACGTCCTCCATTTTGTCATAAATCGATATTTTCAAAATCGGCTATGACAAGTACTAGATTATAGTATCTAATTTAATAATATTTTTGGTTTTTTTTCAGATGATTTTTGAAGAAACGCCAGTGGGTACCGTATACGCAGATTTTTTTACGACGCTCCAAGGATCATACAATATTCTTGTATATTTATGATATTTTTAAATAAAGAAAATTAAACATATTTTTGAATGTATATACTTTTAGATAATTAAAACCCCAATCCGAAATTTCGAATAGTTTTCCTTGAAAAAATTCCTTAATGGCCTAGCAGAAGAAATGACTTGATCCGAAATTGCGTTGTTGAAAAATCGTTTTCACTTCTGCCAGGCAGCAGTAAGCGAGAATCAAGCACGCTAAAAAACACACCTGTATCTCATTGTTGATCTCGGGAAGATTGAGCTTTCGGCGCCAGCTCGGAGTTTGGGGGCTCGATTTGAGCAAGAGGCTGCCTCGCACGGGCTTTCCATAGCTGTAACTAGCGCACACCGTCCACGTGACGTTTTCCGCGTCCGCCAGTATGTATCTCGGTGAATTGATCGTGACTTGAAATCTGGGCAAAACGTATTTTCTCACTTCGAACGTCGACGTGTGGATAAGCTGGGGTAGTGACTTTTTCTTCTCGACTTTGATTCTCCAAGCGCCCTGTGGAACAAAAACCATTAGCCCAGTCTCGCTTTACCGTTTCTCTTGCGTCGATCGCGATTTAGCCGGGCTTGAATAGCACGCGGTCAAATATTGAGGAGGGACATACCTTCAGGCGAGGACTAAATTCGCTGATTTTCATGATTTTTTTTTCAAAAGTAAAGATTTTTTTTACCATTTTTTAGAATTAGGGTATGTTTTATTACTACTTTTGGCTGTTACGTGGTATTTTTTATTAATCTTCAAAAATGGCGGAGGTCTTCTAAACTGCATTTTCAAACCTGGCGTGACGTTGAGCTAAAAAATAATCAACCGATTCTTATGAAATTTGGTATAAATGTTTCTAACCTTACCGTCTTAAACATGACCTTGAATGTTTTTGAAATTTGTTTAAAACTATTTTGTTTTGTCAGATGTAGCCATTTTTTCGGAATTTTTTGTTTAAAAGCGTACCATTCAATCGATTTTCAACATTTCTCACTTTTTCTTCATTCATATTCGCTTTGCGGAAAGTTTCTCGTAAAACAATTGCCCAATTGACTATTTCTCGAAAACAATTTCTCGATAACAATTGCGGAATGAACAATTTCTCAAATACAATTTCCCGAAAGAACATTTTCCAGAAAGCAATTTACCGACTAAACGATTTCCAAAGTGAACAATTTCTCGAATACAGGATCCCGACTCCACAATTTCCCGAATAAACAACCTTTATTCCAACCAATAAACAACAAACAAATTCGAGAAATTGTCCATTCGGGGAACTGTCCATTCGGGATATTGTATTCCAGAAATTGTTCATTTTGAAAATTGTTCATATTGTTTGAAATTGTTTATGAACAATTTCTCGAATATAATATCCCGAATGGACAGTTCCCCGAATGGACAATTTTTTGAATGAACGACCCAAACAATCCCAAACAAAAAACAAGCAAATTTGGGAAATTGTCCATTCGGGGAACTGTTCATTTCGGGATATTGGATTCGAAAAAATGTTCATTCGGCAAATTGTGTACGAGAAATGGTCCGTTCCATAAACTGTATTCGGGAAATTGTATTGGCGAAATTGTCATTCGGGCAATTTTTTTCGAAGAATTTTCGCAAACGTCATTTTCTGCGTATGAGTGTTAATGAAATAAAGATCTTCGTTGGTTTTTTTTCACATTAATCCCGGCGACGCTACGTGTAACGCCGTCTGGCAACCAGGGTTGGAAATAATGCATTACTTTTTGTAATGCATTAGCGTTTCCATTCCTCATTAATTTACATTTCGTGATGAAAACAAATTTGAGTAACCATTACATTACATTCAGTAATGTAATAAATTCCCGGTACTCATTACATTACATTTTATCATGCAAACAATTGTGATCACTTATTACATTGGATTTTGTAATGTAAAAAAATTTGATTACTCACTGAAGTAAATCTTGTAATGTAAAAAATTTCCATTCCTCATTACATTACATTTTGTAAAGTGAAATATTTTACATTGTAAGATTTACTTCAATGAGTAATCAAATTACTCAGTGAAATTCCATTACTCATTACCTTATATGTTATAATGTAAAAAAATTCCATTCCTCATTACATTAAATTTTGCAATGTAAAAAATTTCCATTACTCATTACATTACACTTTGTAATGTAAAAAAATTCCATTACCCATTACATTGGACTTTGTGATGCAAAAAATACCCATTGCCCATTACAATGTAATGTGTAATGAAATTTTTTGTCATTCCACATTACATTGCATTTTGTAATGAAAATGTTTAACATTACAAAATGTAATGTAATGAGTCATGGACATTTTTTACAATACAAAATATAACGTAATGAGTAATGGAGATTTTTTACATTACAAAATCCAATGTAATGAGTAACGGAAATTGTTTACATTACAAAATATAATGTAATGAGGAATGGCATTTTTTTACATTACCGAATGTAATGTAATGGGGAATGAAATATTGTTTCATTACACATTACAAAATTCGCAACCCTGCTGACAACATCCGTCGCAACCGGTTAGAAGACCGTGTCATACCTCCGCCATTTTTAAAGATTAATAAATAAAAAAAAATACCACGTAACAGCCAAAAGTATTCATTAAACACACCCCAAGTCTAAAAAATGGGGAAGAAATATTTCCTTTACAAAAAAAATCATGAAAATCAGCAATGTCTTCCTCGCCTAAAGGTCCCCCCCTCAAGCGCGTTGGGACACAATCGTACCGGACTGGGCTCGGGCGACAGTGGGAAAGTCAGCTGGACCATTCCACGATCCATACTGAGGTTCGTCCATTGAGCTACGCGAACCTCCGACGGATTTTCTATCCACACTTTTGGTATCTGTCGGCGAAAAGCAACAGGTCGATTCACAATTGCGAGAATCATTCGGACGAGTCGATTGAACGGTTCCGAAACGTATTACGAACCGTTCGCTTCCACGGTTTGAGATCGTGTGTCAGCGCGAGTATTCTCACGCGAACATCCTGTCCTGGCTTGTACACCGGCTTGTCAGTCTCGACGAAAGTTATGACCGAGTCGTGCTCGATGTACACCTCCTTCTCCGTATTCACGTGATACTCCGGATACTTGTCGAATCTGATTTTCAATCGCAAGCGTGCGATCGAGTGAGCTGTCGGCGTGTGGTCCGGTACAGCGAGCTCCAGGCATGTCTCTACCCCTGTTGAAGAAAAAAAAAAATCGGCGGGAAGCAATCGCTTCAATGACAAATGCAAATATCGGTAGCTCCGTATCACGCAATTTGCACGATCAAAATCATCTTCGAAAGACCCGACCCACGTTTCATAAAGTGGCCCCATTAAGCGCAAACTTCGATCGTACAGTCACGTCAAACGAGTGCCGAGTCTTCGTCCAATAAAAGAGACGAAAACCCAGCACTTTTTAGCGTAGAATATGAATTTTTTACCGAAGGTAGATGGTTGCATACTGAAAGTAACCCCAATAAAAGTTTACCCCTCAACTCGCCCCAACCCTAAGAAATAGGGGTTGAAAACTTAAAAATCGCCGTATCTCGATAATGAATAGCCCGATCCTAAAAGGTTGTAAGCAAAAGTTGTTTGGAATAATAAAATTCGTATAAAGTTATCTGGCGTCCAACCCCCTATCTTCGAAAATAGCGGCACAAAAACGATTCGAAAATTCGGGGTTGATGCGTTTGCGAGCGGAGTAGACAAACCGCTGTGTCCTTGTCTGGGTCAGTGGTGCTCTCGTGTTTTTGTGCCTCTATTGTCCATATTTTACTCCAAACAACTTTTGTTTGAACCATTTTTTCATCGCGCTATTAATTATCGAGATACGGCGATTTTTAAGTTTTCAACCCCTATTTCTTAGGGTTGGGGCAAGTTGAGGACCAACATTTTATTGGGGTTACTTTAAGCAGCACACATCTACGTTCGGCCAAAAAGTTCAGTAAATATACGGAAGCGGGGCTCCTGCTAGAATCAGGCTAATTTTTGGTTAAATGGTTTAAAAGAAAGTTCTATGGGGTTCTGTTCTTTCTATGGGGAACATTTAAAGATAAAGTGTACAAAGAAGTACCAACTACGCTTGACGTCATGCAGCAAAGAATTATTACAGCCTGTGCATCAATAAGTTCTGACGCTGTAAAACTTGCAAGTCAATCAATCGAAAACAGAATCCAATGTTGCATTGCTACTGATGGTCGTCATTTTGAACATTTACTATAAACGTAGTAATTTTATTTACTACCGAAACTCTAAGTATTATCGCCTTTCTGTACTTGCTATGACCTTCAATGACCTTATGGTAAAGGTCGTTGAACTCGTTTTAAACTCCTCTTCCATGATACAGAAAAAAAAACATACCGATCCATTTAAAAAAATGGAGTTGACCTTCAAATGTCCAAAGTACCTCGACCTGCAAAAAAACTATTATCGCTATCGGATGGCCCCCTTCGTACTGTGCAATTTCATACCAGCAAATATTTGTGTGAACCTCATAGTTTCGAAGATAGCCAAGGTGCTTATAGTTATTGATCCACCCTGTATATATACAGGGTGTCCCTCTTATCTCTGCCACCCGAAATAACTCGGTAATTATCGACGTCACGAAAAAATGTTCCAGACGAAAGTTGTACGGTGTGAAGGGGGCCATCAAATGCGACCAATTTTTTTTTATTATTTCGGTCGAGGCGCTGACGCACAGTGAAATTCAGTGGGTCAATGTCGTTCAAGGACATTCAAGGTCAGTATCGATTACACAAATCTAAATATTTCGAATCACTATCAAATATTTGGCAGTGATCCGAGATATTTAGATTTGTATTTCATTTTAATAGGTGACCTTGAATGACCTTGAACGACTTTGACCTCCTAATGTCTTTTATGCGGCTTGAAGTGCTCCACAAGATGGTAGAAATAAATGTACCATTCCATTTTAAAAAGTGGAGGTGACCTTCACTGTGCTTCAGCGTCTCCACCGAGATAAAAAAAATTGGCCGCATTTCATGGCCCCCTTCACACCGTACAACTTTTGTCTGGAACATTTTTTTGTGACGACGATAATTACCGAGTTATTTCGGGTGGCAGAGATAAGAGGGACACCCTATATATATATATATATATATATATATATATATATATATATATATATATATATATATATATATATATATATATATATAACTCAAACAAACCCAAACAAAAAATAAGACAAGAAATGTACCTGATTCTAGCAGGAGCCCAACTTCCGAATATTTACCAAAAATTCATATTCTACGCTAAAACGTGCTGGGTTTTCGTCTCTTTTCACTGGACTATCTTGCAAACTCGCTATGATAACGTGTCTGAGAGAAAACTTCCGTAACTTCGTGTGGGCATGAAACAAATTTCATAAAAACGTCGACGCTACGATCAATTTGGCGGGAATTAAGCTCGTATTTCTTCAACCACTCTTCAGACCATATTATCGTACACTCTTTTTTTAGTCACTATAAAAAAGTAAGCTCTTATTGTGTTTCTCGATGAGTGCTCACCGCTCAACGTTAACAGGCTACCTAGGTGGATCAAAAAATAGCATTTTCCAGGAATTTTTTTATTCCATAGTATCATCTTTTAGTTATGTTCCCGGAAAATTTCATTGAAATATTCCTAAAATTGAATGTGCTATAGCTTCTAGCGTTCGGCCGAGCGTGCGGTGGCAGCACCGTACTTCGAACTTTAAACGCGTTTTTCGCGAAACGCTGTTTTCAAAGCCCGTGGACATGATATCTCGAGAACCACTTGATGGATTGTTTCCAAATTTACAGGAAACACGATGAGAAACATTTAGAGGTCGTTGATGATCTCACTTTTTAAAAATCGATCTTCGTTTTTTAATAGTTACGTAAAAATGGCGACTTTTTTCATAGATTTTGTACGCTCGAGTATCAATCCGTTGCCACGGTGCTTAAAAAAATTATCTTAACAATCGACGATCGTCAACGACTCGTATTTATTGTTAACTTGAATAACCCGTTTGGTTTTTAGATTTCGGACGGACCGTTTAAGCTGGAGGGTGTCCACCGCCGAACGTCGCAAAAAAAATTTGATCCTCTACCGGCGGCCATGTTGTTTCCCTGTATTATTTGGTGATTTTTTCAAAGGCTCTCAATATATGTTCCTTCGTGTTGAAAAAATGCGTTTCTTTTTCACCAACCGTTTCCCATTTCGAAAATTCGGAATTTGGCCTTTTTTCAGGCCTCTAGATGGAATCAACCCCTTAAAAACGTGAATCGTCAACATTCGAAATAGCTTCCTGTCTATTTATCTTCCCGAGAAGCTAAATGTACGAAATTCCTTGTCATTTTTTATCGAAATGTTGAGCAATTTATCGCAATTCTTTTTTTTCCAGCTCAAAGAATTTCTTCACCCTGCAACGTATCTTCCCCCGTGAATATACCGTGGCATTGCGAAGTTGTGAAAAAGTCTTTTTTTCGTGCTGAAATTGGTGGTACGAAGTTTCACCGCCTTATTGATGTGACTGTACCGGCGGAGTCTCTTCAAATGCTACATGTACTTATGACAAGCTACCCTGGCGTTACAGTGGCCGGTCCCCTTTTTAAGCTGCCGCAGGAAGCAACAATTTCAATTGATGATCAGCTCGTCTAGCGAACAAATGCGCACACGATCTCTCTCTCTCTCCCTCTCTTTTATTGCGTTGTACGAAATACACGTATTATACCGCACGCTCATCTTCCCGTCATTACACATTAGAAAATAATGGGCATGTGAGAATCGGCGTGATGAAGCTCATCAGAGCTTCACAGAGATCCACAGAGCCCTCTTACAGCTAAATTTCATTACGCGCAGGTTCGTCATTCCGAAGAATACCACGAATAAAGGGGACTTGCCAGTTTCGAGAAGATTACTGGTGCTCGCCAAAACCTCCTCGTCACTTGCCGAAGACGGTGACAAAAGTTCCAAAAGAATGTGAGCCGGTCCTTCCAGATTGTGCAACGACAGACAGCCACTCTCAGTTTCACCGGCCAACAATTTCTTCGGGGCGGTAAAAACGTATCCTCTGACGATAAAGAAGAAGAAAAAGAGCGAGAATGTGGAATTGCTCGAACGTAATTCGGCTGCTGTCCGTCGTGGCGTTTTTACCTGTCGACCGGGCCGATGTTGGATTCGGCGTAGCTCGTGAGCCCCAGGAGGCACAGAACAACTGCACCGAAAAACATTCTCGATCGCGCTTCACCGAGATCGAATCTCAAAACGGTTCACTTAATTTCGCAGCCATGCGAAACTACGCTCTATGGTTACTTTGGCAAATGAGAATTACTTTACAGAAATACAATCGAGACAGCTGCGACGGGCTTAAGTTTATCGACGAGTAAGATACAGCGATGCGAGAAACGTTCGTCTCTATCGCGGATAAACGAGCACACTGCAGTCTCCGACGAACTCGACCCCACGGAATCCAGCTCGTTCGAAGCTTCTCTCCTTCGGCTTCCCCCCTCCATGTCTGCCGCATCGCGTTGCTCGCTAGAATTACTTTGTCTCTTTTGCTCGATGTCGATAGCCGAGCTCACGTGCCCCTTGTTATTCGCGCTTGCACCGCTTCACACCGAAATCTTCAGCTACGTCAAATCACTGCTTTCGCTCGCCGGGCTCGGGGCTCAATTGTATTCCCGCCGAGGGGGGAAACGTAGATCAGCAGAATCGCCTGCGGAAAATCTCTTCCAAATAAAAAAAAAAACAACAACAAAAAAAGTCACGGGAAAGATACGGCCACGAGTTTGAACGACGAGAGAGCGAGTCACTCGCAGACACGAGTTAGTTTAATTGCAGAGGCCACTTGTATATCATTGACCCTTTGATACGGTCGCGCCTATCACGATCGTTAGAGGGTAGGGGATTCTCCGATTAATCTTCCATCCGGGGGTCAACGGCGAGAATTATGCATACGCGTACTTTCGTCTTTTTTTTCGTTGCTTCCTCATAGAGAACGCTTTGCTTTCGTGTAAATGTTTCTTTTTAATAATAGTATTCAATTTTTGTTGGTTGGCGGCGATAATCGCGCTTTTTGGGATTTTGTTTATGACTAAAGACAGAAGCCACTAGGCTGTGCGAATTTTGAACCATGGAGTTAAACCTTTTTAGGAAACAAATAATGGCTATCGATTTTCAGCGAGAATCGGCAAAACGATAGGATTTTCTCTCAATTTTCTATGGTAGAAATGCTTTACGTGCGTTTTTTGACAGGTGATTTTGTAGGTGCCGCGGGTGCTAAATCCAAGTTTGTCTAAAAATCGGGGTGGAGGGTTTTTTTAGGGGATGAAAGGGGATGGAAGTGGATTAATGCCAAACTACAACCCCCACGAGATCGGCGCCGGGAGACAAAATGTTCAGAAAAATCCGGGCTTTATTTTCGTCCACAGCGCCGAAGTCGTGGAAGTTCATTTTGGGGGTGAAAAAGTGGGGTGAAATTTTGAAAAATCCGTTTTCATTGGATAACTCTTTAGGAAAAATTCATACAATTTTTGTTCTAATAGGAACGTTGTAGCCTTTGAAAAGACGATCGGGTATTTGATCAACCCTCTCCGAAAATATCTTAAACCCCAAAACAATTGTTGAAGTATAAAAAAAAATTGTTTATTGAATAACGCAAAAACGATCGATTTTTCGGGGATGGTTTAAATGTACGAAATGTAGAGAATAATGTTATCTATATTTTCGTTCCTATGGACCACTCTTGAATTTTGCTTTTTCGAACCCCTGTCAGAGGTTGAAAATTCAAAATGAAATTCCCGGACAACTATTGACCGAAAATAAAGAGACACGAGTTTGGCGCTTTGGGCAAAAATGTAACTGAGGGTTCAAGCTACAAATTCTTCCTCAGCGCCGAATTCGTACGGTCAATAGTTTTCCCGGAACTTCATTTTGAATTTCCAACGCCCGAGGGGGTTTGGAAAATCAAAATTCAAGGGTGGTCCATAGAAACGAAAATATAGAGATAATTATTCTCTACATTTCGTACATTTGAACCATACCCGAAAAATCGATTGTTTTTGAGTTATTCAATAAACAATTTTTTTGGTATTCTAACCATTTTTTTGGAGGGTGAAGATATTATCCGAGAGTGATGATAAAATACTTGATCGACGCGTCTTTTCAAAGGCTACAACGTTCCAATTTGAACAAAAAGTGTACGAATTTTTTCTAAAGACTTTTTGAATTAAAACTGATTTTTCAAAATTTCACCCCACTTTTTCACTCCCAAAATAAACTTCCACGACTTCGGCGCTGTGGATAAAACTAAAGCCTGGATTTTTCTGCACATTTCGTCTCACGGCGCCGACCTCGTAGGGATTGTAGTTTGGCATTAATCCACCCCCATCCCCTTTCATCCCCTAAAAAAAACCCTACACCCCGATTTTTAGGCAAACTTGGATTCAGCACCCGCGGCACCTACAAAATCACCAGTCAAAAAGACGATTAGCGTCCTGTACGTCGTGATAATCAGCGATGTATATAATTTCCGAGAAAATCAAATTTCTGATCTCGTGATAAATACCGTTGTGGAATTAGAAAAACTTCAAAAACGACAATGCGAACGGATGCACATGAATTGTTTTACGAATTGAAGAAATATTTAGAGCGTGTCGGGTCAATAATAAATACTACTCGTACATACACAATTACATAATTTATTGTTGCTTTTCGGACAAACGTCGGCTGACAAGGCAATTATAAATTTTTCGATCGTTGGATAAGTTAATGTTTATTCGAGATCGCGGAAGGACAGATCCACCGGTGGATCATCCGATAGAAATAAAAATGAGAAAACGTTTTTTTGTTTCCTTTCTTAAAATGTACCCGGAATGTACGAGTTTGTCGATGGCCAAGTGTATGCACGTGTGTGTTGCGCTAGGAGCGCTGGTATCAGCCGCGAATGCCATTAAAATACGAATCTGTACGCAAAGCCGGCAGCGATCGCTGCAACAGCACCACCGACCAAACTCCACGCGGCTATTTTCGCGGCGCTCTTGGAATTCTCCTGTCCCTTTGAATGATTTTTGGTTAATATTTGGTGATTCGGCTTCTGTTCGTCTTTCGGTGTACCGAGCATTTTACGGTAGAGATTTTTCTCGTGAAGCGTGTCCTTAGCCGTTTTGTTCTTCAATATTGCCAATTCTTGTTGAATGGCTTCCGATCCGGGCATGAGTTTCGACGCGTAAAGCAACGTGGCGTGTGCCCTCGCGTGGTCTCCCTTCTTGTGAAGAATTTTGCCTGAATGGTACACGAGAAAAGGGGACAAAGTTGAACGCGTTCGAAAAATCAGACACATTTCGCAAGGAATTGGCGGTGCGTTACCTTTTCTGAAGAGAGCCTTGACGTTCTGGGGCTGACATCTCAATACGTTCTCCACACTCTCCAGAGCCGCATCGTACGCCTCGATCTTGATCTGTGCCGCTGCCAAATTGTTGTAGACGGTGGTACGGTCCTCGAGAAGAGCTTGCAAATCCGAATCGCTTATGGATTCTTCTTTGATTCGACCGTGATCGGGCTCGCCGCTAACCGTCGTTGATATGCTCTTCGTCGAATGCAAAAAATCAAGGGCACGTCGGTAACACTGAATCGCGAGGGTTGGCTCCGAACGCCCGAACCACCAGTTCCCACGCTCTCGCTTCTTGTTCCTTGTGGATCAGGAGAAGAAGCGTATTACAATCGAAATTATTGCCCTTCGACGATTCAAGGCGGGATATACATTTAGACAGAAACAAAATAAGCGATATCGAGGGATTTTTTGAACTATGAAATAATTATTCTACTATTATCAAACTTTAGGTATACTTTGATAGTATATTTAAGTATACAAAACAATTTTTTCAAATTAATTCATCATCAAAATGACGGAGCTGTGGCAGAGTGTTACAGCAAAGTCGCCGCGGGAGTTGCGAATCGGCGTGCAGTCTAGCTTCCCGTAGACTTTCATTTGCAAAAAAGTTCAAACATTTTTTCAGTTACAGCATGTATAGTTTCTATGTGACGGTAATTAAAATGGAGAAATTGCAAATTTAAGAAAATGGCACGCATTTACATTAAAAAATCAACATTTCACGCAACATTTTTGTAAAATGTGAATGAAAAAAGTAGTTTTTTCCCAATTTTTCAAAAACAATTCCCGTCAAGTAGAAGGTACCAATATTATCAATATTTCTACCAAGTTTCAACTCAATCGGCGTAATAGTTTTTGAGTAATCCTGCACGCCAATTTCGATAATGCAGTTTTGAGGAAAACGCGTTTGAAGTTCACGCCCGCTCCGAATCCGAGCGGTGAGGCACAGCGTTGACGGGCCGTAACGTTTGAAGTTTTTCGAATTTCGCTTTGAAACTTTAGGAAAATATTCTACACAGTTCTATCGTTTAAAGAAGAAAAAACAATCCATTTTTTGATCGTTGTAAATGTATATCCCGCCTTAACGCTAGTGGCGATTTCACGGGAAGAATTTATTTTACAAAAAACGAACAATTAATTGAACAATCAAGCTGTTCAATTTTAAGGGGGGATTGTCTTATTTTTTCGCAAAATCTACCGCTTTTTGGGAATTTTTTTGTGAAGAAAGTATACAACGGAAAACTTGTGAAACTTGGCATATAGTTTTATTGATCTGTTTACTACATACAAAAAAAATTTTAAACAATTTCATCAAAAAATCCGCCTCCCACCCCCCTCGACGCGCGATCGTCCTTTTTTGATGGTGTGCACGATTTCTCAAAAACTATTCAACCGATTGCCTTCAAATTTGGACAGAATGCTCAGCTGACATCCTTTTATCGTTTGATGAAGCAAAAAAGCAATACGTTTAATAGTTTTTTATTTATAACAAAAAATCGATCAATTTTTTTCGAAAAATCGATACTTCAAGTTCAAAACGTCACCAAATCGTCCATTTTTTTTTCCCTTCATCGAACGATAGCTATATGTGTCTAAAGTAAAATGCTTTTTGGGTTTTTGTTGCAGGATGAACGTGAAGGCTGTACTCGTGCACACCATCAAAAAAGGACCATCGCGCGTCGAGGGGGGTGGGAGGCGGATTTTTTTATGAAATTGTTTAAAAAAAATTTTGTATGTAGTAAACAGATCAATAAAACTATATGCCAAGTTTCACAAGTTTTCCGTTGTATACTTTCTTCACAAAAAAATTCCCAAAAAGCGGTAAATTTTGCGAAAAAAAAGACAATCCCCCCTTAAATACTCTGACGATGCGCTAGGGATTCTATATAGCAAACAGGCTTGAGGATTTCAATTGAACGAGCGAACTTTTGCATGCGAGAAAAAAAGTACGCAAATCTCGATTTAAGAAAAACGGAGGCGTTAAATAAACTGATTGACTTCAACAAACTAATAACCTCATAATTGAATTAATTTTTTTCTGATTACCTCGTTAAGGGGTTAGGCTACTGGGGGGAAATAAGAAACACTCGTTTGTCGGGGTCGCAGATTGAAGGTCAACTTATGATTACAACGATAGAACTGCTAGCAAAACTTTAACCGGCTACATCTGCCTAGGTGGGTCTATAAATTGCATTTTTTCAAAAATATTTTTATTTGATAGTTTAAACTTTAAGGGGTCTGTCTATTTTAAAACTATTGTTCTTCGTTAATCGCAAGATATTGAGTTACAGGAAGAGGCAGAAGGAATTATGTATGGTTCAGGCATTGCTGATTAAGTGTAAGTCAGATTTTCTTACGATTTTTTATAAATGAAAACTTTAAACGCGTTTTTCTCGAAACGTTTCCGGACCGCTTGTTGAAAAAATCTCAGAAACTACTGAACTGATCCTTATGAAATTTTAACCACATATTATGTACACTTATCGTTATATCCAGTACCAGAATTATTGCAAAATTTTAATTTTTACTATTTTTTTTGGCAAAAAACACGTTTGACATTTTTTTTGTCCGCCATTTTGTTATTTTTGCATATAAATTAATATTAGAGGTACGGGATGTAGCCACTGTCACACTAAACCTAAAACCATTCAATTTTTTTGTTTCGGGTGGGCCGTTGTTCAGATTTTTTCAACAGCGCACACCTACCTACTTTTTGAGGACTCCAGTTTACCTGGCATTTTCACACTAAAAAAGTGGTAAAATCAATACATTTTTTGTTGTTGTATTTTACGAATGTTTTTGTTAAGCCTAACAAGTTTTATATCAATAAACATAACAGTATCCTTAATTTTTTTTTATAAAAATAGAGTTTTTTTCATGCATCCAAAGTAGACAGAGCCCTCAAACGCGTTTTTCTCGAAACACTGTTTTCAACGTCCGTGGACATAATATCGCGAGAACCACTTGATGGATTGTTTCCAAATTTACAGGAGATGGGAGGAGAAACATTTAAAGGTCGTTGACGATCTCACTTTTTAAAATCGAACTTAATTTTTTTACGTAAAAATTACCTTTTTATTAGATCTTTTAACGCTCGAGATTCAATGCGTCGCCGCGTTGTTAAAAAAAATGATTTTAAAAATCGACGATCGTCAACGACTCGAATTTATTGTTAGTTTGAATAACCCGTTTGGTTTTTAGCTTTCGAATGGACCGTTTTAGCTGGCGAGTGTCCACCGCCAAACGCCGCAAAAAATGTCATCATCTGCCGGCGGCAATGTTTTTTTTCTGTATTATTTGGTGTTTTCTGTTAGAGGCTCTTAATGTATGTACCTTAGTGTTAAAAAAACGTTTCTTTTTCACCAACCGTTTGTCAGAAAAAAATCGGATTTTGGCCAATTCTTTCAGGCCTCTAGGTAGAGATGTAACCCCTTAAGGCCTTAGATCACTCTAGAGGCCGAAAAAATAGGCTTTTTGGCGATTTTTTTTTTCAGAAAAACTACAGAATAAATCGATATAAAGAAAAGGGTCTTTATCATACATATCAGTGACTGTATACAATATTTTTTTTGAAGCGGTTAATCTCAAAATGGCGGCAGGGCAGCGTTTATCTTAAAACTGCATTTTTTAAGTGGGCCGGAAACATAACTCAGACAATTTTCAACCGATTCACTTGAAATGTTGAATATATCTTGAAAAATACATTGTCTATGGAAGTACGTAGGATTTTTTTTTATATTGCATAATTCATTTGTTATTAACAATTGTCTGACGATTTTTTGGAAAGTGAAAAATTTGCCTAAAAAATCGTCGGATAATTGTTAATAACGAATGAGCAATATAAAAAAAATCCTACGTACTTCCATAGACAATGTACTATTCAAGATATATTCATCATTTCAAGTGAATCGGTTGAAAATTGTCTGAGTTACGTTTCCGGCCAACTTAAAAAATGCAGCTGTGAGATAAACGCTGCACAGACGCCATTTTGAAATTAATCGCTTCAAAAAAATTGTTGTATACAGTCACTGATATGTATGATAAACACCCTTTTTTGTCGTCTCGATTTATTTTGCGGTTTTTCTGAAAAAAAAATCCCCAAAAAGCCTATTTTTTCGGCCTCTAGAGTGGCCTAACCCCTCAAAAGCGTTTTTCTCGAAACGGTGTACACGAGTTCTCGACATGGAGTGTACGGATTGACTTGCCATTTGGTACACTTATTCAATGTAATAATAGTTTAGTTTTGACCGCTGTTTTTTGTCTCAACATGTTTTTCATCACTTATTAAGAATGTCATTTTTTCTGGAAATAAGAAAAAAGAATCAATTTTTTTTTTGTAATTAAAACACGATAAAAAAATCTCGGTCAAGTCTTGGCCAATATTATCTATTTTAAGAACAAGAAAACTCTTTCATTATTTCAGATCAACCGGGTGGCCAAAATAAAGTATAAAGCCTCTCACATTCAAAGGTCTGTCACGATATTGTTCATACCTTATTTTATTATTAATATTTTTCCAATGAAATTTGGTACGCAACTTTTTTAACGTACATACAAAAAAATGTCGAAACGATTTATCAATCATCTTCCTTATCCCTTGAAAATTATTTTTTTCAAATAACCCTGATTTCCGTGTGGGTACAGTAGTCTAATCCCTAAACCTAAGTGTTCTCGACTTAGTATTGAAATGTTGGGAAATAACTTAAGGGGAGATATACACCTAGATCGTCGAAAAAATCGATTAAAAAGCTATGAACATTCCGTAGACCGTAGAAGACCTACACACTATTCATCCCCAAATTTTCAAACGCGTTTTACTGAAAACCACGTTTTTCAAATCGGTACCCAAAATTTCTCGAAAACAAATGAACCGATTGCCTTGAGGTTTTTTGTGGTTATTTCATACACCATTATCTAGTACTTGTCATAGGATTTTTTTTCCGTTACTTAGTGTTTGTTTTATAGGCAAAATAATAACTAATTTTTGACCCAAAAATCACTATTTAGGTTCAAACGTCCATCATTTTGGGATAAATCGATATTTTCAAAATCGGCTATGACAAGTACTAGATTATAGTATCTAATTTAATAATCTCTTTGGTTTTTTTTCAGATGATTTTTGAAGAAACTGCCAGTGGGTACCGTAAACGCAGATTTTTTTACGACGCTCCAAGGATCATACAATATCCTTGTATATTTTTGATATTTTTAAATAAAGAAAATTAAACATATTTTTGAATGTATATACTTTTAGATAATTAAAACGCCAATCCGAAATTTCAAATAGTTTTCCTTGAAAAAATGCACAAAAATGACCTTTTTTCCAGCTCCTAGGTGTATATCTCCCCTTAACAAACTATAAAACTTTCCATGTCCGTAGGCCCCTTTTTGCAAATACCAAATTAAAATGTGTCTACATAGACACACATACCCAATCTTTTGCCTCTTGTGGAAGGCAAGCTCCTCGATATCCGTCTCAATTTCCATGGACTTCAGTTCGACCGTGTATCTAAGAGTTGCACCGGGTGGTATGTCCGGCGGCAGTCCGATGTCACCGTAAGCGAATCTCGAGGCTACTTCTATCTCAGCTGTCTCGCCTTCTTCCATCAGCGCTATTGCTAGATCGATACCCTGAAAGAAACCTTCAGCTCACTACTCGAAAATACGATAACGTAATAGACAATGCGTGCATAAGCAGCAGATTCTACGCGATATTTATTATCCAAAGTTTGCCTCAACGTTTCGATCAACCCACATAGTTACAATCAACATTCACAAGTTCTTTCGTATCCTTTTTCAAGTACGTCGTACACCGTCATTTTTTAATAACTCAAACGTTTACATCGAAATGCAGTGTGTGTTGCAAAAACTGCAGATGTTTAAATGTACGTGGGAAATATTCCTGATCGACGCGTATTATCGATAGGCAAGCGCGAAGATTATGTGAGACTCTATGGTAGAAAAAACTTTGATGGCGGAGAAACATTGCAAAATAGTACAAACTAAGCATTTTTTAATTTCCGCAGCTTCGTGTCTCAGAGCGTGTCTCCAGCCAAGTTTTTTTTGGCTGGATAATAGTATGTACGAATCGGCAACACGCGTTAAGAATTTTCTTCAATCGCTATTCCGAGACTAGTTGTAGTTTTTGTGGACCAACATAAACGAACTGTTAACGAGCTCCATCTATTTAGATGAGTCAAAAAATTGCATTTTCCAAACATGTTTTCATTCGATAGTATCACCTTTTAGCCATATTCCCTGAGAATTTCATTGAAATATTCCTAAAATGGAATGAGCTACAGCTTTAAGCGTCTCGAGAACCATCTGACGGATTGTTTCCAAATTTACAGGAGATACAATGAAAATCGTTCAAAGGTCATTAACGATCTCACTTTTTAAAAATCGATCTTCATTTTTCAATAGTTACGTAAAAATGACGACTTCTTTCATAGATTCTGTCCTCGCATTTCAATTCGAAGCCACGTTGTTAAAAAATCGACGATAGTCAACGACTCGTATTTATTGTTAACGGGTTAGGCCACAGTTTTTTTCGTATAGAAAAGTTATTCACTCATAAAATTAATTACACATCTATTTAGTATGAATATCAAGCAGTTGGAAGAGTATTTTTTTTCGATATACAAAATGGCCGGCTACACGAAACTTCTCGAAACAGCTTTTTTCCAATTGGCGTGACAAATAACTTCAACAATTTTCACTCGATTTACTTCAAATTTCAAAAGTTATGTTCATAATTGCATTTCGCAGAGAAGTACGTACGGAATTTCTGATTAATCGAAAACCTCTCATTTTATGAGCAGTTTATGAGCAGTGATAACGACATTTTTCTCTGAAAATTCTTTTCTTAAGTTCAAATACCTACAACTTTTGAATAAAACAATATTTTTTAAATTCCGTCCGTACGTACGTATGTATTCTAATGTAGACTGACGAGAATTTTTGTTTTTTTGTTCTAGTTTCTTCTTTTCTAGTTCTAAAATCACTTTTTCATACGAAAAAAATTGTTAAATTTGTACATAATTTTATACCCATTACTGTCGCCTAACCCCTTAACTTGAATAACCGGTCTGGTTTTTAGATTTCGGTTACAATCAATATTTCTTAAAAACCCTAGGCACTTCACTACATTTTGACATCTATTTTCAAAATCTTTTTCGTTTTTTGTTTTACATAGAAAACTGCGACCCATAGATTTCTGCTCATGGAGGTGATTAAAAAAACAGGAGTTTCCTTTCATCAGTCAGCGCACTACCATTTTGTTTTTACGGTAAATAAAAAAAATTCTCGTACTTCGAGGATTATATAAATAAGTACTGCAAACCGAATTTGAAAATGTCGCTTCCTTTTTCTTAAATAGATTGTAGAAAATGACTTCGCTCCGGCAAGAAGTTATTACCCCTCAGACTGGAGTGTCCATCGACAAACGCGAAAAAAATGTCATCCCCGACAGCCATGTTTTTGTTCTTTTACCCTATTTGTTGGTGATCTTTTTAGGCTCCCAATATTTGTACCTTTGTGTTAACCAAAAATGCGTTACTTCTTTACGAACCGTTTCCCAGAAAAAAAAATCGCAATTTGGAAATTTTGTTTGGGTCTCTCGGTAGACATAGATCCTTTGGTGTCACTGTAATCCCAAAGTTACGAAATAGTAGGACTGATGAATGGCACGAATATGGATTAAAAACACGACGAAAACTCAGAATTTCGTGCAATTCGATAGTACTCGTTGAATATCCATTTCAGCCACTAGCTTTACCAATTTTGCACATTAGACGCGAACCTGAATAACTTCGACGTCGCCCAATTGGATAGTAACATCGTCGACGTTCTCAACGATTTTGTCGCTATCCGACAGCTTGCTGGTAATTCTGAGGGTACAGAGATCGTGCCTGTTCGGACGTAGGCCCTTCCGTCCTTTTCTTATTGTTTTCTTCCTGAGTTGTCCGTTGCCCAGTATGTCGATCCATTCGTCCTCCGGATGGTCCTCGAGCGTTGCCTTGGTCAGCGGATCTTCAGTATCGACATCGAAGTTCAGATCGTCCTTGATGAAATCA
Organism: Ophion ellenae; assembly: GCA_963210295.1. Taxonomy (NCBI): domain Eukaryota; kingdom Metazoa; phylum Arthropoda; class Insecta; order Hymenoptera; family Ichneumonidae; genus Ophion; species Ophion ellenae. The sequence goes on from OY723387.1 coordinate 55,394,362, forward strand.
GCCTGCGAAGGACCCTCGGTATTCGGCGGTGCATCCATCTCTTAAAAAACCGCACGATTATCCCAAAATGCCTTCTTTCCTTGCCAATCGTGCACGCAAAGTGAATCCGCAATTTCGCTGAGTCATTCGTCGTTTATCCCGATCAAAGGCATCGAACAATCCGCGGTGGTGAAAGAAGGATCAACGAGATTGTGAGTCGCCGATTCTCCGGAAGTGTACGACTGTGTGGAACTAACCTTATAACGATTATTTGAGCGCTATTCGAAGAATTCAGGGACCGAGGCCACAGTAGCTCCAACGCGTATCGTTGCGCTCGATGGAAATTCGCCGATAAATGACGATAACGTCAATCGTGCTGCGATACGTACCTAGCTATACCTCAGCTGATTTCCGTTTTTCACAACTCGAGGACGAGACAGCTGATGAATATCAGCCAATGTGACAGTCGAGTCAAATTTTGTCCTTCACTATATTCTTCCTTATTCCGCATGAAACTTTCAAATGTGCATACATATATTTCGTAGACACTTGAGGCCAACGGCAGGACAGAAATTACGAATCTATTTTATATCATAGAAATAATAATTTTGTTTTCGAAGAGAGAAAAGTACCGCACGATCGGCGGCGTGTCATCCCGAGTAAAACGTTGAAAAAAAAGATTATCGAAAACAAACGCGTCAACACGTTTATCCGTTTCGACAAAAGCGTAAACAATCTTTCGCGATAGCTCACAAAAGGGCAAATTAAGTACGCAAACGGGCAAACAAGTGTATACGCAAACCTCAAAATATATCGGAAAACTTGAATGTCGATAATTGAAATCGTGATTTTAATTCGAAAAACTATGAAAAAATGCGCGTATTTATTTCATTGACTTTTATCACGGATATTTCGCGATTTTTTTGGCATTTATTAACGAAAAACAATTTCTACGATACGAAGAGCCTCGGAACTCGACGCCAGTTGGCGCTCGCATTCACGCGTGAGGGCTCTGATGTGCAGACGACGCTGCATCGGCGCCAAACCCAACCCCCGTAACAACTCTTTCCGACGAGTTGTTATCGATGCGTATTGATTGCATGCCGTTTGAACGATACAAGCATCTAGCTTATACCCAACTTGCTGCTTGGACTCGTCTTTCCAGTGAGTATCTCGCATTTCGCTGAGTTGGTTACGTCGAATTTCCATCGAATCGCTTTGTGCATTGATAAGATCGCAACCCCCTGGATGGTGCACTTGGTCGATGCAGCGGCGAAAATCGACAGCGTACCGTTCGAGGTCGAACTTTCGCGGGATGACGATGAGAGGAGACGAAGCAGCAATCATGGAATAATGTGAGCAAAGACCCAGGCTGACCCTCGCAGGGTTGAGTCGTGCGACAGTCCCGAGACGAGAGGAAGAATGGACACCGCCACGGAAACGGAGACCATCGAGAAGCTCGAAAAGGAGGCTGAGAGCTTGAAAATACGCTTGGACGACGAGAGGCAAAAGCTTAACGATGTGACACGTACGCCTACAATCCTAACTTGAATGCATCGATTCGGCGTAGACATTTTTGGCTTTATTTCATGCTTTTGGATAGTTTCCAGCGTGGCTGACAGGCTCGAGGCTCTGAATGCAATTACCGTCAAGCCGAGGAGAATCTTAAAGGGTCATCAAGCTAAAGTACTTTGCTCCGACTGGTCTCCGGATAAACGTCACATTGTTTCTTCCTCTCAGGTATTTATATGGCAAGGTTTTTGGCTCTTAGGAGCTGTAGCAATGCTGGCATCTACGGGTGTATAAAAAAAGTATATATATCCTTTTCCGAAGTCGAGAGCGAGAATTAAAGTAGAAAATAAACATTACTGGAATTTCTACTGAGTAAATTTTACCAAACATGGAAATTCTTAAGGGGAGGGTAAGGGTTTCAGCGTGAAAGAAAAACACTTTTTTGCTATTTTTTTCATCTATATGGATAGAGTAAATTTATTGAAACCTTTTGTACATTGTTAAGTGTCATTTCAAGAACATTCCGTGAAATTTGTACACGAAAATATCCACAAACAAGCCGGTGACAAAGCGTTTTCAAGAACGCCTTTGGAAAAACACGATTTGCGGTGTTCACTGTATCTCAGCTAGAAATGATCTGAAATCAAGTACCATTAAAATTTAGTCAAAGTATCATCAAATCCTCCCCCCAACGGTCTTTGATAATTTTTTTTTTCATTTCTAAATTTTTGGTGGTCATGTAAAGTGAAAAGTGCGATTTTTCACGAAAAATTCCGGCATTTTGGGGGTGGAAAACCCCCTCAATGTAAAAAAAAATCTCACACTAACCGTTGGGGGGAGGTATTTTATATGTAGAAAGTGTGTACCAAGTTTGAAATAAATTGGTCATGTAGTTTTCAAATGGCAGTGAACACGAACTTTGAAAAAGTGTTTTCGAGAAAAACGCGTTTGAAGTTTAGAGAAGTCGGAGCTACAGTGTTAGAGGAGCGGGACTAAATAGTCAATAACTTCGAGAGTTTTGCTCCGATTGACTTGAAATTTTGGGATGATATTCTTGAAATGTTTAACTATAAAAAAAGACAAAAAAAAATCGATTTTTCAAAAGTGCAAACCCCCACCCTCCCCTTAAACTGAGGTGTACATAAAAATATATTTTGGACTTTTCCGGATGAATAAGGATAATCAAATTTCCAATGATGTTGTCGTTGGCCGAGATAATTTTGATAAACGTTCTTTAGAATCCTTGAGAGGGGAGATCTTCAGGCGAGGAAAAAATTGCTGACTGATGATTTTTTTAAGGAAAGTTTTTTTGACGATTTTTGAGACTTATGATATGTTTCATTACTATTTTTGGCTGTTACATGGTATTTTTATTTATTAATCTTCGAAAATGGCAGAGGTACGGCACAGTCTTCTAAACGGGTTGCAGCGGACATTGTTAGATGGTGTGACACGTAACTTCGGTAGGATTAATCTGAAAAAAAAAAACAAAGGTTTTTCTTTCATTCACCCTCATATGCAGAATATGAACCAAGAAAAAGTGAGAAAGGTCGGAAATCGATGAAATGGTACACTTTCAAACAAGAAAATTGAACTTCCCGATATAAATGGCTACAATAAATGGCTTTTGCAACCAAAATAATGTTTTTTGAATCTATTTGGGAAAACATTTAGGATCATTTAGGATGTTTTAGACAATAAGGTTCGAAAGATTTATACCACATTTTATCAGAATCGGTCGATTAGTTTTACAGGTATACGTCACGCCAAATTTGAAAATGCAGTTTCGAAGGCTGTACCTTACCTCCGTGATTTTTTAACATTTATTTTTTAAAAATACCATGTAACAACCAAAAGTAGTAACAAAACATACCCTAAGTCTTAAAAATGGTGAAGAAGTCTTTCATAAAAAAAAAAGATCATGAAAATCAGTACATTTTTTCCTCGTCTGGAGGTATTTTTGGTATTTACTCAAGGTGGCTACCTTGAAACAAATATTTTGAATGATAAAAATGGAGAAATGCAAAAAAAACGTTTCATCGTGTTTCAACGATACAATCTCCAACATCAAAGTTTTTAGTTTTGAAAATCGATGAAATGGTACGCTTTGAAACAAAAAAATTGGGTTTTCCGAAAAAAATGTCTACATTTTGCAATAAAAAAAGGCGTTTTCTTTTCATTTTAAAAAACATTTCATGATCATGAGTCATGTTTCAGGGAATTAGGTTCGAGATTTATGCCGAATTTCATGAGAATCGGTCGATTAGTTTTTTTAGCTATACGCCACGCCAGTTTTGAAAGTACAGTTTAGAAGACCGTGCCATACTTCCGCTATTTTTGAAGATTAATTTTCAAAAAACAAGTAACATCGAAAAGTAGTAATAAAATATACCCTAAGTCTAAAAAATGTTGAAGAAAGCCTTCCTTAAAAAAAATCATGAAACAGCAAATTTTTTCCTCGCCTAAAGGTATCGCGCCCCTTGAGGGGTACACCCTAAATTTGCAGTCAAATATTTGGAATGATAAAATGGAGAAATGCAAAAAAAGACGTTTCATCGCGTTTTAACTATACAACCTCCAACATCAAAGTTTTCAGTCATCCCTTCTGAAATTTCTAGACAATGACAATGGGGGCTCATTCGTTAGTCATTTGTTTGTAGTCAATTCATTTTAAATTCAAGACTCAAGTCTATAATTATTTTAACCATGTGCCCCATATAGAAATGTAAGAAATCAGACTAGATCGTAATAACCCAAACTGCATGAAAACCGTACCAACCCGTCAGTACGAGTCGACCTTAGAAATGATTACAAAAATCCTAGTCCGCTATTTAGAGCGGATTCTTCCTTGTAAAAATAAGATCGCACATTGGCAGCAACGACGATAATAATTTTTTTTAATTTGACATGCGACCATTGAAACGTCAATAGGATGGAAAGATGATAATATGGGATGCGTTTACGACCAACAAAGAGCACGCCGTAACGATGCCAACGACCTGGGTGATGGCTTGCGCATATGCTCCGAGCGGGGCTCTCGTCGCTTGCGGGTGCGCTAATATCTCGTCTCCTTTAAGGGGCTATACCAGTGCGAACGCTGAAAATTTTGGTGATTTTCGCGAATTTTTTGGAAGAAAAGTGCTCCCTTAAATGTTTCGGAAAATTAAGAATATATTTGGCTTTATTTGACCTATATTACATCATTTTTTCATAGAAAAATATTGAGATCCAAGCGACTTATGCGCTCCCTTCGGAGGCGCCAAAAAAAAAGTTCCTCCACTGCTGACATGATTCCGGCCGATTGAGTAGCTGAAACCGAAAAAGGAAAGAATGTCGTTGAACTGGAAGGTATTTCCTGTACAATGACGTAGGATTTTCGAAAAATATCAAAATCTAACAAAATGGCGTAGTTATGAAAAAAGTCTGTTTTCTTGCCTATAAAATGGTCGTTTTTTTCAATGCCAAATCGTCAATTTTCATCCAATCAAAAATATCCTACGTCACTGTAGAGTAAATATATTCAAGAGTACTCAGTTCAAATTTCAAGTGAATCGGATCATTGCTCTTTGAGTTACAATGTCAGCAAATTTGAAAAATCTCATTTCGAGAAAAACGCGTTTAAAGATTTAACTATCGAATTTTGCAAGATAAAATTAGAGATACGGCCTTGAAATTTGTACAGAATATTCTTGAAAGTATAAACCGTCGAAAAAAGCAAACAAAAGATTTTTTGAAAGTGCCACACTGGTATAGCGCCTTAATCACGTTCGAATTGGATGTGGAGTCGTTTGAAAAACTCGCGATTTATCTCACAGGGGCCTGGACAACAAAGTGACCGTGTATCCTTTGAGTCTGGAGGACGACGTAACGACGAGGAAAAAGACCGTGGGTACTCACACGTCGTACATGTCCTGCTGCGCCTTCCCGAACAGCGACCAGCAGATTCTCACCGGAAGCGGGGACAGCACGTGCGCCCTCTGGGACGTGGAGAGCGGTCAGCTTTTGCAAAACTTTCACGGTCATTCGGGCGACGTGATGTCGATCGATCTTGCACCCAGCGAAACCGGCAATACCTTCGTATCCGGTAGCTGCGACAAGATGATACTCATTTGGGACATGAGAAGCGGCCAGTGCGTGCAGAGTTTCGAGGGTCATCGCTCGGACGTGAACTCGGTTCGTAATCCGATCGAATATCGGCGAAAATCTAATCGGTTCAAGATGGCGGGCTTCCTAAAGTCGTATTTACGGGCTCGCAGGTGCGTTTTCATCCGAGCGGAGATGCGGTGGCTACGGGCTCGGACGACGCCACCTGTCGGCTCTTCGATCTCCGTGCCGACAAAGAAGTCGCCGTTTATGCCAAAGAGAGTATCATATTCGGCGCTAACGCGGTAGATCTGAGTGTCAGCGGGCGATTGCTCTTCGCGGGCTACAACGACTACACTATCAACGTATGGGATACCCTCAAATGTCAGAGGATAACGATACTGTACGGCCACGAGAACAGGGTCTCGTGTCTCCGAGTATCGCCGGACGGAACTGCTCTGTCGACCGGAAGTTGGGACGCGACTCTTCGAGTCTGGGCCTAGTCACGCCGCGTCTGCTCTTCGCGCAACCCGTATTAGTCTCATTAAGGGGAGATATACACCTAGGAGCCGGAAAAACGGCAATTTGTGAATTTTTTCAAGGAAAACTATTTGAAATTTCGGATCGGGGTTTTAATTATCTAAAAGCATATACATTCAAAAATATGTTTAATTTTCTTTATTTAAAAATATCAAAAATACACAAGGATATTGCATGATCCTTGGAGCGTCGTAAAAAAATCTGCGTATACGGTACCCACTGGCGTTTCTTCAAAAATCATCTGAAAAAAAAAACCAAAAAGATTATTAAATTAGATACTATAATCTAGTACTTGTCATAGCCGATTTTGAAAATATCGATTTATGACAAAATGGCGGACGTTTGAACATAAATAGTGATGTTTGGGCCAAAAATTAGTTATTATTTTGCCTATAAAACAAAAACTAAGTAACGGAAAAAAAAATCCTATGACAAGTACTAGATAATGGTGTATAGAATAACCACAAAAAGCCTCAAGGCAATCGATTCATTGGTTTCCGAGAAATTTTGGGTACCGATTTGAAAAACGTGGTTTTGAGATAAACGCGTTTGAAAATTTGGGAATGAATAAATCATGAAATTTGTCAACTTACATGGAATCATCGATACCAGGCCCATAGTGTAGGTCTTCTACGGTCGACGGAATGTTCCTAGCTTCTAAATCCTCGGCCTCGACCATCTATGTGTATATCTCTCCTTAAAGAAGCCCATGTATGTACAGTAGAAACTCTCTTATCCGAGGTAATATGGGGAGAGTGCACCTCTGATAGCGGGGTAGCCTTCTCTGGAAGCCCAATTCGAAGGGTCAGAATGATGCATTTTTCTCTAGTAACACATTGGTTGGAATAAATTTAATTTTTCCCAGCATGTTGTACACGTGTTTGTGGTTACAATGTAATTTTTGCGGAAGAAAATCTTTCAAAGTGTTCGTGGTGCTGCAGTTGGCGCTGCAGTCCTCCAGCGGCGAGGCCCGAAACGGCGGGATCTCCACCAGGCTCAAATGTAATCTGAAACGAGAACAAACAAAAAATTCTTTAAATATATCCAACTGGCTATGGGTTAACGATCCACTTTTCGAAATTTAGAAAAAATACGGAAAATGACAGATTCTCCAAAGAAGAAGTTTTCTCTTGAAAAACAGCATGCTGAAGTCATTGTTATTAACAAATGGCTCATCCAATTAAAAAATGCGATCGTGAACCGAAAATGACTACTGTTTGAACGCTAACTGTGCAAATTCAAGTCAATAGTGTGAAAGTTACTCAAGTTATCAATCTCGCCGTGTCAAGATATGTAGTTTCGAGATAATCGCGTTCAAACTCGACGGATCGCGGTAAACCGGACGCACACTGTTCTACTAAAATAGGTGTAACTGCGTCAATTTTTAGAATTTCCGGTTGGTCTTTGAATATTCTTGAAAGTTCATCCTATAACAATATGCAAAAAACGATTTTTTGAAGTTTCCAGAGAGGGATCCCCCATAAGTGAAAGCTCGGATAATGCGGAAAACTAAACAAAGTAGCAATATAGGACTACTCCACGCATAGGCATAGCAGATTCTTCCGTTTTATCCGAGATTCTCCGTATGAGTTGGGTGACTCGGATAACGCGGGACGTCGGTTAATCGAAGGTCGGATAAACGAGGTTTTACTGTATACAGGCGTACATATATTGGAATGTTGAATAAGTTCTCGCTCTTTTTTGGTGAAAATTAACGCTTTATTTTAAAAAATCATTGCTAATGATTACAAACGTTACAAACTGTTGTGTGATCAACTCCTAATGATTCTGCAAGTTCAGCTAGCGTCTGACATGAGTCTCCATGAAGTATGCCTCAAATTCAACACATCAAAATCATTCTTTTTAAAGCGTCTAAACCAATCTCTGCATCAGGGTTGCGAAATTTGTAATGAACAAGTAATGCATTATTCATTACTTTATTAATGAGTAATGAAAAAATATTTCATTCCCCATTAAATTACCGTTACTCATTACATTGGCTTTTGTAATGTAAAAAATCCCCATTGCTCATTAAATTATATTTTGTATTGTACAAAATTTCCATTACTAATTACATAACATTTTGTAATGTGAAACATTTTCATTACAAAATGCAATGTAATGTGTAATAGAATTTTTTTGCATTACAAAGTGTAGTGTAATAAGTAATGGAAATTTTTTACATTACAAAATTTAATGTAATGAGGAATGGAATTTTTTCACATTACAAAATATATGGTACCGCGAAATGAAATTTGTTCACATTACTAATGTAATGTAAAAAATCTCCATTACTCATTACAAGGTAATATGGATTATTATTCGTTTCCCATCGGGTCAGATCGACCCTGTGCAAAAACAGCTGCTCCTAATGGGAAACGAATACTAATCCGCATTACACTATAATGGGTAATGGGGATTTGTACATTGCATTGCGTTAGTAATGTGAAAAAAATTCCATTACTCATTACCTTATATTTTATAATGTAAAAAAATTCCATTGTTCATTACATTACATTTTGCAATGTAAAGAAAATCCATTACTCATTACATTACATTTTGTAATGTAAAATATTTCCATTACAAAATGTAATGTAATGGGAAATGGAATTTTTTTTCATTACAAGATTTACTTCAAGGAGTTATGAATTTTTATTACATTACAAAATCCAATGTAATGAGTAATGGAGAATTTCAAGCTTGCTTGTAGTACTTCATAGATACGTTACCATCTTAAACTACACGCACGTAGTTCTGGTAACGCCATCCGTTGGGAAGCAGCGAGAACTTATCCAACGTCCTAACATAATCCAAAGACTTTAAATGCCTCCAGCTGCTGGACAAAGTATTTATAAACTGGAGCATTGAGCGTATCTTTGGTATGGCGTTGAAGTTTGCGTCGTTGCAATGCAACGAAAGTTCTTTTTCATTTTTTAAGTTTCTTCATCTTTATTACAATCGACGATTTTTTATAGGTTAAGATCGTGGATCTCTCAAGAGGATGAAAAACCGTTAGAACGATTTTCGTGTCCTAAATCGGCAAAAAAAAACTTGAGCCATAGAATATCGACTTTCGTTGCATTGCAACGATGCAAGCTTCAAGAACTTCGGTGATATACCTTCGACGCTTTTGTTCTTCGAAATTCCTGCTTCTATATTAGCTGTAAGTCCTGTACGCACTTACACAGCGTTGTTCCAATTCGTGTCACGAACCGTGGTGAACTATACGTTTATCACACCCCGCAAGCAGAATAACACGCATCCATGACGTATATCAATCGTGATGTACTACACAAAACGTTCTATAATGGCGGTGTCTCGTAAACTAACGGTACGATCTCCCCGTGCGATCGTTCAATTACAATGAGTAATGTAGCGATAAAAAAAAACAACAAACGTCATAGAGATCGTGAGAGTAGCGCGTGATTGTGATTTAGAGATACTTATCGGCGAGCCAGCGCGAGGGAGACTAAAGCGCTGAAATAACAGCTTTCGTTAAGGCCTTATATACGCGATTTCGCCGATTTTCGAAGGTATTTTTGTACACACGGTTTTAAAAAAATGACGCATATATTGACAACCTTTTTTTTCACAGATCATTTATGCACATGGTTAAGTATATGTAAAAAAATCAGAAATATCAACAAATGGCGGAGATATAACATATTTCCACGATTCACTTTATTTAACCTTGTGAAAGTTCTAACTCTTGAACGAAGGTTCAGATCGCTTTGAAATGTTTGCAACATATTCTTAGTATCATCACCTATCGTGTGAACCATAGAAACAAAAATTTCAATGACACAAAAAAATGTAAAAAATAAAATACCGACAGAAAATTGAGTGAAAGATTATAAGTTTCGAATTTTTATTATGATAATTTTTTTGAATAATATTGTTGGTTCACACTGAAGATACGTTCATTATGCAATTATAAATATGTTCATTTTTTTCAGACACCCACATCGATGTCGAGAACTTTCACCATCAACGCGCGCGCAAAAAAATGCATTGCTTTATTATGTTATATCTCCGCCATTTGTTAATATTTCTGATTTTTTTTACATATACTTAACCATGTGCATAAATGATCTGTACAAAAAATGTTGTCAGTATATGCGTCACTTTTTTTTCACCGCGTCTAGAAAAGTACCTTCGAAAATCGGCGAAATCGCGTATATGAGGCCTTAAGGGGAGATATACACCTAGGAGCCGGAAAAAAGGTCATTTTTGTGAATTTTTTCGAAGAAAACTATTTGAAATTTCGGATTGGGGTTTTAATTATCTAAAAGTATATACATTCAAAAATATGTTTAATTTTCTTTATTGAAAAATATCAAAAATATACAAGGATATTGTATGATCCTTGGAGCGTCGTAAAAAAATCTGCGTATACGGTACCCACTGGCGTTTCTTCAAAAATCATCTGAAAAAAAACCAAAAAGATTATTAAATTGGATATTATAATCTAGTACTTGTCATAGCCGATTTTGAAAATATCGATTTATGACAAAATGGCGGACATTTGAACATGAATAGTGATTTTTGGGCCAAAAATTAGTTATTATTTTGCCTATAAAACAAAAACTAAGTAACGGAAAAAAACCCATGACAAGTACTAGATAATGGTGTATAGAATAACCACAAAAAACCTCAAGGCAATCGGTTCATTGGTTTTCGAGAAATTTTGGGTACCGATTTGAAAAACGTGGTTTTGAGAAAAACGCGTTTGAAAATTTGGGAATGAATAAATAAATTATATAAATTCATAGCTTTTAAATCCTCGACCTCGACCATCTAGGTGTATATCTCCTCTTAGGTGAGGGACGTTTCTGTTCGATCAAATTGTTACTGCCATAAAGTGTCACAGCGGAACCTATTCGTTGAAGAAACGGTTCCAACTAGTCTGACATTCGAATCGTGCTTGAATACTAGAGGCGTCACTTCCGCTCCCTTGGTGACCTCAGTTCCCTAATAACCATTTTTGAAAAAAAAAAAAACATGTTGCATCACTGCAAGAGCGGTAGGTGAAAAACCGTTTCCAACTTTTCTCCGACGAAAGAAGAATGGAAAATGGAAGAAAGAACATAAACACTTTTCGCTCTTTTGGAAGACGAACAGCGTCCATCTTGTCGTTCACTCCAAATTTGAGGGAGGAGATGTTTTTAGGCGAGGTATAAATGGTAATTATGCAAAAGTGGGACTCCACCCCAATTTAGGCGGGAAATGTTTGTTTTTGCCATAAATTGCTTCAATTAGTCACCACCAATGATATTCAGCCTGCGGAGGCTGACATTTTAAATTATTTCCATAAGTTGTGGGGTTTGTTTGGGTTGAAAGAAACCCAAACAAATTCACGCACTTACCATTTTCACTGATTTCCAGTCTCGTATTTGGAATCGCGTATTTTTACGTAGTTTCAACAGGGGGAGGGGGAAATGACTTGCAATTTTACATCGGTATTATATTCTGAAAGGCTTATTTTATAAATCCCTCCACTCTGAACCTCCAGTTTAGACGTCGAAAATCACGAAAATGCCCTTTTTTATCGCGTGTTTTGCCAAACTTTAAAACCCCATAACTTATGGAAATAATTCAAAATGTCAGCCTCTGCAGGCTGAGTATCACTAGTGGTGACATAATAAAAATTGGCATTGAAATTGGGGTGGAGCCCCACTTCTACATAATTACCGAAAAAATTGCTGATGTTCATGATTTTTTTTTAAGGAAAGATTTTTCACATCTTTAGAGACTTAGGGTATGTTTCATCACTACTTTTGGCTGTTACATGGTATTTTTTTAATTAATCACGAAAAATGGAGGAGTTATGGCACGGCGGGATTAATCTGAAATAAACCATCGGAGATTTTTCGTTCATTAACACTCCGTCTGTAATCGTTTTTCCGGTACCTTTCGTCTGTAAACCTGGGTATTTCAAGCCCTGCCGTTTTTTCACCCCGTTAATACATTCGAAAAAAATTCAAAAAATTCATGCCTGTGTTCGAAACATTTAATTTAATATATCAATCATAAAATTGACGGAAAATAAATGTTTTCATATATTTATTGTTAAATAAATGAAGCAACTCGGTAGGAAAGTAGTTTTCGCTCGGACACGAAATACCCAGGTTTACAGACGTAGTGTAAACCAAAGTGTTAACACTCATAGGCAGAATATGAACGAAGAAAAAGTGGAAAATGTTGAAAATCGATTACATGGTACCTTACTTTAGAGCCCAACATTTATTTTTCAACAAAAACTACAAATTAAGTGACCAAACGTTCGTTCAAAGTGGGAGATGCGTTGAAAAATACGTACTGGTAGGGAAAAGATCATGTGATCAAAGCGACTCAGTGTGCAGTTGGAGGGTTGAAAAAAATACCATGTGAGACCCAAAAGTGGTAATAAAACACCCCAAGTCTCAAAAATGGTAAAATCTTTCCTTCTGAAAAAAAAACACGAACATAAGCAAGTTTCTCTCTCCTTAATCCGTCCAGGAGAAAGCTTGGGAATGGGATTTTTATCAAACGGACGTGTTTCACATTGCCGTGAAAAATGCGACTATTAAGTCCGACCTTCAACGCTTGCACTTTTTTAGAAGTGAACAATGTTCGAATTCTCGTAGACTCGCAACTTGGGCATTGGACTACCTATGCGCAGTTAAAAATTCCCTACGGCTGTATGATATTTGTCACTCGAGCCCCGACTGTTCAGCGACACGTTGGAAGCGACAAAATGGAAAAAAAAAGAACGACATACGGAGAAGAAGTATATGGATCTCAACTTGTGTTACTCGTATCTAGTGCCTGGTACAATAATTAGGCTGGTCCTGTTTTTTTTTATTATGAACCAGAGATTTGCGAACATTTGACTATTTATTAATTCCTGTTGATAGTATATCGTCGCTGTTCTCTTATACTATATGGATGAATGCGAGATTATTTGTAAAGAATTCAATAAATAATCCCCAAGGCACAAACGTCCAAAGGATGAAGTAACGGAAAATATATTATTTTTAATGCTTCTTTTTCCTTGCGAAATAAGATTTTAAAGATAACACGTTATGGTTAGCTCTTTTGAACGAGATTCGCTACAGGATGTACAATTAGTTTCGGTTTTACCTCGAATAGGCCACTCCTTAAATGCACCGAAAAGTTTTTCATGACTGAGGGATTAGGTAAAGATCAATGTCCTATCTCGGCTTTTACTTGGCTGGAAAAAAATAGGGCTTTTAATTGAAATTACACTTGATAGGCGATGGTGTCGCGATGTCTAGAGATCATTTACGATTGTACCGATAGTAATGGAACCATAGATCAAATGGAATACAAATTCAATTACCATTGGTAATGGATTAGATGGAATCGAAATTCCATTACCATTGGTAATGAATCAATGGAATACAAATTCAAATACCATTGGTAATGGATCAAATGGAATACAAATTCCATTACCATTGATAATAGATCAAATGGAATCAAAATTCCATTACCATTGATAATGGATCAAATGAAATCAAAACGCCATTTCCATTGGTAAAGGATCAAATGGAATACAAATTCCATAACCATTGGTAATGGATCAAATGGAATACAAATGCAATGACCATTGGTAATGCATCAAATGGAATAAAATTCCATTACCATTAGTAATGAACCAAATGGAATCATTATGTACGAATGGTAATTACCAATGGTAATTGGATCCAAAGGAATGAAAATTCCATTGCTATTGGAATTTTGTTTGGGCTGTTCCGAATCGTTTCTGATTGGTAATGGATCGAATGGAATAAAAATTCCATTACCATTGGTAACGGATAAAATAGAATGCAAATTCCCCTGCCATTGATAATGGATCAAATGGAGTAAAATTTCATTGCCATTAGTAATGGACCAAACGGAAGCATTATGGCATTACCGTCGGTAATGGATCCAAAGGAATAAAAATTCCATTACCATTGGAATTTTGCTTGGACGGTTCCGAATCGCTTCAAACAAACCCAAACACGTTTCTGTCTCCTTTAAGGTATTCCTTTCGCGGATGGCCATATTTTGTGGGGGCATAAGAAGGGCCCTTTTAAATCCTTGCTAAACTACAGTGGCGTTTAATAAAGTAAGTTTCAATAAATTATTATACACAATGATAAACATGAGTAAAAATTTCGCGCAAATTTAGTAGATTTAGATATTTTTACAATTTCTCTGGAAAGTAACGGATGCGAAAATTCTTCTGTTAGTCACATTTTTCTAAGTTTTATCATTAATATTTTCTTCAAATATTCGGTGACGCCCTGTTTTTAATGTTGTTACGGAATCTTTAGAATTGCTTACACGCGGGAGCAGTTTATATTAGGCATCTAGAGTTGTTTAGTGTATAAATTACTAGACAGAAGCGTAGCCAGTGTGTCATCCCCATAAATATGGATCATCACTGTTTGACGGGTAGAAAAATAAACGATTTTCACGATTTTTTTTCGATGGTTAAAATACGTTAATCAGTATGATTTTTTTATGTTAAATCAAAGCATTAACATTTAGCATTAACATTTAACATGTTAAATCGAAGGATCAACCTTTAATGTTAAATCAAAGCAAGGAGAACAGAAAATAATTTTTTCAACGTTTATTTTTATTAAAAAATGTTTTTTTGACGGCTTTAAATGTCTTCGAAAAAAAGGAGTCTTCACGGTGTACACGGTTGGAGCCGTCAATATTATCTGAGACAAAATTTGTAAGGTTTTAGAAAAGAGAGGTATTATAGAGGTTTTAAAATAATCAAATTTGTTAAAATGGTAAAATTTTTTCGAAAATTTCACACTGTGATGATCCCAAAAGCGCCGTATAAATGGGACATTTTTCAGAGTCGTCATTTTTCGTTAAAAGTTCGATGATTCGGCTTGAAATTTTACCAGTATATTGGGATGTATTTACACTTGATTATAGACGAAAATCAGCCAATGGTTAAATATTCGAGTGTATATTCGATTTGAATGTTCATACGTTTCACGATATTTCGTCAAACTTTGACTATTGTCAAAATTTGCTTAATTAAATTTCATAATTTGGGTATTTGCTAATGGAAGAGTAGTTTAAAAAAATAACTTTCAAGGCTCTTTAGGTTCACATAGACGGTAATTATGTTATCTAAAAGTGTGCAAAATTTCAAAATGATCGATTGGATAGTTTTTGAGTATTCTTGTACGAGGTACACGAGAAAAGTGATTTTCAGGAACACGCGTTTAAAGTTTAGGACTAAAAAAAATTTGTGACCAAATGACCCACTGATTAATCTGCGATTCCAGAGCCATAAAGTAGTCCTTCAGCTTCCTCGTGGAGTTTATTCTCGGCCATAAGCTCTTTTTTACGATATAAAGACATTTATAACGTAAAGAGCCTTAAAGCTATGAAAATGTTTTCAGCGCAGCCGGAAAGATGATCCATTCGGAACATCAACCTTTTTTTTCAAATGTTAAATCTTTTTTTTTTCTTTTGCAAAAGTTACGTATTTCAAAATATCTTCCCATCGCACTTGATGAAATGCATAAGATTTCACATGTTGAAGGCCGGGCGAGTGTGTTCTCATGCGCATGTGCGTGCGTGCATTCGGATTTAGTGTATGGCTGCATATGCCGCACTTTCGGCATATCTGACTAGGCATATTTTTTTCCCCTCCTATATTAGGAAAAACACCGTCGTAATCTATTCAACCGAGAACGAAGAAGATTTCACAGGCACAATCGTTATTTCGCGGACTCGCAATGCCTCTGTACTCAGGTAAAGTGTCACGATTACTCTTCGATTATTAATTGGCAACCGGGAAAAAAAACATAACCTCTCTTTTTGTCACGATGAGCGACCCGGAAAGATGTCAAATATTCGGTTTACATCGAAATAAGCGAGATCGTTTTAATCACCGAATTCGCCGTTATTCCAATACACACGAGTACGTTGAAATTTCAGTAAAAGTCAAATGGGGTAAGGAGTTGTTTCCGAACGTAGAGGTTAACACCGACGAGGAACCAATGCTGTTCAAGGCACAATTGTTTGCACTCACCGGCGTACAGCCGGAGCGACAAAAAGTTATGCTCAAAGGAATGACCCTCAAGGACGAAGACTGGGGCAACATTAAGCTCAAGGATGTAAGTAAAGAAGTATCCTCATCTCCGGTCACCTAATGTTCGTAATATTACCGTTATTGCCTTCTCGCGAAGGAAATTTCGTGTCGATGGTACTTTTGTTTTTCAAGATTTCTCAGAATTTGGTTTTTTTAATTGAAAAAACGGATTTTCCATCTTTGTTCGACACTGTACTGTACTTGCGTCGTCGTGGCTGTTACCAATACGGAAAACAGGAAAACTCAGGGTATTTCCTTCCTTCTGGTAAAATCTAAAAAATTTTGAAAATTCTCTGAAGTTTTGCCAGAACTTACTTTTTGCATGAATTACGAAAAGTAAAACCTACTTGAAAGACAAAAAAACCGAAAAGTATAAAAACAAATATTTTTGTTTTTTTTTTCTATACAAAAATATTTGTTTTTATACTTTTCAGTTTTTTTTTCGTCTGTTTCATTTTTATTTTAATATTCATATTATTTCTCATGATATACAAAAAAAAGTTATGTCAGCGCCAAACATTGAAAATTTCTAAAACTAAAAACTAATTTACCCTAAAGCACTATACATTTACATTCGACTTGTCAATACACAAGCACACAATTATTATTCAGGGTTACGCATATGGAAAACCAGGAGAACTCGAGTAATTTCTTTCCTCCTGGAATAATCAGGGAAAAGACAGGGAATTTTGGAAATTCTCTGGAATTTTCTCAGGTTTACTCTTCGCAAAAATTACAAAAAATAAAACCGACTTGACACAAAAACTGAACAGTATAAAAATAAATATTCTTGTACATTTTTAACATTTATATTATTCTTCATTATATACAAAAAAAGTTATGTCAGTGCCAAACATTGAAGTTTAAAAAAACTGTTATGAAAATGAATTACGAAAAATAAAACCGTCCAGACAAAAAAACTGAACAGTATAAAAATAAATACTTTTGTACATTTTTAATATTTATATTATTCTTTATTATATACAAAAAAAGTTATGTCAGTGCCAAACATTGAAAGTTTAAAAAACCGGAAACTAATTTACTGTAACGCTCTATACATTTGCAGTCAATCTGTCAATACACAACCATATCATTATTATTATAGATAAGTGTTTATATTTATTTTTTATTTATTGCCACTGGCATAAAAATTTCTGTTTATAATAAAGAACAGGTTCTGCATTTGCTTTTAATGTATTTTTTTGTACTTTACAATGTTGAAATTATTTTTCGAATTTCAGTTTTTTTCCAATTTTATTTCAATTTTTAACATTTCCATATATTTGGTCTAAAAAAAATGATGATATTCAGTTCAACATAATTTTTCAATAGAAGGATCGAATTGAAAATTTTCTTTAGTTTTTCAAGTCGGTTGAAAATGTTTTTTTTTTCACAAAAATGATTCATTGCTATTTCTACGTATATAATTTTTCCCGTATAGTTTGTAACGTTTACAAATACCAGTATGGTTGAAACGAGACTTGTGGTCTTTTACTCAAAAAAATAAATCTTTGATGAAAACAAATTGTTCTTTATTTGACCCGAATCTGAGTCATTTGCAAAACCTGGAATTTCTGCATACCCTGTATGGAAAACCTGAAAAAGTCAGGGAATTTCAGAGTCAATAATGCGTAACAACCCTGTTATTGTAGATAAGTCTTAATATGTATTTTTTATTTATTAGCACTGACACAAAAATGTCTGTTTATAATAAAGAACAGATTCTGTACTTGTTTTTAAAGTATTTGTTTTTTTTTTACTTTACAGTGTCCAAATTTTTATTTGTATTTCAGTTTTTCAAATATCTTTTTATTTTAATATTTAACATTTTCATATAGTAATAGTAAGAAGTTTTATTTGCATCACCTTTTCGGTTTTTTACAAAGCTGTTACATCGTTAAACATTGCTCTCTCACAATCTAACTTATATCTTTCCTCTTTGACTATTTTTAATTCTCGTCACACTGCATTCTCGCTCTCTATTGCCACTGTTTCTCTTCTCTTACACTCTCTTTCTATTTCCCTAAAAAATGTACACATATTTACATCCATCGCTCCTCTGAGCAACCTCATTAATTTATCTTCTACTCTCTTATCCCTTTTCCCCTCTACCCACTTTTCTATATATGTTTTCGCTTCCTCAGATGTTACCCCTCTTCCTTTTTCCCACGTAATCAGGTGCTTCATTGTTTCTGTTTCTCGTTTACATATCCTACAAGTCCATTCCACTTTCCCCTTTTTTCCATCCCTCCCGACATTTCCACACCTCATCCTCGCCCATGTTTCCTTATCCTTTATTTTAATATTTTCTGCCACCCAATATGTCCACGGTGCTTCCACGTTTTCTATTATCGCATTGTATAAATTATTATACGTCGATTTTTTAATCTGTTCTTTTTCTCTCTCTATGGTCTTTATTTAAAGTTTTTCAATCCCTTGTCTATCAAATTCTCTATTATTTTTATTTCTTGCCCCTCTTATCACATCCATTACTTCCTCAATTTTGTAATCCCCTTGATACTTTCATAAAGTCTCTTTTCCCCATTTCGAAGGCTTCCTGTTCGAGATTCCTCTTATTTTCTCTCTCAAACAAATATTCAGCCGTTACTTTCCATTCTTAGCACAAATTTGATATACCGCAGCGCTCTTTCCCCAATTTTCTACTCGACATTTTCATATAGGCTGCGTACACAAATTACGTACAGCAAAATTTCCCAATTGCCCCCCCCCCCCCACCGTAACGGGACCGTAACGCTTGGCCAGAACCCCCCCCCCCACATTCCGTTACGTAACGGGTGCTTTGTCGTCAATAATTGCGATTTTTTTCATAGACATAACTAATTATGAAAGGATCGGGTTTGTACTCATTTTATGAAGTATATATTCATCTAGTTTTGTACCAATTTTTGTGACAAAATTTTGAAAATTAACCGAGATATATGCTTTGATTTGACGACGGAAAAAAAAATTGTCTTCATTGTCCCACCCTTCACCCTTCACCCCTTAAAACCGTTTTTCCTCCGATAAAAAAAAAATACGTATCGCTTACTTTTCGGTGCTTTATAACATATCCAAATTTCAACCAAATCGAAGGGTGTCACTTGAGGGATGTTCATTCTTAGTGAATGTGCGAGTCGATAATCGAACGAGTCCATTGGAAGGTAATGACAAAAAACGGGCGTTTGTTTGAATAAGGGAGTGACGGTGTTGATGATGGGATCGAAGGAGGAAGATGTGCCGAGCGAACCCGTCGACAGGCCGGTATTCATGGAGGATATGAGCGAGGCTGAAATCGCCACCTCTCTGGATCTTCCAGCCGGCCTCAACAATCTCGGTAACACTTGTTACCTCAACGCGACTGTACAGTGCCTGAAGACCGTACCGCAGTTGAGAGAAGCACTGAGAGAATATACCGGTGCGTTCGCGCTGCCCGGCAGTATCGTACATTTGCCAGCTCCGAGTATAACAGCGGCGTTGCGCGATCTCTACGAATCTATGGACAAGGGCGCCGCTTTGCCACCCATCAATCTCATACAGACGATGCATCTGGCCTTTCCAAGATTCGCCGAGAAGTCCGATAACGGTGGATTTCAACAGCAGGACGCGAACGAGTGTTGGACCGAACTCGTGCGCATGCTGCAGCAAAAACTACCGCCCAAGGTCAGCATTGGTGTCACGTTCTGGTACACGAGCCAACGTGTCGGTGGCACGAAGGGAGACCTGCAAAGGATGCTTTCTCATGACTGTTAAACATATGGAAAAAAGGGAAAACCGGGGAAACTCAGGGAGTTCCTTTCCTCCTGGAATAATCAGAGAAAAGTCAGGGAATTTTGAAAAAACTCGGAAAATTTTCAGTATTTACTTTTTGCAAGAATTACGAAAAATGAAACTTTAAAAAAATAACTGAGAGTATAAAAAAATATGTTTTTGTATATTTTTAATATTTATATTATTCTTCATTATATACAAAAAGAAGTTATGTCAGTGCCAAACATTGAACATTTCAAAAAGAAATTTCATTTACTTTGAAACTCCATACATTCGATTTGTCGATACACAACCACATAATTATATTGATTTTTTATTCATTGGCACTGGCATAAAAAATTCTGTCTATAATAAAGAACAGGTTCTGTATTTGCTTTTAACGTATTTTTTTTACATTACAGTATTCGAAGTATTTTCCCGAATCTCCGTTCTTTTTTTTTTTATTTTTATTTTATCAGGACGTTGAATAAGTTCTGGCTGTTTTCCAACGGATGGCGTTACCAGAACTGCGTGCGTGTAGTTTAAGATGGTAACGCATCTATAAAGATTCAGGGTGTCATTTCGCCGAAGTGTAAACAACTTTTTTTCATAGTGTTACGGGATCATCACAGTGTAACGGGTCGAAAAATAGCTGATTTTCGCGATTTTTTTCGATGGCTAAAATACGCTGTCTAATTTTTTTTTTGTCAAGTCAAAGCACCCATGAAGGACAGAAAATAAATTTTTAAACGTTTATTATTATTTTTTTGCGTGATTAATAATCTTTTGACAACATTTGTAAAAAGATTATTAATCAGTATAAAAGCCGCTATCTTGCTATGGAGGTTTTTTAAAAATAAAAATTGACAAAATGGCCGCGTTTTGAAAAAAAAGTATCGAATTTAGCCTTTTTTTCGACAGTTTTTCGTTAAAAAAATATGAAGATTTCAAAAAAAAAACTTCCATAGCAATATAAAGAACGGCGTGAAAGATGTTGTGTCAAAATTTGAGACGGATAGCTTAAAAACTTTTCCGTTGAGAGTGTACACCGTTTTGAAAAACATTTCGAGAAAAACGCGTCCGTCCGCGCCAGGTCTCACGCAGCTGGTCTAATTCCTTTTTCTGAGAAAGGCTGTAGCAACCGGAATAATTCGAATTTCGGCCCAAAAAATGAACAGCATGTTGATATCCGTCTATACTATCGGATAATGCAAAAAAATCGATTTTTTTTAAATTTAAACACTGTGATGATCCTTCAAACATGTTAAATTTTGTGCCAAAAAAGAGTATTTGCGGGGAATTTTACTGCACTTGTTGGTTCAAAGAAAATCTGCAGCTGATGCACACAGAATTCTTGTTGAGACTTACGGCGACCATGCTCTGTCGAAAACAACACGCAGAAATGGGTTCAGACGCTTAAAAAATAATGATTTTTATGTGTTGAATTGGAGGCGTTGCTTCATGAAGATTCATGTCAGACGCTAGCCAGAACTTGCAGACTTGTTAGAAGTTGATCACACAACAGTTTAGAAACGTTTGAAAGCATTAGAAATGATTTTTTTTAATACAGCTTTAAGGGACCAGTCCACTTTGGAGCCACGAAAAAAAGGCTATTTTCGCGATTTTTTTGTTGAGAATTTTATAAAAGATATGAATATAAAAGTTGTTGGGCTTGGTAAATAAAGTCTTGAAATACATTTTAAAAAATGTTTAATTCATTTTTATTCATTTTTAAGTACAAAAACTATAGTTTAACGTAACGCCTCAAAAATAGGTGGGCTAGATAGCTCCATCACACGGCTTGTCTGAAACAAAAAAATCAAAGTCCATTAGATTCAGCATAACACCAGCTACAAAATGACCCTCGGATATAAAGTTTTATCAAAGAATAAAAAAAATGGCAGACGAAAAACGAAAAAAGTAAAAAAAAACGAGTTTTTCGCAGTTTTTCGCAAAAAAGAGTAAAAATAAAAATTTTTAAACCATCGACGGTCATCGTGTTGCGAATCGTGTTTACAATATGTGGTTCAAATTTCAAGAGAATCGGCTTATTAGTTTTAGAGATACGATGGAGCTAGATTTTGAAAACGTTGTTTCGAGAAAAACGCGTTTGAAGTTTATACTATGAAAAACTCAATCGGCAATTCCTGCATTGTACAAAATCCCTTCTGGTTGCTCATCATCGTCGATTTCTTCAAGTCTTGCTTGCTTTCGATTTTTTGAAATTTTCACAGTGGACTGGCCCCTTAATTTTCACAAAAAAAAGCGAGAACTTGTTCGACATCCCAATAGTATTTAACATTTTCATATAGTAGTAGTGGTTTATTCCATCTGTACAGCTTCCGCTTTTTACAAAACCCTCCTTTCGATCCTTATCTCTAACCTATAAGCTAAACAATTTAAATTATGTTAAAAATCAAAATTAGAATTACAATATTATACTACACATTTTCATATATTTGATCTTGAAGAAGAAATATGTTCTTTATTCGACTCCAATTTTCTTTGAATATTTGCAAAACCTGTGTGGAAAATCTGAAAAAGTCAGAGAATTTCTGAGTCAATAATGCGCAACAATTTTTTTGAACAGGAAAATCCGTCGAATCCGTCGTCATCCTCGTCCTCAGAGGAGAACAGCCAAGCTTCGAAGCCGCGATCGTTCATAGAACAATACTTCGGTGGAAGCTTCGACACGGAATTGAAGTGCGTCGAGGCCGAGGACGAACCGCCGACTAAGGGAAAGGAGGACTTTCTCCAGCTGAGCTGCTTCATATCCACTGAGGTTCGATACATGCATTCCGGCTTGAGAAACAAGATGCAGGAACAAATAACTAAAATGTCGTCGAGCCTCGGGCGCGACGCAGTTTACACGAAAACGGTAAGCCGGTGAGACTACGTCAAATCTTCGTAACATTCGTCGTGAAAAATCGAAAAAGCAGCGACGATTCAATCGGTGCGTTGAAAATTTCAGTCGAAAATCAGCAGGTTGCCGGCCTACCTGACTATACAGTTCGTTCGCTTCTTCTACAAGGAGAAAGGCGCGATAAACGCGAAGATTCTCAAAGACGTCAAATTTCCGATGGAATTCGACGCTTTTGATCTCTGCACGAGCGAGCTTCAGCAGAAACTCATGCCGGTGCGCGAAAAATTCAAGGAACTCGAAGATACGCAGGTGGAGGAATCGCTTCACACCTTCAAGGACAAGAGTGTCAAGGCTCACACTGAAAAGGCGGAAGAGAAGAAAAAAAACGTCAAGCAGGAACCGTTTTGGTTCGAAGATGGTAATTACTTTCAAATTCTTGTCCCTATCGGCTGCCTCAGATTTAAGGGGGGGGGGGGGTGAGGGGTGAGATAGGACGAAGAGAAAAAAACGCGACAATTTTTTTCTCCCGCAAGACAATTTTCTAAATACGTTGTGTCCATTGCTCATTGGCGTGGCCAGCATTTTTTGTTTTGCTCACAATCGTCTGTTTTTTTTTTTTGGTAATTATGCAGTATGAGGACTTCCGAAAAAACGACGGCATTTTTTTTCGCCATGACGTTTATTCCATTATAGTAAGTGATATTCCGTCGGAGGAGGCTGACATTTTCAATTAATTCCATACGTTATGGGGTTTCGAAGTTTCCAGAAACATGTAACATTTTGACGCCTCTTGTTTGTTGTCGCTAAACCGCTACGTGTTTCCTAAGGGCCAACCCAAACAAACTGCCCAATATAGACATCGAGATATTTAAAAATTCCCTATTTTACCACGTGTTTTCGCGAACATCAAAACCCCATAACTTATGGAATTAATGAAAAATGTCAGCCTCCCCCGACCGAATATCACTCAATAGAATGGAATAAACAAGTTGATGGTGAAAAAAAATTCCGTCGTTTTTCGGAAAAGTCTTCGTACTGCATAATTACCGTTTTTCAAAGTCAAATTTACATAATAGGGTATTACACCCTTTTTTGAAAGATGTCTTAATTTGATCCCTTGGTGGTAATAAACTACTAGATTTTTATTTCTATTTTGAGAAATCTAAATGTACCATAAAAATGCATTTAAATTTTACATCTCAAATGTCCGCGCGAAAACGCTAGCTGCCATGCTGCTCGGTTCGTGACGTCACTTGCATAATAAACATCGACGCTACGCTATTTCTGAATACGCAATTTTTTTTTGTTAAAAGTGAGTTACAATCCCTATCATTGGTGTGTTCCTAAATGTAAGAATACTAGGGTAAAAACACCGGGAATGTTAGGGATTAAAAAGCCAATTGATATAAATATGAGGAAGACTTGGTTAAAACTTGCGAGAAGAGATCCAAACTCATAGTCCGAAAAAAAACTCATTTGTTATTTTTTTAAGTACAGATAACTATTTGAAAATTTGCAATTAACTGTGACAAACGAGAATATATCGTTGTTGACGCTTTCATTCACAGTTTAGAGAGTAATACGTCTACCGCTTTCTTTGTTTACTATGTCAATGACGTCACGTCGGAATCCGTTATGGCGGCTACCGTTTCGCATGTTAGATGAACGGATAGAAAAAGTATTTTTTTAAAAATGATTTATAGAATTTATTTCGTGTTTTTATAAATTAAAACCAACATTATTCGATTGCTTATTGCGAAATTACCTTATTTATACATTCTTAGTATTTTTCTTACATAGAGTGAAATACCTTATAGTCGATAATGACGTAACATACATAAAATATGAAGCATTAATCATGTTAACATTAATCCTCAGGGTACTGGCTGGGTTAGCGTAACCCGAGCGAATTTTGAAAGTAGCGCCAAATGGCGAAAGTAGCGTTTATATTTTTAACTATAGCTTTCTTTTAATGCAAAATATAAAAAATCTGATATATCCATCGCATTTCGGAGGAAAATTCCGGTCTATTGAGAGAAAAAAATTGTTTTAATTGATGAATTACAGCCCAATATACAGTCGGTTAAAGTTGCCGGGTTAGGCTAACTCATTTCCGTACGTTACATTTTTATAGTCCGTACAATGAGGGATGATAGCACCTTCTTGCAATATCTTAAATAGTCGACTAATTCTTCATCATTTAATCCAGTTGCCAGGTTTTCAACTTTACCTTGAGTAGGCACATAATAAAATAAGTCTTAGTTTTCTAATTTCTTCTGCGAATCGGCCCAACACTCTTTTTGTTGGAATTTTTTTTGACAATGTCATTCTCCATGTCCAGCAGTGACATATGAGAGAATCCTTGAAGCATTGTTCTTCTAAGCCACTTTTTTATCGGCCTCATGGCGGAAAAATTCCTCTCACAGCCGGCGGAGCTAGGGCTAAGTTAGGGCAGTACTCCTCTTTACACCTAGTTGACGGCCGGAAAAAAGAGGTGTTTTCATGATTTTTTTTTTAATGGGGGCAGATTGTTAACTTTTTTTCATAGTAATGGGTATTATTTCAAGTATTTTTGACAATTTTTTTTATTGGGAAATATTTATAATCGACGGAGATACAGTAAATTGCACAGGCCGCTGTGCAAAAAAGTCCTTCGCCGTGACCGCTCCTGCTCGGGAACAAATAATCCAAAATCAAAAAACCAAATGAATTTAGTTTTTGAACCGTATTATCTAGTCTTTAATCGAAGGATTCAATAAAATAATGATTTTTGAAAAAATGGTCGCCGATCGAAAGTGATCGTCGAAATTTCGGTGAAAAAACACTCGATTTTCCTTGACATAAAAAAAAAGTATACATTGAACAAAAAAATCCTTCGATTAAGGACTGCATTTTGATATTCAAAAAATGTGTGTGAAATTTGAAGCTGATCGGTTTAGTTGTTTTTGAGATATTTTGGTCACCGATTCTGAAAAAGTCATTTCGAGAAAAACGCGTTCAAAGTTTTTACCTGTAACGGTAAAGCGGTAAGCGGACCTACCTGTAAACGTTCATAACTCCTCCAATTTTCAACGGACCGACTTGAAATTTTCAGAGAGTATTTTTGAAAGCTTATATTATAAAAATCCGTCGAAAACGAAAAATCGATTTTTTTCAAAAATTCCAACTAGGTGTAACCCCGTAATATGATTTGTTTAATTCCCAACATGTATTTCATTATTTTCAAAAGAAAGTATGTTTTTCATGTTCATCGTTTCTAAGGCTGACGTATCAATTATTAAGATTTTTAAATCATTATTGATGAAATCCTCTTCATTCTTCATATCCAATTTGAAAAATGCGTCAACTGCTGTAAAGGTAAATTCTTAAATCGGCGTTTTAAATTTACAATGATATTATTCATCACTTGGTAGTAAATATTGATCTCCCAGTATTCTTCTGATTGTGTATCGGCCGGTAAATTGAATGTATTGCTTTTGCCCACAGTCAAATTAATTGTGAAATTTTAATATTTTTTCAATTTACTTTAACAGCTACTTTTTATACGAGTTACGAAATGCGCCGAAGAAAATAGTTCGTTTTATTTATTTCTTTGTGCTTGCTTGGATGAAGCAAATAAAATGAAGCGATCATTTGAATTTAAGGCGCGAGATATCTTTAGGCGAGGGAAAAATGGCTGATACTCATGATTTTGTTTTTAAAGAAAGATTTCTCCACCAACTTGGAGACTTGGGGTATGTTTCAGTACTACTTTTGGCTGTTACGTGGTATTTTTTAATGATGTCAGACGGCGTGACACGTAGCGTCGACGGGATTAATCTGAAAAAAAACCAACGAAGATTTTTTTTAACTACGGAGAAAAGAAAGGATAAAGTTCCGAAAAGCCCATACCGCCGATTGATTTGGAATTTCGTGTACCTATGTATTTTGACTCGCTGATCACAAATGGTGAAAATACCCGCAAATTCGATTTTCAAGGTATAAACTCACAATAAGTGATTTTTGTAAAGTTTTTCTACTATATTTCAATAAATGTCGATCTTAGAGAAAAATGATTTCTACAAAAATTGTAGCCTATAGTAAGATTGATCTTTTATATTCTATACAGTTTTTGTCTAATACCATTTTGTTTCGAGAAAAATGAGATAATGCTCAAATAAGTACATTTTCCTAAACTCCATCAGTTTCGATATTATCTACTTACGCACATTACCGCGAGAAGGTTGGAGTTTAGTCTTTAAATCCAAACAAACGCAAAGAAAAAAAGAAAAATAAAATACAAAAACGCATTAAATAAAACAGAATACACAAAAAAGCAAAAACAAGTTGCATTTTGAAGGCTAAACTCTAACCTTCGCGCGGCGAAGTGCGTAATTAGATAACATCGAAACTAATGGAGTTTAAAAAAATGGACTTATTGGAGCGTTATCCCATTTCTTTCGAAACAAAGTGGTTTTAGACAAAAACAGTATCGAACATAAAAGATCAATCTTACTATAGGCTACAACTTCAGTAGAAAACATTTATCTCTAAGATCGACATTTATTAAAATAAAATAGAAAAACCTTTTAAAAAATCAGTTTTTATGAGTTTTGACCTTGAAAATTAAATTTGCGAGGATTTTCATTATCACATTCGCGATATACAATTTATAAATTGTATATCATTTTTTTCAACATTTAAACAAACTTTGTGAATTTTTTGAAGTCATTATAAAGAATATAGTTGGAGATACACCGCCCAACAGGAACACATATATAAACAGGATGTCTACCGACCTGAAAAGTCACGAAAAATCTTAAATGTCACGAAATTACACTCGACCCTGAAAAAGTCATGAAATGTCATGAAAAATTACCAGTCTACCTGAATTATTATACCCTACTAAATTATCGTTGAGTCTACATTCAATATGAACTAACTTTGTGGTACTTGTCGATAGAGAAGCGAATATCGAATCGATAGAAAATACAATAAAAGAAAGTAAAAGAAAATGATGCGTTATCTCAACATATTAGTTTTTCTTTGTTATTCGTGTAAAGCGACTAGATGATATTACTTAAAGTTCCTAAATGTATGCAATATTTTTCTAGATGTTCCCAAAATATTTTTCTTTACAGCAATCTTTAAATTATGTTTGTCTCACATTTTTTACTACATATGGAATTTTACTGTTTGGTGACTTGTCGTTTATTCCGTATACTTTTTATTGGCATACAACACACATCGGTTGGAAAGAGCAAAATAAAAATATAAAAGTTTAGAAAATCGGTCGCACTGTAGAATCATTAAGTATACTTCTATGCCAGAAAGTCATACTAAGAGTCATGAAAAAATCCCCATTCCTTGCCTTAAAAATCCTTAAATGTCATGCAATTTCAGTTCTGGTCAAAATTAGGCACCCTGATAAAAAAAGGTGCTCCACTGCTGCCATGATTCCGGCCGTTCTGCTTACCTGAAATCAAAAAACCAAACGCAATTTTAATCGTGAGACTTGATGCTCTACATGGAACAAAAATAAAGTTAGAATTCCAAAAAAATCATTTGTTTTTACGCTTTTGAAAAAAAATTCAATTTTTCGTATTTTATAGCTATATAGCTGATAAAAAGAAAACTAACGAAGCAATCTTAATTCCTTTAGTACACCTTGTAGTTATATATGTACTAAAGATGCTGTATAAATTTGAGCAGAATCAATTAAATAGTTTTTGACATATCATGGCAGCAGTTTGAAAAAATCGTGTTTTGAGAAAACCGCGTTTGAAAGTTCTATATAATTCATAATAAAAAAATGTTCTCACCATCAATCTGCTATGCCTGGACCATAGAGTACATCTTCCTCTTCAAAGAAGTAATGCAAGGCCGTTTTCTCTTCTGATCTGACACCGTAGACGACCTCCTTTGTACGTTGATAAACCTCTGATGCGAATGAGGCCTAAGTCTCGAAAACAAAGAAATCTTTCCTAAAAGAAAATCATAAAAATCAACAAATATTTTTCTCACCTAAGCGTATGCCCCCTTGATTATTTTGGATCGATGTTTTTTTCCGGGGCTGGGTGCCCCTCCCGGCTACGCCAATGTCGTTCCCATAAAAGCACCAATAAAAACAAAATACACTGCATAGAAACGTTACGATCGGTAAATGCCGGTGATTCGTTTATCCGCAGATCTTGGTTCGAACAACAGTGGCTACTACACGTTGCAGGCTGTACTGACGCATCGGGGGCGATCGAGCAGCAGCGGTCACTACGTCGCCTGGGTGCGACAAAAGGGCGACACGTGGTTGAAGTGCGACGACGACCAAGTTAGCATGGTAACGAGTGAGGAAGTCCTGAAGCTCAGCGGCGGCGGTGATTGGCATTGCGCCTACGTTCTTCTTTACGGCCCAAAAATACTGGAAATACCGATACCAGAGGAGAGTGAATAATCTCCTTGCACTGCCTGATATGCACCGTACGACATTGATCACTCTTGCCCGGCAAGAATCATGCGTCGGGCCGCGAAGCTATTGATAACGAAAGATGGAGGGGAGAGAGAGAAAGAGCGAGCGTGCATAGTTCCTATACACGGACAAGGCACGCGAAGTAACGAGAGTGGGTGTGCGATATCGTCGAGAGGCGTTGATGAAAAAACGAGAGACGCGTTGAAAGAACGAAACAAAAATATACACTTTTGCTACAGGAGAAACGAGGGAAGGAGAGAAAGAGATCGAAAGGGAGAATGACATTTTATTATTACGAAGGTCAAAGTGTTCTTTTGTAATATTAAAGTAACGAATATTGAGAAGAAAAAGAATATGTGATTGCAACCTATTTCTCGTAGATGTAATCCGGGAGTTGAATGCGTTTGATACACGAAGGTGAGGCGATATCGGGAGCCACGATATCTCTGCGCCTACCCGGTAATCTCTCTGATAAAGTACAGTTGTCAACGTAATCATCGGTCGATCGTCGGCCTCAGTCGCCGATAGACCGGCATTTATATACAGACGTACGTCTAATTTTGTAGCTTCTCAATTACATGCGCGCATGTATGTAACCCCCAACGGTACGATGTACTCGAAATTTTTGCAATCGTCCAAATCCTTGCGGAATTTCGTCGACAAATTGTTCAGGTAATTTTCACAATTTGAGAAATCTCGCGCGCCAATATACGTTATATATTATTTTCAATTTGTCGTTCATTTATGTACACAGTTCACGCTTGATACCCGAACAACCCGAAGTTTTTTTTAAATTCGTTTATAAAAGACTGGAAAGAGTTATTTGTACAGGCGCACGGGTGGAAAGAGGACATTTTTACGTAAAAAAGAAAACATTTTTAAACAACAAGCTTTCATTTAATGTAGCGAAAAGTAGAAAATAATTTTGTTCACCAAGTCACGTATATGTGAATATAAATAAACGCTTGGGGCGCTCAACTTTTTAAATGGTTCAGAAGATTTGATCAATTCAGTTTCATTAACCTATTTAATTTGGCACAATAGCAATTAGAGAAATTATTGTCATACGTTTATACTCAGTTTCGGGATTTTTATGACGGTAGTCCTATCGTCAGGCTTCAATCCATAGGATTTTCATAATTTTTTTTTTTTGAGGTTCACTATATATATTAATAATCGTCCCTGTAAAATTTCAAGGTCGGTTATCGACCTAATTACAGAGAGAAAAAAATAAAAATTGCGTGTTTTTGTGAAGGAATTCCGGGATGACATGCAAAAACCCAATTTCCGGTGGTTACAAAAGTGTATATAAGAGTGGGAATCCGTCAGATTCTTAAAAATAATCAGATTTACATACTTAACACTTGTAGTAATCCAGTGCTCTCAGAAAAAATTACGCTTATTGACCTAATTTTTATGTAATATCAAGTGTAATTTGAACTTCCGGTATTGGATTTATTACCACTTGCTACGACAAAGAGACGTGACAGCAAGGCAACAGCTGACTGTAGTCCTAACCTCATCTCACTCATTCGAATTTCCACACATATTTCATTTTTAACCGACGTATTTCGCCGACATAAATTTTCCACGCTTTTTACCAGTCGTGGCCCGAATACAATGCTTTATATTTCCCGCACCTGACATTGTTTTGACAGATCGATGTTGAAAAGCGTGGAGGTTGAACTCGCCTGGTTGAGTAAAAAGAGACGGAGATAGAATCAATGTTGCCAAATTTCGAACCTAGAAATACTGCGCGAATCGTTGGAATAACTATTTTTTTCATTTTTCTAATTAAATGTGAACATTCATTAAACAGTTGACACATGGTAAATGTTCGTTATTACAAATTATTCATTTTGCATATGTTAAAAATATAAATTGTACAAGTCTCAAGTATGAGAAGTGGTATGACTAGTGTGAAGCGATGGGACTACCTTAAGAATTCTAAGGTTGTTCGACAGTAAATTAAATACAGTTGATATGTTAAGGAGCCAGTCCACTTTGGAGCTACGAAAAAGGCTATTTTCGCGATTTTTTTTGAGGACTTTATGAAAGACATGAACATGAAAGTTGTTAGGCTTGATAAATAAAGTCTTGAAATACATTTAAAAAAAATTAATTCGTTTTTAAGTACAAAAACTATAGTTTAACGTAACGCCTCAAAAATAGGCGGGCTAGGTAGCTCCATCACAACTCGACAACGGCTTGTCTGAAACAAAAAAATCAAAATCCATTAGATTCAGTATGACACCAGCTACAAAATGACCCTCGGATATAAAGTTTTATCAAAAATAAAAAAAATGGCAGATGCAAAAAGAAAAAAACGAGTCAAAATCAAAATTTTAAAACGATCGAGGGTCGACTTGTTGCGAATCATGTTTACGATATGTGGTTCAAATTTCAAGAGAATCGGTTTATTAGTTTTAGAGATACGATGGAGCTAGATTTTGAAAACGTTGTTTCGAGAAAAACGCGTTTGAAGTTTGTACTATGAAAAACTCTTACCTAAACTCATTCGGCAATTCCTGCACCGTACAAAATCCCTTCTGATTGCGCATCAGCGTCGATTTCGTCAAGTCTTGCTTGCTTTCGATTTTTTGAAATTTTCAAAGTGGACTGGCCCCTTGACGGATTTATGTAAATTAAAGATTATAAGTGTAAATTTTGAGCGCCCCAAGCTTTGATTTATAGTCACATATAGGTGACTTGGTAAACAAAATTATTTTCTACTGTTTAGTACATTAAATAAAAACTTGTTTTTTTTTTTTTTTTTAATTTTTACATGTAAATTATTTTCTACTTTTTAGTCCTCAACTGATTTTACTAGCTTACGAGTTTGTACGTGAGGAACATGGAATGCTTGTAAAAAATAACAAAGACTGTAATTGGGATTGAACTTACGACTGATTTCTGCATACAAACTTTTCACATACAAACACAGTCAGCTGCGAATTTGTACGTGTTAGTGAGATTTTATATGGATTATTAAATATCGCTAATTTTACATGAAAAGTTGAAAATTTTGTGGATTCTTTTTCGAGTCGAATCATGCATTGTCACGTTTTAGATGCATGTCTGCAAAATTTCAGAGCTCCAAGTAGTCGGGATGTGGGTGAAATATCGATATTCCATTTCGCATCTCAGCGAAAGTCAAGTTAAATAAAAGCTTGTAAAATAGGGTCAATTATCGTGTCCATGTGCAGCGGAATAGCGTCACAACGCGTGCGATTTGCATGCTGTTGTCGATCCCGAGAGAGAGAGAACGGGATGTGCCCACGATACGAGTATTAATTTCCTACGGCAGATTTCCGCCGTCCCACAGTCATCAATAAAACACTCTCGGTCAGGTATATGCAACGAGAGCCTCTTGCATTATAGCAGAGGGATCAGCCGAGTAGGAGAGAAATGGAGAGATATACATGTTTGCTGAATTCTTTGAATCACAGACCAGCCCACGGATCTTTTGTTACATTTACTCCCGATTCTCGTTGTCTGAGTTAGGAGCGCGCGTATGTCAAGATTACGAGAGGAAGAATATGAAGTTTTCATTATTGGTATATGTGAAAATTCAAACTTTGCGATACTTGCCATGAAGAAGATCTCTTCGTGTATTTGAACATATTGGGGCGGCAAAAATCGTTCATGCAATTATCATTCAACGTGGAATCACTCCATCAGAAATGTTACGCTTTTCTCCTATTAAGGAATCATCACAGTGGGACCGCCCGAAAAATAGCCGATTTTCGCGTTTTTTTAAGGTGGATAGGATAAGCTAATCGGTCTAATTTTTTTTACAAATAGAAGCACCGATAATGAATGGAAGATGATTTTTTTTAAATTTCTTCATTTATTGCTTAACATTCTCTTTATTTGCGGAAAATTGCGTGGAAAGAATGCTGTCCCATGGTGGCCAGAATTGCGGCCGCAAATTTCATCTATTTTTATCTAAAAAATGTTATCTAATAATTTTATCTAACAAAAATTTCAAAATGAGTATTAATCTGTGGGAAAGCCGCTGTGTTTTTATAGAGGATTTTTAAAGTGAAATTTGAAAAAATAGCGGTGGTTGGAATAAAAAGTATCAAATTTAGCCTTTTTTCGACAATTTTTCGTAAAACGATAGGAAGATAAAAAAAAAGCTTCCATAGCAACATAGAATGACGTGGAGAATGTTGTGTTGAAATTTCAAATGGATAGTTTGAAGACTGTTCCTTTGAGAGTGGCCACCGTTTTCAAAAACGCGTTTAAAGTTCTAAGAAAGGCTGTAGCGACCGAAATAATTCGAATTTCGATCTAAAAATTGGACAGACCGTTTATAACCGTGTATACTATCATAATGCAACAAAAAAATCGATTTTTTGAAAATTTTACACTGTGATGATTCCTTATCGATAATGACAATGATTGTCAGTTCCCGCAATTAACTAAGGCCTCCAATTCGCAATTCTCTGAAACTATTCTCAATACCCTTAGGCTTCAGAGGTTGAGGACGTACAGGCGTGAATTTATTCCATCAGCTGGTTGAGAATGACACGATGCATCGAAGAGCGGGGCTTTTCCCTCTTTTACTTTTGACCTTGTCAGCAAGAATCAAAATGCGTCTGTAAATCCATTCATACGTGTGGTTGGTTATGGTGGAATTTCAACGTTTGTTTACAAGCGATATGCTTGTTTCTCGTGATAATATACGATTATTACCATACAGATTAATTCTGCAATGTATTGAATTCTTCAGTTTCTGGTGAAAATCGCGTGGAAATATTTTGCTGTTTCAGGTCAAGCGGGAAATTGCGTCACTAGTGTATATGTTGCCGGAAATACATAAAATACAGGTATTACATATAACTCCTAGGGGATTTATAAAATGCCAAGCTAATTTAGGAAGGTGTGAAATATTCCATTAAGGCCACTCTAGAGGCCGAAAAATAATCTTTTTGGGGAACTTTTTATCAGAAAAACTACAAAATAAATCTAGATTACAAAAAGGGGTGTTTATTAGACATATCAGTGACTGTATAGAATAATTTTTTTAAAGCGATTGATTCCAAAATGGCGGCTGTGCAGCGTTTATCTCAAAACTGCATTTTTTAAGGGGAGGGTAGGGGTTTCAGCGTGAAAAAAAAACACTTTTTTGCGATTTTTTTTTTTCTTCTATGTGGATAGAGTAAATTTATTGAAACCTTTTGTACATTGTTAAGTGTCATTTCAAGAACATTCCGTGAAATTTGTACGCGAAAATATCCACAAACAAGCCGGTGACAAAGCTTTTCCCAGAACGCCTTTGGAAAAACACGATTTGCGGTGTTCACTGTATCTCAGCTAGAAATTATCTGAAATCAAGTACCATTTAAATTTAGTCAAAGTATCATCAAATCCTCCCCCCAACGGTCTTTGATAATTTTTTTTTCATTTCTAAATTTTTGGTGGTCATGTAAAGTGAAAAATGCTATTTTTCACGAAAAATTCCGCCATTTGGGGGGGGGGGGGGGGGGAAACCCCCTCAATGTAAAAAAAAATCTCAAACTCACCGTTGGGGGGAGGTATTTTATATGTAGAAAGTGTGTACCAAGTTTGAAATAAATCGGTCATGTACTTTCCAACTGGCAGTGAACACGGACTTTGAAAAAGTGGTTTCGAGAAAAACGCGTTTGAAGTTTAGAGAAGTCGGAGCTACAGTGTTAGAGGAGCGGAACTAAATAGTCAATAACTTCGAGAGTTTTGCTCTGATCGACTTGAAATTTTGGGATTATATTCTTGAAATGTTTAACTATAAGAAAAGACAAAAAAATCGATTTTGCTAAAGTGCAAAACCCTACCCTCCCCTTAAGTTGGTAATATAATCATAAACACAACTCAGACAATTTTCATCCGATTCACTTGAAATGTAGAATATTTCTTGAAAAATTCATTGCCTATGGAAGTACGCAGAATTTTCGCCTAAAAAATCGTCAGATAATTGTTGTAGTTTTTCTGAAAAAAAATCCCCAAAAAGCCTATTTTTTCGGCTTCTAGAGTGGCCTAACGCCTCAATTTTTTGTTTGTTGGCCCAAACAAACAAACCCAATTAAACCAAACCAAACACACAAACATTTTGATGAAGCACAACCTTTCGTGCGACTGCACTATTTGAATCCTTGGCCGGTTCCAGCTGATCGTAAACCCAAAGAAACCCAAACTTTGTCTAGTGGTCTTGATAAACAAGTATGAACCTGAAGTCACCGTCGAGCTGCGACTGAAAATCTATCAAGTCGACCTGGCACTAGAAGACGGTTTATTTTTAATTTGTGCTGAATTTAACGAAAAAAAATGGTTCAAAATGTTTTAAAAATCGTTAAATTCAGCACAAATTAAAAATAAACCGTTCCAGGCCTGTCGAAGCCGAATTGGAAATCACAAAATCATTAATAGCATTATCAGACATTAAAATGACGAAAATCTTCTAAGAAAAATGTGATTCATCCGAAAATAAATAGAAGGAAAAATGGTCCCCCGATGAGACTAGTCTTAAAAATCATAGAATGGGTCACTCTATTTTAGAGAATTTTTTGAAAAAAATAAAAAAAGTGAATCATTCTTAAAAAAAATAGTTTTCACTTTAGAAGCAAAAAACCGTGACATTGATAATAGATAATTTTTTCATATTTTTAAATACAAGTACGCTTCAAAATGAAACAAATTATTAGGTGTAGTAAAAAGAAATCCATTATTTTTCCCTTCAGTTTCATGCAAAAATAATTGATTTCTTTTTACTACACCTAATATACAGTGACATTTGTCGATATCTCAATTAGTTCAGGAGTTATCAGCGTTTAAACGTTTCCAAAACTTCCGAAAACGACATTTTTTGCAAAATGATAACTCCTAAAAGAGGAGAGATGAAAATCTAAAAATTGGTGTGGTTGTTCCTTTCATAGGGTACAATCTTAGAACAACAAAAAAATCAGGAAAACCAAAAATGGTCGGTGTCACGGGCTAGGTGAATTGGCGTGGAATTTCCCATATATTTCCTAAGAATTATATTTAACGCCGTGTGTAAATATTTCCGGTAACATATATATTAGACTTTGTTTACTTGATCGAGCTTTACAAAATTGTGTCTACGAAAGGCAATCCGGCCGTTTATCACAAACGCAATCGTGCTTCTAAAAGGCTGATGACGTACCTTCATAATAACGAGAAAAAAAAGCGCAAGAATTATCAAAGTGAAATATCAGAGATATCGGGTATCAAACTTGGTACTTGAGTTGATTGGACATTTCATACTTAAGGGGTTAGGCTACTGTGGACAAACGTAAGTCAGGTTTATTTTTAAAAAATTGATTTTAAACGAATAAGTAAAATGATTAAATAATCGTTTGGACATTTATTTGTATGTATATTGACAAAGTTTTATACAAAATTGCATAAAAAATGCAAATAATTAAAGTAGTTGTGAACAATCTAGTGAAGGACTTTTGGACGTGAGGGACTCAACGGTGTACTTGATTTTAGCCACCCGGTTGATCTGAAACAAAAAAAGAGTTTTTTTTTCTTCAAAATGGACAATATTGGCTAATACTTGACCTAGTTTCTTTAGTTATTGTGTATCAATCGACAAAAGTAAAATTTCGGTTTTTCATTGCCATTTTCGAAGAAACATGACATTGTTAATAACTAACGGAAAAAAAATGTTAACAAGAAAAACGTCGCTCAAGACTAAACTACTATTGTACTGAATAAGTGTACAAAATTTCAAATCAATCCGTTCATTAGATGTCGAGAAATCGCGTACGCCGTTTTGAAACACATAGTTTTGAGAAAAACGTGTTTAAGGGGCTATACCAGTGTGAACGCTGAAAATTTGGGTGATTTTCGGGATTTTTTTGGAAGAAAAGTACTCAATTAAATGTAAAATAAAAATTTATTATAAATGTATAATAAAAAATAATGTATGTTAAAAGTAAAAAATAAAATATAAAAAATATAAAAAATTAAAAACAAATAAAAAATAAAAATAAAAAATAATGTATAATAAAAAATAATGTAAAAAATGTATAATAAAAAAATTAAATGTATAATAAAAAAAATATTACATAATTTTTTCATAGGCGCTGCCTTCGGAGGCGCCAAAAAAAAAAGTTCCTCCACTGCTGACATGATTCCGGCCGAATGAGTAGCTGAAACCGAAAAAGGAAAAAATGTCGTTAAACTGGAAGGTATTTCCTGTACAATGACGTAGGATTTTCGAAAAATATCAAAATCTAACAAAATGGCGTAGTTATGAAAAAAGAGTCTGTTTTCTTGCCTACAAAATGGTCGTTTTTTTCAATGCCAAATCGTCAATTTTCATCCAATCAAAAATATCCTACGTCATTGTAGAGTAAATATATTCAAGAGTACTCAGTTCAAATTTCAAGTCAATCGGATAATTGCTCTTTGAGTTACAATGTCAGCAAATTTGAAATATCTCATTCCGAGAAAAACGCGTTTAAAGATTGAACCATCGATTTTTGCAAGATAAAATGATATTGATATAAATGATATAAATGATAATGATATTCTTGAAAGTATAAACTGTCGAAAAAGGCCAAAAACAAAAATCGATTTTTTGAAAGTGTCTGGTATAGCCCCTTAAAGTATTCGTTCTATGTGTTTAAAGTTCTATCGTCGTAATCACAAGTTTACCTTCAATCTGCGATTCCTGCACCATATGTTGGACGTTTGTTTCCAAGCTGAGTTGCCTCAAGCGACGATCGAGAGTTTCGAAATTTTCCACAGTAGCCTAACCCCTTAATGACCTAACAGTTTCAGGCAATTGAGTGTGGCATACAGCGGGGTGTAACCTCAATACTGCCACTTTTCGAATATGACGTCAGACCGGAAGCGGGTTATATCGTGGGGCAACCAAGTCCAAATGCATTGCGCTCTAATTATAGTGTCGATAATGGTAATCTAGGGTTGTTACGCCTTATTGACTCAGAAATTCCCGAACTTTTCCAGGTTTTGCAAATGACCCAGATTAGGGTCGAATAAAGAGCACTTTGTTTTCATCTCATTTATATATTTTTCAAGTTAAAGACCACAAGTTAAGTCTCGTTTCAATCATACTAGTATATGTAAAATTTACAAACAATACGGGAAAAATTATATGCGTAGAAATAGCAATCAATAATTTTCGTGAAAAAAAACAACATTTTTAACCGATTTGAAAAAAACAGAGGAAATTCTCAATTCGATCCTTCTATTGAAAATTATGTGAACTGGATAACATAATTTTGTTTAAGATAAAATATATGCAATTGTTAAAAATTAAAATCAAATTTGAAAGAACTGAAATGCGACAAATAATTTAAACATTCTAAAGTAAAAAAAGTACATTAAAAGCAAATGCCGAACCTGTTTTTTATTATAAACAGAAATTCTTATGCCGGTGACAATAAATAAAAGATAAATAGAAACATTTTTCTATAATAATAATCATGTGATTGTGTGTCGACGGATCGAATGCAAAAGTATAGACCTTTACAGTAAATAAGTTTTCAGTTTTTTTAATTTTCAATGTTTCGCACTGACAACTTTTTTTTGTATACAATGAAGAATAATATAAAAATAAAAAATATACAAAAATATCTTTTTTTATACTGTTCAGTTTTTTTTGTCAAGCCGGTTTTATTTTTCGTAATTCTTGCGAAAATCAAATTCTGAGATAATTCCAGAGATTTTCCGAAATTCCTTGACTTTTCCACGATTATTCCAGGAGGAAAGAAATTCCCTGAGTTTTCTCGGTTTTCCCTGTTTCCCATATGCGTAACGACCCTGTAATCCGCAATAAAATGGAGCAACCGCAGGGACCCTGGGGAATTCTAGTGAAGTATATTGACGGAATTAGGAGCGCTCTTTGCAAATTCTCCGGCGTGGCATTAGCTGCTCCAAATTCTAATGCACGCAGTATGAGATACTCAGAATAATAATATATGCGGTATATTTTTACTCCACATTGCGCAGAGACGGAACAATTGCGAGCTTTCGTCACTCGTTGCAACTTCTTGCAGATTTAGAATGATAATCTCCACTGATGCGTAATGGAAAAGATTTTTAAGAGGTTACATCTACCTAGAGGCCCAAAAAAATGGCCAAAATTCCTTTTTGTTTTTTTTTGGCAAACCGTTGGTGAAAAAGGAACGCTTTTTGAACACAAAGGTACATGTTTTAAGGCTTTGAAAAAAATCACCAAAAATACAGAAAAACGACAAAAACATGGCCGCCGGCAGATGAAATTCTTCGCGCCACGTTTGGCGGTGGGCAGCCCAGTTTAAACGGTCCATCTAAAATCTCAAAACGAAACGGGTTATTCAAGTTAACAATCAATTTGCACAATCGAAACTAAACTCTAAATAAACTAAACTCTTACTAAACTAAACTCTTACCAAACTAAACTCTAACTAAACTAAATTCTAACTAACTAAACTAACTAAACTAACTAAACTAACTAAACTAACTAAACGAACTAAACTAACTAAACTAACTAAACTAACTAAACACTAGCAATCGAAACTAAACTCCGTTGGTTTCGATATTGTCTATTCACGCACTTTACCATCAACTCCATAAACGCCATAAACTCTAACTAAACTAAACTCTTACTAAACTAAACTCTAACTAAACTAAATTCTTACTAAACTAAACTCTTACTAAACTAAACTCTAGCTAAACTAAACCCTTACTAAACTAAACTCTAACTAAAGTCAATTCTAACTAAACTAAACTCTAATTAAACTAAACTCTAACTAAACACTAGCAATCGAAACTAAACTCCGTTAGTTTCGTAAGTAATATCGAAACTAAACTCCGTTAGTTTCGATATTATCTACTTACGCACTTTACCGTGGGAAGGTTGAAGTTTAGTCTTTGAAGTGCATATTTTTTTTTTTAATTTTTTTTTTGCTTTCTTATATTTTATTGTTTTTTTAATTTTATTTTATTTTTGCTATTTTTAATTGTGTTCAAAGACTGCACTGCACTTTAAAGACTACACTTCAACGTTCCCGCGCTAAAGTGCGTAAATAGATATCGAAACTCACGGAGTTGAGCAAAATGTACTAATTGGAGGATTAGGCCATTTTTCTCGAAACAGAATGGTTTTAAACAAAACCCGTATAAAACATAAAAGATCAATCTTTTTATAGGCTACAACTTTTGTAGGAAACATTTTTCTCTAAGATCAACAATTATCAAAATAAAATAGAAAAACTACTAAGGAAATCAGTTTTGGTGAGTTTTGACATTGAAAATCAAATTTGCGGATATTTTCACTATCATATTCGTGATCAGGGAGTCAAAGTACACGGGTAAACGAAATTCCAAATTAATCAGCGGTATGGGCTTTTCGGCACTTTAAAAAATGCGTTTCTTTTTCACCGACAGTTTCCCAGAGTGTTTTTTCTCGGAATTTCGCCATATTTTTCGGGCCCCTAGGTAGATGTAGCCTCTTAACGTAATTTTGCGATATTCTGAACTCGGGTAGGTGAGGTTACATCGAGGACAACAAAGACGAGCTAAAGGCGATCGACGGGGAGCCGAAGTGACCAGGACGCAGAGATCCGGCACGAAAACGCATTTTTCGAGCTATTCACCTTTCGCTACGAGTTTTTTTTGTCTACAGCTGTGCAGCACAAGGATGAAGCATGCGCGTAAGAAAGAACGAGTGAGAATAACGAAGAAAAGAGTGGTTGGGAAGCGTGATGAATCGGACAAGTTCGGAGCGAACGAAGTATTCCGAGCGAGTCTTACAATCGCCCTCTCTCTCGTTTTCTTTCCTCGCCTGGCTTCATTTCACGAGACCTACGCCGAGCCCCGGAG
Organism: Ophion ellenae; assembly: GCA_963210295.1. NCBI lineage: Eukaryota > Metazoa > Arthropoda > Insecta > Hymenoptera > Ichneumonidae > Ophion > Ophion ellenae. Next base: position 55,435,483 of record OY723387.1, read on the forward strand.
AGTAAACGAGTGACTAGTTAGCCCGACGAGCATTCCTCCACCATGAGCGTTTTCACCTTGCGCTTTTTCCCGATAGAGAAACGAAAGGGAGGCAGAAACGGAGCGTAAGAGAACGGAGGGCCTCCCCCCTCCCGTCTTCACTGCTCGTTCGGACCCGATATCACTCGACGAGAGAGTCGTCCTAGGCGCGCACACACGCTGCAATACGGGTCTCCGCTGACGGGGAAAACGACGTACGTCATAACACTTGGCGAAGGATTTTGAAAAAAAAAAACGTATCGATCGACCAAAATGTGCGACGCCCTTTGAATTATCGTGCGAAATTTCGTTAGATTCTATAGTTAAAAAACAAATTGGAGTTGGTAATTGACAGTTGGTGGCAAGTTGGGCGTGTATTTCGCTCTCTCTCTCTCTCTCTCTCTCTCTAATACTCTGGCTTTCGCCGCTCTCCCATTCGATTCTGCGTGTCTGAAGCCCTCTGCTATCTCTATTCTTTTCTTTCTCCGTCTCTCTCCCTCTTTCGGTGACTTCGTGTCTTCCCGTGTGAAATCGTCCACGAAACTCGATTTCTCGTGTTCATCGTCTGCGTGTGTGTGCACTACCAGCTCCGCGATCGGCGAGATTTTTCGGTGTGCGTTCTCCCCCCCCCCCCCCCGTATGTGTTCCTATTCTTTCGCGGTCCAAAAACGTGAGGCTGAAGAAAAAAATACGTTTTGCGCCTTCGTAAACTCGTGAAAAGCGTAACTTCAAAGACCCGACGTCGTCGTTGTGTTTTTGTCGTGTTGTTGGTGTAATGGTGCCGATAATGAGCAAACGTCCACGCGACGGTTCGTCGAGATTCCGTGCATCGTAAGGGACGAGAGTATTACACTCGGCGGCAAAGGAAGAACGAGGGGCAAAGGAGCAGGATGCGCCCGAATGCGATAGGCGCCTTTGACGCGTCTCCGCTGACGCTGCTGATTTGAAGAGAAAATCAACAACGATAAGATCGAATTTTAATCTGACGTATGAACAAAAGGAATTTTGTCCTCGAACCTCACCTCATCCTTGTATCCTTCCATCGACGCAACGCAGCCTGCCGTAGGAAGTTGGGAGGCAAAAGACGCCTGCGCGGCGATTGAAAAACGTGGGCAGGAGATATGTGCGAAAAAGACGTTTGACGCAGCCGTCGGGAAGATCCGTAGTGCGGGAGAAGATCGGGCGAAGATAAGTCGAGGTTGGAAGAAAGTGAAAAGTAGTAGCCGAAGATGGGTAATTGTTTCAGCAGTCCGAGCGACGCGGAGAAGGAGAAACCGGATAGGATAGGAAACGCGAGTATAGAAGCCGTGGCTTCTCAAGCTAGTCCCGTTCCGACGCCGCCGCCCGATCCCATTAGGCCGATGCCTCAGATACCCGAGACCGAAGTACCCACGGCCAAAATATTCGTCGCTCTTTACGATTACGACGCACGCACCGACGAGGATCTGAGCTTTCGCAAGGGCGAACATCTGGAAATACTCAACGATACGCAGGGCGATTGGTGGCTAGCCAGAAGCAAGAGAACCAGACAGGAGGGCTACATTCCTAGTAACTATGTCGCCAAGCTGAAATCCATCGAAGCCGAACCGTGAGTATCTTAACTGTTCTCGCTCACTTCCGTGGAGCTTTTCTTTGTGGAAAACCAATTTTACGAAGCTGGTGATACTTTTAACCAAAGACAATGTTTAATTCTCTTCGTAGGAATGCACTCGCCACAGTCGGAAATATATTCTAGTACAGTCGAAACCTCGATATAACGAAGAATCGTCCATTCTCTTCTGTTAGAGACCGGAAACCTTGATACAACGACATAATAATATACATTATGCTCCAATTGCTGATTGCTTGCAAAAAGTGCTCTAATTTAAACCTTTCTTTAAAAAATATCCCTATATTCATATGATATTGAATTTTACATCGTTGGAACTCAATGAAAATGCAGTAGCTTGAGCTTCCTTTGGCCAATTTGGCTACGACAAACATTCAAATGCTTTTTTAGTATCCTGATGAGAAATCTGAAGCCCAGATTTTTCGGATAAGATTTTGTATGATGAAAAAATTAGGAGATAACATTTTTTTTTGTTTCATTGCGTTCCAACAATGCAAACTTCAATCCCATATATTTATAGTACTAATATATATTTTTTAAAGAATATAACGAATATAACGCGAACGCGATATAACGAAATCTCAATAAAACTAAAACTCGATACAACGAAATTCTCTACACTGAAAAAAAAAATTCGTTCGTCCATCCAAAATTCAGTAGGTTTAACAAAATTGTATCTTTAAATATGTTCAACTTGATTTTCGATTGGCATAACAAAACAGTATAGGTGGGCAGTAACCAAAGATACATTTAAACTATCTGCTTATTTAGCATGTCTGAGCAACTGTTAAAACAACAAAATTACGAGACAACAAAATGCATTTTGCACATTTAACGATTCTTTTTTCTCAGTGTAAAGATTCATTGTATCGAGGTTCGACTGTACTATGTTTCACTTGTTTATCATGATACGACTTTTACTTTTTAATGCACGGTAAAGAGAATGAGGCCAAAAACGGGAGGGAGGTAATTAAGGAGAGTGAAGTTTGCATTGTTAAAATGCAATGAAAATCAATGGTTCTGTGGTGCTTCAATTTCTTGGCTAGTTTTGCCTTCTTTAATTCATCGACTATTCTCTGAGATCGTTTAGACTGCGATATAAATCTGATAAGAAAACAATAATTTATGTAAAAAAAAAAAGGAAATATAAAGAACTTTTGATGCATTTTGACTATGCAAACCTCAATACTAAGATAATCATACAGGACAGAAAATTTTATTTCTCTGTTGAAGAATAGCGAACACGTTTTTCATACCGGTATGATATTCATAGAATTTAGATTATGGAGTTTCGGTACAAAAGTAAAAATGTAAAGAAATTGATCAAATTTGGTGATAATGTTCTTCAACATTAAGTGCGAAAACGCACATTTTTAAAAAATTTTCTTCTACTTAGTTATTGAGTATTAAGCATTAAAGCAGATTTCTAATGCCTGCAATGTATACCTACATATATGGAAACGCTATGCTCATACACGTGAACTTTAGTGTTAACTTACTCGATAACTGTGAAGAAGAAAAATCTGAAAAAATTTGTATTGTCAAATTTGGCACTGAAGAATATGTTGACCAAATTTTATAAAATTCTGAACTTTTTGAAATTTTTTATGTTTTTAACATGGCAACATTGTATCGCTTGTACCGAACATCCTTAAGGCCTTAGGCCACCGTAACGGTTATAACATCATGGGCGAATTTAACATTTTTTTCGTATGAAAAAGTGATTCACTCACAAAATTAATTACACATATATTTAGTATGAATATCAAGCTGTTAGAAAATATGTATATATTTTTTTTTCGAAGTACAAAATGGCCGACTACTAATATTTTATTTTGTTATCTTTTTTTAGGCGCTCCGCGGAGAAACATTTAGCATCGACAATATTTTACCTAGAACAAAAAACGAAAAATTCTCGTCAATCTACATTAGAATACCTAGAGAAGTACGTACGGAATTAAAAAAATATTGTTTTATTCAAAAGTTGTAGGTATTTGAACTTAAGAAGTGAATTTTCAGTGAAAAATTTCGTTATTACTGCTCATAAACGGCTCATAAAATGAAAAGTTTTCGTTTAATCAGAAATTCCATACGTACTTCTCTGCGAAATGCAATTGGGAACATAACTCTTGAATTTTGAAGTAAATCAAGTGAAAATAGTTGAAGTTATTTGCAACTGCGAACATTTTTCGAGAAAGAAAAACAGAATTGTAGTTGAATTATAAAGTAAATTCTCGTTGTCAAACGTAATTGATATATCGGAGCCTTGTAGATGCCTCGATTAAAATTCGTGTCATGTACAGGCACAAAACTGTTACTCGGTTACATATTCATGATGATAGGTGGCTGACACAAGCGCGTCACTGCTTTATACGCACGTACACTGGAAGTAACAGTAGGACCAAATATTTATGTTGCAAAATCCCAACAAGCGGCGGAGTTTGCAACTTCAGTGCACTAAAATCGAACGATGTTGAAGTTTGCATCGTTGGAATGCAACGAAAGTTCTTTCTTAATTTTTTCATTCCTTCATTTTTGGTACTACAGTGGGTAAAAAAAGTATTTGTCCGCGTCGTCTTTTTCAAATGATCTTTCGAAAACAAAATGCTTTATGAGGATTCTGTGTTCCATGGCCTATCCTAAATATACATGATGTGTGTTTACAAAAATCTTGGGAAATAGCGAACAAAAAAATGAAGCCAAATCAACAACAGTTTCTTGTGAGATGTACAAATACTTTTTTCTTATCCACTGTATTTAAAGTCTTCTTTTGCAGGCTTGGGTTACGGGTCCCTGAGAAGGATCTTTGAAAATCTTTCCGTCATTTTTGCAGGCCAAAAGTGGTAAAAAAACAAATTCGATAATACGAGAAAAAAAATCGTTCATTGCATTCCAACTAGGCAAACTTCGATACCGTAAAATCGAGAACCAACAAGTAATCATGGTGTTGAAGTTTGCATCGTTGGAACGCAACCGAAGTTTCATTTTTGCATTTTACTTTCCTTACTTTATTATTATAAATGTTTTTAGTTCATAAAATTGCGTTGTGGATCGCTAAATAAATATTTGTTGCAACGGTCGAGGGACTTTTGTGCGAAAAATCTGCCAAAATAAATCAAAGTAATGGAGAAATGTTCATTTTCATCGCATTCCAACGATGCAAACTTCAACCTCCCAAGTACTGGGGCTATCGAAGATTAGTGTTATTAGATCCGAGTATCGAAGATTAGTGTTCGAGTACCAAAGAGATTAGTGTTCGAGATTAGTGTTTGAGTAGTGTACAAGAAAAAGGAAAAAAATGTCGTTAACTGGAAGGTATTTCCTGTACAATGACGTAGGATTTTCGAAAAATATCGAAATCTAACAAAATGGCGTAGTTATGAAAAAAGTCTGTTTTTTTTGCCTATAAAATGGTCGTTTTTTTCAATGCCAAATCGTCAATTTTCATCCAATCGAAAATAGCCTACGTCATTGTAGAGTAAATATATTCAAGAGTACTCAGTTCAAATTTCAAGTCAATAGGATAATTGCTCTTTGAGTTACAACGTCAGCAAATTTGAAAAATCTCATTTCGAAAAAAACGCGTTTAAAGATTTAACTATCGATTTTTGCAAGATAAAATGATATTGATATAAATTATATAAATGATGATGATATTCTTGAAAGTATAAACTGTCGAAAAAGGCAAAAAAATCGATTTTTTAAAGTGTCGCACTGGTATAGCCCTTTAACATCGTAATATATTTCTACTTCGCGTGATCTGAATAGTTTTTAGTTTTTCAATGAGATTCCAGATTGTTGGAAAATTCATAACCAATTTTCTACACTCGTCGAATAAACAGAATAAAAAATAATAATAATTCAGTAAATCTATTAATGGACCAGTTGAAAAAAGTAATTATCGAAAATATATGATTTTTCCACGCATTTTTCACGATACACCGTTCTCTGAGAATTTCTTGTTTTTCGAGTGTCCGGTTTCAAAATTCCTTGGGAGATTGTACTTATGAAACTGGAATAGTCGGCGACCTTGAAACTTGGCCTGTGTAATACGGTGACTCTCTAAGTGAAGACTTTCTCTCAATTTGCATTGAATTATTATCTTCCATATACCCTCTATCGAAAATTTCAATGTATCTGTGCCACAATGCCCCGATATAATGTCGACTGTATTAGCGATTTCCGGACCACTTGCTATATTTCAATGATACTGGGCGAACATCGTCTCACAAACGATTGCCGCTTTTAAGGCGCGATATACATTTACAACGATAAAAAAATCGATTTTTTTTTCTTTTTTGAACGATAGAACTATATACGTAGAATATTTTCCTAAAGTTTCAAAGCGAAATTCGCAAAACTTCAAACGTTACTGCCCGTCAACGCTGTGCCTCACCGCTCGGATTCGGAGCGGGCGTGAACTTCAAACGCGTTTTTCTCAAAACTGCATTATCGAAATTGGCGTGCAGGATTACTCAAAAACTATTAAGGGGGGATTGTCTTATTTTTTTCGCAAAATTTACCGCTTTTTGGGAATTTTTTTGTGAAGAAAGTATACAACGGAAAACCTGTGAAACTTGGCATATAGTTTTATTGATCTGTTTACTACATACAAAAAATTTTTTAAACAATTTCATCAAAAAATCCGCCTCCCACCCCCCTCGACGCGCGATGGTCCTTTTTTTGATGGTGTGCACGATTTCTCAAAAACTATTCAACCGATTGCCTTCAAATTTGGACAGAATGCTCAGCTGACATCCTTTTATCGTTTGATGAAGCAAAAAAGCAATAAGTTTAATAGTTTTTTATTTATAACAAAAAATCGATCAATTTTTTTCGAAAAATCGATACTTCAAGTTCAAAACGTCACCAAATCGTCAATTTTTTTTTTCCCCTTTATCGAACGATAGCTATATGTGTCTAAAGTAAAATGCTTTTTGGGTTTTTGTTGCACGATGAACGTGAAGGCTGTAATCGTGCACACCATCAAAAAAGGACCATCGCGCGTCGAGGGGGGTGGGAGGCGGATTTTTTGATGAAATTGTTTAAAAATTTTTTTGTATGTAGTAAACAGATCAATAAAACTATATGCCAAGTTTCACAAGTTTTCCGTTGTATACTTTCTTCACAAAAAAATTCCCAAAAAGCGGTAAATTTTGCGAAAAAAAAGACAATCCCCCCTTAAGCCGATTGAGTTGAAACTTGGTGGAAATATTGATAATATTGGTACCTTCTACTGGACGAGAATTGTTTTTGAAAATTTGGAAAAAAACGACTTTTTTCATCCACATTTTGCAGAAATGTTGCGTGAAATGTTGATTTTTCTTTGTAAATGCGTCCCATTTTCTTAAATTTGTATTTTCTTCATTTTAATTACCGTCACATGGAAACTATACATGTTCTAACTGAAAAAATGTTTGAACTTTTTTGCAAATCAAAGTCTACGGGAAGCTAGACTGCACTTCGATTTACAACTCCCTCGGCGACCTTGCTGTAACACTGCCACAGCTCCGTCATGTTGATGTTGAATTAATTTGAAAAAATAGTTTTGTATACATGAATATGCTATTAAAGTATACCTAAAGTTTGATAATTGTAGAATAATTATTTCTTAGTTTAAAAAATCCCTCAATATTGCTCATTCAGGGTGTCTACTGACCTGAAAAGTCATGAAAAATCTTAAATGTCATGAAATCACACTCGACCCTGAAAAAGTCATGAAATGTCATCAAAAATTACCAGTCTATCTGAATTATTATATCCTACCAAATTATCGTTGAGTCTATATTCAATATGAACTAACTTTGTAGTACTTGTCGATGGAGAAGTGAATATCGAATCGATAGAAAATAAAATAGAAGAAAGTAAAAGAAAATGATGCGTTATCTCAACATATTAGTTTTTCTTTGTTATTCGTGTAAAGCGACTACATGATATTACTCAAAGTTTCTAAAAGTATGTAATATTTTTCGAGATGTTCCCAAAATATATTTCTTTACAGCAATCTTGAAATTATGTTTGTCTCACATTTTTTACTACATATGGAATTGTACAGTTTGGTGACTTTTCGTTTATTCCCTATACGTTTTATTGGCATACAACACACATCTGTTGGAAAGAGCAAAATAAAAATATAAAAATTTAGAAAATCGGTCGCACTGTAGCATCATTAAGTATACTTCTATGCCAGAAAGTCATACTAAGAGTCATGAAAAAATCCCCATTCCTTGCCTTAAAAATCCTCAAATGTCATGCAATTTCAGTTCTGGTCAAAATTAGACACCCTGTTATTTTTTTCCTGTCTAAATGTATATCCCGCCTTACGAATCGGTGGACCAATTTATCGGATAACAAAACGATTGCGAACACATGGCAATGCGGGTTGGTAAAAATGAATTACGAGGAAAATTCTAAATTCGGAATATTTGACTGACGAACTTATTATTGCTCGATCTTTTATTCAGAGATTTTACTTTCATAGGGAGCTTTGCTTTCGTTGCTTCATTTTATTTTTTATTTTAGTGGACACGTGTCCCGAATGCCGAATCCGTAATCGAAAATACAAAAATGACATTTGAAAACATTTACGCATCCGTGGATAGTGGGATTTTTTGTACATGAAAAAACTGCTACAGTTTTTAAGGTAGTAGTCTCGTCAAGGCGTTTTTTTAAATACATTTTTATTTTATTTTGAGGACACATTCAAGACACCATTAAGTGATTACCTGGAAATTTCCAAAAGGATTCACCGTTCTGTATTCGAGATATTGGCAATCAAAAATTGCACGGTTTTTCACGTGTTCTTATGGGGAACGGTGGAAAATTTCACATCTCATGCAATAACGTCGAAACTTTTCTACAGAATTTTCTTTAAAAAATGTCTATTACAGAGGAACATATGACGAAGTGGGTAAAAAAAAATTATAAATTTTGACCGTCTAGTTTCAGAGATATAGCGATTTAAGGTAGTTCCTCTGCGAAAATCTCAACCAAAAGTTTACATACCATGTTCATGTTTAAAAGATTGATAATTGGTTCAATTAGTGATGAATAAAATTAAAAACTACGCAATATTGACTCGGTACTAGTAGATAATACGATGGATATCATTTATTGCCGTAAAATATATTTTGTATTGTGTTTTTGATCGACCATTGCCAGTAAACTTTTTGCCGGGACTGTCCAGGCTTTGCCCCAATTGTTTTTTTTCCAGGCTTTGCACCAAAATTGTGAAGGCTTTTCATGGTTATATCTTGGAAACTAGATGGTGAATCATTCTCATTTTTTTTCACATTATTCGTGATATCTTACTGTAGCTTATCCTCGTTTTTGATTAATTTCTTAATTTTAGTTTTGACGGTAGAATTAATGATGCTCGGTTTGTCCATCATAACGCATTTGTTACGTGTAAACCAAGCCAACTTTAAGTGTAAATATCTCAGGTTTGGGGTGGTCAAACTTATTCAAATTGCACAGATGTTTGGATAATGTATTAAATAACGTATATGTCAAATTTCAACCAATTCTTAATTCAACTCTTCTGTGGAGGTACTACCTTAAATTAAGCAATGTCTAGCGACGCTAGCGCCACGAAGCGACTGGAGCAGACTAGAGCCGGTGATCTGGTAGCGCTGCAAGCATTTGGCACGTTCATCGGCAGAAAATATATCTAGAGACGCGGCAGATTTTTTATATTTACGTTTATATATATATATATATATATATATATATATATATATATATATATATATATATTGCTAGATAAATATTAGTAAATTGATAAAATAAAAAACTCGTTGAAACAATAAAAAACTTGTATTATCGATTGATCGAAGTGAAATTCATAAATTCAACGAGTCACGATACGACGTCCCACATTTTCGTTGTTCATAACCTCTACATGGTTTTTCTATTCGTTTTCTCTTTTTGCACGGGCCATAATTCCGACCGCTTTTCTATTATTGGCGATCATTTTTCGTGTGGCAAACTTGCTTTTATGTCGCACTTGTTCCATTATTCCGACAACAGCTCAAATTTTGCATTTCCGTTTGTACTAAATATCACGACGAAAATTCGCTGGGCTTGCGACGTTGCCACGATCTCCGCGCTCGCTAGACTACAGTAGAGTGTGCATATCCATATACGGAGAGTGTCTACGTATGAGTAGCCGGAATGGATAGTCTGATACAAAAGTGAGGATTAGGTGATGGAGGGAACGGTATTATTTTTGGAACTCTAAACATTATATTAGGTGTTTTCTTCATTACTTTATACGTTTTTACATCCTGATAAGATGTACAACAGAGTAGCCCAAATTAAAGCTCTATTTTTTTTTTCCTTTTTCTCACCATCCAATTATCTTCTTTAAAGAGGAAAAAGGATTGTCACGAAATCTGCGAGCGGTCAAAAAATATTTTGAGGTCGCTCAAGCCTCCCAAAAATTCGAATTTTCATTAAAAAATCGATTTTTTTTTCGTTTACTTCTCACCCATGAATTTTACGCTTTATAATTTTTAAATTAACCTCGCGAAAGCTCCAGCCGGTCAATGAACATTTAGTGGTCGCTCAAGAGCTTTTTTTGTTCATCTCACTCATAAAGCTGGTGCTTTGTAAAATTTTCAAAACAATTAATCGTTTTTCTTTAGAAACAAATTTTTCAAAGTTACCTCACACTACTAACCCACGAATTATAGTCGTAGTTCTCATAAAATAATTCTTCAAAGCTCTTGTCCGTAAACAAAATTATAGGTCCACCGTTTTATCGGGTTAGAAGTGTGTGGTCAATTTTAAAAATCCGTTTCTAACGACAAGAAGGATTAATTGTTTTGAGAATTTTACAAAGTGTTAAATTTATAAGTGAGGAGAAAAAAAAATTCGCGACAATTGGAAATTTCGAAGCTCTTGAGCGACCACTCAATATTCATTGGCCGGCTAGAACTTTCGCGAGAATAATTTTAAAATTATATACCGTAAAATCCATAGGTGAGAAGTGAACGAAAAAAAATTGTTTTTTTTTTAAAGAAAACTTGCATTTTTTGGGAGGCTTGAGCGACCTCCAAATATCTTTTGACCGCTCGCTGATTTTGCGACAATTTTTTTTCTTCTTTGAAGAGAGAAAAAGGAAAAAAATAGGGCTCAAACTTGGGCCACCCTAATGTACGACCTACGTTATAAAGATATTTCGCAATATTTCGAAACTTTCATCGACTGAGTGGAGAATAAAGTTTTCAACGTGACTGTGGCGAGACTACTAGCTTAAGGTACCTCGTTGAATTTTCGCACACCAATAGGGTATCGTAGGGACTATGTTCTAAATGAGTTTAGCGACATTTGGTAGATTTTGAGGTAGTTAAAAAAAAGGTATCTTCGAATTAAGGGGTCTGCTCACTTTAGACGCTGAAAAGGCTATTTTCATGATTTTTTTTGATAGGTTTATATTATAGATATTGATATAAAAGGTGTTACACTTAAAAATACACTTTCGCAATACGCTGAAAACATTTTTTTATGTATTTATGTAACCTAAACAAACTTTAAACGCGTTTTTCAGAAAACAACGTTTTTCGACGGCTTGTTGATAAAATCATCGAAAGTACTGAACCGATCCTCATGAAATTTTACCCACATATTCTTTACAACTATAGCTATAGCGCATATTAAGGATTTTTTAAAATTGTGATGTTTACTATTTTTGTTTGCCAAAAACGGTGAAAAAAAACCTTTTTTTTTGTTTTTTTTTTTTTCTAAAAATGTACGCCATTTTCTTATTTTTGCATAAATAAAAAATCGTACGATATGCGCTATAGCCATTAACATACTGAATTTAAAATCGTTTGATTTCTTGTTTCGGATGATCCATCTTCGAGATTTCATCAACAGCGCAGACTTACAATTTTTTAGGACATTTTTTTAACTACCATTTTCGACGATAAATAGTGGCTCGGATAAAAAAAAATTTTAATGTATTTCGAAAGTGCATTTATTACGTGTAACAAGTTTTATATCAATATATATAATATAAACCTATAAAAAAAATCATGAAAATAGCCTTTTTAGCGTCTAAAGTGACGAAAGACTAAAGTAACGAAATACAGAATTTTATTTCCCTTGCAAATTTTATTTTCTATGAGGAAGCTCATTTAACAAAACTAACTTGCTCATGGAGCAAGCTTTGTGAGCGAAATGAAACAAGGGGCCGGTTTGAAATTCCAAACGTCGAATGACCAGAACGCTCAAAACTCCGAAAATATACTACCCCGAAAGATCAAAACTCCGAAAGAATTTTACACGAAAGACCAAAACTCCGAAAATCTGAACACCGTCAAAATAATTCGGCTATGGAAGTTTTAAAAGTTTCAAAATTTTCAATAGATCGACGAATTATTTCAAGAATTTTTTCTGATTAAGAAGTGTTTTTACGTCACTTTTTAAATTTGCCTAGACAATGTTATACGTTCTACATCATTTACCGTCAACTGTGTAGACTTACGCTGGCATAATCTTGACGAACCTTGTAACTTCGGAACATTAAAACTAGGAATTTTAAACCGTCGGCGCATTCAAAGTTCGGAATTTCAAGCCGGCCCTCATGTCAAGATCATGCCAGCCAAAGTCTACACAGTTGACTGGAAATGATGTGGACCGAATAACATTGTCTAGACAAATTTCAAAATTGACGCAAAATCACTTCTTAACGGAGACTTTGTCCTTCGAGTGCCATATTTCAGGTGTTTACATTTTATTTTTTTTTAAAGGAAACGAGTAAAGCTTTTTGAGTGCGGTTTTTTTCTTGCTTTTATTCATGATATACAGAAGGTTAAAAAAAAATTTTTTTGAAAAAAAAACCAAAATGGCGGCCGTTGCAGCTCCGCAAAAACAGGCCCTTAAATCGCGGCCCCCTCTTTGTTGATCTGAAACACAAATTCAAAGCATCTTATCAATCTGTGACCCTTTGGTCATGGAATGACGGATGGGTTTTTCGTTTAGTACAAATTTCGGAAAATGGCGGCAATTTAAAAAAAATCGAATTTTCGCGTTTTTTTTTCGCATAAAAAGATAAATAATAAATGCAAAAATGTATCTATCGAAAAAACGACCCGTCATTCCGTGAAGACATATTTTCTGAGTATGCTCTCCAAATTTCAGGTCGATATGTCAATTACAGCGGTCAGGAGAATGTCAGCCATTTTTAAAAACGTGTTTTCGAGAAAAACGCGTTTAAAGTTTTGTAATGTGTTTCCACAAATGTGTTTATAATTACCGCTAATTGGCAATGCCTGGTCCATAGAGGCATCCCTCCTCTTCTTCTAGCTGCTCATGTTGAGCCGCTAACATCTCCCGCTGCTCTTGCAAGGACAAAGTCTCCGTTAATAAAAAAAAATTATTGAAATAATTCGTCGATTTATTGAAAATTTTGAAATTTTTAAAACTTCCATAGCCGAATTATTTGGACGGTGTTAAGATTTTCGGAGTTTTGGTCTTTCGTGTAAAATTCTTTCGAAGTTTTGATCTTTCGGGGTACTATTCTTTCGGAGTTTTGAGCGTTCTAACCATTCAAAATTCGGAATTTTAACCCGGCCCCATCTTGAATTTCGGAACATTCAAATTCGGAATTTTAAACAATGAACCCAAACAACGAGGGAGCAATGATGGTACGGAAGTTTGCGCCATTGGAATGCAACGCAAATTCCTTTAGAATTGTTCCATTCATTTATTTTTATCATCCGAAATCTTTTTTTGCTGACTTTGGTGCACAGCTCTGCTAAAGATCCTAATGACACTTTTTTCAAAATTCCTTGGAGAAGAATAATTGGATAATTGAAGATTGTAGTTAAAGCAGAATCATTTTCATTGTATCCCAACGATGCAGACTTTGCTATCGTGATCTTTAATACGGACCCTAAAAAACGTTGGAGTATCTTTCACAGCCTAGATCTGGCAATCTTCTATATAAATAAAAAGAGAAGTCCTGACTTACTGACTGACTGACTGACTCATCAACGCCCAGCCGAAACCCTTGGACCTAGAAAGCTGAAATTTTGCACAAAGGTTCCCTTTATAATGTAGACAAGGAATAAGGAAGGATTTTTCGAAATTCAACCCCTAAGGGAGTTAAATTGGGGGTGAAAGTTTGTATGAAAAATCTTATTCCTTGAGTTAATATACTTGAAAACTTAACACAAATAAATTATAAAGTAAATTATAAACTTTGTCACTTTGATTTTTCCTGAACTACCCCCTAAGAGGGGATTTGGGGGTATCAAAGTTTGTATGGAAGAATTTTAACGCGCGGTTCGATTAACTCGAAACTCAGTATTTATGCTTGAGAACAAAAATAAAGAATAACGTGTATCAGGGTTTTTCGAAAATCGACCCCTAACGGGTTAAAAAGGGATAGTCATTTATACAGGGGAGGATTTTATCGCGGGGCTTATCTTCTTTGAAACATCTTCTTTGATCTTATTTGAAACTTGACACAAATACTTGCCTATGTAATAAAGTTTGTCATTAAGGGGTTTAGGGGGTGGTTAACGGGGATTATTTACGTAACTATTTTTTTCTAATTCTCACAGGATAAAGAATAAAGAGGATTTAATATTTTCACTTTAAAGTTGCCTTCATATTTGGCATTTAAGTAGGTAATTTTCCGTCCCGTTATTAGGTTATATTATTAGGTTTTAGAGATTTTATCCTCCATCAATCATATATCAATCCGCGCGCCGCTCCTCGGATACTATATAAAAGTGCGAGAAGACATTGTTTACCTAGATTAACAAATGGGTTACTTTTAATCACGGTAGTATGTTCCCGTGGGATATTTTCCGACATCCACGCGGGCGAAGCCGCGGGCAAAAGCTAGTAAATTATAAAGTTGAAGTTTGCCTCTTTGGAATGGAATGAACATTTATTTTTCTACTTACTCAATTTTTTTTGGCCAATTGAGGTTATGAAAATCGCCTTAACGCTTCTACGTATTCTCATAAAAAATGATGGTATCGAAGTCTGCATCGTTGGGATGCAACGAAAATATTTTTTTTCTTACCTAGTTTTTTTGCTCATTTAGGCTATGAAAATCACTGAAACATTTTCGAAGATCCTTATTTAGGTTTAGGTTAAGATGCTTAACCTAAACCTGCAAAATAAGTTCACATAGTGATACAAATAAACAAATTTAAAAATCCAGAAATATGTTCGTCGTATTCCAACGATGCGAACTTCAACACTATTACAAATTTACGACCTCAATTTGGAAAAAAGGCTTTGCATAATGGCAAAAATGAAGAAATGAAAAAAGATATCATTTCAACGATGCAAACTTCAACGTCATAAAAAATTGAGCAATTCTAAAGAAGTTAATTGTCATTGCATGTCAACCATGCGAATATCAAAATGATCAGCAATGTGCAAATTTCCATTTTCTTAGTATTATTAACAAAGTATTTCTTATCTCAAGTACAAGGTACAGTAAAATTTGCCTCGATATGAAATTATTCTAGCCATTAACTTGCTCTGTCGCGCCAGTTTCTTTCTCTATCTTTTGAAGAGGGAAATTTCGTTTCACAACATCGCCCGTTTGGACAAATTGCCGAATTTATCGCGGAATAAAACTCCTATGAGTTTGCCGGCTAAAATAAGAAAAAAAAACTTATCTCCTGGAATATTTTTCTTGCCTATTACATTTTATTTTTATCTACTACAGAAAATACAATTATTTACATTTTCAACCGAGTAATGAATTTCCTACAAGCAACACGTACATCGTAGAATACGATAAATTTGTCATGAGTACGTTACAGGACGATAGTTAATGCATGCTCCGCACAGCACGTCCAGCACAGATGCATTCGTTGAAAAATGATTTATCAGCACACTTTTCTCGATTGCATTTTCACCGTGTTAATTAGGATGTTAGCGTAACGGTCAGCGAACGATCGGCGAGCTTTCCCCCCGAGAGAGACTTGTTGATACTTTGCTGCTCGAGAGCTCTCACTCTCCATCATCTAGTCGCGAGCTCGAGCGAGCACGAAGTCAAACCTCTTTTTCTTCGTGTCTTTCGCAGATGGTACTTCAGGAAGATCAAGAGAATCGAAGCCGAGAAGAAGCTTCTCCTCCCGGAGAACGATCACGGGGCCTTCTTGATTCGAGACTCGGAGAGCCGACACAACGATTATTCACTTTCGGGTAATTTATTCTCACACATCCATTCGTTCCAGTGTTTTCAAACATTATTCCCACGTGTCTCAGAATGACCTGACATTTTTAATTGCGCGCCATTTTTTTTTTGGTGGCGAACATGGAGTACTAATATTCGACAACTGGCATCAGGAAGTATTGAGGTTTGGTCATGGAGAATAGGGTATCACCCCCTTTTGTCAAAGGTGTCAATTTGATCCTTTGGTGGTAACAAACTACTAGAATTTTTATTTCTATTTTATGAAATCGACAAGTGCCATGAAAATGCATTTAAATTTTACATTTCAAATTTCCGCGCGAAAACGCTAGCCGCCATGCTGTTTTGGTTAATGACATCATTTGCGTAGTAAACATCGACGCTGCGCCAATTGTGAATACGTAAATTTTTTGGCTAAAAGTGAGTTACAATTCCTATAATTGGTGTGTTGTTCCTAAATGTAAGGTTACCAGTGTAAAAACACCGGGAAAGTTGTGGATTAAAATGCCAATTGATATAAATATGAGGAAGACTTGGTTAAAACTTGCGAGAAGAGATTCAAAGTCATAGTCCGAAAAAACAATTCATTTGTCCTTTTTTGAAGGACGGATAACTATTTGAAAATTTGCAATTAACTATGACAAACGAGAATATATAGTTCTTGACGCTTTCTTTCACAGGTTAGAGAGTCATACCTCTACCGCTTTCTTTGCTTACTATGTCAATGACGTCACGACGGAATCCATTATGGCGGCTACCGTTTCGCATGTTCGTTGAACGGATAGAAAAAGTGTTTTTTTTTTAAATGAATTACAAAGTTTATTTTGTGTTTTTGTAAATTAAAACCAACATTATTCGATTGCTCATTGCGAAAACTACCTTATTTATACATTCTTAGTGTTTTTCTTACATGGAGTGAAATACCCTGTTACACGATCGAGCAACGCATAGAAATTGTTATTTGCTGCATCGTTATTGCACAGTGATTGCAGACGAAGTTTCATGATCGTGTTTCAGTCGGAACTTTATTATCGCTGCAAGTGTACGTATCTTTCTCGGCTTTCTAAGTTTGACTGTCTCCGTTGAAAAGTAAACATTTTCGTTAACAGTTTGATTTAATTGTTTGTTTGATTTCTTTGAAAATATTTTTATGGATTTGAATCGAGCAGGTTAGAACACATACTTTTGAAAAATGTTGCTGTGTTATTCGTTACTGGACGTTTTTTCGTCGTTTGAAAAAAAATCCGAATTGTTAAATTTTCTACCACATTTTTACGCATAAAAAGCTTTTTGTTGTATTCCCGGGTTCGTCCCGGTCATTATTTCAATTGTTATTGCGAGATGATAGTTTGTACAATATAATCATCCTCAAATCAGCCGCACTTATCCGCACTTTTTCGAGTCAGGGCTGAACAACCATGATAGTGAAAAAAATAGAGATTTTATATTGAAAATTTAGATTATTTTAACGTGATAAACAGGCTATTATTAAACTCACCCACTGACCACCAGCATGAGACCAACTCCAAAAAAAATCAATGCCGTTCACGAAGGATGCAATTGAATTGATGATTCCCGCTGAATCTGACTCTGAAAATGACTCAGATTCAGATACAGAGGAGGTTCCTAAAGACACAGGGATTGAGCACGACGAAAAGCAATGGCACTCATCATTATATCAGTTATATAAATTATATTAAGTTTAGTGTTAGAGAAAAATAAAAAATAAAATGTTTAATATATTTTTATTCTTTTACCCAATATTTTATGACACATTAGTCATCGCAAAACACTTCCTATAGCTTCGAGTCAATTAGAGAGTCATTACGAATAAAAAAATCGGAAGAAATAATTTTGACCGTCTGGATTGCCAATGATCCACAGACCATTCCGGAGCTCAAGGAAGCACCAGTTAATTGGACGCACCATTAACCCCTTGAGCGGCAAGAAAAATTTCACTGTTTGTGCCCCAAGCGCGGAAAAATAAAGTACTTCGATTTTGATAAAACATTGCTCCCAAGGGTTTTTTTTGGTTGCTGATTACGAATTTGAGGACAAAATTCAGAAATTCAAAATTGCGGATAAAAATTCAAAATCAATTTAATTCGAATAAAAATCAGCATCCGGGGGTTTTCGAGGTCTCCGATTACGGATCTGTCCCCGAAGCCGCGGGATTACGAACCTCCACTAAAAATTTGGACATTCAAATTATTGAATAAAATATGGTGCACCAAAATGCAAAACTAATTCAAATTGAATAAGTTATAAGGGCGATAGGTAACGATAAAACATTTGACTTTTCGAATGAGGACAACTGAAGAAACATCACGCGAATCCTCTGAAACATTACGTAACTTTTGTTGTGCCTTAGCCGATTCCTATCACCGTTCATCTCAATCATTTCAAGTTTTGAATTTGCGTCCGCCATATTGGATCCGCCATTTTGAATTTATATATCGTGAGTTCGGATTTGTAATCAGCGGCCTTCAAAACGCCCGAGTACCGAGTTTCATTCGATTCATATAAATTTTTCCATTTTGGTCTGCCATATTGGATCCGCCATTTTGAACTTCTGAATTTTGAAGGCAGCTTCGTAATCAGCGCCCTCGAAAACCCCACAACACTAATTTTCATGCGACTCAAGTAAATTGTAGTATTTTAGTCCGCCATATTGGATTCGCCATTTTAAACTTCTGAATTTTGAGGGCAGTTTCGTAACCCGCGACCTCGAAAACCCCCGAGTACCAAATTTCGCGAAAATCGTTGGACCCAATCACAAAATAATCGATGTGCGCCATATGGCGTCAATGCCACTTCCGGCACCACAAAAATGTGCGCCACATGGCGTCAATGCCGCTCAAGGGGTCAATGAAATTAGTCAGCAAATATGACAAAATGTTATTGAAAAATTTCGTCGAAAGCGTCAACGTTTGCAAACATGGACGAGTCGGCCATTTATCGGATATTGTCTTCCACACATAAACTCCATGTGTGTACCTCTTATTGAAATAAAAACATTCGTACTTTTCAAATAAATAATAGGATTTAATAATAAAGTAAAATGTCAGGTCATTTTGAGTCGCCCTATAGAATGTAGGTATATAAAAGAATGAAAGTTATTGACGTTTTCATCGTTGGAATGCAACGAAAATTCTTTTCAGCTCTCCGCTGTCACCCCCTTAGTAAAAAAAGGGCTTTTTCAGGCATTTACCACTTGGTAATTTTTTCCCGCCATTAAAAAATTTTATCAAAATATACTACCGGAAATTCCAGGTTCTAGAATGTTCAAACTAATATCCTGATTTTTTATGAGTCATTCGGACCGCTACGATCAACGCGGCAATCGTTCGAAATGTGGCTGGGGTCGTTGCGACCCCCTGTGACCAAAGTGTTATAGCCAGAACGTGTGACCGCGAAGGGTTAATATTCCTATTTTCATTGTTATCCAAAATCATATTTTGCAGATTCAACTCGTAGGTCGCTGAATAAGAATCCTCAAAAATCATTGTCTCATTTTCGCACCTCAAATCTGCCTGATAAAATGAGGGAAATAAGATGAAAAAATGATTATCGTTGCATTCCAACGATGCAAACTTCGATACCACAAAGAATGAAAGATAATGTAACGAAAGGTGCTCTTTTCAGTCCGAGACGGTGACACGGTCAAGCACTATCGTATTCGTCAGCTGGACGAGGGTGGTTTCTTCATCGCGAGACGAACGACCTTCAGAAATCTTCAGGATCTCGTCGAGCACTACAGCAAAGAAGCCGACGGCCTCTGCGTCAATCTGTGCAAACCCTGTGTCCAGGTAAACAATAAATATCCATTATTCCTCGCTAAACGTGGTCGTAAATTTGAAAATTCAAACAAGCCAATGTCTCTGACGATGGAGAATCGTGAGACGAAGAAAAAAATACAGATTTCTCGCGTCTAAACGGAGTTTAGACAGAACCTGCTGTGCATGCGAAAGACGGGTGTTTTTCTCTCTGTTTTTTCCGCCCAATAGCTGCTTCGTGTAGAGACGTGCCCTGCGAATTATATCGATCCTCTGCACGGAGAAATAAATCGCGAAAGCGCTGTCCAAACTCCGCCTAGACTATGCTTCGTGAGAATGAATATGTCGAGGAAAGGAAGAAATCAATTTTGAAAAACATAGAAATAAGGGGCCACATCTACCTAGAGGACCGAAAAAAATGGCCAAACCCCGACTTTTATTTCTCGGAAACGGTTGGCGAAAAAGAAACGATTTTTTTTCACAAAGGTACATATATTGAGAGACTAAAAAATATCACCAAAAATACAGAAAAACAACAAAAACATGACCGCCGGCAGATTAAATTTTTTTCGCGACGTTTGGTCGTGGACACTCTCCAACTTAAACGATCCATCAGAAATCTAAAAACCAAACGGGTTATTCGAGTTAACAATAAACGCGAGTGGTTGACGATCGTCGATTATTAAAATCATTTTTTTCAATAACGTGGCGACGAATTGGAACGCGAGCATACAAAATCTATGAAAAAAGTCGACATGTTTACGTGACTATTAAAAAATGAAGATCGATTTTTGAAAAGTGAGATCGTCAACGACTTTGAAATGTTTCTCGTCGTATCTTCTGTAAATTTGGAAAGAATCCATCGGTTGGTTCTCGTGATATCATGTCCACAGACTTTGAAAACATGTTTCGATGCAAACTCGTTTAAGGGAGCCTGAATTAGAAGGTCTAAAAAAGCGTTTTTTCGGATTTTTTTTAGAAGAGAAAAAAACAAGTGAGCGCAGTAAACAATCAGGTATCTTTTCATGTAGAATCAGAGTGGGATCAGTGGCTCATTTTTTTCAGAGGTCTATAGCTGCCAAACCGTTCACACAATCTCAATGAAACCTTGACTAAACGTGAGGTGTGTTCAATGGCTTCATTTTGTTAAAAGACACTGAACGACCTAACCCAATAGATATTGAGATAATAACCATTTTTAAAAAATGGGATGTGATCCACTGTGTACTTGGGGGTGTACACAGTGAACATGCCTAAGTTCACAGTCAAACAAAATTTCAGAATCAAGCAAAAATTGGAGAAAATTACCCCGATCCACTGTACACTTGTAGGTAATGGAGTGCTTTTCTCTATGCAATGGGGAGTATTGTACAGTAAACTATTGAACAATTAATTCAAAAAGAGACAGCATATTATGAGATCAATCACAATCATTTATTGAATATTAATCAACAATGAGTACCTACCGAATGAGGTAGTACCAGTACCTATCTAAATCACAACGCGAAAATATTCATATTATGACTTACCTCTGTGTACCTCCAAAAAATTGAGCCACTGTGTACCGACGCGCTCTTTTTTTCTGAAGCGGGTACTGACAAGTTTCTATTTTTGTCAGGTTAACAAACACAATGCTCAAATACCGCAATATAGCTGTATATTGCGGGAGAACAATGACTTCGAACATAACGGCGATCGGCATAGAAGCAAAAAACATACAAACTCAGCTGGTTTTTCATCTTTTGACACCACAAATAATATAAAATCACCTCTCACAACCGAATTGCGCGGGAGCGAATCACCGACAGGTTCAAACCTATTGGCATCCGAAGGCGGTTCTAATGTGAAAAAGACGCACATACATACATGTTCACTTCTGAGAAACAGAAAAGGTTCAGTGTTTCCACTGTTGCCACTGTTCCCACTTTGACCCTATATTTGAGATGTATAAAAAGAAATGTTCAACATGAAACATAGACTGCAGATTTATCAGTCTATTCCATGTGCGTCTTGCCACTGCAGTCCCCAATCGGCGGGAACGCTGCAGCTCGTAATTCTTGACTGAACCAAATAAACCAATAAAATTTTCCATTGTCATATTTTTTTCTTCTGGGCGAATTAAGAAAAAGCTGAAGAAATCTTGAAATTATAACTTTTCTCAGGTTTGAAAAAAAAATGTGTTAAAAAAACACTTCAACGTGATATAAAAATTATTTACAAAAACTTTTTCAAAGACTCTTTTAATTCACATTGAAGAGATTTTCATACTGAAGAAAATAAATGTTGGTTTGTTTGTTTGGTTTTTTTTTTGCTATCACGCCCGCCAATTTCGAAAAATCGTGAAAATGAAAACTAAAGAAAACGCGCTTCAAAGTTTTCAATAGGAGGTGATATCAATATCAAATTCTTCTCTGCTTTCGGCCTTGTATCTTCGAAAATATTTACAATTGGCCTCTGTAACTTTGGATAGTTTATCTATCGATTTAAGCAATAGAAAAAACGATTTTTCGGACCTTCTAATTCAGGCTCCGGCCTTAAGGTTGAAGTATGGTGCTTCCACCGCTCGCCCGGTCGACTGTTAGAATCTGTAGCTCACTCAATTTCGGGAATATTTCAATGAAGCTTGAATAATATAAAAATAACTACTGAAGTTATAAAATAAAACAATATAAAAATAACTTTGGTGAACAAAAGGTGAATGATATAAAAAAAACTTTGAAAAATGCATTTTTTCGATCCACCCAGGTAGATGTAGCCCGTTAAAAGTAAGAAGGATATGAGCTTTCGTTTCGATAGATCGATATGAATATGAATTTTGCCATCTCTGATTAGACTGTGTTCGTTTCTCTGTTATTGCTTGCCCTACCTCCCGCTGGATTTTATTGGTAAATTTTATGTCCGAAATAATGGAATACTACTCGAAATTTTTCATTTGTCTCTTGGACCCCTTTATCCGTGAAAAAAAAAACAATAATCCTCTCGTAATCGTTCATTCCCGTCTTGGATTTGTAACGCACGTCGTACGCATGCACGCACGCACCGCACGCAATCATGCACGCACTTACGTACTACTGTTGATTATTGGACGGATATAAAGCACAAGCCAGTCGTATACGGCATAATGTTTCAGAGAAATTAGACTTCCTTCGTACGGACCGGCGGTTTTAGTTCGTAAGGGATCTTCCTGTCGCTAATCGTTCAGATTTTCAATCAAATCTGCGACTAACGACACGGTGCTACATGGTGCTTCAAATTGATCATTAATCGAGACGAAATTATTTATTTGCGCTCGACGCCTCTGCGCCGAGGTGTCGCGATTGCGAACATCGCGACTAACCGTAACTATTCTTTTGTACCGAACCCAAACAAACCGAAGAAGAAGAAGAAAAAGAAGAAGAAGAAGAAGAGTATCTCCGTCTCTGTATATCCAAACCAGATATATTTTCTGATAAATTTTAACGAGTCTTTTAACGCGTACGATAAGACTGCGAACTTGCGAACGAGACTGAATTAAGACTCGTGTACGCTATACATGTACAGAGAAATCTCAGAGATACGAATTTATACGTATGCCCTTCCGTGTCTACTATTTTGCTCACGCACAAACACATACACACAAACACAAACAGACATTCTTGACGTATAGATAAAGAGGTCCGAGTTCCTAGAGGGAAAAAGAAAACAAAAATAATAAACTGAGTATATATACACGTGAATAATCAACTACATATAAGGTGTAGTCAAAAGAAATCCATTATTTTTGCATAAAATTGAAGGTCAAATGTGTACCGTTTTGATCGATAACTTGTTGCCATCTTGAAGGTAATTTCATTATGCCTCGTAGAAACCCTCGTCCCTAGTGGCAAAAAACTGGGACAGTCGATTCTCTTGAGGCGAATTTTTCACCAGCAAAATCGTTCGCCATAGACAGGAACAGGTGATAATCACTCGGTGCCAGATCCGGACTATAAGGCGGATGCATAAGAACCTCCCAACCAAGCTCCTGGAGCTTCTGGCGAGTCACTATCGATGTGTGTGGCCTGGCGTTGTCCCGATGGACACAATTCCTCTCCTATTGGCCAAAGCTGGCCGCTTCTGGGCGATTGCTTCCTTCAGACGGCCCAATTGTTGACAGTACAGGTCCGAATTAAGAGTTTGGCCGTAGGGCAGCAGCTCATAGTAGATGATTCCCTGCCAATCCCACCAAACACACAGCAAAATCTTTCTGACCGTCAATCCTGGCTTGGCCACCGTTTGCGCCGGCTCACCGCGATTCGACCACGACCGTTTTCGCTTGACGTTGTCGTGAGTGACCCACTTTTCATCACCAGTCACCATCCGCTTCAGAAATGGGTCGATTTTGTTGCGATTCAGCAGCGATTCGCACATGGAAATTCGGTCCATGAGGTTTTTTTGCGTTAACTCGTGTGGCATCCATACATCGAGCTTCTTTTTCTATCCAGCCTTATTCATGTGATTCCAAACGGTTTTTTGTGCAATGTTTAGCTCATGGGCGATCGAAACAGTGCTTACATGACGGTCGGACTCGACGATTTCCATTATTTTATCGACATTTTCGACAATTGGCCTTCCAGAGCGTGGTGCATCTTTGACATCAAAATTACCGGAACGAAATCGACGAAACCACAATTGCGCGTGATTGGCTGTTACAGTATCAGGACCATAAACACTATTCACATTTTCAGCCGCCTGGCTTGCGTTTTCGCCTTTATCGAAGAAAAACTGTAAAGTATGGCGTATTTTCACTTTGCTGGTGGCCATCTTTGACGCGCCCTCAAACAATGTTGAGTCAAGCAATCACAAAACTGTCTGAGATGTTTATTTTAGTACGAAATCTTGCTAACGCCATCTAGCGTAATTCGATCGCACTTATACAACGCGAGACACAGATTACTAACGCCATCTATTGCAAGAATAATGGATTCCATTTTGGCACACCTAATATATATATATACATGTATGAAATACGTATTATTCATGAGAGATGGTAAGACAATGAATGGAAATAAATCTTTGCTCGAAACTCTAAAATGGCTGTTTATCGTCGTCTCCGAGATATTTCCCGATATAAAAAATGAATTCAGCTTCTTTAGGCATGTCGACACCAAGCCGCAATTGTCGTCATTGTCTCATAACGCACCAGGGACTTACAGAGAGACGGAAAAAAGGGCGCTTCCATGACAAATAATTTTCATACGCGTGCTTTCTATCTCTCTCTCGCGCTCTCTCCCTCTCTGTGGGGGAAAGAGTTCTTGTGAGAGTAGGTGGAGGGATATAGTCGGGGGATTATTCGACGATCATACATTGACTTGCCACCGTACGTGATTCTGTCGACAGGTTGAGAAACCCGTGACCGAGGGGCTCAGTCATCGAACGCGCGATCAATGGGAAATCGATCGTTCGTCGCTCAAGTTTGTTCGCAAACTTGGACAGGGTCAGTTCGGCGAGGTGTGGGAAGGTCTTTGGAACAACACGACACCGGTCGCGATAAAGACACTAAAACCTGGCACAATGGACCCTAAAGACTTCCTCGCTGAGGCACAGATCATGAAGAAACTTCGGCACATCAAGCTCATACAGCTGTACGCGGTTTGTACGATGGAAGAGCCGATATACATCATCACGGAATTGATGAGAAACGGCAGCCTTCTGGAATTCCTTCAGGGTGAGCATCGCCGTTATTTATTAGGTGTACAACTTAGTTCGGTCCGTTTTCAAAAGATGGCTCTAGGTGCTATAAATGGTTGACGGCAACAGCTGATTTTTGCTGTATCGTGAACACGGTCTTATAAACAGGTCTGGGCACAGAGCCTAAAATCTTGTGACACTAAGTGAGGCCAATTGAGTTCCAAATTCCGCCACGTCGCTAGCGTCGGAGCGGCCGATTTGCTTATATATACTAGTGTTGTTGTGTTTGCTAGTATATTGTGTATAACCTCGTCGCCACCTTACCACCCCGTACATCGACGGCCAATAGAAGTGAAAATGTTTATTTTATTTGAAGTGTCTTTTATTGGAGTGAACCGATAGTTCAAGTGAATTGATGATTGAAGTGAAAATTTTGCAATGCCTGAAAGATCCTTCGTTGCGTGAAAAATGGGTGAAGGCAGTATCGCCACTCATAAATGAATTAAAAACAACGCACAAAATATGCGAGAAGCATTTTAATCAATCCGACTCGTCATAATCATTGGCTCGATTCATTCTTGGCATCAAAAGATGAACGCTGCTTCCACGGGGGAATTCATAAATTACCAGAAAGATGGGGCAAAGTAGTGGCTAGCGATGGACAATATTTTGATTAATGTATTAAGGCGTTACCCCCACTTGTAGCGCAAAAAAGACCTTTTTCATGAATTTTTTCAAAGAAAACTACAAAACTTTTTTAATCGATCAATATACCATCTTAAAGAACACATCTTGAAGAACTTTCAGTAATTTTTTTATTGAAAACTATTACATTGTTTAGTGGCAAATGGCCGTCAATGAAATAATGTTTTTATATACACGATTTGCGGTGACCAACATCGCGGCGAAGTGGATCATCTGAAGAAAAAAATGCGGATGGATTTAGTCAAATATAAGTATAAACTAGTCTTTAATCGAAGGATTTTAAAAAATATTCATTTTTCACAAAATGGCGGACAGTCAAAGTTAATGGTTCGATTTTAACGAAAAAAAACTGCCGTTTTTTGGCTATAAAACGGCCATTTTTTTTTCGAAAAAAAAATTGAACGATTAAAGACTACATTTTTATGTATTAAATAAGCCTGCAAAATTTCAAGAAGATCGGTTCATTAGTGTTCGAGTAATCTTGGTCACCGACTTCAGAAATGCCATTTTGAGAAAAACGCGTTTAAAGTTTCTCTTTCAACGCTCTTTCAACGCGGATTCTTCTCTTTCAACGCTCATATCTCAGTCAATTTTGTTCGGATCGACTTGAAATTTTCAGGACATATTCTCAGATACTTATACTTCAAAAAAATGCAATAAAAAAAATCGATTCTTTCAAAATCACAAGTGTGGGTAACCCCTTAAGTCATTTTATTATTCAAATAAGTGCGTATTTAAAAAAACGAACCGAATTAAGTTGTACACCCAATAAGATATGTTTAGGCGAGGTAAAGATTGCTGATTTATATGATATTTTTTTAGGCGAGGAAAAGATTGCTGATTTATATGATATTTTTTAAGGCGGTATATACATTTACAACGATCGATAAATTGATTTCTTTTTTTTCTTCTTTTAACGATAGAATTATATATGTAGAATATTTTCCCAAAGTTTCAAAGCGAAATTCGAAAAACTTGAAATGTTACAGCTCGTCAACGCTGTGCCTCACCGCTCGGATTCGGAGCGGGCGTGCACTTCAAACCCGTTTTTCTCAAAACTCCATTATCGAAATTGGCGTGCAGGATTACTCAAAAACTATTAAGCCGATTGAGTTGAAACTTGGTAGAAATGTTGGTAATATTAGTACCTTCTACTTGACGAAAATTGTTTTTGAGAAATTGGAAAAAAAAACTACTTTTTAAATCCACATTTTTACAGAAATGTTGCGTGAAATGTTGATTTTTTTTTGTAAATGCGTGCCATTTTGTCAAATTTGCATTTTCTTCATTTTAATTACCGTCACATAGGAACTATACATGTTCTAACTGAAATAATGTTTGAACTTTTTTGCAAATCAAAGTCTACGGGAAGCTAGACTCCACGCCGATTCGCAACTCCCGCGGCGACCTTGCTGTAACACTCTGCCACAGCTCCGCCATTTTGATGATGAATTAATTTAAAAAATAGTTTCTTATACTTTAACATATTATTAAAGTATACCTCAAGTTTGATAATTGTAGAATAATTCTTTTTTAATTCAAAAATTCCCTCAATATTGCTTATTTCCTTCCTGCCTAAATGTATATCCCGCCTTAAGGATAGATTTCTTTACCATTTTTTAGACTTAGGGTATGTTTTATTACTACTTACATTTTTTTAACCCTCATTCGGCACACTGGGGTGGGTTGCACCCCGCGACATTCGCAATTTTCATTTTTTTAACATACTCAAATAAAATTCTCGGCTATATAACCTACACTACTTTGAAAAAGAAGCTTCCAAGAAGTTCGAAAAAAATTCAAGTTAAAATATTAAATAGTTTATTTATAATAACGGTTTTTGTCGCTGAGGTGCAAACAGCCTCAGTGTACCGGGTACGTCTCTCCACTGAAGTGTGTCGAATAACTTTTTTATTTTAAATTAAAAATACTTTAAAAAAATACTTTTTATTTGAATTTTTATTTTTATTTAAATGAAGAAAAAAAATAAAGATAGTTTAACGCGCTGGTCACAGGGGGTCACATTGACCCCAGCCATGATTCAAACGATTCTCGCGTTGACCGTATCGTTCCGAATGACTCATAAAAATTCAGGATATTAGTTTTAACACTCTAGAATGTGGCATTCTCGGTATTATATTTTTATCGAATTTTGAAATGGCGGAAAAAAAATAAGCAAACGGTCAATGAGTAAAAAAGCCCTTTTTTACTAAAAAAAAATCATAACTCTAGCAATTTTCAATTCTTTTCATAAAGTTTTAGGGTTATACTCTTGAGATTTGATAGTTTGAGGGAAAAATAGCTTCATAGTGGGAAATAGTTTAAGAAAAGAAAATAGCTTCACGCCAGACCCTAGTCTGTACTTAGAAAGGGTACACCAAAGCACCGTTAAATGGCAGGCCAGTCGCTGTCGCCACCAATAACTTCTGATAGTAATTTTGGCTTGAAGTTGCGCTTGGGGTCATTTTGACCCCGGGTGACCGCGGAGGGTTAAAAAATACCATGTAACAGTTAAAAGTAGTATGTTGTGTAACCACTGTTGGTTGTTACGTGGTATTTCTTTTTATAATTCCTTAGATAAGCGACTTTTCCGAAAAATGAGCATAAAATTATTATTTTCCTATTTTCTCGTTTATTAAGTTATGAATTAGGATATTCAGTCGGGGGAAGCCGAAATTCACTCGCCCATAAAAAAGTGTGGCGTTTTTTAGTTCGCGGAAACACGTTATAAAATAAGGCATTTTTGAACATTTCGATGCCTATATTAGGTTTTGTTTGGGTTTTTAAAAAATGCGAAATTATTTTTAACGATTTTTTTCTCGTAAAAATTTGTTAATAAAAAATGTCAGCTTCCCCCGACTGCACATCATAATTTATAATCCAATAAATGATATTTTATCGGAGAAATGGGATAATATTTTTCACAAAAGTCACTTACCTAAAGAAATACCCTTTTTTTATTAATCGTGAAAAATGGCAGAAGTATGGCACGCGGTCTTCTAAACGGAATAAAAATGAATGAAGATTTTTCTTTCATTAACACTCCTACGGAGAATATGAACCAAGAAAAAGTGAGAAATGTTGAAAATCCATTAAATGGTACGATTTGAAACAAAAAGCTTGAATTTTCCGATAAACATGGCTACAATTTTCAATAGAAAATACTTTTTTTTAATTTTCAATAAACATTTAGGGTCATATTTTAGACAATGAGGTTAGAAAAATGTATACGCTATATGTCACGCCAGTTTCGAAAATGCAGTTTGCAAGGCGGTGCCACACCTTCGTCATTAAAAAAAATTAATACAAACAAAATACCATGTAGCAGCCAAAAGTAGAAATAAAATTCATTAATTAATTATAAACAAAATTAATCATACCCTAAGTCCCAAAAATGGTGAAGAAATCTTGGTTTAAAAAAAAAAAAAAAACATGAAAATCAGCATTTTTTCCTCGCCTAAAGGTATTTCTCCCCTTAATCTTCTATTCGTAGACAATAATGACGTTCGTTATTTTAGGAAAAGGACGTGGCTTGAAGCTTCAACAATTGATCGACATGTCCGCTCAGATAGCCGCGGGAATGGCTTATCTCGAGGCACAGAATTACATTCATAGGGATCTGGCGGCTCGTAACGTTCTCGTTGCTGATGGTAATGTCGTGAAAATTGCCGATTTCGGACTGGCAAGGCTCATCAAGGAGGACGAGTATGAGGCACGAATAGGGGCTCGATTCCCCATTAAATGGACTGCACCCGAGGCTGCCAATTACAGTAAATTCAGTATTAAATCGGACGTATGGTCCTTTGGTATATTACTGACCGAACTCGTTACGTACGGAAGAATACCGTATCCAGGTCAGAACCTTTTTGCACTTATTCTCATTATTCGATAGTTTCAAATGTTCTCGCCGCAGAGCAGAGGTAGAGGCTACTTGGTACCCAATTGAACCAAAAACGACAATACGTCAAATCGAAAGAAAACTGCAATGGCTTTCTCAACTAAAATAATACAAAATGCTACCTCTTTTTGAACGTATTCGGCAAAGACAAACGAGAAAGTCTTTGCAACCTATACTTAGCAATTTGCATATAATGTTCCCACTAAGAGGTTAGGCTACTGTGACGGCCCGAAAATCAGAGTTATTTAAAAGAAATAAGTAAGATGATTGACAAATCATTTTGACATTTATTTGTACGCACATTAGGGTGGTTAAAAACAAAATTAATTTTTTTTTCGCAGTACTCAACGGAGAATGTTACTACGTTATGAAAAAGTAATTCATACAAAACTTGAAAGGTCTAAACATTTTTGTAGGTAGTGCTCAAACGACTTTTCATTTTTTTTCTCGATTTTTCGTCAATTTTTTCGCCGCCAATAGACATAATAATATAATTTAAATAATGTATCCAACTTATGGTGGAAGAGATTCTTGTTGAACGATTGAGTTTGATTTTTCCGCAAAGAATTTTTTCAATGTTGCCCACTCCAATCGTAATTTTTGCAACCTTTTGAAATTGTTGCAAGGTTCAGAAATTCCTATTCCGGTTTCGCTGCAAATATTAGTTATTTTGTCGATAACGTTTTGTGTACTCTCTCGAACAGAAAATTTAAGAGTATTATGATGGTGAAAGAATAGACTCAATGCTTCTCTATTCGTGGGTAATTTTCGCTCCACAAATTCTTCGATTTCCGACCCAATCAGATAAATTTCGGCACTTTCACTATCGTCCAAACCCGCGATCTTTTTTTACATTTTTATTTTTACGTGTACTGTGAAGTACCTCAATACAGCAACCACTGGAAACAGTCAAATGAATCGCGAAAAGAACTCACGGACAGTCAGAGAAACAAAGGTGCAGTAGCGTCAACAGCGCCACGGTTTGGGGGATATTACGGTATCTGTGGCCCCTAATTCTGACCACGCAGCCATCATATGTGACCCAAAATAAGACTTTTTTGAGGAGTGGTAAAAATCGAAATTCGATCCTTAAGGGGTTGATACAGGGGTTTTAAAGTTTGTATGGGACATCATATTTTTTTTGACAGATTTGCTTGAAACTTGGTGTAAATACTCTACAATACAAATAATTGAACACGTATTTCTGCATTTCCTAAAAATGGACCCTTAAGAGAGTTAAACGGGAGGGTAAAAGTTTGTATGAGACAACATATTTTTTTGTCAGATTTACTTGAAACTTGGCATAAATACACTAAAATACAAATAATTAAACACGTATTTCAACAATTTATGAAGTTTAACCTTCAAGGGGGTTAAACGGGAGTGTTAACGTTGATAAGAGAAAACATATTTTTTTACCAGATTTACTTGAAACTTACTAAATTGATTTGATATAGAACACTAGATGTTTTCCTCTGTGTTTGGTGCGTGTAGACAGTCAAGTAGTACTTTTTTAGCCCCTTAACTGTGTTTGTTTCAGTTGGCATAAATATACCAAACAAATACATGTGTAATTATTTGTATTGGAGTGTATTTATACCGAGTTTCGAGCAAATCTGACCAAAAAATATGTTGTCTCATATAAACTTTGAAACCTCCGTTTCACCCCCTTAAGGGACGAATTTCGATTTTTACCACTCTTGAAAAAAGTCTCATTTTGGGTCAAATATGAAGACTGCGTGGTCAGAATTAGGGGCCACAGATATCGTAATACTGCCACGGTTTGTAACTCTCGAATCCGTATGACTTTGTTTTCTCACTCCAAAACGACATATTACTCCAAAAAAATACGCATACTTGTTAGACGTTCAGTCATGTAAACACCGTGTTCTTGTTCATCAAGTGGTTGATATAATTTTCACAACCGAATTACATATATTGATTCTTAATTTGCAAATACAATGTGTTTATGGTAAAAAAAAAATTAAATCAAAATTGTGTATTGTTACAGAAAAAATTAAATCAAGACTTACATTGGATCACGCACCAACATTTTCTGCATCGAGAATAAAAAAATTAATACTCCGATAATCATGAAAAAAAAACATGAAAAAGGCGTTTGAGCACTAACTAAAAAATTGTTTAGAAGCCTCAAATTTTGCAAAACTTTCTTTTTCTTAACGTACTTCAATTTTTCGTTGAGAAAAAAAAATATTTTTTTTGAACCACCCTTTTGTACATTAACAAAGTTGTGTGCCAAATTTCATAAAAGAATATTAATAAGTAAAGAAGTTATGAACAATCTCGTGAAGGACCTTTGAACGTGAGGGCCTCAACGGTGTGCTTGATTTTAGCCACCCGGTTGATCTAAAAAAAACGAGTTTTTTCTTAAAATAGATAATATTGGCTAAGACGACCGATATTTTTTGGTTCTCGTGTTTCACACCACACCAATTTCGATTTTTCGAGACAGAATGACATCATGATTGTGAATAACCAATGAAAAAAATGTTAAGAAGTAAAACGTCGGTCAAGACTAAACTACTACTGCCCTGAATATGTGTACCAAATTTGGAGTCAATTTGCTCATTAGATGTCGAGAATTCGTGTACACCATTTTGAAAAATATTTAATTTCGAGAATAGGGGCTATACCAGTATGAACGCTGAAAATTTGGGTGATTTTCGGGAATTTTTTGGAAGAAAAGTACTCACTTAAATGTTTCGGAAAATTAAGAATATATTTGGCTATATTTGACCTATATTACATAATTTTTTCATAGAAAAATATTGAGATCCAAGCGACTTATGCGCTGCCTTCGGAGGCGCCAAAAAAAAAAAGTTTCTCCACTCCTGACATGATTCCGGCCGATTGAGTAGCTGAAACCGAAAAAGGAAAAAATGTCGTTAAACTGGGAGGTATTTCCTGTACAATCGGATAATTGCTTTTTGAGTTACAATGTCAGCAAATTTGAAAAATTTCATTTCGAGAAAAACGCGTTTAAAGATTTAACTATCGATTTTTTAACAAATGATATAAATGACAATGATATTCTTGAAAGTATAAACTGTCGAAAATACAAAAAAAATAGATTTTTGAAAAATGTCACACTGGTATAGCCCCTTAAACTCCTACTAGCAGTTTTATCGTTCTAACCATAAGTTTACCTAAAATCCACGATTCCTGCACCACATATTGGACCTCCCTTTTCAATTTGAGTTGCCTCGAGCGACGAACGAGAGTTTTGGAATATTCACAGTAGCCTAACGCCTCAATAAAAGTGTTTTAGGACGTTGACGTGACTGAAAAGCTTCAGTGGATTTGCAACAAAAGTATTTCTCACTTGAGGCTCTACCATTGGTCGTGTTCGTTGAGTCTCATCATTTTGATACGAACAAGCGCGCATGCGCATAATGATGCGCAACGCGCAACTGCGCAATGAAACAAGCGCATCATTATGCGCGTGCGCACTTGTTCGTATCAAAATGATGAGAGCCAACGAACACGACCATTTTTTTCGCTTCGACGTATTGCGTGCGCATACCCCGGCCATTTTGTGTCGAGCCAACTACATCGTGCTTTTCTTTTCCCCGTGTTCCCCGTGAAAAACGCGATAGGTATGACCAACGCTGAAGTATTGCATCAAGTGGAGCACGGCTATCGCATGCCATGCCCACCAAATTGTCCGACAGCATTGTACGAAATAATGCTGGAGTGTTGGAACAAGGATCCGATGAAGAGGCCAACTTTCGAGACGCTGCAGTGGAAGCTCGAAGATTTCTTCATAATGGAAGGATCCGAGTACAAGGAGGCTTCGGCTTACTGAGCATCGACTCCTCGCTGACGTCGTCACGAGAATCACCTGCAATATTGAACAAGAAAAGCAACGTTCGAAAGCATCGTTGTGAAGTTGCCCGATGGAAAGCGCGTCGATGAGGCACAAGATTGTTCAAACTACATCCCCATGTACTCTATATATATCGAACCACGGTCTTATATACAGGTCTTTAAGCGACGGCAGTGGGGGAAGGCTCACTTAGGTCGTGTTCGTTGGGTCTCGTCATTTTGATACGAACAAGTGCGCATGCGCATAATGATGCGCAACGCGCAACTGCGCAGTGAAGTGAGTCATGCGCAAAACGAATGACTCGTTTCATCGCGCAGTTGCGCAGTTGCACGTTGCGCATCATTATGCGCATGCGCACTCATTCGTATCAGAATGATGAGACCCAACGAACACGACCTTAGCGTCGAGTTTTTGCTTCAATTTTCGGCCGCATGGTGCGCGTAGGAAAGGGGGTGCCGTGTGCGAAGAAGACAGCGATATAATGTATCTCGGTCTGGCATACAGTGCATGCACTTTAGACTCTAATGTCTCGGTATACGGGTTCTTTCTTTTTCGTAAGAAATATCCATTACACGAAATGTAAACGAAAACAGTATGGATTTGCATGCTAAAGTGAACACATTGATACATACATGCTTAAAAATATAACCAAACATATATTGACCGCGTGCAAAATTCAAGCGACTATGATAAAAATGTTTGAATTGTTACTCTGCGCTCTCGGAACCCGAAAGTTCTGGATTGTTACTGAATTAAATTGTCAATGACAGTTATTCAGGCATATTCAAGTTTTTTTTATACGCGTAACGATTTTCCAACTGTTATATACACATACGCCTAAACGACGAAATATTTTATGAACGGTTTAGGTTAGTCTCGTGACACCCCCCGATCACAACGCCACACCGGTGGCGACGATGAGAGCGAAAAGCTTGGACACTGCCCCACTCGCCGCCTATCAAATACGACCGTCATTTACGTTATCGAGATCTGCATGTAAGACCGTTCATCGAACCGGCCGATACTTTTTTAACCACTCGAGTCTGAACGATACGACGAAACGGGCCGATCGGCTTGATAACACGTGTGTTCCAGGACTAAGTAACGAGATCCTCGGATGTAATCTTCTATTCGGAGCGAGGGGTGGGCAGAGGAATTGATGAAAAACCCCATCCTGAGTTAAAATCGTATTCTTTTGGCTGTTTTCTCGTTAAATGAGACCGCGATATTCGTCGATTAGAATATATATATATATATATATATATATATATATATATATATATATATATATATATAATACACGATACAAACAATAAACGCAAACATAATGCAGTACGCTCGTACACACGAATGAGATATTCTTCACGCCGATGGAGTTACGGGAGCCGAACTTCGAAATAGATCTTAGTAGCGATCCTTACCGGAAGGTATATACAGGGTGTCCCTCTTATCTCTGCCACCCGAAATAACTCGCTAATTATCGGCGTCAGAAAAAAATGTTCCAGACAAAAGTTGTACGGTGTGAAGGGGGCCATCAAATGCGACCAATTTTTTTTTTTTGGTAGACGCGCTGACGCACAGTCACCTCCACTTTTCCAAATGGAATGGTACCTTTTTTTTCAACCATCTTGTGGAGCACCTCAAGCCGCATAAAAAAACATTAGGGGGTCAAAGTAGCTCAAGGTCATTCAAGGTCATCTATTTAGATTTGTATAATCGATACTGACCTTGAATGCCCTTGAACGACTTTGACCCCCTAATGTTTTTTATGCGGCTTGAGGTGTTCCACAAGATGGTTGAAAAAAAAATGTAACGTTCCATTTAAAATAGTCTAAGTCTAAAAGAAATGAAAAAAACTTGGTCGCATTTCATGGCCCCCTTCACACCGTACAACTTTTGTCTGGAACATTGTTTTGTGTCGTCGATAATTACCGAGCTATTTCGAGTGGCAGAGATAAGAGGGACACCCTGTCTATACAGGGTGTCCTGGTATTAATGGATAATCCTGCGACTGTCGATGGGTCAGACCGTATCCTACTATATCCTGAAATTGCAGTTCAGTCAAAGTTTCACGGTTTTCGAGATTTTGGGCTTTATGTTATTTGATTGAAAAAAATCGTCTGCTTTCGGTTTTTCGCCAGCTATTTCGACAAATGATATGAATCGACAACTAAGCAACTTTCTAAAGGATTGGCACGATATGCGTAGTTCACTTTTTTACACCGCAGGCTACCAGAGTCAGATTTTCGAATTGGTTCGTATGAAAATTCTGCATAACATCTTTTTTCATAAAGTTTCCTTAACATTTACGGTTAAAAAATACTTTTTTGGATAAAACAAATAACCGAGTGTATTTTTTTTATCCGGGTAAAAAAAAGTTATCATTTGTAGAAATGGCATGTGAAAAACCAAAAGCGGATGATTTTTAACTCGAAAATCGCGGGACTTTTACTAAAGTGAAATTCCAGCATGTAGTAGGACATGATCTCACTTACCGATAGTGGCAGGATTATCCATTCATGACAGGACACCCTGCATATATATATATATATACTTATACACACATATATATATACACTTATACATACATATACATACACATAGATGATAGTATCGTTTATTTTTCTAACGTCATGATTGTATGTTCTTCGTTTTCCGTTAACACATTCTGGCTGCCATACACATAGAGTATGTATAATGAGGGGGAAAAAACGCGAGCGTCCTTCTCGCGATCCGATAGAAACAAGTTCTACTATATATAAATTGGCTACGTACTCGTTCCATCGTTACGTGTGTGTTTCATAGTGAAATCCATTAGTTATGTCCCATTCGCGTGAAACTTGCGTGCCGTCGTTATTTCAAGTATATACGGTCAACCAGTGTTTAGGGATTGTAAAAGAAACATATTTGGATCATATTGAACAGCGAAAGGTTGACGTTTACGAGAAGGCATTAGCACAACGGGTCCGTCCAAACTGCACGAGAAGACCACGAAGACGCGATATGAAATACTGTGCGCGCGATTCTCATTCGAAATCATACGCGCGGATTATCGAAGAAGAAAAAAATGTACCCGCTCTGAGTGTTCACCGTGACGTATAACGCCATTGTTATACGATGAAAAACCGGATATTGTCAATTCCAAATCGATATATACAGTATATTGTCTTTTGAGAGTCGTGTGCTTTTTTACAACGTTTTGTCGGTATTCGATGTTACGAATAAATAGCGCGAAAAGACGAGAAGAACGGAGAGCCACGGATTATTTTATAATAAAT
This sequence comes from Ophion ellenae, assembly GCA_963210295.1. NCBI lineage: Eukaryota > Metazoa > Arthropoda > Insecta > Hymenoptera > Ichneumonidae > Ophion > Ophion ellenae. Next base: position 55,472,433 of record OY723387.1, read on the forward strand.
CGATGAATTTGAGGAAAAGCTTCCCGCAGCCGTTTTGTACAATAAGCTTGTCGAATAGCTTTTTGTATTTATTTTCAGACTCGTCAATACGCGGCTTGCATTTTTTTACGGAGATTTATATTCGTTCGCACGATATCTTAGAATTGCCGCACTCGATGTGAGAACGTTTGCTTGCATCTACAATAAACGGATCAAGCCACGAGGATATTACGATGAAAATAAAAACTCCGAATGTGTCTAAAGACGTAAGAGCCAAAGATACGAAAGTCCTGCGGGAATTTGGCAATTGAAGTTTCATCGGTCTTCCTGACAGACGAATGAGCTCTGTGTCGATGGCCCTAGCGAGGTTTAACAAATATTGAACTATCGCGTGGCAGAGTTGGGCGTAATTCTATTTATAAATACGAATACGAATTTATTCACATCTCGATTTTCATGTGAATATAAATACAAATTTATTCATACTTCACTTATTTGTATTAACGAGTGCGAATACGAATTTATTTGTGTTCACATGCAAGCATACAAATACAATTGTATTCACAAATATTCTGAACATACAAATAAATTCACAGAAAAAATTGTGAATATTCACAAAAAATGTGAATATTTGCAAAAAATCCTGTGAATAAAAAAAAATCACAAAATAAGTTGTGAATTTTTTCGTATTTAAGCCAAATTAAAATCAAATTCACAATGATTAGATTAAAATTTACACCAAAAGTGAGTTCTTACGTATTTCGAGAGAAACCTTTGCGTCGGGGCAAATAAATTTTGGCAACAAAAATTGTGTTTCAAATGTTACATTATAAATATGAAAAAAATCACAAAATGAGTTGTGAATTTCCTCAAGTTGAAGAAAATTAACATTGTTAATTTAATTAACAATTAACGAAGCAATTAACAACTAACAAAAAGACATTGTGTTGAACTCAACACAATGTTTTTGCTCGACGCAATGTTTTCTCTCAAAGTACGGAAGAACTCACTTTTGGTGTAAATTTTAATCTAATGAATGTGAATTTGATTTTAATTTGTCTTGAATACGAAAAAAATCACAACTTGTTTTGTGAATTTTTTTGTATATGCAATTTTTTGCGAATACATTTGCATTCACAGACTTGGACGTGAATTTATTTGTATGTTCAGAATATTCGTGAATACAATAAGTGAAGTATGAGTAGATTTGTATTTATATTCACACGAAAATCACGATGTGAATAAATTCGTATTCATATTCATAAATAGAATTACGCCCAGCTCTGTCGCGTGGATAATCCAGACGAAGCGAGCAAATTATTACCATCACGAAGGAGTATTCTACGTCAACTGAGACGCTCAAGTTCTCTATCGTTTTGTACAAGGAACTTTGTACGTTCGTACGTGCCTAGTTCTTCGGCAAAGTAAAATGATACTTCGGCTGTCCGAGAAAAGACATTTTTTAGAGGATTGGAAGAAAAATTTATTGACAAGACACCCTAAAAACAAGTGTTTCCTTAATTTTTTTTACGAAACCGGCCGCGGTACGCTGTACCGCAAAGCCGAACACATTTTATCCGAATAATGAAAAACCTTTATTCTCGAGTAAAGTGGGACTGAATAACATTGGAATTTATTCGCGGAGATATTTCGCAGTTAAAAAAGAAAAATTGCCAAGCTTAAGGTGGCGTGAGATTTCCCACATATGTATTCACGTTTACGGATGCGTTTGTGGTTGCGCAGTGAGGTATTTGTCGAAGAATGGAAGAATGTAAAAGTTACTATATACATAGTAAATTGAGTATTTCCGACCACCTGAACGCGATAATTGAAATTGTATTACCCGTACGACCCATAAATACAAGTATACACAGGCATAGTCGTATTGTAGTCCGGTGTTAGATGTTGGTAGGAAAATTATCGGGAAAGAGACGAACACAGATCACGCCCACGCGAACAGATGCTGAAACGAAAAATTAGGATTTTTTGGCGATTGTATAATTTCTTTTATTGTGCATACATATCGAAAAGTATTACGAGATGTAACTGCGTTGCCGTTGCTACTACTTATACCCGCTGTTCTATATATATATATATTATTATTATTATTATTATTATTATACATGTTATTGCGAGACATCTTCCTGCCGGTTGTGAGGAAGCTGCATTATATATACACACACGCGCGCGGGTCTGCAATTATATTATACGATAACGCAATGAAGCGTACGGAGGAGGAAACGCGAACGAAGTGAAAGAACAGATAAAAGGAGCAGAAGGAGGGACACGACGAAGAGGACGAAAAAGAGGCTCGAGGACTCGAGAACGCGTACACGCAACATCGACAATCTTTTATATATATATATATACACACAGACATACGGATAGATATTATTATTATTCATGATTATTCTCTCGACGCATTTATTCTCTTTTTTCCTTCCTTCGTTTCGTCCTTCCGTACGTCTGTCGCTCCTTGGCTGCCTAAACTTGGCTATTATAAATAAATAAATACATAAGCACCATTATTGTATTGATAATAAACAATAAAAATGAACAAATGTGAATAACGTTAAGGGGGGAGATGCGTTTTTTTAAATCGAAAAAAACGATTTTTGGTTTTGCATTTTCATATAGCTGGTAGTCTTGAAAATATTGCCTTGATATGATATCGAGAAATTCGCAAAATTGGCGGATGAGTGGGGGTTTGAATGGACGGGTGCAAAGCGCGTCAAGCGTGGTGAAAGATCATTCTTTGGGGTCCAAGCACCACGGAATGCTGAGAAAGAGGCTAGTGCTCAGTACGATTTTTAGGGGCCGGGTTGATGTTCCGAACTTTGAATGCTCCGACGGTTTACAATTCCGAATTTTAGTATTCCGAAACACAAGATGGGGCCGGGTTAAAATTACGAACTTTGAATCATCAGAACGCATAAAACTCCGAAAGAATTTTACACGAAAGACCAAAACTCCGAAAATCTGAACACCGTCAAAATAATTCGGCTATGGAAGTTTTAAAAGTTTCAAAATTTGCAATAAATCGTCGAATTATTTCAAGAATTTTTTTCATTAAGGGGCCAGTCCACTTTAAAAATTTCAAAAAATCGAAAGCAAGTGAGACTTGAAGAAATCGACGATGATGAGCAATCAGAAGGGATTTTGTACGGTGCAGGAATTGCCGATCGAGTTTAGGTAAGAGTTTTTCATAGTATAAACTTCAAACGCGTTTTTCTCGAAACAACGTCTTTAAAATCTAGCTCCATCGTATCTCTAAAATTTGAACCACATATTGTAAACATAATTCGCAACAAGATGACCCTCGATGGGTTTAAAATTTTGATTTTTACTCTTTTTTTTGCGAAAAACTGCGGAAAAAAACGCGTTTTTTGGTACTTTTTCGTTTTTCATCTGCCATTTTTTTATTTTTTGATAAAACTTTATATCCGAAGGTCAGTTTGTAGCTGGTGTCATACTGAATCTAATGGGCTTCGATTTTTTTGTTTCAGGCAAGCCGTTGCCGAGTTGTGACGGAGCCCACCTATTTTTAAGGCGTTACGTTAAACTATAGTTTTTGTACTTAAAAATGAATAAAACTGAATTAAAATTTTTTTAAATGTATTTCAAGACTATTTATCAAGCCCAACAACTTTTATATTAATATCTTTTATAAAATCCTTTAAAAAATCGCAAAAATGGCCTTTTTATGTGGCTCCAAAGTAGACTGGCCTCTTGAGGCCTTATATACGCGATTTCGCCGATTTTGGAAGGTACTTTTCTAGACGCGGTTAAAAAAAATGACGCACATATTGACAACAATTGTTTTCACAGATCATCTATGCACATGGTTAAGTATATGTCAAAAAAATCAGAAATTTTAACAAATGGCGGAGATATAACATAATAAAGCAATGTATTTTTTTTGCGCGCGCGTTGATGGTGAAAGTTCTCGGCATCAATGTGGGTGTCTGAAAATATATATATATATATATATATATATATTTATAATTGCATAATGAATGTATCTTCAGTGTGAACCAACAATATTATCTAAAAAAATAATTATAATAAAAATTCGAAATTTAGAATTTTTTAACTCACTTTTCTGTCGGTATTTTATTTTTTATATTTTTTCGTGTCATTGAAATTTTTGTTTCTGTGGTTCACACGATAGGTGATGATACTAAGAATATGTTGTAAAAATTTTAAAACGATCTGAACCTTCGTTCAAGAGTTAAAACTGAATTCAATATTTTCTCACGCTTAAACCTTATCGCCCTTCTCTTAAGGGTAAACTGCCTCCGCGTAATTCCATTTCATTTGCGGTTTTAGCAAATTTTCAACCCGTATGCTTTGAAATTATTATGAAACCCATCGGTAATATGAATTTTATGTTTGGGTATACATGTATATATGTGGATTGAATTTGGAAAGAGGTGTGTAGTGAGCTGGGGCGAAGGGGGGGGGGGGGCTACCCCTTAATCATAAGACTCATATATTCGAATTGGGACTCCCTCGACTCTGATTCGGAAGCACTCAGAAATACACATACATTTCTATTATAACTAGTTATATATTTTATCATGATACTTTGCAGAATAAATCTAAAGGGGTTACAAGCGAAAAAAATTTTTTTTTGCTCGCCTCAAAGTATCGATTTGTAAGATCGTCGTTCGCTAGTTTTATCACGATATCCATGAAATCGTGAACGTAGTGACATGAACAGAGCCGCCAAGCGCAATTTTTCTTTTCGAAATTTTACCGCGATGTTTTCGAAATATACTTTTCAAGGCCGGTCCCCAAATATGTGGAAAACGGGTCGATAAATTCGGTACAAATTGTATCCCCATATTTTCGGATAAGTTGTTTTATTCAGAACGTAACATTTTTTGCTGAATTCTTTTCGTCAGAAAGTCGGAAACTAAAAAATTCCAAATCGAAAAGTAAATGTAAATTTCAAGCGGTGCTATTTGGTTACGTTTTTAATCATTCGACGTGGCGGGTTTTGTATATTATATTTTAAGTGAATTTTCGAAATTTCTATTTCAAATTAACCGATTTTGCGATAATAATTCCACAAATTCATTAATTTTTTCGTCGTGTTTCTTCGAAAAAACCAGTCCTCCAAAAGTAAAAACAAAAATATAATAACAATAGTATTAATTGCATTCAGATAATATATATTGTGTGAGTGTTATGATTAGAGCCGATTGATAAACGGGTTTTCCGACGAAGCGTGACATATATGTTGTAATTATCATTTTGCTTATGCACTCGTCAAGACTCAATAGGTCATAAAAAAATTAAAGTGCAGAAATCCGAGTACGATAATTTATAAAGCGCAATCAAGAAAAAGTAAACACAATAAAATTATTTATATATATATATAAATCACGCCAGCTCACTACACACCTCTTCCCAAATTCAATCCACATATATACATGTATACCCAAACATAAAATTCATATTACCGATGGCTTTCATGACAATTTCAACGCACACGGGTTAAAAATTTGCTAAAACCGCAAATGAAATGGAATTACGCGGGGGCAGTTTACCCTTAAGAAAAGGGCGATAAGGTCTAAGCGTGAGAAAATATTCAATTACATGTTTTAAGAGTATTTTATATCTGTGCGGATATTTTGAAAAGAAAAATACGATCTCGCCGATTTAATTCATGTAGGGGTGGTTTCCCCCGTAAGCTTGCGAATAGGCGATTGCGCAAAAACAGGTAAATTTAATTTTTTCCCCTCTTTAAAATAAACGGCATTTTGTTGATTTCCATGCAATATTGCGACGTGTGGAATGAAGAAAAGCAAATATAGGGGTGGTTCAACCCTAATTTTTTTTGCAATGTCACTACAGTGGATTTTTCATTGCTTCGGATTAGAAGAATTTTCATTTTTGTTTAATTAAAATCGGTAGACTCCTTGTGTGTGAAACTGCTACATTACTCCTTAGAGATGCCTTTTTTCGAGGGGTGGTTTCACCCCTTAAAACCGTTTTTCCGCCGATAAACCAATACAGTTCTAATCTTTGACAACTGGCATTAGAAAGTATTGAGGTTCATTCATGGAGAATTGCACAATCGAACAACGCATAGAAATTGTGAAAATGCACAAAAACAATGCAGTTATCGCGACGAAGTTTCATGGTCGTGTTATCATTGGCTACCAAGATCGTGCTATTTGGCGCCATTGGACTCCAATTGGACGTCAATGATCCACAGACCGTTCCGGCGCTCAACGAAGCAACTGGACGCACCCTTAATGAAATTAGTCCGCAATTATGCAAAAATGTTATTGAAAATTTCGTCTAACGATTGAATCTTTGTGAACAGGGACAAGGCGGCCATGTAAATTAATAAATTCGTACTTTCCTAATAAATAATACATTTTATTAATGAAGTGAAATGTCAGGTCATTTTGAGACACCCTATACAAGGTCAACATAACCCAACCATTATCGAATCGAGTTTCCTGATAGATCGTTGAGTTTTTTTAGGAAACAAAGTATCAGGCTCGGTGAAGTGCACCTGATGCAGAGCTTGGAGATAGTCGTTCGTTCGAAAATTTCATTTTTGCAATACCTGCCCCAAAAGTGCGATTTTTCATTGGTGTTTAGCGCGCGAAAAGTGGCTTCCCTAGCAGATTGGGTGCCTTGATAAATGCCAATGAAAGCCGTTTGATATACCTATTGAAGTGACTGGCTGAATGCCGTGCCTATTGTAGGCATTTATAGTTACTTTGGCAGGCATTCTGGTTCAAATAGTGACGGTAAGTGCTGAAGAGTGACCAAACCAGAATTTTGTATCCGAAGTACCGGGATTTTTTTGGTCATTCACCGGCTTTGTTAGGCACTCACCGGCATTACATGCATTTAGGCATTCATCGGCATTTTTCGATATTCACCGGCATTACAATTTCTTCTGACAGCTGCGGTATACCCAAAGCCGAAAATACGAATAAATAAGCAGCCAACTGAGAAGGAGCACTTTATATGGTAATATACTGGTTGTAGTATCCAAGATGTATGCTCATTCCATCCCAACCAAAATTGAGTTCCAGTTACAACTTGAGGCCTTCGTCACGAAATAAAATTGTTTGAAAAAAATCAAAAAAATTGATATCATGATAATCTTGAATATGATTGGTTTTTTCCAGACTTGTTTCTCCACACGAAGTACTTGAAAATCTTACCGAAATGTATTTTGGTTAGGAATGTAAGTGCAAAACATTCTCGCCGAGACTCAACAGCCACTCGCACCAGTATTTCCATAGACATTCTGACCGGCATTCGCATCAGTATTTCCACAGACATTTTAACAGGCACTCGAAAGGCATTCTCTGTGCGCTCATAACATTTAACGTTCGTCATTCATCGGCATTTACCGGCACTTTTTGAACTAACATGCCTACCAAAGTGCCTTGGGCATTCTTATAGTAAATTGATAGGCACCCAATCTGCTAGGGTTATTTCTCAACGATGCTTACTTTCCCGCACTGGTGCAGGAATGCGAGACTTTCCCGCACTGGTGCAGGAATGCGAGACTTTCCCGCACTAGTGCGGAAAAAATCTATTTATAGCTCACTTCACCGCATTGATTCACGAAAAAACGGTTTTCTTCACGGTTGATGATTTTTTGTTCTACCATTTTGGACCGATTGAACAAACTTCTCGATTACAAATGTTGTTCCGGCAGCCGGATCACTGATCAGGCAGGTTTGAAGATACGGTCCGGAATACCGTAGAAGCGCCCGCCTGATTTGTACTGGATATTTACTGGATCAGTGAATCCAGAGAACGGGTGTAATAAAGACAAACTGATCAGTCCTGAATCAGGTAATCTTACGAGGACCTTGTTAGGGCGCCGAAGTCCGTGTCTGATCGGCGCCGTATGTCTGCCAGATCAGCAGTACCCAGATAGCGATGTAAGAAGACAGCATTAATCAGGCCCACATCAGACTGCAACGCGTCCCTCACATGGCTCTGTTAAGGTTACCCGGCCAAGCCCGGATCGATTTTCCTTATCCCATTCGTGCTTCGAGGTTGGCTAATCCGGCAGACATCCGGTGCCGATCCGCCATGCACTTTGACGTGTATGTCTGATTTGCGCCGCATGTCTACCGGATAACCTTATTCGGGGCCATCAAAGTCAACAACTTATTTGCTGCGTGCATAATTTCGGCAAGATTCTAATAAAAGTAATATGGTGTCCACGCGGACGCCGTCATCATCAAATCAAGATACAAAGAACGAATAAAAATAGATTTGAAGTTTGCATCGTGGGAACGCAACGCTTTTTTCTTCCCTTTTCACTCGTTTATTTTTACCATCATCCAAAGGTAATCAATCAAATCAATAAAATTAAATTTTATTGGCACAACTTGAATTTTTTCTTTTTACAAAATCATCACCAGAAACCTTTTTTGCAAATTCCGGTCGTAACACTCTAATGAGAATATGTGAAAACGTGTGGGTCATTTTCACAGCTGAAATAGGCGGGAAAAAATCGTTAAAAAAATAATTGTTGTTGCATTGGAGCGTTACAATCTTCGACCCCACGAAAAAAATTATTGACATTCATTAGAATAAAATTAGAATTATAAAACTGTGCAGAGAAAAAAAAGAAGGTTTACACAAGTGTTGGAATGGCTACATAGGGCGCTCAGCAATAGAATTAGAAGACGTAGGTTCGATTCCGAGGGGGGGTAAAAAACTTCAACGAGGCAGCATACGTTTTATTCCAATTATCATATAGGCAAGATCATAAATAACGCATATGGAAACAAAAAATACTACCAGAATTTTTTTATTCGTAATTTGTGGATTTTTTTCATTTCAGGCAAGATACGGCAACCGGATCAGAGCCTGAAAAGGCATACGGATCAGTTACGTTACCGGCATCCGCGTCATAGTCGGATTCAAAAAAGCGTTTCACGCCCGCTAAAACTCTGATCCGGCGGCCGGATGCAGCTCTAGTCTGCCCCGTAGCAACTTTTCTAGTCGGGTTGAATGTAGCGAAATTCATGTGATTTGGAACGTCAACTTATCACAGTCGTATTTGAATATAATTATTGTTGGTTTTGTTGAATCTCAAATCCCACTTTCGAGGCAGTCATTGCAAAAAATAATGTATGGGACATGTGCGAAAAAGAACGAATCACATCGCGCGTAAGTTGCCGAATTCGCCTCGACTTATGGTGCATTTCTCACTCGTACTTGTGTGAAATGCACCATAATCCTTCGGCTCATGCAGCAACTTCACGCGCGATCGAATTCGTTGTTTCCCGCACTTGTAGCATAAATTCCTATTGTACTTCGCCTTAGGGGAGAATTCTATATTCCCTCGATATAAACTCTTTTTTACAACTATTTTCTTTGCCAGGAATAGAACTATCGAATTTTTTTTTCCTAAATTAGGTAATTATTCGTGATCCATTTATCTTTAACGCCAGTCCATAAGCCAAGCACATTGAAACAAGCTTATTTACGTATCGAAGCGTCGAAAACAAAGAACTGTCATTCCGTTACTTTTCGACGGTAGAAGCAAAGCTGTGAAAACGAATACATGAAAGTGCCGATAATCTAAAGTGACTTTAAGTTGAACCATAGTCCACCCTCCGCAGTCGCCAATATTGCCGACGTTTTCAATTGCAATGGTTGTTTAGTTTTCGACGATAACTCAATAGCGAAGTCCTTCAGGATAGTGGCCACCGCTGCCTTTATTTGCATTACGGCGAATTTCATACCGACGCAAGCCCTGGGACCTTCGCCAAACGGCAAAAAAACAAGTTTGCGACGTTCCTTACACTCGTCGTTGAATCTTTCGGGGTCGTAAATATCCGGTTTTTCCCAATGGTCCGGATCTTTCTGCATTGCCGCCATCGGTATAGTAATCACCGTCCCAGGCTCGACAATGCAAGAAATCCCGTCTTTACCGACGAGCTCGCATCGCGCGGTGCACTTTTTCGTCAGAAATCCGACAGCCGGATAAATTCGCATCGATTCGTTGAGCGCTTGATCCATGTACGTCATTTCTTTCAGTGATTCGTAATTGATCTCGCCGTTGTGATTTTCCAGTGCCGCTTTCACTTCGCTTCGTAACTTTTCTTGCACCTCGGGATGCTTGGCTATTACGTAAGCAAAAAACGACAGCGTTATCGCAGAAGTCTCGTATCCATCGACGAAGAAAGATGTCGCACTCGCCGTGATGGCTTCCTCGTTGAATTCGCCCCCTTCGGCCTTACAATTGTCCAGCATAAGTTGCAAAAAATCGTTCCGCGGGATTTTATCTTCCTGGCGATGTATTATCATTTCGTGGATGACGCGACGGAAAAAACGGTCGCTCTTCTTGGGGAGAACACTGATTCCCAAAATTGCATTCAACGGTGGGAAGAAAAATATGGCGAGCTGTCCGAGTGTATTGAAATACGAAGGCTCGAAAAAACCGTCAACAGCCTCCCGGAAAGAATCCGGCCCACTTCCGTGAATGAAAAAGTCGCCCTCCATGCCAAAACCTGCTCTCGCTACGACTTCACCCGTGAAACAATTGCCGAGCTTCTTTCCTTCGAACTCGTAAAAACCATTCGTCGATTTCTCCAAGTTATCCCGAAGATGTTTCGTAAATTTTTCGCAAATTTGCGCCACCGCGTGACACAAAATGCGTAATCTTTTGCCCGACATTAGGGCGTAAGACAGACGATTTCGCTGGAGCTTCCATTTTTCACCGCTATTGAAGAAAGGATTCTCCGCGAGGAGTGGATCGTGATTGGCATCGATGCTGAATCCGTTTTCGTGAAATTTCGAAAAATTGCTGACCATCACCGTTTTGACAAGTTCCGGGTCTAGGAGCATGAGGTTGGGCTCCCGAAATTGAAAGAATCCGACCATGCTACGATTCTTGTATGCCTCGTATGTCTTGTCGCAGAAACCAGTCAACGTCCCGTTGGTCCAGAAAATTGTGCATATGTGTCCGATAAACGGTAATGCACCGCGGACCGTTGGTATTCCTCGCTTTCGCCAATAATCGTTCGCGTCTATGAAATATTTTTTGACGAAATATACGAGCAATATGGAAATTACTCCCGTGAGAACAAAAATTATTTCCATTGTGGTTTTATAATTTTTGCCTTCGAATACCAGTCTGTTCCAATCGAACAATCAAATTTCTGCAAAAATCCGTCTTTTTTTTTAATTTACGAGGCGTAAAAGAAACCGCCAAATGAGGGACGCGAACTCTGCAAGCCTAGTCTTGACGGCTTACTCACGGCAACTAGCGTTTTCGCGTTTCATCTCGAGTATTATTACGAGCCTTTGTTGATTTGACAGCCTTTGCGCGTCTTTATCACATATCACCGTATGAACGCGAATAATACGTAGCTATATATATATATATTTTTAAATGCTCTTTGGAACGCGCCTGATAGTCGCCTTTTTGCGTTCAATTTTATCAAAAAACGATTGATAAAAAGCCTGTGCTTGTAAAAGGAAGATACGTAGGCACGTGCACTTTTTCTTGTTTCCAAACATATTTGATATTTATCCTTGATATCGATTTCTATATTGATCACCTGATAAGAAGTTCATGCTTATAAAAAGAAGATACGCAGGCGAGTATAAATTTGCTTGTTTCCAACTGCATTTGATATTTATTCAATATATAATTCAAGCAAAGTGAAAATCAGTCTAAAATCCCAGTGTACGAAGTTTTGAAATATCACCAACTAGCAGTGTTTCATCGAGATCCTCTCAAAGAATTTTAATTCCCCCAGTTTCAACGTATACCCTTGTAGGTTTTTACGTATTACCCGTTCCCAATTGAACCCTTTTCTATCACTCCCTACTCGCACTTCGCTAACCTAACCTAACTGCCGTTGCGTCCACAGCCGCCTTAAGGCCTTAGGCCACTCTAGATGCCGAAAAATAAACTTTTGGGGATTTTTTTTTCAGAAAAAACTATAAAATAAATCGAGATTACAAAAATGGGTGTTTATCACATCAGTGACTGTGTACAATAATTTTTTTTTGAAGCAATTAATTTCAAAATGGCGGATGTGCAGCGTTTATCTGAAAACTGCATTTTTTAAGGGGAGGGTAGGGGTTTCAGCGTGTAAGAAAACACTTTTTTGCGAATTTTTTTATCTATGTGGATAGAGTAAATTTATTAAAACCTCTTGTGCATTGTTAAGTGTCATTTCAAGAACATTCCGTGAAATTTGTACGCGAAAATATCCACAAACAAGGCGGTGACAAAGCTTTTCCAAGAACGCTTTTGGAAAAACACGATTTGCGGTATTCACTGTATCTCAGCTAGAAATTATCTGAAATCAAGTACGATTAAAATTTAGTCGAAGTATCATCAAATCCTCCCCCCAACGGACTTTGATAATTTTTTTTTCATTTCTAAATTTTTGTTTGGTCATGTAAAGTGAAAAGTGCTATTTTTCACGAAAAATTCCGCCATTTTGGGGGTGGAAAACCCCCTCAATGTAAACAAATCTCAAACTAACCGTTGGGGGGAGGTATTTTATATGTAGGAAGTGTGTACCAAGTTTGAAATAAATCGGTCATGTACTTTTCAACTGGCAGTGAACACGCACTTTGAAAAAGTGGTTTCGAGAAAAACGCGTTTGAAGTTTAGAGAAGTCGGAGCTACAGTGTTAGAGGAGCGGGACTAAATAGTCAATAACTTCGAGAGTTTTGCTCTGATTGACTTGAAATTTTGGGATTATATTCTTGAAATGTTTAACTATAAGAAAAGACGAAAAAAATCGATTTGTCAAAAGTGCAAACCCCTACCCTCCCCTTAATATCAATGCTGTCAAATCAAAAGGGGAATGAATTCGGTGATTACAATGTTGACGGAACGGGTTTCCCATAAAACGACGGGTTAATTTTTCCATTTTCAACCTAACATTACTTGTTGGAATCTTCGGTGAGGTATCAAATATTTTCGCTATATAAAAGTTTATCACATAAACTCATATACATTTCAAAATCAAGAATTTATCTGATAACGACTGTAGCGACACTCGTACCTTAAAAAAAGTTAATTTCACACTTTTGTAGGCGCGGTCGGTAACACAGCATTCCTTTTCGCAGCGACGCCATCGTCTCTCCGCATCAACTATACACCTCGAACTAACTTACCGGCCGCGCAATTTCCCGAAAATCGAGATCAAGTTACCGTTCTGGCTGTATGCAGAGTTCAAGACTTCCGGGTGGTTCGCGCAATATTTAATCTGTCATCCACGCTCGATAATCAAGTATCCATTGTATGTTATCAAAAAAACATCATTACACAAAAATAACCGTGCAGTCCTTTTCCCGTCTCAAATGCAAATGAAAATCTCGCGAAAGACACCCGCAATATGCTAATGCTACGGGCCATCTGGTTGCGGAAAGCGCCGCCAGATGGCCATTTTCTCTTCCCCTCCCCGTACGTTGTGATTTCTATAACGGGAGAAGACGCGTAGTGCGCATTAAGTAGGAAACAAGGCCAGCGGAACTAACACATTCAGCGTCGCCAAACAAACATTTCGTGAATACGTAAACAACGGGACGCTCGTGGTCGCGTCAGTGTGACTGAAAATACGTGAGGATCAAAATGAGCGAGCAAAAAATGGACAGCAGCAGCGTCGTTCCAACGGAGACGGCAAATGGTCAAGCATCGGGCTCCGAAGAACCAAATGGTGAAGCGTCGGGCTCCCAAGTACCAAATGGTGAAGCATCGGGCTCCCAAGTACCAAATGGTGAAGCGTCGGGCTCCCAAGTACCAAATGGTGAAGCATCGGGCTCCCAAGTACCAAATGGTGAAGCATCGGGCTCCCAAGTACCAAATGGTCAAGCATCGGGCTCCCAAGTACCAAATGGTCCCGAAGGCGCAAACAAAGTGTCGGTCGATTCAGGAGTCGAGACTAGCAACGATTCTAACGACAGTGCCGCGACCCAGAGCGGAAGCAACTCACAAAACGCAACGATGCCACACTTCGATATCAATTGGATCGACACTTTGCTCTATTATAGAGCGTTACCTCCGGGGGAAACTCTGACGCCGCTAGCTCAAACGAACGAGACGCGATGCCCGATCGAAGAGATAGGTCAGCCGGGATCGTCTCTCTCCGCGGATGCGGCCGGTGCCGCGTCAAAGCCAACTCGGTGCTCCAACCCGTCGTGCAAAGGAGGCGCATGCCATAAAAACAGTCGAACTCAGGAGGTAATTTAGCGCTTTTTTTTCCTTTATCGGTGCATGAAAAAAACAATTGATTTAAAATATGCATCTCACGAACTCGAAAATTTGACAACTGATTTTCGTCTATAATCAAGTGAAAATACATGACGGTTTACTGAAATTTCAAACCAAGTTACTGAACTTTTAACGGAAAATTACGACTAAAAATCGTCTCGCTGCCCATTTCTAATGGTATTGAAGTTTGCATCGTTGGAACGCAACGAAAGTTCCGTAGCCCATTTTTTTTGGCAAATTCAGACCTCCAAAATCACTCAAACCTTTTGAGGATCCTTGTTAATGATCTTTGGCTTAAATAAGTAAGAAACATGTCTGGATAATAATGAAAATGAGGCAGTAGAAAATGATTTTTTGTTGCATTCGAACAATGCAAATTTCAACATCGTACATTTTTATCTAATTTATACACTAAATAACTAGATGCCTGATATAAACTGCTCACGCGTGTAAAAATATCTAAAGATTCCGTAATGACGGTAAAAACAGGGGGTCATCGACTGTTAAAAAAAATACTAATGATAAAACTAAGGCGGAAGGATTTTTGTAGCTGTGGCTTTTTAGAGAAAACGAAAAAGTGTCTAAAACTACTAAAGTAGTGTGAATTTTTTTATTCCAGCTTATCATTGCGTATAATAGTTGATTGTTACTTATTTTTATTGTGCGTCCGATACATTACCAATGAATCAGAAGAGCCTGTTTATGCCCCCATAAATAAAGCCCTCAGGGAAAAAATACCTTAAATATCTACAACGCTTGGATTGTGATCAATATGTTACCAAAGAATATTATGGGCATGCTGATGAGCAGTTGAATTTCAGCTCCTTGAAAATTAAACTCAAGGATCTCAAATGATATTCTTTGTATGAAAATGATAAATATATTTATAATTCACTGCTTTTTGGGGTTGAAACTACTCGTCAACAGTTATTGTTATGCGAAATCATTATTGGGAGAATGATTTGGACTTTTTTATATGAGAAACCATATTCATAGCTTTGCGGTACACATCTACGTAATTGCGTTCCGGTAAATACAAGATCCCAAGCCTCACCGAATCTTTTTTTCAGACAGAAATTAACGTAAAATTACTTTGTTGATATTCAATTATGGATTTAAAGAATAAACACTGAACAATGTACTCGGAAGAAACAATTATGAACTTAGAAGGCATAGTTTCCGTTCAGTATCCTAGACGCAAAGGGTCAGAAAATGTATCGCTTAATCGAAGAAGTTTCTTACCTGGCATAGACCACCGTAACGGGCAAAAAATTAATAATCTTGAAGATTGCATAGTTGGAATGCAACGAAAATCAAGTCTTTTTCATTGACGAAATATCTTTTCAACTGATTTAGGCTATAGAAATCATTTGTACGTTTTTACGTAGTTTTATTAAATATCTACGACCTCAAGTTACAAATGAAAGTTTTGAATAACAATAAAAATGAAGAAATAACAAAGTAATTGTTGCATTCCAACGATGGAACTTCAATGTCATATAAGTAGATGCCATGTCAAAGTACAGATTATATGCGATTACAAACGAAATTGAAGCTCCACGTAGTGAAAAATCAAACTGTTTCAAGTGGCCGATATGTTAAAATGCTGAAGTAGAAGTTGCCAGATGTTTTTTACTCCTTCAGAATTCCATAATTTTATGGGTCTTTGGTCGCAAATAAGTTAAGAACAAAGACATCTTAAATTTGTCTGAATATAAGGGAAAAATTATGCTTTCGAATTAAAAAATTAAGTCACATGTAACTCTCCGAATTGCTTTCGATAATCAGTCAGTAGACTCTAAAGCAAACATTCTGATGCTGCTTGCCTAGTAGCCAGCATCTGACTTTGGGACATGCGAAATCCTGTAGGCACATCGGTAATCATTTTCCACTGTAGAGACAAGTAAAGTTGATATCTTCTAAGAGCGCACACTGCAGAGAGTAGAAAAGCTGGAGTCTTAAGGGTTTAGGGTCAATAAGAAGGCCAAAAAACAGCGTTTTTTAGTTTTTTTTTTCACCGCCGGTTTATTTATTTTCGTACCAGTATTCCAACAAAAATTTCAGTTTACCACTTTAATCAATTTTTCAATAAAATAATACATGTTTGAAGAAGTTCCAATAATTTTTTCATGGCAAAATGTTATAAGAGTTATGTTATATGAGTTACAAGAGTTTTCCGAGATGTAAAAAACGGCGTTTTTCGGTGTACACAGCGGCTCAAGACTGGATCATCTGTAATAAAAAGATTTTACGGGATCATTAGTTAACAACACTAGCATCTGGGTGGACGAATGATTTTGGCTAATTTTGATTTTTCCACAAAATGACAGATGTGCACATTTTTTTTTCTCTAATGAGTAATTTTGTGGCTAAAAAAAAATTCATCGTATTAAAACATTCTTCATCCGCCCATGAGATTGTATCTTAAATAAGTGATGAAAATTTGAAAGCCACCGGATAAGCGGTTCTCGAGATATCTTGTACGCCGCCTCAAAAACGGTGGATTGAGAAAAATGTGTTCGAAGTTTCAAGTCGATTTTACATGCACATAAAAATTTGTCTCTTGTACTTATATAGTCACGACTTCAACACGTGCATAGAGTACAATAAAGTAAATGTGTATCCCAGTATTTAACAATAGATTCACCTTAGGTAGGCCGAAAGACCCTTATAATCCTCTTTCGGCGTCCAGCGCAGTCTGCCGTTTTTATACCTGCTCGAGGCCGCTTCACTTGAAATCGTAAATCTCCATAAATTACGGTCGGATCTTTATGAAATTTGGAGAAATTACTTTCAAGATGTTGTACACTCAACTCTCACCGATTTTGCCAAGCTGGAACCGACGACCGCCGTTTATTTTAGGGCGTGAAGGGCGCCCCACCACGGTCTTATACGTACAGGTCTGGAAAGTCCACTGGTGGGGGTATGTCGCTGCGGTAGGGTTACCCGCTTAGGCGAAGGACGGGGGCTGCGTGCTGGGGTCTCTGTTTTAGGCCTACCCGTAGTCTTACATATGGGTAAGTCCGCGGGTGGGACTGCGACAGATCTCCCCCCCGCAACCTCCGTCCCTCTTCTAAGCGGCTAATCCTACAGCAGAGACTCTAGCGGCCACTGCAATATTTAAAAGGGTCTACAAAAAGCGACCTATCTCCACCAGTGGAGTTTTCAGATCTGTATGTAAAGCCGTGCGCCCCACTATAGGGTCAATAGCAACGATGCCCCATGGCAACCACAGCTACGAGCCAGCTCCCTGACGCTGGCCTACTATTCCTATACGATAGACGAAAACGCGTTTTGTCCCGGCTTTTCTTGAAATCGTCACTACCTAGCGTTGGCTCTTATGTGAAAGCCTTCGGCTCTAAATACTTCGATCAGCTGAACGATTCGATACTTTCGTGGCTTTCGTCCTGTTATCGTTATTGCGACGTTATTTATTGTGTTCGAACGGAAAATCATTCCAAATATGTCCATAGACTTTTATTCATGTAAAGTATTCGAAGCACCGGCATAAGGCCTCCTTGTTCTTTGTTGTGAACAAAGAATAAGGAATAAGAATTCCTCAAGGTACATCTACGAATACGGGTGTAAGACAAGTATTTATAGTCGTTCCTTGAGGAATCCTTATTCCTTATTCTTTGTTCAGAACAAAGAACAAGGAGGCCTTATTTCTTAAGGAACGACTATGAATACGGGTGTGAGACCCATATTTATAGTCGTTCCTTGAGAAATCCATATTCCTTATTCTTTGTTCAGAACAAAGAACAAAGAGGATTTATTTCTTAAGGGCCGACTATGAATACGGGTGTAAACTTCCATGCAAAGACACTGGAAAAAGCGTATCCGAAAATGGCTAGAACAGTGATGGCGCTGCTGTGACCGCGGTGATCAACGAGGTAAAAGTGTCCCATGTTTTGCGTATATCTATGTATAGAGCTCCGGAGCACCCCGCGCCATCCTAACTCGTCGCCGTTTTGGGGACGAGCTGGAAGGCCGGTGCGGCCTCCTGCTAGGCTCCATGACAGCTACGGTGATAGAGGGGGTTAGGAGAAGGCCACGTCGGACAAATAACTCGTCGCCTTTTCACAAAATAGCTTTCGAAATTTGGAGGAAAAACATTGGCTTTTTAAAAGTTGCTAATTGATCCTCACCCCTTAACGGATTACACAGCTTGTGACCAAAAAAAAGGAATTTTCGTGAATTTTTTCTGGCGAAACGTGTGTAGGTTTTCAATTTTTTTTCCTTATAATAAGACGTATGGTTTTAAGGCGTTACCCCCACTTGTAGCGCAAAAAAAGGCCTTTTTCATGATTTTTTTAAAAGAAAACTACAAAATGTTTTTATTCGATCAATATACCATCTTAAAGAACACATCTTGAAGAACTTTCAGTAATTTTTTTATTGAAAAATATTACATTGTTTAGTGGCAAATGGCCGTCAATGAAATAATGTTTTTATATACACGGTTTGCGGTGATCAACATTGCGGCGAGGTGGATCATATGAAAAAAAAATGCGGATGGATTTAGTCAAATATAAGTATAAACTAGTCTTTAATCGAAGGATTTTGAAAAATATTCATTTTTCACAAAATGGCGGACAGTCAAAGTCAATGGTTCGATTTTAACGAAAAAAAACGGCCGTTTTTTGGCTATAAAACGGCCATTTTTTTCGAAAAAAAATCGAACGATTAAAGACTACATTTTTATGTATTAAATACGCCTGCAAAATTTCAAGAAGATCGGTTTATTAGTGTTCGAGTAATCTTGGTCACCGACTTCAGAAATGCCATTTTGAGAAAAACGCGTTTAAACTTTCTCTTTCAACGCTCTTTCAACGCTCATATCTCAGTCAATTTTGTTCGGATCGACTTGAAATTTTCAGGACATATTCTCAGATACTTATACTTCAAAAAAATGCAATAAAAAAAAATCGATTTTTTCAAAATCGCAAGTGGGGGTAACCCCTTAAGTATCTTTTACGATTTTCGCAATGAAACATATTTATAAATGTAGTAGTTGAGGTGGTTACAAACATCCTCTGCGGTGACCACTGCTGCTCGGCAACAAATCATTCGAAATTAACAAATCAAACGCATTTAGTCTTTGCATGAAATTATCTAGTGTTTGGGCAAAGAATTTAATTACAAGAATGGATTTTTTTTTACATGGCCGCAGTTCAAAGTGAAAGTATCATTTTTTCGGTTAAAAAACCCTCTATTTTCTTCAAAAAAATCAAACTATGCATCAAAATAAATTCCTTCATCCAAGCACTGCTTTTTGATATGTAAAAGAAGCTTATAAAATTTGAAGTTGATTGTCCTCAAAATGCTTGCTACATTTTCAAATAAAAAATACTTAAAAAAAAAATTCAAGAACATTTAGGAGCATGTTTTAGACAATAAGGTTAGAAGGATTTAAACCAAATTTCATTAGAGTCGGTCGATTAATTTTTTAGCTACATGTCACGCCAGTTTTGGAAATGCAGTTTACAGGACTGTGCCACATCTCTGCTATTTTTAAAGATTGATAAATACAAAATACTATGCAATAGCGAAGTAGTACCAAAACATCCCTAAATTTCGAAAATCGTTAACAAATCTTTCTTGCAAAAAAAAATCATGAAAATCAGCAATTTTTTTCCTCGCCTAAAGGTATCTCGTCCGTTAATGGGCTATACCAGTGTGAACGATGAAAATTTGGGTGATTTTCGGGAATTTTTTGGAAGAAAAGTACCCAATTAAATGTTTCGGAAAATTGAGAATATATTCGGCTATATTTGACCTATATTACACAATTTTTTCATAGAAAAATATTGAGATCCAAGCGACTTATGCGCTGCCTTCGGAGGCGCCAAAAAAAAAGTTTCTCCACTGCTGACATGATTCCGGCCGATTGAGTAGCTGAAACCGAAAAAGGAAAAAATGTTGTTAAACTGAAAGGTATTTCCCGTACAATGACGCAGGATTTTCGAAAAATATCAAAACCTAACAAAATGGCGTGGTTATGAAAAAAAGTCTGTTTTCTTGCCTATAAAATGGTCGTTTTTTTTCAATGTCAAATCGTCAATTTTCATCCAATCAAACATATCCTACGTCATTGTAGAGTAAATATACTCGAGAGTACTCAGTTCAAAGTTCAAGTCAATCGGATAATTGCTCTTTGAGTTACGATGTCAGAAAATTTGAAAAATCTAATTTCGAGAAAAACGCATTTAAAGACTTAACTATCGATAGAACATTCGGGGAGTATTAGAGACACGGCCTTGAACATTTTACCGGATATTCTTGAAAGTATAATCTGTCGAAAAAGGCAAAAAAAAATCAATTTTTTGAAACTGTCACACTGGTATAGCCCCTCAAACTGTGCAATATCTACGTTAGTTATCATTATTTATTTTTTAGGCGAAATGTGAGCGTAAATAGACAAGGTTGAACAATAACATGATCTATTAAGGACAAAGCTGCGTTTGTCTCTACCTACTCTTGCGTCTCTGCTCCCCTGACCCCTCTTCTCTACTGATACCGAATATTCGCTTGTTTTCAGTTTCTGGCTATCTGCTCCAACCTATCGGCAACGTTCGAATCTTCCGCCGTGCACATGATGAAAACGCAAATGCGAAATAATCGTAGAAACCATAGAAAACAGCCGTACGTTTGCAGAGCTAAGGAAAAGGAGCGTAACGGTGATGATTGGCCGTACTACCATTGGTCAAAGTCTGCCACAGTGATAAAGGCGCGTGAAGCTAAATTGTGTTTCGCCGTCACTACCAATAACGTTCCACGTACGAGACGTCTTTTGATCATGGGTGTTTCGCCAAACTGCCTCGACAAGGAGGGTTTCACACCCCTTCACATCGCCAGCCGCAGGTAAATAAACATATACATGTATACGCGTAATAATCGTGCTTATTTGTGAACAGGAGATCGACACTTGCGGCGACAAAAATATGGCAAACTATGTTGAATGATAGTGTATGAATGGACGGGTGATCGTCAAATTCTGACGTGCGTTACCTTGAGTGTGCACAACTGCTATTGAAGAAAAAAAAAACCGATATTACCACCTCCACACAGTGTGCATCTCGTTATTGCTCGAAATGGGATCCGTCTAGGGAAGAACACTGACGCAAGATTTTTACCGATCGACGATCGATTCGGGCATCTGGGAATAGAGAAACACGAAGCTACAGGTGTCGACAAGAGTTCAATCACAGTCCTGTTGTGACGCAGATAGACACAGCCTTGCAAAAGACAAAGTAACGATAGATCATTCAAGGGGTCTTCTCACCTTGGACGCTAAAAAAAGACTATTTTCATGAATTTTTTTGATAGGTTTATATTATAGATATTTATATAAAAGTTGTCACACTTAGTAAATACACTTTCGAAATACAGTAAAAAAATTATTCAAGGCCTTAGGCCACAGTAACCGGTATAAAATCATGTGCGTTTTTAACAATTTTTTTCGTATGAAAAAGTGATTCGCTCATAAAAAAATTACACATCTATTTAATATGAATATCAAAGTTAGAATTTTTATTTTTTTTATGTACGAAATTGCCGACTACTAATATTTTCTTTTGTTATCTTTCTTTTTAGGCGCTCCGCGGCGTGACATTTAGCATCCTCAATTTTTTACCTAGAACAAAAAACAAAAATTCTCGTCAATCTACATTCGAATACCTAGAGAAGTATGTAGGGAATTTACAAAATATTGTTTTGTTCAAAAGTTGTAGGTATTTGAACTTAAGAAATGAATTTTCAGTGAAAAATTTCGTTATAACTGCTCATGAACTGCTCATAAAATGAAAAGTTTTCGATTAATCAGAAATTCCGTACGTACTTCTCTGCGAAATGCAATTAGGAACATAACTTTTAAATTTGAAGTAAATCGAGTGAAAATTGTTGACGTTATTTGTCACGGCAATTGGAAAAAAGCTGTTCCGAGAAGTTTTGAGTAGTCGGCCATTTTGTACATCGGAAAAAAATATACATTTTTTCTAACAGCTTGATATTCAAACTGAATAGATGTGTAGTTAATTTGATGAGTGAATGACTTTTTCATACGTAAAAAAAATTCGCACATGATTTTATACCCGTTACTGTGGCCTAACGCCTTAAGTCACTATTTATAGACGAAAGTGGCAGTTAAAAAAATGTCCTAAAAAATTGTAGGTCTGCGCTGTTGATGAAATCTCGGAGATGGATCATCCGAAACAAAAAAAATCAAACGGTTTTAGATTCAGTATGTTAATGACTATAGCGCATATCAGAGAAATCGCAGAAAAATATTACATTGTTTAGTAGCGCATCGCAGAAAAATATTACATTGTTTAGTGGCAAATGGCCGTCAATGAAATAATGTTTTTATATACACGGTTTGCGGTGACCAACATTGCGGCGAAGTGGATCATCTGAAAAAAAAAATGCGGATGGATTTAGTCAAATATAAGTATAAACTAGTCTTTAGTCGAAGGATTTTAAAAAATATTCATTTTTCACAAAATGGCGGACAGTCAAAGTTAATGGTTCGATTTTAACGAAAAAAACGGCCGTTTTTTGGCTCTGAAACGGCCATTTTTTTTTTTCGAAAAAAAAAATCAAACGTTTAAAGACTACATTTTTATGTATTAAATAAGCCTGCAGAATTTCAAGAAGATCGGTTCATTAGTGTTCGAGTAATCTTGGTCACCGACTTCAGAAATGCCATTTTGAGAAAAACTCGTTTAAAGTTTCTCTTTCAACGCTCATATCTCAGTCAATTTTGTTCGGATCGACTTGAAATTTTCAGGACATATTCTCAGATACTTATACTTGAAAAAAATGCAATAAAAAAAATCGATTTTTTCAAAATCGCAAGTGGGGATAACCCCTTAAAGTTTGAAGTACGGTGCTTCTACCGCTCGCCCGGCCGACTGTTACAAGCTGTAGCTCATTTAATTTCAGGAATATATGGTGATACTATCGAATCAAAATATTTTTGGAAAATGCAATTTTTCCCCGACCTAGGTAGATGTAGCCCGGATAAAGCTCGAAGCGGCTTAGAAATAAAAAAAATGGTGAATGGAATCCCAAGGGTTCCTTGTTTGACAACGAAACCCTGAAAAACGACGTCTTCGGTCGAGTGATCAGAGCACTAGTTTGTAAAGCAATGTGTGGAAAGGTCCCAGGCTCGAATCACCGTGCGGGCGTCACGCTGACGAAAAAGTTATCGCGATTCGACGTAGTACCAATCACCCTGCGCACTATCAGGAAAACAAATGTCCACTCAGTTGGACGATTGTTTGGGTTTGAAGACCGATCCACACAACGTAGCTCCGTTATCTTGAGTAAACCGAAAATTATCAAAACGAAAAAAAAAGTTTCTGCCAACCTAAGTTACCCAAAGTAGTTCAGAACCCACTAGAGGAACAAATGTAGGCCCTGTTGCTAATGATCATAGCAGTTGAAGCGACGTTGAATGAATGTAACAAAAAAAAAAGCAAACAAATTATATATATATATCCAAATATTTATTGCAGAGGTTTTTCGGAGATTGTGAGTTTGCTGTTGGAATACGGTGCGGATGCCAGGTCTCGTGATTGCACCGGCGAGACACCGTTGCACGTTGCTGTTTCTGCGGGTCACATATCCGTCGTAACGATTTTACTCGCCGCTGGAACGAGTCCACTCTCGGTCGATAATCTCGGCTACAACGTTTTGGACGTTGCCATAATGCGATTGCAATTACTGCAGTATTGTAAGAGCGAGGACACGGCGACCGTCAAAAATGAGGCTAGCAAGATCACAAACGTGCTGTTGGCTTGTATGAAAAATCGTCAAGGTTACAATCAACAGGTAGAAGTTCTGAGCAACATCGCTTCGCGTTTGTCCCTCACAAACACCGCCAATGAACTTCATGGCGAGCTAAAGGATCTTCTCTCGAAAATCGGCGAGCTACGCTTGGAACGCTAAGTTGCAACGAAACAAAAATAAAATATATATATAAATATATATATATATATATATATATATATATATATATATATATATATATATATATATATATATATATATATATATATATATATATATATACCCCTCCTTATCATTCGGAACAACGGAAAGTGCATCATTATTTCATTATATCGGGTACATTAATCAAAGTATATTATAAAATTTCTTTAAGGGACTACATCTACCTAGAGGCCCGAAAAAAATGGCCAAGGTCCGAACTTTTTTTCTGGGAAACGGTTGGTGAGAAAGAAACGCATTTTTTTAACACAAAGGTACATATATTGAGAGCCTTAAAAAAAATCACCAGAAAATAATGAAAACATAACCGCCGGCAGATGATGACATTTTTTTCGCGACGTTTGCCGGTGGACACTCTCCAGCTTACACGCTCCATCCGAAATCCTAAAACCGAACGGGTTATTCGAGTTAACAATAAATACGAGTCTTTGACGAGTGTCGATTTTTTAAATTGATTTTTTTTCTATGAAAAGTCATTTTTACGTAACTATTGAAAAATGAATATCGATTTGAAAAAAGAGGAGTTTAGGAATATGTCAACGAAAATTTTCAGGAAATATAGCTGGGTGACACCATCGAATAAAAATATTTTTGGAAAATGCCAATTTTTTATCCACCTAGGTAGATGTACCCCGTTAATATTGGAACGAACCATTGACGTCACCCACGTTGCGTCATGTTTTTATTATACTATTAACTTTGACTATAATCGAATGTTTTTCAAAGTTTTTTTTTTTTGTAAAAGGTAAATTCGCAACACCTTGTTTTTTTTTCATCGAAATTTGCGATGTCGCTCGCAACCGTAAAAATTTCGGAGAAGTCGATGGATTTTCTTATACAGCCCGAACGAATTATACGCATTTGCGATTTAAGACTGAAAAAAAAACAAAATATCTAGATGAATATTTTTTATTTATATATAGAAAAGGTAAACGGAGTTTTCGAACTGTGCAATGGATTCGTATCGTGATGTCGGTGCATAGCCGGTATATTTTTGGAGTTTGAAAGTGAACCGTAAAACTCAAAGTCCAATTTTCTGTGTCGAGAGCAACCCTCTTCGATACTTGAACGCTTCTCCTTTTACTCTTTTTATTATTTTGCGTATCTTGATATATACATACGAAAGTAGGTCGTCCCTATATGCAATACGATTTACGTTATAATAATAAAAAATGACAGAAATTCGTTGGGAAATCGATTGTTACTTACGTGTTGGCAAGCTACTCTAACGGGGGGCAGGTGTTTTGTACAGTGATAGTCTATTCGGAGCTGGTGCCAGTAGAAATGGAATTTCAGAGTATTCTGGAAAATTGTGAAGTGCAGTCACGGAACACAAGTGAAGTTGACACGATGAGGATTATCGAAAATAAAGAATTGAAGGATGATGAGGAAAACTAATAGCCAGGACAGACATCGACTAATGGCCGAACTAAAGAGAACTCATTGTTAATTCGCTAGTAATCAGCCCGGATCACACGAATATGCATAATTGTACGACACAGAGCCTACGAAGAATTTTTCTATGATATAAATATATTACCATTGTGTGGTTTGCAAAATGACGTTTTGAAATTGATGTATGTCATATATATATATATATATATATATATATATATAGTAACGATGCGTTACGAATATCGAGAATATGCGAGAACGGTGAGATAAGCTGGCGTATCTCAGTGGTCAGAGCAGTCGCCCGGCAATCGAAAGGGCCCGGGTTCGAAGCCCGGCCCAGAAGTGCACCGTATTTTTTCCCAGATAGTTCTCTTGGAGCTTTTTCAGGCGGGTTACAATATATATATATATATATATATATATATATATATATATATATATATATATATATATATATATATATATATGACATACACCAACGTAACATATTATATATTAGTTATATATATATTGAGGGCTCAGGGATAACGAATCGTTATACTATACACATGGGGTTGATTTTATCTTTGTAATGTTGTACACAATGAATAAAAGATATGAGTCGCAGGTAGCGTGTTGATACAGAACCCGATCCAACGAGCTCCAAATAATTCTACGATTGTTGCTAGACAAGTTATTGGTAATATTGCATTATTACTAGACCATTTATCCGATGAGAAATTAGCGCCGGAAATTTGGTAGCTCGAACTTTGCAGATAAAATAAAAAACGTCGTTTTCATACATGTCAATATTAGATTCAGTCGGCTCCGTAGCATTTACCCCCTAATTTTTAATGTCGCGACCCACGCGAAGTGCGTCTCGCAATGTATTCATTATTTTCTTGAATATCGATCGAGCGAAAATATCAATCTTTTGGCGCGTCAATATTTCTGATTATATTCGGATATCTTCTTCCAATACAACTGTTAGTATTTTTATTCGAACTGTACCGAGCGTAACAATGCTAAGGAACGTGAAATTATTACGTCTCGACAACATTTTAGAATGAGGAATAATAGTGACCTATTTCACATAATTACACTAGTACGATAGGAGCTCTATTGTAGTAAAAGTACTGAAAAATATTCAACGAGTTTCGCACAGAGTTATGGTATATTCGCTGTAATATGATAATAAAAAAGATATATACTAAACAGATCACCGAATCGACGTTTTCATGATTTCTTTCAAGACAACGCACCCTTAGCGTCCTCATTTATGCGTACTTCCTTTTTCACCATTTTTTTCGGGGCTGGCATCTCGATATTTGCACAAACTTGTTTCACTCAATATTTGCAGGAATTCCAGCAGATAATAGTATTTAAAAAATTAAATGAAAACGATTGCCGAAAAGTTTAGCAAGCATTTCCGATCTTCACTTTTTTTTAACTTCATTTTATGTCATCCAAATTCATTACAATATTTACAGTAGCAATTCAATTATCAGCTATGACAGAACTATCGAAATTTTTTTTTCTCCAACAACACCGCATTACGAATTTCGAAACTCGTTCACCACTTTATTAATCGGAATTCGTAATTCTTACAGTATGTACAGTAAAATTGACAAGTTGTACGCCCAGAATCAACTCCCAGCTTTTCATAAAAATAATATTAGAGAGATGAGAAAAATGGATTGAAGAGCGTATTACCCACGTTGATCCTTGCGATGTCACTAATTTTTCTATCTACACTTAATTCTGCGAGCTATGAGAAGTGTTTGACTTGTACAATTTGCCAATGCAATTGGCTGTCGAATCTGCCAACTTTTTAAAGTTGCTGGACAGACGAAGTTTTCTTGAGAGTTTCTATTTTGTCTCGAAATACTATTCGAACCTCGTTATAAGGCATACCCGTTTTTCTCAAATTCATTTGATTTCATCTCGGTTCTGCATTGCCTTGGTCGATACGAATAGTCGGGGATTTATCGAGCGGTATTCCCCCCCTCCCCCCTCCTTTTTAGTAAGCGCCACAACCTCTTGTACAAATAAATTCGCTAAACAATTCAAAACTAACAATGAGATATTTCACGAGCATCCTATCAGCGAATATCAACAATCCTTATGAATTAACTATTCTCACCATTTTTCTAATCGTCATTGCTCGTTTTTCTACCATTATATTCGATACAAGTCTTTAATTTTATTTTACCAAATCATTCGGACAATTTTCGCGGATGAATCGTGTCTTTCACGAAATTCTTGCTTGATGGACTAAAAAAGTATGTTGAAAAACGATTATCAATTCGTAAGAATTCACTTTTCATTTAACTCCGTAATTGTTGAGCTCCCACAGCGCCGATCGGAACAACGAAAGTTCCAATTTCTACGTTTATCAAACGGATTAAATTTGTTCAAATAATGTCCGTGACGCCTTTGCGGCTCGTATTGTAACGACGATACCTCGTGATATCGGCGCGGAAGTCTAGACGTTCACGTTTCATTATAATCACGATGATCACAATGTTGGGACTTTTCAAGCTACGGAATGGTATGGAGACTACAAGAGATCGGAATGTTCAGGATATTTCTGTAACACAGTGACGCCGCGCATTTGACGAAACAAACAAATGCAACTAATATGAAAAGCTGTACAGCCTTTTGGCACAAAGCACCCGTTTTCATGATATCCGGGAATTCATTTCAAACGAATCGTACAATAAGATTCCTCGACCGATGCCTGCATCGCAATTTACACGAAATTATCGTAACATTACTAAATAATCGTATTGTCGTTGTGAATATGCTTTCAGACGTTGCTTTTCATCCGTGAAATCTGCATTGACGATTTAGCAGATTGAAACTGAATCCGCATTGTGGATCTTTCTCACGATGACGGGACCCTATCGGACGATCATCGGAAAGACAAAGAACGACCGTGATTGTATCCTCAACTTGAGTTGATCTCGCGAACCCTCGTAGGCGATGCATCGCGTCAGGCGCTCATTACGTTGGCGAGAGATGGAAAAACTTCCGCTTGAAGAGGCCCATAATCGACCTCTTCACCATCAACGACCAAATGGCCACCGCTGCATTCCGCCGGTTCAATCCTGAAAGCCTGGACGGGAATCATCTCGACACCGGGACAAGCCAGATGTGTCCCGGTACTCAGACCGAGCAAGAATTGCAGAAGATTCGGTCTCGTTATTCCGGCTCGTATGATCAACAACCATATAATACCGTCGGCGAGTTTAGCCCGTGGTGCGAACAATAAATCCTTTCCGAGATGCGACTGATAGGCTGCCTGAACCATTACAAATTCACCTGTTGACACAATTATTTTTTTTTTCACATGTACGAATATAGAGAATTCTAGAATTCTATATAGAGAATATAAAATATTCTCTATATAGAATATAGAGAAAAGGGAGGCCTGCTTCAATTTTCGATAGAAATCGCTAATCGGACTGGAGGTGCTATTTTCCGAGTCCAAACAATGAAAACGTTCATGGACGCTGGCTGATTTAGGGCGGAGGTACCTTTAGGCGAGGAAAAAATTCGCTGATTTTCATGATTTTTTTTCTTCACCCTTTTTGAGACTTAGGGTCTTTTAGTAGCGTGGTCGGGCTCTACTGCTGAAAAAGTACGGTAAAACTATAGAATTACGGCTCCAGCCCAAAACCGGTCCAAAATTTGTTTGAGGTATTGCTATGGATAATAAACGATGTTACATGTTGAATTAAGGTGGGGGAAGCCCTAATATGAAGAAGAAAAAATGTTAAAAAGTGTCATTACGGTGGAGGGTAAAAAAGCGTAACATGATTTTTTGGTTTCAACCTTTTTCTTTTAATCTAGCCGTCTAATTAACAATCACTGTGTGTGTGTGTGTGTGTGTGTGTGTGTGTGTGTGTGTGTGTGTGTGTGTGTGTGTGTGTGTGTGTGTGTGTGTGTGTGTGTGTGTGCGCGCGTGTGCGTGTGTGTGCGTGTCTGCGGAATGGAAATCATGTGCGACGTAATGACACTTTTTAACGTTCTTTTTTTCACATTAGGCCTTTCCCCACCTTAATTCAACATATAACATCGTTTTTTATCCATAACAATACCCCAAAAAAAATTTGGACCGATTTTGGGCTGGAGCCGTGATTCTATAGTTTTACCAAAAGTACTGCTAAAGACTCCACTACTAAAAGGATCCACTGCTAAAAGCTGTACTGCTAAATGGGCTCTACTGCTAAAACTGGACCGCTTCTGACAGAGGGCTCATATAAGTCCCACTGATGCAGTTGTACATACTTTTCGCGGTTTTTTGACGATTTTTCGGGTTGATTTGGGTTTGTTTAGGTTTGTGTTTGTTTGGGTTAAACATACCCTTTTGCGTTTTAGCAGCTGAGACTCTTTAGCAGTGCTGCTTTTAGCAGTAGAGCCTGCTTGCAGTAGAATTTTAGCAGTAGAATTTTTAGCAGTTCTTTTTTAGCAGTAGAGCCCTACTATCTTTAGTAGTAGTAGTAGTAGTTTATTCCATGGTACAGCATATTGCCTTTTACATTATTATTATCCCTTACCCTAGGTAGTTGTATACATACAAAAAGAAGAGAGCAAGAAAGAACAGTAGAAACTTATGTACTTGTGAACGACGAATATCATGAAAGAACATATAGACGAAAAATAATTTGTAATAACTAAAGTTTCCATGTGTAGACTGTTGAATGAATGTTGACATTTAATTGGAAAAACGAAAAAATAGTTATTCCAACGATTCGCGCAGTATTTCTAGGTTTGATATTTGGCAACATTGCTTTTATCTCCGTCTCTTTTTACTCAACCAGGCGAGTTTAACCTCCATGCTTTTCAACGTCGATCTGTCAAAACAATGTCAGGTGCGGGAAACATAAAGCATTGTATTCGGGCCACGACTGGTAAAAAGCGTGGAAAATTTGTGTCGGCGAAATATGTCGGTTAAAAATGAAATATGTGTGGAAATTCGAATGAGTGAGATGAGGTTAGGACTACAGTCAGCTGTTGTCTTGCTGTCAGGTCTCTTTATCGCAGCAAGTGGTAATAAATCCAATACCGGAAGTTCAAATTAAACTTGATATTACATAAAAATTAGGCTAATAAGCGTAATTTTTTCTAAGAGCATTGGATTACTACAAGTGTTAAGTATGTAAATCTGATTATTTTTGAGAATCTGACGGATTCCCACTATTATATACACTTTTGTAGCGACCGGAAGTTGGGTTTTTGCATATCGTCTCGGAATTCCTTCACAAAAATACGCAATTTTAATATTTGTTTTCTCTGTAATTAGGTCGACAACCGACCCTGAAATTTTAGAGACGATTATTAATCTATTTAGTGAAGCTCAAAAAAAAATGAAAATCCTATTGATTGAAGCCTGGCGATAGGATTGCCTTAAGTCTAATCCCTACGGGAACATGGAAAGAAATAAAAATCGAAGAGAAACTAACGCGTTGACTTTATAATATACGTTACAGTTACATCGCGTGTATGAGTATTTGCTGAAGCATATTTTAACCTTGATGAGCTATAGTTTTATTTCTAAAAAAAACCATTATCACACTTTTCGGTACTCAGTTAGCTAATTAGTGTACCCGTTATTTATAACGCATACTATCATCTCCCTATCCACTCCTTTAGTTGTTCCCAACTCACCTCAAGCCCTTTTCTGGCTGTAGTCTCCGAACACTTCGTGTATGCTCGCACAGTTCCCTGATCACTTTACCCTTTAGTGTATACTCCAGCTTTTCGAACATGCTCCTGTCCTGTTATCCTTCCATTTATCGACCTTTTCCACCCGTTCTTTTTTTTATTTTTTCTCTGGCTATCTCACGTACCCATATATGCTCCAAACTCTCCTCTTCTTTGTTGCATAACACGCAAGTCCAGCTTGAAAAACCCTTCTTCCCTACTTTGCCTACGTTGCCACACCTTAACCTTGCCCAATCCTCTTTGTGGTATCTTTTTATTTCCTTATCTTTCCAGTACTTGGCTCTGTCGACCTCCTCTTTAATTTTCTTATACATCTCTGCAAATGAGGATTTATCAATTGCAGCACTTAGAATCTGTTGTATTACTACTTTTAGCTGTTCAATGGTATTTTTTTAATGTCTTAACAAATGGCGGCGACATGGCACATTTCTAAACTGCATTTTCAAAAGTTGCGTGAGGTATAGCTAAAAAACGAATCGACTGAATCCGATGAGATTTAGTATAAATCTTTCCAACCTTATTGTCTAAAACGTGAACCTAAATGGTTTTGAAAATGAGAAACAAAGTATTTTTGAAGGCAAAATGTAGCCATGTTTCGGAAAATTCAATCTTTTGAGAAAGGAAAGAATTTGGAAAGAAATCTTTCCTTTAAAAAAGAAGTAATGAAAATCAGCAATTTTTTCCGCGCCTAAAGGTATCCCCCCTTTAAGGGCTTACACCTAATTGAATTTTTTTAAACATCGATTTTTGGTCTTCGATGGGTTTTATAAATACGAAAAATCCGTTCAAAATTTCAAGTCGATTTAAAATTAAGGGAGTTGTGGGAGTTTACCCCCTTAAGGGCTTACGCTTAATTGAATTTTTTTAAACATCGACTTTGGTCTTCGATGGGTTCTCTAGATAAAAAATTACAAAAAATTCTTTCGAAATTTCAAGTCGATTTAAAGTTAAGGAAGTTGTGAGAGTTTTTCTCAAAAAGTCTTTCTTTGCCCAGGAAATTAAAATGGATTAGGTTTTTTCGATGAACACATCAATGATATCAGAATATTTTTGGTTACAGAACGACGCTACGAACAAATGACGGCGAAGCAGAAGGCGAGTTTACCTTGCACCTGAATCCAGTCACTCGGTAGATCAGTCGTAAGGGCAGGCAAAGAAGAGGGTGGGCCGTACATGACACGATGAGTGCCCGCGTTTTCGCCACCTAAGATCGCAAAGAACATTTTGTTTCTCGTCATGTAATACTGACCCATTGAATTACGTGGAAAAAAAGATCGAGGCGAGAAAACATTTCCAAAAAGGAAGGCATTGAAAAATATGAACCTTGGGCGGAGTCTTCATTGTCGTCCATACTGTGATAACTCGAAACCGATCCGGTACTAAAATATGTCGATTTTCTGGATGTAGCTGAGTAAAAACTATCGAGCCTGTTGCGACTTTGCGTTTCGGTTTCTAACGCCAAGCTCTCGGTTATTACTTCGTTGCTGTCGGTATTGTACATGCCAATGTCGATTTCTTGACTCGCTGTCTCCAGGGCGTCGTGATAACTCTTGGATTCCCGAACAGCGCAAAACCTTTGGGATAATTAAAAAAACATTAAAGTCGAAAAAATCGTCTCTGTAGTACTTACAGATCTATACGATTTAAGGGGTTAGACCTCAATAACAGGTATAAAATCATGTGCGAATTTAACAATTTTTTTTCATATGAAAAAGTGATTCACTTATAAAATTAATTACACATCTATTTAGTATGAATATCAAGCTGTTAGAAAATATATATATTTTTTTTCGATGTACAAAATGGCCGACTACTCGAAACTTCTCGAAACAGCTTTTTTCGAATTGGCGTGACAAATAACTTCAACAATTTTCACTCGATTTACTTCAAATTTAAAAGTTATGATCCTAATTGCATTTCGCAGAGAAGTACGTACGGAATTTCTGATTAATCGAAAACTTTTCATTTTATGAGCAGTTCATGAGCAGTTATAACGAAATTTTTCACTGAAAATTCATTTCTTAAGTTCAAATACCTGCGACTTTTGAATAAAACATCATTTTTTCAATTCCGTACGTACTTCTCTAGGTATTCTAATGTAGATTGACGAGAATTTTTGTTTTTTGTTCTAGGTAAAAAATTGTGGATGCTAAATGTCACGCCGCGGAGCACCTAAAAAAAAGATAAAAGAAAATATTAGTAGTCGGCCATTTTGTACATCGACAAAAAATATATATTTTTACTAACAGCTTGATATTCATACTGAATAGATGTGTAATTAACTTTATGAGTGAATCACTTTTTCATACGAAAAAAACTTGTTAAATTCGCACATGATTTTGTGCAGCAATCAAAAGTTATATTCTATTCGCGTCATATTAATTTTTAATCGCAGACCCTTTATTTTACGTCGGCGTATTTTTTTTAATTTTCATAGAGGGTTCACGTTCGCGACCTCCCAAAATCTGTGGACATTTATGGAATCAAATATGAGGAAGGTACTTATGCGATTTACTTTATTTATTGTTTATCATTGGAAAATTAAAATAAACGTTTAAAAATTAATGTTCTGTTCTTCATGAGTGCTTTGATTCGACACGAAAAAATCAGACTGATTGGCGTATTTTAACGACCGAAAAAAAATCGCGAAAATCAGTTATTTTTTGTTACACTGCGGGGATCCCTTGAAGCCTAAACTCTCTCAGTCATCGTTCCAAAATTTTAGCCAATACACCATGTACCGTATTCCAGACCTACACGATAAATTGGCCAGATGTCTATAAAATTGTGAAAGTTATGCCATAAAAAGACACTTTTCCGAAATTCCAAACTCCCTCAACATCGAAACCGGTTGACGATTTTGCAAAATTATATCCGGACATGTGTGCAAAAATCAGAAAGGATATATAGAATAATATAGAAGTTTCTGCAGTTACAAAAACAAATCGATACACAAATATGTGCAGCGATTTTTTGTAAACGTTGTTCCTTCGACCTTTTGGAGCAACTTGGACGTATTTGCGTTGAAATCTCGAGAAAAAGAAATTCACGATGACACAGCTTTTCTCTATGTGGATGCAAAAACGAAACTTATAAATATTTATGTCGTATCCGCTATAATCTGACGGAACCGGTTTGAAAAATATTTATCGTCGGATGAACAAAACAATCTTTGAATCATATTCGAGATTATTGAGAAAAAAATTGCATTTGTAATAATTAATATGTGAGCAACGAGTATTTATTTTTTTTAAATGGCCGTTGGACGACGCAGGCTGGTATACGATAGAATTCAGGAATAAATTCCATAATTTTCCAGACCAGGTGAGCGGAGTTAGATACACCTGCCAACTTTTCTAGAGATTTGTAACATTATAAATTTTCTAATTATTCGCATTATCCCTTCTTTCATTAAGGGGTTATATACAGTTAAAATTTTCGAAAAATCGATTAAAAAAAATCGTAATTTACATATATTTAAGGGGTAAGGCAACAGTAGAATTTTCAAAAAATCGATTTTTTTTTCTCGCTAAAACGGTGCTTTATCATCATAAGAATAATGTTGTATCATAATATAACAAGTCAATATAACATCATAAGAACAAAGTTATATGTAAAACTTTAAACGCGTTTTTCTCGAAACAGCTTTTTTCCAATCGGCGTGACAAATAACTTCAACAATTATCACTCGATTTACTTCAAATTCGGAAGTTATGCTCCTAATTGTATTTCGCAGAGAAGTACATACGGAATTTCTGATTAATTGAAAACTTAATTTTATGAGCAGTTTTATACGAAATTTTTTACTGAAAATTCATTTCTTAAGTTCAAATACCTACAACTTTGAATAAAAAAATATTTTTTCAATTCCGTATGTACTTCTCTAGGTATCCTAATGTAGATTGACGAGAATTTTGGTTTTCTGTTCTAGGTAAAAAATTGTGGATTCTAAATGTCACGCCGCGGAGCGCCTAAAAAAAGGTCACAAAAGAAAATATTAGTAGTCAGCCACTTTGTACATCGAAAAAAATAATATATATATTTTCTAACAGCTTGATATTCATACTAAATAGATGTGTAATTAATTTTATGAGTGAATCACTTT
Organism: Ophion ellenae; assembly: GCA_963210295.1. NCBI lineage: Eukaryota > Metazoa > Arthropoda > Insecta > Hymenoptera > Ichneumonidae > Ophion > Ophion ellenae. The sequence goes on from OY723387.1 coordinate 55,507,877, forward strand.
TTCATACGAAAAAAGTTGCTAAATTTGCACATGATTTTATACCCGTTACTGTGGCCTAACCCCTTAAGTACACACACAGAAAATTTCTTGTCAATCCGGCGAATATTCTCGAAGTTACACGCACATTTGTAATGACGTGTCAGAGCGTTCGAAAGTGCTTTTGAAACTTTGAATGCGTTTTTCTCAAAACTGTGTTTTTAAAGTCGGTGAGCACGATTTCTCGGCAACGGCTGAGCCGATCAGTCTCAAATTTTGACACAATCTTTTCAAGTATATTTTTGAGTAATTAATCGAAGGTTTTTTCTCACCGATAAATATTTTCCATTTTATCAACAATTTAAGGCCTACATTTTCGTCAAAAATCGATTTCTTTTTAAATCCGCCATTTTGTCAAAAATTTAATTTTTTTTCTTGTTCCTTCGATGAATTCCAAGATAATCCATTATATTAACGAAATATTTTTGGTTTTTTCATTTAAGGCGTTACCCCCACTTGTAGCGCAAAAAAGGCCTTTTTCATGATTTTTTTTAAAGAAAACTACAAAACTTTTTTAATCGATCAATATACCATCTTAAAGAACACATCTTTATGAACTTTCAGTAATTTTTTTATTGAAAAATATTACATTGTTTAGTGGCAAATGGCCGTCAATGAAATAATGTTTTTATATACACGGTTTTCGGTGACCAACATTGCGGCGAAGTGGATCATCTGAAGGAAAGAATGCGGATTGATTTAGTCAAATATAAGTATAAACTAGTCTTTAATCGAAGGATTTTAAAAAATATTCATTTTTCACAAAATAGCGGACAGTCAAAGTTAATGGTTCGATTTTAACGAAAAAAAACGGCCGTTTTTGGGCTATAAAAGGGCCATTTTTTTTCGAAAAAAAAAATCGAACGATTAAAGTCTACATTTTTATGTATTAAATAAGCCTGCAAAATTTCAAGAAGATCGGTTCATTAGTGTTCGAGTAATCTTGGTCACCGACTTCAGAAATGCCATTTTGAGAAAAACGCGTTTAAAGTTTCTCTTTCAACGCTCTTTCAACGCGGATTCTTCTCTTTCAACGCTCATATCTCAGTCAATTTTGTTCGGATCGACTTGAAATTTTCAGGACATATTCTCAGATACTTATACTTCCAAAATATGCAATAAAAAAATCGATTTTTTCAAAATCGCAAGTGCGGGTAACCCCTTAAGATGATCCAGTCCGGAGATATCGTGCTCACCGCAAGACGCCTTTTTTTAGAGCTGCTCCCGGAGATCAGCTAGAGCACCTTTTAAAAGTAATTATTTTTACAAATAAAAAATGTTAAAATATAGTCAAAAGTGACCATAGTATGTGTACAAATTTTAACGTTAATAGATTGAAAGGTCTTCTCAAGAAAAATTCTTGAAAAATCGATTTCTTTGGGCCGCCTGACTGCATATAACCCCTTAAATTCGCAAAGTGTCCACCGATTTTTGGGCTATCACTGTAGGAACTCCCTTAATTATTTTCTCTCCTTAAACGATAAGGGTAATTTCGTTCTATAAGATTTCGTTTGTGCCATATTTAGGAATAAGTCATTTCCGAGTGAAAACTAAATGCGTACTTATCCAACTGGTCACCGAAACTCTTGGCATGTGGGATGATCACCTCATCTTTTTTCATGTCGTCCTTGTAAATCACATTGGGCGGACTGTTCTCCGTGGACGGGGGCAATTTTTCGTACGGACGATACGAGACTTTGCCCTTGTAGGTTCGCAGTCCTATAACTCTGGCAAGGCTCCAAATTGTAAACCGTTGACCGCCGATGGCTCTAAGCCTTTCGCTCTCGATGTCTATGTCTGCGAGTAGTCCCCATCCGACGGATAGAAACGAAAACACTATCTGGCTCCGCGTCTCCACTCGAATCAGATCCATCGGAGTTCTTTTGCATCTCACCACCGAAAGTGTACTGATCAGCATGGGATTATGGTCGAACGGTTCCCTGCGGAATATCCAAAAGTAAGGAAACATCGTAGAAACACAACACGGAGAATTTTTAACTTAGCGAGAAAATTGGGAAAAAATTGAAAAAAAAAATGACATTTATTTGCATCGTTGGAATGCATAAATAATTTTTTTGTTTTTTTTCCATCTTTTTATTTTCCATTGTTATCCGACATCTTTTTTTGCAGTTTTAGATTATTGGAAAAAATTATATTTTTTTGCATCGTTGGAATGCATCGATAATTTTTTTTTTCATCTTTTTATTTTCCATTATTATCGGAAATCTTTTTTTGCAGTTTCAGATTATCGAAAAAAATGACATTTTTTTGCATCGTTGGAATGCATCGATAATTTTTTGTTGTTTTTTTTTCTTCATCTTTTTATTTACCATTATTATCCATCATCTTTTTTTGCAGTTTCAGATTATAAATGTAAATAAGGATCCTCGACAACATTTTAGTGATTTTCATAGTCTCAATGTGCCAAAAAAAAATGGGCAACAGAATCAAGTTTTTTTAGACGTATTCCAACAATACAAATTTCAACGCTGTAAAAAACAGTCAAGTACGTATCAGACCGCGCTAATAATAATAATCTTTACGGGAAAGGAATAATAATCTTTGAGGACATTTTAACACCACTCTAAGATTTTGGAAAAATCGTTTTTTTTTGCTTAGAAAATACTTTGGGGCCATAAAAACAATATGCAATTGGTGCTGTAGCGAATTTTTTTAAAGGTTCAATTTTCGATTACGCCGCATCGCTTCAGACTTTTCTTTCAAACGCCTCGTACAACTTTAAACGCGATTTTTTCTCGAAATCACTTGTTTCAAACTGGGACGACGGATTACTCGAACATCTTTGCATGAATAGATTTGAAATTTTGATAGTAACTTCACAATTGCATTCTCTTTGGGAGTACGTAGCCGTTTTTCGATTAAATGTAAACTGTTTTTTCTAAACAATTTACTGCTTATTTTTTGGCGAAAAGTCGATTCATTTCTTTCAAAGTGCGTCATTTTTCAAAATTTGACAAAATGAATCCCTACATAGTCCCATAGCTAACAATATATAGATTTTTGTTTGTTTTTGTTTCAAGTCTTATACTTTACGAGAAAATCGTCCTCCCGTGAAGCTATTTGTGAAAAACACGTTTTTTTAAGATGGGCTCTGTTACCGCCATTTTGTATGAAAATGATAATAATTTTTTTATTTAATACTTTCATATGTGTTCAATAAACCCTCTCAAAATAAATCCTATTCCTTTTTTACTCCCAAAATAAATTGTCAAAGTTAGGCCTCATTGTTTGCCGCTAGAATGGTTAAATTAAAATGAAATTTCTTTCCTGACACACGACGCTCTTCGAACATTTGAATCGATCAATTAAAGAACGCTTTTTAAATATTTTATTGAGAGACTAATTATTTTACAGTAGCCGGAATAATTTTACTTGAAATTACTCATTAATGGCTATTTTCATTAATTATCGCAAATTTTCAAACCGAAGAGTGTCAAGAACCGGGAGTGGAAGGAAAGAACTCCACTAGGGACTTCCGTGGCTTGCGCTGACTGAGACCAAGGATTTTTTTTCTTATAGCCTTCACCAGGATTTTACTGCCCCATCCAACTGCTCCACTTTTCATTAATATTTTTCTGGGAAGCGAAAAAGAAGTTTAAAAGAATTATTACAAATTTGTCGCCATGCATAACAGCGATTTGAGCATCCGCCTGCCAAATCCTTAGCATAATACGTAGATGTTAAACGGTAGCAGCTTCTTCGTTTTTAGGGTTCCGTGCCCAAAGGGCAAAACGGAACCCTGTTAATGTCACTCTGCTGTCTGTCCTTCCGTACGTCACGGGTGTCTAGCTCGCAAACGGAATGAGTTGCAGATGTGAAATGTGGATATTTTGTGTAGAACGTTGACCCAAGACCGAATATTGAGTTATAAATTCAATTCCATTATTTTTCATGGGTGTCCCATACATGAAAAAGGAGCAGAATTTTTTTGCTCTTACCCTGACATGTGGGGTGTCGTTTTTTGAAGCTCATTGAGTAGAGTACAAATATATTTTTTTTTATCTTAAACAATAAAGGAATGGGGGGCTGTCAAAGTTATCAGACCGTTTTTGTTACGAGGTCTATCTCAAAAACTAAAGTAGTTAGGAATTTCTGTATATAATTTACCATATACTGTAGTTAAACAACAAATACTAAAAACGCCGCTTCATAATATAGGATATATAATAATTTATTGTATACATAATACGATAAATGTATTATGAAAATATATAAGATTATTGTTATTTAAATATTACAAACCGAAATGACTTGTTTTTGGAGTCGGTGCCTGCTAAGGAGAGATTGACGTCACGGAAGAAACGAGATTGCAAATTAAAAAAAGACTGTAGATCGTATTTAATTAATTTTTCTTCGCCTCCTCTTTTCCTGCGAAAAATGTGTCAATATTGGCACTTGGCTGATACTGACTCCAAAAATAAGTCATTGGGTATTGGAAATATTTAAATAACAATAATTTTATTTATTTTTATTATTAGCTCACAGCAGGAGTATACAAAGCTTTTTTTAGCTACCATCGCCCCATATGATTTCAGTTTAGTACTACCTAAAAACTGAGACAGACAAAAAGCATTACCTAATTACATATCAAGATAAAAAAAGTTAATTGATCGTATGTACGGAAGCCTAATAGAGTGAGGCCCGACTCGCACTTGTTTTTATTAGTCTTAAATTTTTTAAAAGCGTTTTTTTATTGCGAGATGTAGCGATTTTTTTCGGAAAATTCAATCTTCTTGTTTCAAAGTGTACCATTTCATCGATTTTTAACATTTCTCACTTTTCCTTGGTTCATATTTTGCGTGTGAGTGTTAATAAACGAAAAATCTTCGTTGGCTTTTTATCAGAGTAATCCCGCCGACGCTACGTGTCACGCCGTCTGACAACATTCGCCGCAACTCGTTTAAAAGACCGTTCCATACGACCGCCATTTTAAAAGATCAATAAAAACATTTTAATACCTTGTTACAGACAAAAGTAGTAATAAAACATACTCTAAGTTTAAAAAATGACGAAGAAATGTTTCCTTTAAAAACAAAAAAGAATGAAAATCAGCCACTTTTTTCTCGCCTAAAGGTCCCCCATTAAATTTAACTTCCAGAATGAATCGTAAAACGGGGTTAAATTGACATTAAGGGAAACTTTCACAGTTCTTGGGGCTGCTTTAACAGAGCGCTAAAATACGCTTTAAATGTGATCAAATTAGTTGTTCAAGTTTATTATAATGTTGCTTAGTTGATTGTAATATTGCTCAAGGTGATTTTAATCTCAATGATAATTATAAGACCGATCAAGTGCCTATGATAGTACTCAAGGTACTTGATATTTTTATGTAAAATGTTTCCTCTCCAGAGATGACAATTTGATTGCAAAAAATCGTTGGTTTTCATTTAATTTCATGTAATAATGCATAAAATATTTTTTTTTATCAAAAATATTGACGACGTAATGTTTAATTTTAGACACAAGTTGCATTTCAATGCCTTGTCAAAGAAACCCCACAGTCGAGGTTACTTTGATACTTGAAACAATATATATAAAATCGTGGCGGGAGGGGGGGGGGCTTGACTTTCTTATACATTTGATAGCCAAAGGACACATTCTTCTATTGGAGCAAAAAAAGTTGGAATTTGAGATGTTAAAAAAGGTACCTACAAAAAACTTCAAAAACCTGTTCAAAGTAGCTCCATTTTATGGTAGACGCTGTGGAGCTGTGACGATCGGACGAACGAAAGGACACGATGGATTTATGAGGATTCCTAGTGGCTACTTTGCATGGGAGCAAAAACGAGAATACAATCGTAAGTAAAAAAGCACGAGTATAGAGCACAAAATCCAAATAATAATGAGACAATAACAGTGGGGATGCTGGAAAGATACGAATGGTTTGAACAAAATAAAAAGATGAATGGAACTCAAAAGAATTCACCAAACATTTAATTTGCTGGCATCGTAATATTTTGAACGAAAGGCTATTTTATATGAAGTATCGTCTTACTGTTTCGCATGGGCGATGGATTTGGCGAGTCCATTGCCGGATCCGCATGGAATAACCCCAAGCGGAACTTCTCGCAGTGCCCTCTCCCAATCAGGTCGCTCGAGCAATCCATTGACGACTTCAAAGACTATGCCGTCGCCACCGACCATCAGCAGACCGCTCCACTGATATATGTCCCTCGTACGAACGAATTCTCGGGCGTAGTTCGAGCATTTCGTGATGTGAACGTCGTAGGGTTTCTCAGCTTCCGAAAGGATTGGATGAACTCTCCGTTGGAATGTTTCGCGCCCTCTGCCCGGTCCGCTTTTTGGATTCAACAGTACCAGGAGCTTCCTTCGTTCGCCTGGACATGCTGGAAAAAAATTCTTCGTTATGGAATTAAAAAGAAAACGAAAAGCATATTTTGAAAATCCAAGGGAATATATGGCAGTCGTTTCAAATGTTATCGTCAACTCAAAAACGAGTCAACAAAATGTCAATTTCCTAAAAGTATCATAATCGCACACGTGCGAGCTTCTTTTCTCTCGAATCTCCAAATCTTGGGGCTGGGTTGAAATTCCGAACTTTGAATGCTCCGACGGTTTAAAATTCCGAATTTTAATGTTTCGAAAGAATTTTACACGAAAGACCAAAACTCCGAAAATCTTAACACCGTCAAAATAATTCGGCTATGGAAGTTTTAAAAGTTTCAAAATTTTCAATAAATCGACGAATTATTTCGAGAATGTTTTTTATTAAGAAGTGATTTTGCGTCAATTTTGAAATTTGTCTAGACAATGTTATACGTTCTACATCATTTATAGTCAGCTGTGTAGACTTTCGCTGGCATGATCTTGACATGAGGGCCGGGTTGAAATTCCGAACTTTGAATGCGCCCACGGTTTATAATTCTTAATTTTAATGTTCCGAAATTACAAGGTTCGTCAATATTATGCCAGCGAAAGTCTACACAGTTGATTGTAAATGATGTAGAACGTATAACATTGCCTAGATGAATTTAAAAATTGACGTAAAATCACTTCTTAATAAATAAAAATTCTTGAAATAATTCGTCGATTTATTGAAAATTTTGAAACTTTTAAAACTTCCATAGCCGAATTATTGTGACGGTGTTCAGATTTTCGGAGTTTTGCGAGCGATTTTTTTTGGGTGGAAGAACTATTAATATGATAATAATATTTAAGGAGTGAGCAACAAAAAATTTATATTAAAAAATTATATTAATGTATGTATTAATTTACATGAGTATAGCTAGAGAAGTACGTAGGAGATTTTGAAAATATTAATTTTTGTGTAATTGGCAAGCATTTTAAGGAAAAACTCAATTTTTGAGAGCAAAAAGAACAATCATTGGTTAATAAATAACGTTACAATTAACTCATGGAAAATCCCGTACGTATTTCCCTTCGGAATGTTATTTTGAAGATATGCTCAAAATTTGGAGTGAATATAATGAAAATTGATGGAGTTATGTGCCGTTTTGAAAAAATTGTGTTCCGAGAAAAACGGTCGACGTTTCGCACACGGGCCTACAGGCCTTTTTTTTTACAGATACCAATTTTTTTCCTAGTTCTAGATGGTTCAAAGCATCTCTTAAGGGCTTTGCATAACCCTGGAACTTCAAAAAATCGATTTTTGATTTATTTGATTTTCTTGTTGCGTAGAGTCTTGACTTTGATTTGGTTAAAACATTTTGTAATCATTCCAAAAATTGACCGAGTTATGACGATTTTAGTGGAGCAGGTCAGAACGTCCCGTTGCATTACGGCTCTAGCGCTGCGCGGTGCATTGTATGGTTTCTAAGGGCATTGATATGACTTTTTCCAACCAGGCTGTTTGATTGTTATCCGGTGCAGAAATCGCAGATTGAAGGTACGAAAAATAATTGTGATTTTATCTCAAGCAAGTAGTCCATACACCAAGGCACTTTCTTACAATTAATTTTTTCGTATAACAATTGGGACGTAAGAGTTCATTTCATAGATGGACGTTTTAAATAGAAGATGTTGAATTCTTTTACTAGCTCCATTAGTAATGGAGATATAAGCGACGAAAATTAATCGCATCACTTGTCACTCATCGTTTCGTCCCTTCTACTCATCGTTCCGTGTCTCTCGTAAAAATGTTCCTCGTTCATAGCTCCATTATTAATGGAGCTAGCAAAAAAAATTAAAGAGATTTTTTATTGTCAATTAAAAAAGAAACATCTTTTATTTCAAATTTTTTTCTCTACAAAATGCACTTTTTCATCACAATCGTCATTATAACAATTAAATTTTTTATATCGAAAAATAAAACGATTCTATAACAAAATAAATGTCCTATTCGTATTGCTCGTGCCCGAAACTATAAAGAACCACCGAAGATATTGAGCGGACGCAAACATTTATACGAAAATTGTATATGGAAAAAGTGGAGTACGTTTTCTTCTCTTGCGTTTATCTCGAAAGTATACTTTGCAATTTGGCGTACGTCATATCTTAAAATCAAATCGTCCGATTTACTTCAAATTTGGACTGAACATATTTTATAACATATTCAATCGACAGACCGGAAGATTTTTCCATACGTTCCTCTGTTTGTTAATAACAAACGTTTAAAATCGTTATTTTTTGTCGAAAACCGACATTTTTTTTTCAAAACAGTGCAATTTATTCAAATTTTAGAATTTCGAAAAAGTATTCGGTGGTTTTGTAGCTTCACCATTGTACTAAAAATATATTTTCTCATTTTTTTTAGATGAATCTAGTTACCGGAAGTCCTGAGATTAAATGACAATAATTACGTTATTTATATATATTTTGCAATAAAAAAGAACGGTGACATGTCAAGACTATGTACTATGTGTGCGCAAGATCGACCTTATCATCCCAATACCTGCGGAGAAATAAAATATTGAAAATCGATCTGTTTTTTTAACTTCAAGGTCATACCCCTAAGCCAATTTAAAAAAAAAACAATTTTTCGGAAATTCTTTTTATTTTTCGACTTTTTTTTTGGCTGTGACAATCACCCGAACGTTTTTACGTATTCTTATCAGAGATTTGCGAAAAAATAGATCTTTGGAAAAGCGTAGAAAAAAAGAACAAAAGCGTTGCATTCCTACGATTGGAACTTCGACGTCAGCTCTCGTAAGTGAATTGAGAAGAGTAAAAAGCAATTGCAAAGTGTATTGACCTACAAAAAATCATTGGAGCTTGCGCACTTTTTTATGACGAAGGGGAGCGACGGACAATTTCTGCGCTCTCGGCCGAGTGGAGAGCACAGCTTTCGTCGCTGTTCACGTAACATATTGTTTCTAATGGATCTAGATTAGACGTTCATTGGGCGAAGCGTACCCAACCAGTCACTTTATCACGTATATCGTGCCTATATGCGTGTGCACTGACAACTAAATGCATGTAGCCGCCTGTAAGAATTCGTGGTGGAACTCTATGACGGTATTTCTTTCATCGATTTTCTCAGCTCCTTCATCTCACCTTTGTCCTCTCGCTTAACGATCTCCTATTGAAGATAATTCGTAAGCCAAAATGACCGGGAACCGAACTGAGACGATGAAGCGTACTTCAATTTAAAAACCAACAATGATATTATAAATGATAATATTTCATGACAGCAATATTCAATTATAGTAATGAAACTTGCATCGTTGAAATGCAACTCTAAGGAGATTGCAGCGGATCGTTTGAGTCAAATGATGGTTTATGATTTTTTTTTCAACGAACCTCAAAAAATTGCATACGAGGTATAGATTTATTCTGTAGATGCTGATTTCTTCGTAAAATATATAATTAAGGGGTCTTCTCTCTTTGGACGCTAAAAAGGCTAGTGTCATGAATTTTTTTATAGGTTGATATTATAGATATTGATATAAAAGTTGTTATACTCAATAAATACACTTTCGAAATACATTAAAGGAAAAAAAAATTATTTATTGAAGTCACTATTTATAGACGAAAATCATAGGTAAAAAAATGTCCTAAAAGATTTGTAGGTCTGGGCTGTTGATGAAATCTCGGAGATGGATCATCCGAAACAAAAAAATCAAACGGTTTTAGATTCAGTATGTTAATGGCTATAGCGCATATCATACGATTTTTGATATATGCAAAAATAACAAAATGGCGGACTTTTTTTCGAACAAACAAAAAAAAACGTTTTTTTTCACCGTTTTTGGCAAAAAAAATAGTGAATATCAAAATTTGAAAAAATCATTGATATGCGCTATAGCTATAGTTGTAAAGAATATTTGGTTGAAATTTCATAAGGATCGGTACAGTAGTTGCGAAGATTTTATCAACAAGCCGTCGAAAAACGCTGTTTCGAGAAAAACGCGTTTGAAGTTTGTTTGGGATACACAAATACATACAAAACATTTTTTTAATGTACTTCGAAAATGTATCTATTAAGTGTAACAACTTTTATATCAATATCTATAATATAAACGTATCGAAAAAATTCATGAAAATAGCCATTTTTAGCATCTAAATTGAGAAGACCCCTTAAAGGGCATAATTATGCATTTTTATCCTTTTATTATGTAAATAAGAAAAACTTTTGTGTTGCTGCTTGAAAAAAGTTTAACATTATTGATGATTGTTATGTGAATGTTTTAAACGCGGAATGAAATTTTGAGTAATTTATAATTATGCCTATTTATGTTTGTCACGAGATTATTTATTATTAGCATTAATTAATATCAAGTGTTGCCGAAATACGGCAACTTTGCGGACATTGACGTTGGCAGCAATGCCCTAAAATTCACCAGCGGGGTTTCGTAATCTTTTATCAAACCTTGATCGTTCGTTATTGTATATATATATATATAAATATAAATATATATATATATATATATATATATATATATATATATATATATATATATATATATATATATATATATATATGGTTTACGATGGTCAATACGGGTTTTCACTAAATGTTTACAAAGGTTTAGTTTGTGTTAATTCGTTGTTAGAAATGGTTTATCTTGGTGCTAAATAGCCAACAAAAAAATTACATCCCCCGTAGTGTGAACGTCTTGCCCATCTAACCGCACGTAAAATTACATGCATTCAACTATTTTTTAACTCTGGTATTTTGTGGTGAAAAAATTACAAAAAAATCGTAAAGACTCAGTATAGTCTAAACGATAATGCATTTTTTTATTTCAAACCTTGGTTTGTGGCTAACGCGGCAACCCCCTTAATTGTTCGAGTTTCTATGATACCGAAGTTTACATAGTTGGAACGCAACAAAAGTCCCCCAGCCCAATTTTTTTTTGGCAAGTTCGGGCCTCCAAAAACACTGAAACTTTTTTCAGGCCTCTTATTAATTATCTGAGGCCTAAATATGTAAGGAACATTTTTGGATGAGAATGAAAATGAGGCAATAAGAAATAAAAATGACTTTTCGTTGCATTCCAACGATGCAAACTTCAACATCGTGAATTTTTTTCGCCTGTAAAACATCACCCAAACGTTATCGCGTATTCTTATCAGAGATTCGCGGTGTCAATGTGCAAAAAAACGAAGGCTTCGAAACAGTATAAATATGAAGAAATGAAAACTAAACATTCGTTGCATTCCAACGATGCAAAATTCAACGCCATTAATAATCACAAAAACGAGAATAATAAAAATAACGATTACCGTCGAATCATACTGCCAAAAACATGTCATCCGATAAAAAATGTTATCGACCAACCTCGGGATTTTGTCAACGAACAAACAACGCTTGCGTTTTCAATAAGTGAGACTCTTCGAAAAGAGTGCATCGATTTGATTCTTTTGGTCCTTTTCCTGAATAAATTCTAGAGAGGAGAATTCGACAAAAAAAACGTCTCAGCTAGTCTGCCGCCACAGCCAGCCAATTCCACCTATACTATTTTTGGTGGAAACACATATTTGGGACGGTTGTCCAAGGCCGAACATTGGATGGTAAAAACTGAGCAATCGAGGAGGAGGAAAAACCCGCGGGCGATCTTTCGTCTGTGTCTTAATTGTTTACGGTGACTTTCACCGTGTGTTGATTGGGTTTTGAAACTTCCACCCAATTGTGTATCCATATCATCAGACAGATACCCTGAATAATGGAGCCATCGATATTCGGGTCTCGGGTATCGCCACAATGGATAACTTAAAGTTTGCCTGCAATGCAGACGCGATAAGGGACGATATCTGACGATGACGGAAAGACCAAGAGACGCCCAATCGTTATCGAGTTTCGTAAATTCTCCACATTTACAAACCTTCGCGACTTGGACTTGTTTTTTTTTTGTAATGTGAATTTAATCGGGAACGAAAAGATCGTAAATGAAATAAAATTTATCAATTTTCAAGTGCATGCCGAATTCGGTACTTTAATCAGACGAGTGCCTAGTTTATCGTATTGGAACGTTGTCGAAAGTGCACGCTTGACGGTGGATTTTTCGATAAGAAATTAAGTGTCGCTGTAGTACAATGCGATACTGCAACTCGCGAGAAGAGTACACGATAAGCGTTTCTCATGTTGGAGCAGTGACCAGCTCATTTGCTGCATCGTCAATAATTGTCATTGATGACATCCGACTCGTGCGTAGCATGATACGAGAGGAACGAGAGCGCGGGGGAAAGAGACGTGAACGAAGAATATATACCGAGCCAGGGTTATTCTCTTATCGTATAATATTGTTGTAAATTAGATAGAGGAATTCTTGTCAATTTCATCCTGAAAACGGATCGACTAAGACGATCAAATTGGGTAAATCTTGTGGTTTGAGTGTGGGGAAGCAATTTTTAAGATCTTGAGCTAGAACGGGCATTCGGGAAAGCTCATTAAGGGGGTTGCGTTACCAGACTGATTAAGGGGTTAGACCACTCTAGAGGTCGAAAAAATAGGCTTTTTGGGGTTTTCATTTCCAGAAAAACTACGAAATAAATCGAGATAACAAAAACGGGTGTTTATCATACATATCGGTGACTGTATACAATAATTTTTTTAAAGCGATTAATCTCAAAATGGCGGCTATGCAACGTTTATGCCAAAAGTGCATTTTTTAAGTTGGCTGGAAACATAACTCAGACAATTTTGAATCGATTCACTTGAAATCTTGAATAGATCTTGAAAAATACATTGTCTATGGAAGTACGTAGGATTTTTTTTTATTGTATAGTTCATTTGTTATTAACAATTATCTGACGATTTTTTAGGCAAATTTTTCACTTTCCAAAACTTTGCGGCTATGCACCCCTTGGCTAGTCGCCCAGCCGATCTTGGTCACAAATTACAAAGTGTGGTTATGTGACTACATGTACAGGGTGCGCCAGAGAAACTTACTTATTTGAAAAAATTCCCGCGCGGTGAGTTGGGCGGGTAGAGGGGCGAGACGGGGCGCATCTGGAGGGGGAAGTTCCCAAGTTTGTTTCTCCCTCCAGTCAGTTGCCATCATGCTCTGGTCTAGAGAGCAGCGGGCCTTCGCAGTCGAGAGCTTCTTTTCTAACGGTCGCTCACTTGTCGCGCAGTTACCGTGAATGGAGCTCGTTACAGGAACATGATCGAGGAATTTTTTCTTCCAAGACTCGAAGAAATGAACGTTAGGAACGTGTGGTTTCAGCAAGATGGAGTCACAGCACACACAGCACGAGACTCAATGAATTTGTTGCGACAACATTTCCCCGACCGCCTCATCTCTCTCAGAGGCGATCTCCAATGGCCGGCATGCTCTTCAGATTTGACTCCATGCGATTTCTTTTTATGGGGTTATTTGAAATCTCTGGTTTATGTCGATCGACCACGGACCATAGCACACCTCAAGAACAACATTCGCGACGCCATTGCCAACATACCGATTGATGTGCTGCAAAGAGTGGATACGAATTTCAAAAATCGACTTCATCAGTGTATGCGCAATGGGGGTCGCCATTTATCCGATGTCATTTTCAAGACTGCATGAAAAAAAAATTGGGATATTGTATTCTCAAATAAAAAAAATTTTAAACAATAATTGAAGTACTTTTGTTTTTATTGACCTTTCAAATAAGTAAGTTTCTCTGGCGCACCCTGTAGTTCAATCGAGCGATTGGCTCGTGGCTGGCTAAGCAACTTGAGTTACAGATTGCATTGTGAATGCAAGCATTGTCACGTAGGTATCTCGCCACGACCTACCCAACTATGCGGCGGTGCACCCCTTGGCTAGTCACCTCTGTAGTCACTGCCCAGCCGAGCTTGGTCACGAACAGGGGGCTGGCACCTCCTATCCCTTACCGTATATAAAAATGCTACGCTTTTCGACCGCTTTATTTAGTTCTACTACCTCTTCCCGTGGCGCTAGTAGTCTTCTGACAATTTCTTATTGCGCAGGCGCGCGGCCCGTACTGCCGCATACACCCACGTAGAGATTGACCGTTGGGCCTGGGACGGGCCTTCACAGTTAGCCTTTCTAGAATATTGGGCCGTGAGTATTTACCAATGAGGTGCCTTTGTAGAAATGATAAGAACGGCCCGATATCGGCCAACAGAGCCAACAATTATTGGGCCAATGATTTAATTCATTGTAGCGCCAATGTTGGTGATTGCACTTGGCCCTATGTGGGCCCTCTTAAAGGGCCTATGTAGAAATTGACCACTGGCTCTATGATGGGCCTTTACAGTTGGTCTATCTAGAAGTTAGTCTAACTAGAATATTGGGCCGTGAGTTTGTTTGGGTTTGTTTGGGTGCGTGATAAATATTCAACCTATATCGGGCCAAGATTGGCCCGAGATTGGTACTTATGGATACATATTTCATGGAATAACCTTGAAATAAATTGTGATTTGCGTATATGACAGGCTTCAAAATTGGCATATTTTACTTACTTATGTTGGTTATTTACAAATGCCAATAATAGGTCAAGACTTGATTACAAAAACTGAACTACAAAATATAGACGATTAATATATGACGTGCCAGTTATTTCCCTATTCTGGCACAATATACAGATAATGAATAACCCAAGGCTTAAATAAAATAAAAGCAGGTATGGTCTGACCCACTTAACCAATAAAGGGCTTAGATTAATTAAATGTAATTTCCAGTATTTTAGCATTGCCAGTTTTGAAATGAGCGAATTTCGATGAACTATCACGGCTGTTTATTGGTTTTAACAGATGGGCCCGGATAGGTTTCAGTAATGGGCTGATAATGTGCCAGTTCTCAATTTATAACGGAACAATAATGGGCCAATGTAATTGGCAATACCTCAGCATCACCAGTTTAAAAATTGGCAAATATTGTTTATCTTTCATGACTGTTTAATGAATTTAAAAGATGGGCCATGATAGGTTTTAACTATGGGCCGATATTGTGTCGGTTTTCAATTTAGAACGAGACAATACTGTAATAGCCAATGTAATAGCCAGTATTTTAGGATTGCCAGTTTTAGGATTCGTAAATTTAGTTTAACTATCACTGCTGTTTATTGGTTTTGAAAGATGGGCCAGGATAATCTTTAGTAATGGGCCGATATTGTGCCGGTTCTCAATTTATAACGGGACAATAATGGGTCAATGTGATTGCTTGTATTTTAGCATTACCAGTTTTTAAATTGGCAAATATAGTTCAACCATCATGGCTATTTATTGGTTTTAAACGATGGGCCGATATTGTGCCGGTTTTCAATTTATAACGGAACAATATTGGGCCAATGGAATTGTCAGTATTTTAGTATCCCCAGCTTTTAAATTGGCAAATTTAGTTTAACTATCACGGCTGTTTATTAGTTTTTAAGAGATAGGCCAGGACAGGCTTTAGGGATGGGCCGATATTGTACCAGTTTTCAGTTTAGAGCGGAACAGTAATGGGCCAATATTATTTCTCTTTTGTTGGCTTATACGATGGTCCCAATATTGGCCTGATCGTAACATTGGGCAACTCATGGCAACCTCTACATGGGCACCACATTAAACCATCAGTGTGTATTGTTGGTGGTATATGGGTATTGCCCGATTATATGTGTGCTTGCGTACACATTCATAGCCCTTGTGCGCGCATCAAGATTGTGCGAGAACAACTAGCGCTGCGAGTGGCAGAGCAGGACACTACAAACAGCGGACGATTCGCGTAGCAAAAATTCCAAAAGATGCGTAGTATTTTTATATACGGTAAGGGATAGGAGGTGCCAGCCCCTTGGGCACGAATGATAAAGTGTGGTTATGTGACTACGTGTAGTTCTAACGAGCGATTGGCTCATGGCTGGCTAAGCAACTAGAGTTACAGATGGCCTTGCGAATGCAAAAATACTCAAGTAGGTATCTCGCCATGACATAGCCAGCTAACTGCGGCTGTGCACCCCTTGGCTGGTCACTGCTCAGCCGATCTTGGTCACAAATGACAAAGTGTGGTTATGTGACTACGTGTAGTTCCATCGAGCGACTGGCTCATGGTTGGTTAAGCAACATGAGTTACATATAACGTTGCAAAAGAAAAAAATCCTCAAGTCGGCATCTCGCGATGACCTAGCCAACACTTCCCAACTGCGGCCGCACTAGCCGGAATAAATGATCGGACAAACACAATTTAAGGTTATGTGATTCAATGCGATTATCGCTCTCAATGCGAACACAATTGACTCATTGATCCGATAATGTTATTTACATTTGTCGATCCACCCATTTTTCGTCACAATTCATCACCCAGAGGTCCCGGGATCGAAACCACGTTACGGTGTAAGCATTTGTCTAAGATAATTTAAAATCAAACCATTAATATACTTACAGCGCAAATATCATAACCCTAATTAATTCACAATGAAGAATATAGGAAAAGGGCCCAATGATGTAAATAATGGGCAAAAAAATCACGAAAATATATATGTAGCCGCATTTTTTTTTATCTAATCGCCACGTAATCTTTTGTTCCCAGTCGCTATCCGAAAAAAATAGGTCATGGCTAGGTGATAAATATAATTCAGCCGTGAGATATGTATTTCTATCTAGTCACCATCTAATTTTTTGTATTCAGTCACTAGAGGACCGAAGCGTTACAAGGCTGGGTAGTCAATAGCTAAGACGGCTACCTAATGGCAATTCGAAACATCACTTTACTAGCTTGTGGCTAGGCAGTGATGAGTTACGTTTCCTACTCGGGCTGTGGGAAAAGTGAATGAACGACTATTACGGATTACAGATACTCTCTAAATGGACTCGAACGTAGTTACAGTTCGCCCATTGACTTATCAAGATTTGCAATTCTTTCTCGTGCTTTCTCGTTTGCTTAACTTTTTCTTCGCTCACTCGACGATTTTCCTGTGTATGCACGAGCACATCGTACACGTGTGTTTGTGATGCACATAAGTGTGCATACCTCTGCAGCTGAGTCTGAGCCAAGCCGCAAAAAACGAGAATGGGAAAGAGGATCGTAAAAAATTAATGAGCTCAATGGAGTAGTCCTGTTACAGTGCCAAGTGGCACCTGTTAAAATGCATTAGGCCGCCCGTATATACCTCGTCTGTACGTGAACCCTCTCTAAGAAGGCGATTAAATATTGGCGCGAAATACTGCAGACAAGTACGTTCGTACATAAGACACACCTCTCAAAAATGATGTTAAGGGATCATCACAATGTAAAATTTTCGAAATTGTTTTTTTTCTTCTTTATCCGATAGTATGGACAGTTGTGAACATGCTGTTCATGTACTTACATAAACGTAAGTAGACATTTTATATGAAAATGTGATAATGCCTTGAACAATTTCTAAGTGAATCAGTTGAAAATAACGTAGAAGCAGATTTGTAGAAACAATGCAATTATTATGCAAGTTTTTATTCGTAAATACGAAATGCTAAAAACATTTCTATTAGCCATCCTCTAGACAGGTTTGAGCAGTTCATATTCTTGACCGTTGGACGTGCTGTATCCCAAAACGGAGCCAATATGTTGCTGCATTCGTCAACCCAAGCCAAGGACGTCAATGAGCGACGAAGAGGAATATACAAGACAGTTGGTTTTTTTCTATAGGCGCAAACATGCTGGCCTTAATTTGCATAGTATGGACGCATACTTGCTAATCTTAATTTACATATCTTAATTTGCATAGTTTGCGACAACAAAACGAATATTATTACTGCAGATAAACTGTTCCTTTATTCAAATGGTATTGCAACCTACGTGGTTCTGAAGTTCTTATCATTGGAATGCAACGAACATTATTTTTTCGATTTTTTTTCTCGTTGTTTGTTACTATATAAAAATTTTTTTTGCAGATTTCAGTCAAGAGGTTAGACGACTTTAAAAATTTAATGAAATCGATAGTCGCTTGAGGCAACTTAAATTGAAGAGGAAGGTCTAACACGTGGTGCAGGAATCGAAGATCGAAGGTAAACTTATGCTTACAACGATAGAATTGCTAGGAAAACTTTGAACGCGTTTTTCTCGAAACGATGTTTTTCAAAACGGTGTACGCGATTTCGCGACATCCAATGAACGGATTGACTTGAAATTTGGCACCCTGCTTCAGTGTAATAATAGTTTAGTCGTGACCGACGTTTTCCTTCTTAACATTTTTCTTTCATTAGTTATCAACAATTATGTCGATGTTCCTCGAAAAATCGAAAAAAAAATTCAACTTTTTTTAAAATTGCAACATGATAACGAAAAAAAGCTCGGTCAAGGCTAAACCAATGTTATGTATATTTTTTTTTAACTTGTTTTTTTCGTTTCAGACAAACCGAGTGGCCAAAATCAAGTACACCGTTGAGCCCGCCACGTTCAAAGGTCCTTCACGACATTTTTTACGACTTCTTCTATCATTAATATGTTTAAAGGAAATTTGGTACACAACTTTGTCAATGTACATACAAATCAATGTCCATACGATTTTTCAATCATCTTTCTTGTTTCTTTAAAATTGATTTTATATCATAAGTAGCCTAACCCCTTAATGGAAAATACTATAACAAAAAGAATTGCATGATCTCGACGTAACCCATTTTCCGTTGCTCCGATTGTAATATTTGAATCTACGAAAAGATTGATAAAATAAATAGTTGATAAAATTGGCGTTAATAAATAATATTAACAAATAGCACACCTTGTTTTGTAATGGATAACAGTATGACGATGGACTGGCATACCTAACATCTTCCTTATCGCTTCAACATTTTTTTGTTGTAAATAACCCTGATTTTCGGATTATCGCAGTAGCCTAACCTCTTAACCGAGTTAACTGAAGTTTAATGGGCCTTCTCACTTTAGACGCGAAAAAAGGCTATTTTCATGAATTTTTTTTGATACGTTTATATTATAGTTATTGATATAAAAATTGTTACACTTAATAAATACACTTTCAAAATACATTAATTTTTTTATTTTATTGATCTAAGTCACTATTTATAGACGAAAATGGTAGTTAAAAAAGTGTCCCATAAAAAATTGTAGTTCTGTGCTGTTGATGAAATCTCAGAGATGGATCATCCGAAACAAAAAAATCGAACGGTTTTGGATTCAGTATGTGAAATAGCTATAGCGCATATCATACGATTTTTTATATATGCAAAAATAACAAAATAGCAAACATTTTTCGAAAAAAACAATAAAAACGTGTTTTTTAACCGTTTTTGGCAAAATAAATAGAAAATATCAAAATTTAAAAATCCTCGATATGCGGTTTAGCTATAGTTGTAAATTATATGTGGTTAAAATTTCATAAGGATCGGTTCAGTAGTTTCGAAGATTTTACCAACAATCCGTCGGAAAACGTTGTTTCGAGAAAAACGCGTTTAAAGTTTGTTTGAGTTACATAAATACATACAAATTTTTTTAAATGTACTTCGAAAGTGTATTTATCAAGTGTAACAACTTTTATATCAATATCTATAATATAAACCTATCAAAAAAACTCATGAAAATAGCCTTTTTTTAGCGTCTAAAGTTAGAAGACCCCTCAAGGGCGAAGGGCCTATGGGCACCATGCTCAGCGCACTAAACTCGGGTTAACTCGAATTGTGGGATCGGAACTCACTGCTTAGGCACATATATTCCATGTATAGATTGACCGTTGGGCCTGGGACGGGCCTTCACAGTTAGCCTTTCTAGAATATTGGGCCGTGAGTATTTACCAACGAGGTGCCTTTGTAGAAATGATAAGAACGGCCCGAAATCGGCCAACAGAGCCAACAATTATTGGGCCAATGATTTAATTCATTGTAGCGCCAATGTTAGTGATTGCACTTGGCCCTATGTGGGCCCTCTTAAAAGGCCTATGTAGAAATTGACCACTGGCTCTATGATGGGCCTTTACAGTTGGTCTATCTAGAAGTTATTGGTCTATCTAGAATATTGGGCCGTGAGTTTGTTTGGGTTTGTTTGGGTGCGTGATAAATATTCAACCTATATCGGGCCAAGATTGGCCCGAGATTGGTACTTATGGATACATATTTTATGGAATAACCTTGAAATAAATTGTGATTTGTGTATATGACAGGTTTCAAAATTTGCATATTTCACTTACTTATGTTGGTTATTTACAAATGCCAATAACAGGCCAAGACTTGATTACAAAAACTGAACTACAAAATATAGACGATTAATATATGATGTGCCAGTTATTTGCCTATTCTGGCACAATATACAGATAATGAATAACCCAAGGCTTTAATAAAATAAAAGCAGGTATGGTCTGACCCACTTAGCCAATAAAGGGCTTAGATTAATTAAATGTAATTTCCAGTATTTTAGCATTGCCAGTTTGAAAAATGGCAAATTTCGGTGAACTATCACGGCTGTTTATTGGTTTAAACAGATGGGCCCGGATAGGTTTTAGTAATGGGCTGATAATGTGCCAGTTCTCAATTTATAACGGAACAATAATGGGCCAATGTAATAGGCAATACCTCAGCATCACCAGTTTAAAAATTGGCAAGTATGGTTTATCTTTCATGACTGTTCAATGAATTTAAAACATGGGCCATGATAGGTTTTAACTATGGACCGATATTGCGTCGGTTTTAAATTTAGAACGAGACAATAATGAGCCAATGTAATAGCCAGTATTTTAGGATTGACAGCTTTAGGATTCGCAAATTTAGTTTAACTATCACTGCTGTTTATTGGTTTTGACAGATGGGCCAGGATAATTTTTAGTAATGGGCCGATATTGTGCCGGTTCTCAATTTATAACGGAACAATATTGGGCCAATGGAATTGTCAGTATTTTAGTATCCCCAGTTTTGACATTGGCAAATTTAGTTTAACTATCACGGCTGTTTATTAGTTTTTAAAGATGGGCCAGGACAGGCTTTAGGGATGGGCCGATATTGTACCAGTTTTCAGTTTAGAGCGGAACAGTAATGGGCCAATATTATTTCTCTTTTGTTGGCTTATACGATGGTCCCAATATTGGCCTGATCGTAACATTGGGCAACTCATGGCAACCTCTACATGGGATGGAAGCAGGGTAGAAATACATCCGTGGCATTGTGGCATTTAAAAGTGTCATGTTCTGTAACTCGCGTCAGTGTGCCTGTACCGGTGGTCAATGTATATATGATATGCACACAATACTAATTCAGGCAGTGAAAGTAAACATCACGTGGAAACGCGTCATCATAACTTCGCTACTTTTATAACAGATTTTGCTTTTATAAGTTCCACTTCTCATTGACGCTGAATTTTGAATGTACTTTTCCCCCTCATTTCAAAATGTCAGCTAACCATTGCGTCTACTGTGAACTTCTTGGTTTCACAATTTGCAGCGTAATGTATTTCGTCTATTAAAAGTGTCAACGTCATTGTGCAATTGTGAGGAGTTTCGCTGACAGCTCAAAATAAGCATGAATCGAGATGAGGAAAGTCAGCTGAACCCTTTCCTATCACTCCCCACCCGCACTTCGCTCATCCAACGTAACGTCCGTTGCGTCCACATCCATCTTCAGGTTGTTATGGGGTTAAGTCAACATGGTACCACCGAGCTGAATTTTTTTCTGGACATTTATAACCTCTTTGCTGATCATCCTGTGCAGTTTGAATACGATCGACAGTACCGTTGTTTAGAAAAACCATCGGCAACTCGACGTATTTCGTGGACTAATTACATTACGCTTATGGAAAACTCCCGATCATTTTTCAGTACATTATTAATATCTGCTAAGTGAATGTTACCACGGAGCTGAAAAATAGGGACGTTTTGACTAATTATCGGACTAACCCTTGGTACCGTAAAAATGACGATTTACAATACCGTTATAAAATCATTAATGTTATTGTAATTGTTAAATGTAATGTAATTATTAAAATGTAATTATTAAAATGATTAATTTTTTTGATAGCGAATTTGCGCGAAAATCAAGCACACAAAATATTAGACTGTGCAATTATGGCAACGTCGTACTCCTCGGTCAGGATAATTAACAACGAATATTATTGGTACTTATTCTCTTAATTAGTAATAATTACTTAATTTAAATTTGATAACTATGTTCAGAAATTATACATTTCTAGACATTTCTAGGCAAAGACAAAATAACGCGGATTTCTTTCCATACATAACTTTTTTTTAGAATATCGGAAAATTATTAAATTTTTTTATTTCTTTGAGATTATAGACAGCTTTAGTACACACTTTTGCTTTCCATCGGAATTTTATTTACTCGGACCGATATTCATTTTTGGCAAGCTCCTTGGACCGATATTGAGGTTACGAACGGGGCGCATATGTCTCTAACTTCTCGACACTTCTGCCAACCCGGGCATTATGATCACGATTTACGACGTTGCCAATTCGCTTTGCGTTAATTGAGCGAGAAAAAGTTATAGAAAATAATTATACTATGTAATGAAAACACTTAATGTAATCACCGAATCTTCAAAAATGCATATTTTTACAAATTGATGTAGAAAAAGAGTTCGAAAACGCACGTTTAATATGACGATTATTTGAAAGCTAACAATTGGTAACACTCAATCGGCTCCGTGCACAGGCATAGGGCGCTAGCCCTCGTATACCCCCGACGGCTAAATCCCATAACAACCTCAAAGGAGGTTTCTACTTTGTTGGGCCAAAAAAAATATTGTTTTTTACTGTATCCGGAACTTTTGGAACAAGAGGAAGTTGTACTCTACGTACACCATGTAAAAAATTGCCTTTTTCACGCATTGATCCCTTTCTGATTTTTTTCCGCCATGTTAAATGTCAATTACAATATTATACTGAGAATACCACATTTTAGAAGGTTCAAACTAACACCCTGAATTTTTATAAGCCATTTGGAACAATACAATCAACGTGGCAATCGTTTAAACATGGCTGGGGTCACACGGACCCCATGTGACCACGAAGTTACAGGCCGAGGGTGTGACCTCGAAGGGTAAATACATACTTTTTTTTCAAATGCCAAATAAATAATCTAGTAGACAGAAAAAAAAACTCGAAAAACATTTTTAGCTTATTCCACCCATTTAAAAAACTTTTCTACGGAATTCTAAAATGCTTTACTTTTGGCTTTGCCAAAAACCAATATTCTCGATCGGACGACAATGATGAGGCATATTTTTTTCCCCGTGGGCAAATTCCGAAGTGCTCTCTGCCTCTCAACCTCCACGCCAACTTAAAAAAAAACATTGAAATATATATATGTTTTCGGTCATCTTGATCAGGTCGCGCCTGTCGTTGTCCCATTGTGTGTAACGCAGACAACACTGGCCCAAGTGGCTAATAGCTCTCGGGCAGTTTCGGGAACGCCTCTACAGAATGCTTTTTCAGTACAATCATCCACAACGATGCGTATATCGCGCGATCGTTATTATCCTCCGCCGACATTGGATAAGGCAAAAACAATTTTTTTCCCGCTTTCTCATTCATCTTTCATTCGCTACGTGCGTCATTCCGCCGATTATCGGCAATGCTGAGGTGGTGTCGTATGATTTTTTTTCTCCCCTCCCGAAGGTGGACGATGTTCCAGTCATTTCCTACGGTTGTAAATATTTTATTCGGGAATTTCAGGCAGGTTAGCGTTGTGTCAAATCAGACCTGCCATTAATTAATTCGGCAAAAACGTGTTTCTTTTATTAATTTTTTTCAAATACATTTCTTCGACTTCACAGGTTTCATTCGAAATAGTCTTGCAACTGTGAAAACAGAATGAAAGAACCGTTTAAGAAGGGTGGCCCAGTTGAGTCAAGAGACGGTTTGTGAATTTTTTTTTCAATTAACCTCAAAAAAATGCATACGACGTATATATTTATTCTGTAGATGATAATTTTTTATAAAATGTATAATTCAAGAGCAAAATAATGCATTTTTATATTCTTATTGGAAGTTTAAATTCTTTATATTCTTATTGTAAGTTGGAAAAGCGGTATTCTAAATGCATAGAAGTAGAAGAAGATTATGTAGAAAAATAAAATATTTTGGTTTGAATTTTATTTTATTTTTATAGTGATTCCAAGAACTTTTTGATTCACCCTCATACATTAAGGGGAGATACACACCGAGGAGCCGGAAAAAAGGTCATTTTTGTGAATTTCTTCAAGGAAAACTATTTGAAATTTCGGATTGGGGTTTTAATTATCTAAAAGTATATACATTCAAAAATATGTTCAATTTGATTTATTTAAAAATATCAAAAATATACAAGGATATTGTATGATCCTTGGAGCGTCGTAAAAAATCTGCGAATACGGTACCCACTGGCGTTTCTTTAAAAATCATCTGGAAAAGAACCAAAAAGATTTTTAAATTAGATACTATAATCTACTACTTGTCATAGCCGATTTTGAAAATATCGATTTATGACAAAATGGCGGACGTTTGAACATAAATAGTGATTTTTGGGCCAAAAATTAGTTATTATTTTGCCTGTAAAACAAAAACTAAGTAACGGGAAAAAATCCTATGGCAAGTACTAGATAATGGTGTATAGAATAATCACAAAAAACCTCAAGGCAATCGGTTCGTTGGTTTTCGCGAAATTTTGGGTACCGATTTTAAAAACGGGGTTTTGAGAAAAACGCGTTTGAAAATTTGGGAATGAATAAATCATTAAATTTGTCAACTTACATAGAATCATCGATACCAGGCCCATAGTGTAGGTCTTCTACGGTCGACGGAATGTTCATAGCTTCTAAGTCCTCGACCTCGACCAACGAGGTGTATATCTCTCCTTAAACTATTTTTGATCTCTGGTGTTTGGTGGTGAAATTTTTTTTTAAATTCGTAAACACCGAATATAGTCTAGCCAATAACATATATATATTTTCAAATCTTGGATTGTGGCTAACGCTTCAACCTCCTTAAGGGGGTTACGTGGGTTTAAAAATTTCAAAAAAAACCATTTTTTTTAATTCTACTATTTAATATGTCTAGAATATTCTCCCAAAGTTTCAAGTCAATCGGGGTAAAACTCTAGGAGAGAGAGGGCCTTTGGGAATTCCCCCGTTGGGAAAGACCGGCGAGGAGTGACGCAGGTAGTCGCATTTGTCTCAAAACACTATTTTTGAAGTCGGTGGATACGAGTTCTCAAAAACCAATGTACCGATCTTATTGAAATTATTGCACACTTCAAAATAGCATTGATTAATGATGGAACGAAGGTTTTTTTTCGATTACAACTAATTTTACAAGGCTATACGTAGTGCAAATTGCACCAAAAATTGAACTATTTTGCATACAACTGTGCTAAAAGTTCAATTGCAATTTCTTAAAAAATCCATTGTTCAATCACGAGCTATACTTATCTACTAACAGAAAAAAATTGTTTTTTTTTTTAATTTCAGATAAAGCTATCATGAGTTATCCTGACCACCACGAGGACACTTTTTTTAGGGGTCTCCGGAAACCAGGTCCCACCGGCTGAATTTCCCAACTATTCTTCGCGATCTTCCCAGAAAAATTTCGGATGAATTTTTTTTCAAATATTGCAAACATTTTGAATAAAATAATTTATACATTATATATTTTTTAAATATAGAAAATACGCTTTTTGGCTTCGAAACCCACGTAACCCCTTAAATGTGAAAAATGTGTAACGAGCACGATTTTCGAGCCGCAAAAGGAAGTCGGTCTGGAAAAAATAATGCAAGCACGAGTGTCTGACAGAATGCCAGGACCTTGCACCTACCTATTATGTGCATGTCTTGCCGTGGAAGAAAAAGGTAGGAGAGTCTCGAATGTAAGAGCATTCTCGACTTTGTCCAAGCCGATGTTATCGCTGTCCTCCAAGACTGCTTATTCGATTCCAATATTTTATTCCGTTTAGCGAATGGGTGTAATCCACATATACCCGTAGGCGGAGTTAAACGAGTCGTGGACGTCTGTTGTAGGCATATAGTTGCCGTGCTTGTAACACTTGTAGCTCGTATTTACAGTACATCCGAGGGTTTATTCGTGATAAAAGTTCCAAACACAATATCTGCACCATAATACGGATATTAATTCATCGTCAGTTTACGGGAAATCCGCCAGGTAACGACGAACAAAGTTTATCCTCATAAGCATGTATAGCCTATACGGCTTGACGGCCTACAACCATCCTTTCATTATTCGAACCTTTGATATTCTCATTGTTTCCTATGAAATGGATATTTTCTCCGAAACACTGGTCGGCATTATATCGTACTTCTCACCGATGGGGTTTGCATCATTAAGAAGCTATACCAGTGTGAACGCTGAAAATTTGGGTGATTTTCGGGAATTTTTTGGAAGAAAAGTACTCAATAAAATGCTTCGTAAAATGAAGAATATATTTGGCTATATTTGACCTATATTACATAATTTTTTCATAGAAAAATATTGAGATCCAAGCGACTTATGCGCTGCCTTCGGAGGCCCAAAAAAAAGTTGCTCCACTGCTGACATGATTCCGGCCGATTGAGTAGCTGAAACCGAAAAAGGAAAAAATGTCGGTACACTGGAAGGTATTCCCTGTACAATGACGTAGGATTTTCGAAAAATATCAAAATCTAACAAAATGGCGTAGTTATGAAAAAAAGTATGTTTTCTTGCCTATAAAATGGTCGTTTTTTTCAATGCCAAATCGTCAATTTTCATCCAATCAAAAATATAGTACGTCATTGTAGAGTAAATATATTCAAGAGTACTCAGTTCAAATTTCAAATCAATCGGATAATTGCTCGTTGAGTTACAATGTCAGCAAATTTGAAAAATCTCATTTCGAGAAAAACGCGTTCAAAGATTTAACTATCGATATTTGCAAAATAAAATGATTAGAGATACGGCCTTGAAATGTTTACAGGATATTCTTAAAAGTGTAAACTGTCGAAAAAGGCAAACAAATCGTCTTTTTTAAAGTGTCACACTGGTATAGCCATCAAATGCAACGAAAATATATTTTTCTCCCTTTGCCCAATTTTTTTTGCCACATTTAGGCGCTGCAAGTCCCTCAGACGTTTTGAGGGAGACTGCCAGTCTAGAGCCCGGAAAAAGGTGAATTTCGACAATTTTTTATGGTTACCCACTTGATGGAATAAAAATTCCTTTTGTGGCCTTTATTCTACATATCTTCAAGTATCTTTACAATTTTTTTGACAAGATTTTGTAACAAAATGTCAACGCTGAGGCTGGATAACGTGTCTTGGAAACCATGAGCTGCGCCATTCGTGGTAACATACTTTGCAACATCTTCTCAGCCGGTATGCTGGCGTCTTGCCATTTTTTAAACTCGTAAAAAAGTATTCCGAAGCAGTGATCAAGTGTAACCGAGAGCCTCAAAGGGCTTTACGGGGGTCATGACCACCAGCTAGATAAACGCACTATGGATAAGGACATGATCCCACATAACCATTTTTTCTCATTATTTTGTCATTACATCCTTAGAACAATGAAAATACTCCGGTGGCCCTCGAAGAGCCATGTAAATATGACGTTGCAGTCAACCTATTAACCCTCCAAAATACATGGGGTCAAGAGGACCCCACGCGCGACTTTGAGCCAAAATTACTATAAGTTGTAGCTGGCCAAGGGAGCTCTGGCGTGCCGTGTAAGGGTGGTTTGGGGTGTCCTTTGTAAGTACCGATTAGGGTCGGACGATTCGCGACAGCAGTTTTGTCATATGAAGTTGAAGTTTGCATCGTTGCAACGCAACGAAAATAGTTTTTTTTTATTTCCCAAATTTCCTTTGCCAGATTTGTGCTATGAAAATAGAGCTAACTTTTTCTGATTCTTATTCAGCAATCTACAACCTCATGGTGTTGAAGTTTGCATCGTTGGAACGCAACGAAAGTTCCGTTTTACATTTTATTTTCCATATTTTTATCATCATAGGCGATGTTTTTTTATAGATATATATAATGTGGATCGCAAAATAAATATCTTAAAAAATGGTTGAAGGACTTTTGTAAGCGAAATCTGCCAAAAGAAATCAAATTCGTTGCACTCCAACGATGCAAACTTCAGCATCGTACCTAAATCTGCAAAAAATCACTCTGGATAATAATGAAAATGAGAATCTTCGTTGAATTCCAACGATGCAAACGATCCATTTCGTCGTGGTAGTCGATTAAAAAAACGGGCGGACACCGGGGTCGTTTTGACCCCATGTGACCTGCACGTATATTTTTTTCGTAAAAAGTGGTATTTTTTTTCTGCGTGGAATCACTCTACGTAATGTAAGTATGAATATGAGAACGGTAAAAAAATGCTATCAAGTTTCGATCTGTGTCGACTGTGGGGGTACAAACTTGATTTATAAACGATTTTAAAATATTATGTATTTTTTTTTACATCTTACATATACATTGTGTTTACACTATGATCTCATCATTTTTCGAGCCGCTGTTGCGAATAAATTACTCATTTTTTACGATTATCGTTTTTTTTACACCGAAATGGGCCCTCTTTAAAAGCCCAAATAAATACCTCTTTTCCAACGCCCACTATGAAGCTATTTTTTTCCCTAAACTATCATACCTGAAGAGTACGACACTAAATTTTTTTAAATTATAAATTGCATGATTTATAATTGTGTAAGTAAAAAATGGAATTTTTCACGCATTGATCCTTTCATGATTTTTTACCGCCATTTTAAATGTCGATTACAATATTATACTGAGAATACCACATTTTAGAAGGTTCAAACTAACACCCTGAATTGTTATAAGCCATTTGGAACAATACAATCAACGTGGCAATCGTTTAAACATGGCTGGGGTCACACGGACCCCATGTGACCACGAAGTTACAGGCTGAGGGTGTGAGCTCGATGGGTTAATATAAATATCCTAGTGATTATTGTTCTATGGTTCTCTTCATATTTGTTCTTTGCTTAAGTCGTAATTTCAATCTCAAGAACATCCTCTCTCTCGCCTATATTGACAACCACGCTTGAACATTTTTTTCGTTCATTGAACTGAATCCTAGGGAAGATTACGATATCTCTGGCGCTTCAATTTGACCATTGGATTACAAAATATAGCCGAAAAAGATACGAAAAACAAGAATAGCTTTTTTCGTTTTGAGCCTTAGTTTTGGATTACAGCGCTTCGAAGAGAAAAAAATGTATTTTTCCGATTTTCGATGTAAATCGAATGTTCCACGTGTTTCACATTGTTTCGTCGTACTTTGTCGTTGATTCAACGAAGTTGGCTGCAGATCATTAGCGTTATCCAAAATACACCACGTGGATGTTGTTTGGGTTTGTTTGGATTTGTTGGGTCTCTTCTTTCTCCAAAAAATAAAAATAAATTCCCTTCGCTTAGTTAGAGGGAGCGGGCAATCGCTAATTACGCGTTAATCCCTCGGGTGAACGGAGAAGTGCTCTCGGGCTTCTCTCACTCCTGCTTTCTCCATTTCTCTCGCTTCCCACATTCATCAGGCCGCATCGGGCGTATCATAATTAATAATTCGTAAAGATAAGATAAGATAAGATAAGTAAAAGATAATTCGTAAAATGTCCGGTATCTTCTAAAGGAAGCCCAAATCGCGATTTTGTTATTCTTAAAAAAGTGTTTCTTTTGGGCCAAATATGAATAATCCACGGTCAAATTAAGGCGCCAGAGATATCGTAACCGTGTCGAATCCTAATATTTTCATGGAACAGAAAATATATAAATTTCAAATACCGAGCATTAATTATTATTTGCCCGTTTCAATAAAGGATATCTAGAGAAATAAATGTCAGCACGTGTTTTCCGGAAACTGTCTACGGATTCATCGAGCTAATCGTGGCACATAAATATTAAGTCTGCGGGCGCACAGTGGTTCCAAACGCCGAAAAGCTGGCCAAAAATAGGGAAAATCGCGTTACTAAATATAGGACTTTTTTGTGTGCCGTATGTTAGGTTGGTACCTGTACTTTAAGAACGCAGCATTACCAATGTCAATAATACACACTTGTTGGCAACGAGGCGTCGTGAAGTTAAGGTTAAATTTCGTGAATGTCACGTGTTTTCTGACTTAAACATTTAATTTAGACAAGTTAGTGTTAATTATTCATGGTGAAGTGAATTGTTTCGAAGAGAGGGATATCTGAGGTTAGTAAAATACGTTTTGTTTGAAATTTTAAGTGCTTGTACATTGTTTATATATTATTGTTTGTAAATCACAAAATTTCGTCATTTTTATGCCACTTTTACTTTCTCATTTTCTCGAAAGTCCCGCTAGATCCCGGGCTGAAATTAATTGCATATGGTAAGGGCATCATAGCACTAAATTATGACGCCAATAACTTTTGCCCGAATTTGCCCGAAATTGAGAACATGCAATTTGAAAATTTACTTAAAAAAATGGCTAAAAATATGATTTTTACGTTATATGAAGCCCAATATCGTCAAAAAAAATTTGTTTAAGTTATTTAACGTTGAATATACATACTACCAATGATTTTGACATTATAAACAATGCATTTGTTATAAACAATAAATTATTTTTTTCAAAAAACTTAATTAAATTTTTTTTCCAAGTTGATTAAATGTCAAATTCTGATTCAGCGACGTCGAAAACCCCTTAATCAACAGGTTTTATCATTTACAATTATAATCTTTTTTTTTGGTCCGCCATCTTGTTTTTGACTTTGTTTTGCATTTTTTTATGAAACTGATGTCAAATTTCGATTTAGCGACCTCAAAAACTCCTTATAACATCATTTTTTATTGTTTAAAGTTGATATAAAATTTTTTTTGGTCCGCCATCTTGTTTTTGACTTTCTGACTCATTTTTTTCGAAAAACTAACATCAGATTCGAATTCAGCGACCCCCAAAACCTATATATACCCACCACCATTCGCTTTTTCGATGATTTCGATTTTTGGCTAGCTTTTCGGCGTTTGGAACCACTGTAGGGCGCCTAGTATTGCAAAATAAACCAATATTTTTCAAACGATCACCCTGCTTACTTTTTGGACTCATATTCCCCGCGTCCACGCGCAGCATGAAGCAATCGCAGAACACACGAACGTGATGTCGAAGGCTCATAGCAAAGACTTCGCGCAGGAAAAAAAACAGGTGCCGATTAATCGTTCCACGTATGTGACCAAATGGATTTCCAGAGATCATGATTCATTCGCCACAATGAGCTGGTCTCTTGACAATTATCTTGTAATGTGCGCAGTAAGAACAGCAAAAACTGGATTAGTGTAGTCTCGTTTTAAAATTATTCAACGTATTCATCGACGTACCGTCCCACTTGACCTTCTGTGGCGGGCGGTAGGTGCAGGGAATAAACTTGAACAACAATTTATTGTTCTAGTTTATTATAATGTTGCTAATGTTGATTGGAATGTTCCTCAAGTTGATTTCGATCTCAATGACAATTATGACACTCATTAAATGCCAATAATAGCACCCTAGGTACTTGATATTTTCATGTAAATTTTTTTCTTAAGGGAGGACACCACTGTAGCTCCCCATTTTCGACCGTTTTCGTTTGATTTTTTTTTAAGAATGGGATCAAATACATGGTGAAAAGAGCTTTTAGGTTTTATTAGGTATATTTTGAAGTATGTCAAAAAAAATTACTTGTCAAATGTATACAAAATGGCGGCGCACGAGTCACTACAGCCCTACTGTTTTTCAGCCGACTCTCTCCGCGGCACGCAGTAGAACTGTCGTAAATTTAGTCCCGGAACTAAGAGTGAAATATTTTCCTTAATTATATTATTTTTAGCAGTCACGTACGGGGGGAATAAAAAAAAATAATTAAAAGAAAAATAGTGACAAGTTTTTTAAAAAGTTTGTTTTTTCGACCATAATTGTCATCTCAAAAGTGATATATTTTCTACAATTTTCGATTCATCGAAAAACGCGCTTGTACTTGACTGTTAAAGCAATCTAAGAAGCTACACTTTAAATTTCAAGTCGATTAGACGGATATTGTTCGAGTTCTGCTGCCTTAATAACGATGACTATTTGGTTATAAAAAATCGTTGTTTTTCATTTAATTCCATGTATAATGCATAAAATATTACATTTTTTATCAAAATGATTCCAAAGTCCCCCTTAATTTTTTACATAAGTTGCATTTCAAAGCCCCTTAAAGTGTCAAAGTAGCCCCACACTCGGGGCTACTTTGACACTTTGAGGGGATATACCAGTGTGGACGCTGAAAATTTGGGTGATTTTCGAGAATTTTTTGGAAGAAAAGTATTCAATTAAATGGTTGGGAAAATTGAGAATATATTTTGCTATATTTGACCTATATTGCATAATTTTTTCAAAGATAAATATTGAGAATCAAGCGACTTATGCGCTGCCTTCGGATGCGCCAAAAAAAAAGTTCCTCCACTGCTGACATGATTCGCATTTCGAGAAAAATGCGTTTGAAGATTTAACTATCGATTTTTGCAAGATAAAATGATATTTACCATAAAAACTGCTAATCAGCTATACCTGGCCCATACAATAGACTGTCGAAATAAGCAAAAAAAATCGATTTTTTGCAAGTGTCACACTGGTATAGCCCCTTAAAAAATGTATACATCAAATTGTGAGGAGGTGGTGGAGCTCGACTTTCTTATAAATTTGATAGCCGAAGGACACACTGCTCAATTGCAGCAAGAAAAGTTGGTATCTAGGATGTTAAAAAAAAGTTACCTACAAAAAACTTCCAAAACCTGTTGAAAGTAGCCCCGTTTTGCGGTACCTTTCGAGCCCACGACTGTATCCGCTTTGCCCTCCGGATTCGAAGTTTCTACCGACTGCTTTTGATTAAACGGATTTTTTAGCGCACCGTTCCAGCAACGAGACAAAATATTCCGAAATATTTCATTCGGCACGATTTCACGCGTCCTTGTTGAAAATTTTCGAGAATATTCGTGCGCGCCCACCGTTTGATTGTGGCCTTCGTAACTTTCAAATGTTCTACGTAATCAAACGACGTTCCTAATAAATGAAGAGTCTTCGTTTGTGGCCTTGGCCGGGCAGGGTCATCGGTAATTTTTCCCGAATGAAAATATCACACGTGAATGTCCGAGGTATCACCTTGAAAGCACGACCTCGAAAAAAAATATCTCGAAGCGATCACCGAGCTCAGCAGGTCGAGGATAATCCTCCCATATTCGCATCAACGAGGAAGTTGTTCAAAGATTTACGACTGCCCGTTGTTCCCCTCTGGGCCGCGCGCACAAGTCTCACTCAATAGTATTCAGGAGTGTCCAGATGAATGTAGTTTATCGTTACGGCCCTACAAACACCGTAATACAAGAGGAGACAGGGGACAAAATTGCTCCCGTCCGATGCTTTTATACTAAAGACCCAATTAATCTACCTCGAAGTATCCGACCTCGCGGATAAGCCATTTTTTTTACTGCATGAAACGGGGACGGAAGAATCTGCTAAATCTCCATCGCGATGTCTAACTCATACCGAATTTTTTCACATATGGCATTGTCGATTGTGTTGAAGTTGGCATCATTAGAGTGCAACAAAAATTCATTCTTTTTCATTGTTACATTTTTGCCCTTTAAGGCTGCGCAAATAACTCACTGCCATATGTCAAACCCAAACAAACATTTGTCAAGACCTCAACTCGCAAAAAAGGCTTTCGTGATTATAAAAATAAAGAAATGAAAAACGAACGAAAAACATCGTTGGCTTCCAGCGATGCAAACCTCAACTGCCCTTTCAGCCTGCGAAAAGAACTCACTGTCATATGTCAAACCCAAACAAACATTTGTCAAGACCTCAATTCGCAAAAAAGGCTTTCGTGATTATAAAAATAAAGAAATGAAAAACGAACGAAAAACATCGTTGGCTTCCAGCGATGCAAACCTCAACTGCCCTTTCAGCCTGCGAAAAGAACTCACTGTCATATGTCAAACCCAAACAAACATTTGTCAAGACCTCGATTCGCAAAAAAAGGTTTCGTGATTATACAAATAAAGAAATGACCAATGAACGAAAAACATCGTTGGCTTCCAGGGATGCAAACTGTCATATGTCAAATGTGTCAAACATTTATCAACACCTCAATTCGCAAAAAAGGCTTTCGTGATGATAAAAGTAAAGAAATGAAAAATGAACGAAAAACATCGTTGGCTTCCAGCGATGCAAACTTCAACTGCCCTTTAAGGCTGCGCAAATAGCTCACTGTCATATGTCAAATATGTCAAGCATTCGTCAAAACCTCGTTTGCAAAAAAAGGCTTTCGTGATTATAAAATAAAGAAATGAATAAAGAACGAGAAACATCGTTGGCTTCCAGCGATGCAAACTTCAACTGCCCTTTGAGGCTGCGCAAATAACTCACTGTTATTTGCACAGCAAATTATATTTGACAAATATGTCAAACATTTGTCAAGACCTCGTTTAAAAAAAAAAGCTTTCGTTATTATAAAAGTCAAGAAATGAGAAATGAACGAAAAACATCGTTGGCTTCCAGCGATGCAAACTTCAACTGCCCTTTGAGGCTGCGCAAATAACTCACTGTCATATGTCAAATATGTCAATCAAATTCCAAGACCTCAATTTACAATAAAAGGCTTTCATGATTATAAACATAAAGAAATGAAAAATGAACGATAAACATCGTTGGCTTCCAGCGATGCAAACTTCAACTGCTCTTTGAGGCTGCGCAAATAACTCACTGTCATTTGTCAAATGTGTCAAACATTTGTCAACACCTCAATTTGCAAGAAAAGGCTGTCGTGATTAGAGAAATAAAGAAATGGAAAATGAACAAGAAACATCGTTGGCTTCCAACGATGCCAACTTCAACGTCAACATCGCGGTAAATCTGCAGGAGACAGGAGTCTGTTAGGAATAAAATTAACAATGATTTCCTAGCCTACAGTTTTCTGGATCGTTTCCAGTGAAGAATTTGTGCTTTTTTACCATGAAACTTTTCCTTCAATCTTAATAAGAAGGCGCATACACCAAGTATCTATCTCCTTCGATCTCATCTATCCACAATCTTCTATCTCTGTAGCACTTATGAGTCAAGTGTTGGGGATGCAACTTCCGCTCGACTTACACGTGAAGATACAACGTATACGTAATCGCGTGTGGTATAATGAAGATTCAGAAAATGATGAGATTGAAGTCTGCATGGTTGAAATGCAACGAAAATTACTGTTTTTCAATTGCTCGAATTTCCTTTGGCGAATCTCCGTTAAGAAAAACCCTCAATTGTTTTTTAAGCCCTTTATTTAGGTATTTATCATTTAAATCTGTGAGAAATTATTTTGTAAAATAATAAAAATGAGGAAGTAAAGGTATAAAAAAAATTCGTTGCACTCCAACGATGGAAAATGGATTCAAGACTATAGAAAATGAACATACATCAGGAAATCATTGGACATGTTTGTTTCTAAGAGAGGCCCTTCTATCGCAATTTTACTGCAGTTTTGTACGAGGATTGAACTGCTTTGTTGCGAATACAGTTTTGCGTTGTTGAATTCAATTTTTTTTTTGTACGCCCCCTTTACGATGGACAAGATGGGTTTTTCTTCTAAATGTTCACAAAGGTTTAGTTTGCATTAATCCGTTGTTAGAAATGGTTTATCTTCGTGCTAAATAGCCAAAAAAATTACATCACCCGTAGCGTGAACGTCTTGCCCATCCAACCGCACGTAGAACTATATACATTCAACTGTTTTTTATCTCTGATGTTTGATAGTGAAAAAAATCCAAAAAATTCGTCAAGACTCAGTATAGTCTAGACAATATCATATATTTTTTTCAAATTTAATCTTGACTTGTAGCTAACGCTCCAACCGCCTTAACTCAAAGTTTATCAGCATCCTCAAAAAGCCTATTTTTTCGGCCTCTAGAGTGGCCTAACGCCTTAAATATTTCCCAACGTTAAAAATTTCGCTCGTGATCGAGTGCGAGGGAATTTATTTAAAAACCGAACAAGTTCGAAGACCCATGAAATACGAAGACATTTTATGTCACCAAACCCCCGAAGGTAGACAGCGTTCCTCGACGCTTCTGATTTACATTTGTGGCGATTTTCCAAGGCCTCGAATTCATTCGCTTTTCGTGCCACGGGTGAGAGGCTTCTAACGACATTTTGATTGAACACTTCCTTATCGCGTGGATTTTTATTGCAAGGTAACGACGTGAGGGGAGAGCATTGACCTCTGACGTCCTGAAACAATTGTTGCAATTGGTTTGCGCTCTATACGAGGCAGCGTTTGAAAGTATCCGTGAGTGCGAGTGCTTCGTTGAAGTTCGCCATTGTTTTGAATGTCGCGAAAAGGTCTCCCTGTGTGAAAACGAAAGAGACACGATGGGGCGGCTGATTTATAGCTGACGTTAGAAGCGACACGAGGGATGACCAAATGGCCGCGAGAAATAAAGGGGTTGTCGGAGGAACCCTTCGCGTGTTCCCCTTGCAATAGTGCATCGAGGGAACTAAGGTGGGAGCGTGGTGATTCGAAGTGTCATGTCCGAGTATAAGAGGGAATGCAACGGCAACGAGGCGCCTGATGGGAAGCTCCGCGAGTTTTCGTGCAACCATGTGCTGTAATCAATAACCCGTTGCTCTCCTCCGTGCGTATCCCGCAAATATTTCGCCGAAAGGTGGCGTTAAGGGATCTTCTCACTTTAGACGCTTAAGGTAGTTCCTCTGCGAAAATCTCAACCAAAAGTTTACATACGATGTTCATGTTTAAAAGATTGATAATTGGTTCAATTAGTAATAAATGAAATTAAAAACTACGCAATATTGACTCGGTACTAGTAGATGATACGATGGATATCATTTATTGCCGTAAAATATATTTTATATTGTGTTTTTGATCTACCATTGCCAGTAAACTTTTTGCGGGGACTGTCTAGGCTTTGCCCCAATTGTTTTTTTTCCAAGCTTTGCCAGGCTTTGCACCAAAATTGTGAGGGCTTCTCATGGTTATATCTTGGAAACTAGATGGTGAATCATTCTCATTTTTTTTTCACATTATTCGTGATATCTTACTCTAGCTTATCCTCGTTTTTTATCAATTTCTTAATTTTAGTTTTGACGGTAGAATTAATGATGCTCTGTTTGCCCATCATAACGCATTTGTTACGTGTAAACCAAGCCAACTTTAAGTGTAAATATCTCAGGTTTGGGGTGGTCAAACTTATTCAAATTGCACAGATGTTTGGATAATGTATTAAATAACATATAGGTCAAATTTCAACCATTTCTTAATTCAACTCTTCTGTGGAGGTACTACCTTAAAAAAGCTATTTTTATGATTTTTTTTCATAGGTTTATATTACAGTATTGATATAAAAGTTGTTACACTTAATAAATACACTTTCGAAATACAGTTAAAAAAATTTTTATGTACTTATGTAACTCAAAAAAACTTTAAGGGGCTATACCAGTGTGAACGCTGAAAATTTGGGTGATTTTCGGGAATTTTTTGGAAGCAAAGTACTCAATTAAATATTTCGGAAAATTAAGAATATATTTGGCCATATTTGACTTATATTACATAATTTTTTCATAGAAAAAAATTGAGAATCAAGCGACTTATGCGCTGCCTTCGGAGGCGCCAAACAAAAGTTCCTCCACTGCTGACATGATTCCGGCCGATTGCGTGGCTGAAACCGAAAAAGGAAAAAATGTCGTTAAACAGAAAGGTATTTACTGTACAATGGCGTAGGATTTTCGAAAAATATCAAAATCTAACAAAATAGCGTAGTTATGAAAAAGTCTGTTTTCTTGCCTATAAAATGGTCGTTTTTTTCAATGCCAAATCGTCAATTTTTATCCAACCAGAAATATCCTACGTCATTGGAGAGTAAATATATTGAAGAGTACTCGGTTCAAATTTCAAGTCAATCGGATAATTGCTCTTTGAGTTACAATGTCAGCAAATTTGAAAAATCTCATTTCGAGAAAAACGCGTTTGAAGATTTAACTATCGATTTTTGCAAGATAAAATGACATTGATATAAATGATATAAATGATAATGATATTCTTGAAAGTATAAACTGTCGAAAATGGCAACAACAAAAAATCGATTTTTCAAAAGTGTCACACTGGTATAGCCCCTTAAACGCGTTTTTCTCGAAACAATGTTTTTCGACGGGTTTTTGATAAAATCTTCGAAACTACTGACCCGATCCTTATGAAATTTTAATCACATATTCTTTACAACTCTAGCTAAAGCGCATATCAAGGATTTTATTAAATTTTGTTATTTACTATTTTTTGCCAAAAACGGTGAAAAAAATGTTTTTTCGAAAAATGTCCGCCATTTTGTTATTTTTGCATATATCAAAAATCGTATGATATGCGCTATAGCCATTGACATACCGAATCTAAAAACCGTTTGAGTTTTTTGTTTCGGACGATTCATCTCCGAGATTTCATCGACAGCGCAGACCTACAATTTTTTTAGGACATTTTTTTAACTATCATTTTCGTTTATAAATAGTGACTTGAATAAATGAGATTTTTTTTTAAATGTACTTTGAAAGGGTATTTAGTGAGTGTAAGAACTTTAATATCAATATCTAGAATATAAACCTATAAAAAAAATTAATGAAAATAGCCTTTTTTAGCGTCTAAAGTGAGAAGACCCCTTAAAACGTTTACAACGATACCTTCGCTGAAGAACGTGACGATTTTTCATTCCAGTCTATTCGAAGAAACTATTTTCCGCAATAGTTCGATGTACAACGGAATTAAATGAGTGGAGGGGTTAGGCTACTGTAAAAATGACGATAGCACGTTCGTCGCTTGGGGCGATTCAAATTGAAGAGGAAGGTTCAACGTATGGTGCAGGGAAGAACTGCTTTTTTCGAAACGGTGTACACGATTTCTCGAAATCTAACGAACGGATTGACTTGACATTTGGTACACTTATTCAGTGTAATAGTAGTTTAGTCTTGACCGACGTTTTTCTTCTTAACATTTTTTTCATTAGTTAATAACAATAATGTCATTTTTCCTCGAAAAATTGAAAAAAAAATCAACTTTTTTTAAGATTGAACCACCATTATCTATTTTAAGGGACCAGCCCACTTTGAAAATTTCAATAAATCGAAGGCAAGATTAGATAAGAGTTTTTCATAATATAAACTTCAAACGCGTTTTTCTCAAAACAACGTTTTCAAAATCTAACTTCATCGTATCTCTAAAACGAATGAACCGATTCTCTTGAAATTTCAACCACATATTGTCAACATGATTCGCAACAAGGTGACCCTCGATGGTTTTAAAATTTTTATTTTTACTCTTTTTTTGCGAATAACTGCGAAAAAACGCGTTTTTTTTTACTTTTTTCGTTTTTCATCTGCCATTTTTTTATTTTTTTTGATAAAACTTTATATCCGAGGGTCATTTTGTAGCTGGTGTCATACTGAATCTAATGGACTTTGATTTTTTTGTTTCAGACAAGCCGTTGCCGAGTTGTGATGGAGCTACTTAGCCCACCTATTTTTAAGGCGTTACGTTAAACTATAGTTTTTGTACTTAAAAATGAATAAAAATGAATCAAACATTTTTTAAATGTATTTCACGACTTTATTTATCAAGCCCTACAACTTTTGTTCATATATTTTATAAAACCCTTTAAAAAAATCGCGAAAATAGCCTTTTTCGTGGCTCTAAAGTGGACTAGCCTCTTAAGAAAAAACTGGTTTTTTTTGTTTGTTTTAGATTGACCGGGTGGCCATGATCAAGTACACCGTTGAGCCCCTCACGTTCGAAGGTCCTTCACGAGATTTTTTTTCTAACTTCTTTAATTATGAATATTTTTTAATGAAATTTGGTTTCTCGACGTCTAATGAACGGAATGACTTGAAATTTGGTTCACTTTTTCAGTGCAATGGTAGTTTAGTCCGACGTTTTTCTTAACATTTTTTTTTTCATCAGTTATCGACTATAATCGTGTCATTTTTCATCGAAAAACCCAAAAAAGTTCATTTTTTTTAGATTGCAACATGATAACAAAGAAAGCTTGCCGCTGTTATCTATTTCAAGAAAAAAAAACTCTTTTTTTTGTATTAGATTAACCGGGTGGCCGAAATCGAGTACACTGTTGAGTCCCTCACGTTCAAAGATCCTTCACGAGATTGTTTATAACTTCTTGAATCATTAATATATTTTAATAAAATTTGGTACACAACATTGTTAATGTCCATATAAATAAATATCCAAACGATTCTTCAATCATCGCTCTTATGTTTGTGAATTTTTTTTTTTTTACATAACTAAGATTTTCTTCAATTATAATTGCGATTGTCCTTATACAACTATAATTGTATTGTCCTTCAAATAAAATTGTACCAGCGTATACACGTTTATCCTTAGAGGGAGTTCTAATAGATCTCAACATTAAGGGGCTATACCAGTGTGAACGCTGAAAGTATCGGTGATTTTCGGGAATTTTTTGGAAGAATAGTACTCGATTAAATGTTTCGCAAAATTAAGAATACATTTAGCTATATTTGACCTACATTACATAATTTTTTCATAGAAAAATATTGAGATCCAAGCGACTTATGCGCTGCCTTCGGAGGCGCAAAAAAAAAGTTCCCTTACTGCTGACATGATTCCGGCCAATTAGGTAGCTGAAACCGAAAAGGAAAAAAATGCCGTTAAACTGGAAGGTATTTCCTGTACAATGACGTAGGATTTTCGAAAAATATCAAAATCTAACAAAATGGCGTAGTTATGAAAGAAGTCGGTTTTCTTGCCTATAAAATGGTCGTTTTTTTCAATGTTAAATCGTCAATGTTCATCCAATCAAAAATATCCTACGTCATTGTAGAGTAAATATATTCAAGAGTACTCAGTTCAAATTTCAAGTCAATCGGATAATTGACTTGAAATTGCTCTTTGAGCTGCAATGTCAGCAAATTTGAAAAATCTCATTTCATATTCTCGAAAGTATAAACTGTCGAAAAAGGCAAAAAAAAAGTCGATTTTTTTAAAGTGACACACTAGTATAGCCCCTTAACAACTATTTCGTTTAATCAAATAACAAATAAGAATCTAGTGGGCCAATATTCATTTGACAAGCTATTTCTCTCGGTGCACGCGGATAAATAATGGAAGTAGAATCTTTTGCGGGGTTTCTCCGTGGCACGGTGACCGAAATGAAACTCCATCACTCCGTGTGGCCCAAGGCAAGTGTCGTAAGCAAACATGTACGTAAGAAATAGTAAGCAATAGTAAGACTCAAAGGTCAGTCGATTAACGATTTCGAGTGAAATGTTTCGCGTACGAGCAGTAACAATGCAGAACCTCTCATCGCATAATCACTGATTACGTTCCACATGCAAATCATTGTCAGCAGACTATAATCGTCAACGGTATTGCGCGAACCGATTATTGGCACACGCGATAAGTCCGTCCGTAGAGCGACCGTATATATTTG
The DNA here is from genome assembly GCA_963210295.1 of Ophion ellenae. NCBI lineage: Eukaryota > Metazoa > Arthropoda > Insecta > Hymenoptera > Ichneumonidae > Ophion > Ophion ellenae. Next base: position 55,549,654 of record OY723387.1, read on the forward strand.
CCTAGCTCGCGTCTGTGGAAAACGGAAACTCTACAAGGCTCGAGGAATCGCCAGTACGCAGCAAAGCATTCTCCTCTAAATCGATTGGTTCCAAATTGAGCGAACATGTTTTTCCCAGTTTCAAACGACCTTGCTTGTTGTGTCCCAATCGCCCGGACGCTGTGTCGCCATCAGAGAACGAAGGATAAGAGAGTCTCGAGCGAAGGGACCACGTTAAGAAGTTTCGATACCAAAATCGAAATGCTTGTAGACGATTGAAATTCATATCATCGAGAGATTAATTTGGGATGCATTAACTGTCCAAAAATTTATCCGTTTCACCACATAGTTTCGGAGAATTTGAACGTTCAAGTTGAGTTTTGTTCGAGTATTATTAATTAACCAAGTGGAGGAGCCGCTTAATTTTTTAACACGACCATTCCTGACACTAATCGCAGTTTTTTCAGTTTTTTAAATTTAAATCGAAGCATTATTTTAACCCCTACAGCCCTAAAACTAGTGTTTACGAAGTGCCACGTGTATTATTAAGGGGTTAGCCCCACTTTCGATTTTGAAAAAATCGATTTTTTTTATTGCATTTTTTTTAAGTATAAGTATCTGAGAATATGTCCTGAAAATTTCAAGTCGATCCGAACAAAATTGACTGAGATATGAGCGTTGAAAGAGAAGAATCCGCGTTGAAAGAGAAACTTTAAACGCGTTTTTCTCAAAATGGCATTTCCGAAGTCGGTGACCAAGATTACTCGAACACTAATGAACCGATCTCCTTGAAATTTTGCAGGCTTATTTAATACATAAAAATGTAGTCTTTAATCGTTTGATTTTTTTTTTCGAAAAAAATGGCCGTTTTATAGCCAAAAAACGGCCGTTTTTTTTCGTTAAAATCGAACCATTAACTTTGACTGTCCGCCATTTGGTGAAAAATGAATATTTTTTAAAATCCTTCGATTAAAGACTAGTTTATACTTATATTTGACTAAATCCATCCGCATTTTTTTCTTCAGATGATCCACTTCGCCGCCATGTTGGTCACCGCAAACCGTGTATATAAAAACATTATTTCATTGACGGCCATTTGCCACTAAACAATGTAATATTTTTCAATAAAAAAATTACTGAAAGTTCTTCAAGATGTGTTCTTTAAGATGGTTTATTGATCGATTAAAAAAGTTTTGTAGTTTTCTTTAAAAAAATTCATGAAAAAGGCCTTTTTTGCGCTACAAGTGGGGGTAACGTCTTAAATGGATGAAGGTTTAAGTTGAACCTTCATGGCACGTGGCACTGCGTGCCTTTTAAATCATTTTTTAAAAGCCACTTTTACACATTTTTTATTCGAACTTAAGAAAAGTTATAATTTCACGTTTTTCTCAGCTTTTTTCTTAATTCACCTAAAAGAAAAATATTCTACAATTAAAACGTTTATTGGTTTTTATTTTAGTAAAAAATTACGAGCTGCATCTTTCCCGTCGATTGTGGACTGCAGTGGCAAGACGCACATGGAATAGGCTGGTAAATCTGCAGTCATTTATTGTTTCATATTGAACTTTTTTTCTATACATTTCAAATATACATGAAACGATACCTCAATGCTTACCAGGCTCACTTGTTTCTTTTCCTTCTCAAAAAATTCCCGAACAAACGCTTTTTGGACCTTCTAATTCAGGCTCCCGCCTTAACCAATAAGTGCTATCGAGTGTACCCGCGGAAAGAGCGGAAGAGCAATTTTTTATCGGTCTCTACCTTTGCTCCTGTCATTAAAAAAATACGACGAATGGCTAAAACTGGCGGGCACTTTGATCTCTCATTACATCCCACTTAGCCCCACCGACCTGCTGCAGACTCTACCGAGAAAAACAACATCTCCGACGTTTCATCTACAATTCTCCTTTGCATATGCACTTGGACAGATCGGTATATATGAAGAGCGGGCTGTGAAGGGTGACGGAAAGAATATGATGTTGAAGTTTGCATCGGTCGAATGCAACGAAATATTTTTTTGCTGTATTCCCCAAATTTCTTTTGACAGACTTAAGCTATGAAAATTCCGCGATATTGCCTCAGGCTTCTTATTCAGCGATCTACAAACCAAAATCTACAAAATAGGATTTTCGATACTGATGAAAATAAAGGAGTAAAAAAATCGTTGCATTCCAACGATGCCACCTCGAGCCCATGAAGGAATTTCGTAGCGGAGGTAGAAAACTGCGTGCGAGACAACGTTAACCATAGGTACGAATGAGGATTTGGAAATTTGATCTTTCCCGGTGTCCAGAGTGACCAAGAATGTTGAAAGTTTCATCTTTAGGATGCAATGAAAATTGTTTCCAATTCATCTGATATTTCTAGTTTTTTTACTACGCAGAATATCTTCTTTTTGTGCAGTTTTACGTTCTGGATCTCTATTGAGGATACTAAAAAAACCATATGAGTTAATTTCCCTAGCTCAAATCTGCTTAAAATTATTGGGCATTTGAAATAAATTAGTTTTGTTTACAATCTGTAGTTGCAAGCTGTATGACCATAGCCATCATAACGATCATGTTAAAGTTTGCATTGTTGTGACGCAACGAAAATTCTCATTTTATCTTTTAGTTTCTTCATTTTTATTATTATCCAAAATCTTTTTCTTGTAGATTCAGATCGTCTTTGAGGCTCCTCAAAAACTTTCAAGTGATTTTCATGGTCGAAATGTGCAAACAAAATGTTCAAATACGAACAAAAATTCCTCTGGCATCATTTCTTTGGGTTACTCCCGACATGTGTGATCCAGGGGCATGATAGATGCGCCAGAGGAATGGTTACCGATTCACTTGAAATGTTGAATATATCTTGAAAAATCCATTGTCTATGGAAGTACATAGGATTTTTTTTCTATATTGCATAGTTCATTTGTTATTAACAATTACCTCCGAAATTTTTTACTTTCCAAATATTTGCCTAAAAAATCGTCAGATAATTGTTAATGACAAATGAACTATGCAATATAAAAGAAAATCCTACGTACTTCCATAGACAGTGTATTTTTCAAGATATATTCAACATTTCAAGCGAATCGGTTGAAAATTGTCTGAGTTATGTTTCCGGCCAACTTAAAAAATGCAGTTTTGAGATAAACGCTGCACAGCCGCCATTTTCAAATGAATAGCTTCAAAAAAAATATTGTATACAGTCACTGATATGCATGATAAACGCCCTTTTTGTAATCTCGATTTATTTTGTAGTTTTTCTGAAAAGAAAATTCCCACAAAGCCTATTTTTTCGGCCTCTAGAGTGGCCTACCCCTCAAATTTTATCAGCGTGCATTATCTTCCGTAAAAATTCGCTGTACAGAGCATCTTGCAATGTTCAATTCCTGAGCACGATGGCGAATCGAGGTGGAAGGACTTTCGTCAACACATTTTTGTAGCGAATTTTCACAATTTCTATGCGTTCCTCGATCGTGTGATTCTCCATGACTAAACCTCGATACTTCCTGATACCAGTTGTCAAATATTAGTGCTCTATGTTCGCCACAAAAAAAATGGCGGGCAATTCAAAATTTCAGGTCATTTCGGTCCACCCTGTATGTCCGCTTATTAAAAATTCTTTTTAATTCCTCGGCGGCACAGCGTTACCGCTCCTCGTCATACGTATGCGTGCATGTCCTCGTGTGTACGTATCCATACTATGCATATCATCAATATGTACACACGCGAAGCTGGTATACGAGGATTAAGCATAGATGCACAAAAGAGGTTATTACGTTGTTGCGTAACCTATCTGTTTTCCTATCAGGTGATCGGTGCTCGTCGAATTTCCTAGTTCGCGTATACAAGCGCCCACCTCACACTGCCGAAGGCCATCATTTCATACCTGCATGCTGCGCACACGTTTTCTTTCCTCGTTCACGTTAGCGCAACAGGCACACTCGCGGGCCTTTTAACACTTTATTTTCCCAACTATGTATCCGTTCGTGCAATGCCAATAGCATATTAGGAAGGTTACGTCACTTCGCAAACTTTGCTCCGAGCAGTACATACGCACCGACCGTGCTGATGTTTTCTATCGTAATTGCACTCGTATTTCACGCATTGAGCGGCCAAAATTATGGCGGAAGCAATGTAATATCAGGGTTTTTTTCATCGTTTTTTTCCCCTTGCAAGGCAGAGAAATCGACGATTTCTGTGCAGTGGATCGGTTATGCGAGGATCGTGAGTTTTATACAGAAATGCTTGCACATCGCAATATACGTGTGTATTGGGTTGTCCAGACAGTTCGTGCCGATTTTTCAATGTATCGAAGATCAGCACGGACTTTCCAGATTTATATATATATATATATATATATATATATATATATATATATATATATATATATATATATATATATATATATATATATATATATATATGCGTGCCGGCGTGCGTGCGTGCGCGCGCGTGTGTGTGTGTGTGTGTGTGTGTGTGTGTGTGTGTGTGTGTGTGTGTATGAGGTATTCCACGTGAATCCGGTGAACTTTTTCCCTCGATCCCGCCAATTCGATTTATTTTAAAAAAATCTGATTCCATTGACTTCAAAAGACACCCTGAATTTCTTTTACATTTTTCGAAAGAACCATTAGTAAAAAAAAAATCTCCGAAAAAAAACGCCAGGTTTTAAAAAACTGAAAAAATTCTCAAAAATACGTGATTATAGGTAAAAATTTTCAAAATATCACCCGCAGTGGAAGTATGATTTTATCTGTGCTTTCTAAGCGATTAACGTTTTAAAAAATCCGAAAAATTCAAGAACCGCTTACTTCGGGTGGATACTTAAATATTTTGATACACACATGGATTTTTTTGACCATTGCTGAATAATCAAATCACAATCATGGACCTTGAACAGTTAGCAGTCAATTTTTCGGATTTTTTCAACGTTAATCGCTCAGAAAGGACAGAAAAAATCATACTACCACTGCGGGTGATAGCTTGAATTTTTTTAAATATAATCACGCATTTTTGGGAATTGTTGAAGATTTTTAAATCGGGGCGTTTTTTTCGGAGAAATTAATTTTTTTTCACCAAGGGTAGTTTCGGAAAAGGTAAAAAAATGTAGGGTGTCTTTTAGTCAATGAAATACCAAATATTTGGTAGTGATCCGAGATATTTGCATTTGTATCATCGATACTGACCGTGAATGACCTTGAACGCCTTTGACCCCCTAATGTTTTTCATGCGGCTTGAAGTGCTCCACAAGATGGTTGAAAAAAAATATACCATTCCATTTAACAAAGTGGTGCACCTCACTGTGTGTCAGCGCCTCCAGCGAAATAAAATAAAAAATTGGTCGCAGTTGATGGCCCCCTTCACTTCGTACAACTTTTGTCTGGAACATTTTTTTGTGACGTCGATAATTACCGAGTTATTTCGGGTGGCAGAGATAAGAGGGACACCCTGTATATAAAATAAATTTAAATGCCTGTAAATTCGTTTTGTCAGGCTGAAGTTCAGCTAGCATGGTTAGAACATGATGTTTAGAGGATATCCATAATTTTTTGGAAATTGTGTCTGTCTGTCTGTTTGCGCGAAGTTGGCGTGAAAACCGGCAGAAGCTCGCTACTCCTTTTGTATATGAAAATAAACGGTTGGACCGTTCATATTCTAGTCGATTGAATTAATTCCACCTGATAATATAATTATTAATCTTAAATGCGTTAATAGAGGTCAAGATCTTTTAGTTACCATATGAAAAGGGTGATGACAATTTTTATTTATTGATGATTTTAACATAATTAGGGTCATTTGTATATAAAGTTTTTAATACAGTGAATACATAAAATTGAATGATAGAAACTCTAAATTCTAATATGATTATAGCTGATTAACTTATTATTAGTTAAAAGTAAATGTCCTGCAATTATATTAGCTGTCAATCGACTAAACTTTCACTTTTTTCAGCTCCATTAAGTAGCAGCTGAGAAAATGTGATTATGACATTGAAGTTTGCATAGTTGCAATGCAATGTTTTCTTTGTTAGTTCTTAATTTTTTTTTTCGAAACTTTTCTTTTCATTTCGAGGTCGTAAATCTGTTATCAAAATATGTAAAAACGTTCGAATGACTTTCATAGCCAAAATCCACCAGAAAGAAATTTTACCAATGAAGAAGAAGTTCGTTGCGTTCCAACGATGCAAACTTCAAGATCATTGGCGATTTTACTTTCAAAAGACAGTGGTGGGTGATGTTTTTTTTCAGCATTTTTCTATGCAGTATAAAACAGTTTATATTAAAGTAAACTTTAGTATAAAAAAGTTTCGTTAACTCTAATTATCGACGCATTTTTGTTTTTTTTTCTGCGGATGTGATTATTAGTATGTAGGTTCTAAACGATAGAGAACAGTTTTTTAAACGGTTTTTCGAAAACGTTTTTGTCGAAACTATATAGAAATCTTTGTTTCTGTGATAAATAGAAACCGGGTTTTTCGTAACCTATGACTGCGATCTTGAACTTTGGATCGTTGGAGAGCAACGAAAATTCATTTGTTTTTATTCCCAAAATACTTTTTTGGCAAATCGAGGCTAAAAAAATTACTCAAACGCTTTTCAGGATCCTTATTAAAAATGTACAACATAAATTGACTAGAAAATATTTCCGATAATAATGAAAATGGAAGAAGGAGAGAAAAAAGAGCATTTTCGTTGCATTCCTACGATGAAGTATTCAAGAGCGTCTACGGTTTCGCAGCTTGTATAATGGGTATGCAGTGAAATTAGCTTTTTTCCTAAATGTCTTTTGGTCGATTTAGGCTACGAAAATTACTGAAACGGTTTTCAAAATTCTTTTCAGGGATCTGAAATATAAATTAAATTAAAAAAAAGATTTTGCTTAATGATATTATTTTTAAAAATCAATAAAAAATTTCGTTGTGTTCCAACGACGCAAACCCAAAGAGAATACTGGCCTTTAAGGGGCCAGTCCACTTTGAAAATTTCAAAAAATCGAAAGCGAGCAAGACTTGAAGAAATCGACGATGATGAGCAATCAGAAGGGATTTTGTACGGTGCAGGAATTGCCAATTGAGTTTAGGTAAGAGTTTTTCATAGTATAAACTTCAAACGCGTTTTTCTCGAAACAACGTTTTCAAAATCTAGCTCCATCGTATCGCTAAAACTAATAAACCGATTCTCTTGAAATTTGAACCACATATTGTAAATATGATTCGCAACAAGATGACCCTCGATGGTTTTAAAAATTTTGATTTTTACTCTTTTTTGGCGAAAAACTGCGAAAAAAACGCGTTTTTGAAAACTTTTTTCGTTTTTCATCTGCCATTTTTTTTATTTTTTGATAAAACTTTATATCCGAGGTTCATTTTGTAGCTAGTGTCATACTGAATCTAATGGATTTTGATTTTTTTATTCAGACAAGCCGTTACCGAGGTGTGATAGAGCTACCTAGCCCACCTATTTTTGAGGCGTTACGTTAAACGTTACGTAAACGTTTTTGTACTTAAAAATGACTAAAAATGAATTAAACATTTTTTTAAATGTATTTCAAGACTTTATTTATCAAGCCCAACAACTTTTGTATTCATATTTTTTATAAAATCCTCAAAAAAAATCGCGAAAATAGCCTTTTTTCGTGGCTCCAAAGTGGACTGGCCTCTTAATACGATTTGACCGTAAAATCCATGCCCGTTGAACGCATGGGCCAAATTTCCGACAACCGGTGAACAAAGCGGCGGGCAAAAGCAGGTATAAAATATACGTATATATTCTACGATCGTGGGCTTCGTGACACGTTCATCAGCAACTAACGACAACAGCATCCTAACCGCAGCACGAAAACGATCATTCTGTTTCGTGCTGTGGTTTTGGCGCTGACAAAGCTCATTTGTTTCTTCAATAATAGTGAAACTGAATAGAAAAAACGATTTAAAACTCACATATTTTTTTTACCCATAATAATATATACTTGTTCATCGTTCCGTCGACAACCGTCGCTCGTTGGCGCTGGAAAATGAGTTCCTTATCAGAGTAATCGACAAGGCTAAGTTGCTAATTAAAATTTGCAAAAGTGTCCGTAAACTTACGCAGTTATACTTGTGAATTGGCGAAGGTGTGTAGTTCGAAATTCTTTTCCTTTGTCAATTAATTTTTTTAGTTATTTCATCGTCTGAATTTTTATCCTCTAAACTTAGGCTGTCGATTTTTCATGAGGCTCGTAAAAAACAGTTGAGCGTTTTTTGTAGCCTAAATTTGCGAAAAAAAAGATTTGGTCTACTAAACTTTCGTTGCGTTCCAACGATGCAAACTTCAAATTGGTGAAGTTCCATAAGTTCGGGAGTTGCCGTAAAATATCAGAGAAATTAACTGGTGGGTAATTCCTGAGGAAAACCCGTCGCGCCAAAATGGAGTCCTTGAACGGAGACACATGCCTCAATGAATAATGCACCAAGCCGTCATCAATTATTTTCCCGTATAATTGAACTTTTGTGGTTTCTACTGTGGACCGTTTATTGAGGATTGATGGGATTGAAGTTTGGGGGTCGGATTGAAATTCCGAACTTTCAATGCTCCAACGGTTTGAAAATCCTAATTTCAATGTTCCGAAATTCAAGATGGGGCCGGGTTAATATTCCGAACTTTGAATGATCAGAACGCTCAAAACTCCAAAAAAATATTTACTACCCCGAAAGATCAAAACTCCGAAAGAATTTCACACGAAAGACCAAAACTCCGAAAATCTGAATACCGTCAAAATAATTCGGCTATTAAAGTTTTAAAAGTTTCCAAATTATCAATAAATCGACGAATTATTTAAATTTTTTTTATTAAGGCCCTAGGCCACTCTAGAGGCCGAAAAATAGGCTTTTCGGGGATTTTTTTTTAAGTACAAAATGTATCGAGATTACAAAAAGGGTGTTTATCATATATATCAGTGACTATATACAATAATTTTTTTGAAGCGATTCATTTCAAAATGGCGACTGTGCAGTATTTAATTCAAAACTGCATTTTTTAAGTTGACTGGAAACATAACCCAGACAATTTTCAACCGATTGACTTGAAATGTTGAATATATCTTGAACAATACATTGTCTATGGAAGTACGTAGGATTTTTTTTTATATTCCATAGTCCATTTGTTATTAACAATTATCCGACGAAATTTTTCATTTTCCAAATATTTGCCTAGAAAATCGTCAGATAATTGTAAATTTTCGTATGACGTTGAAGTTTGCATGGTTGGAAAGCAACGATTTCTGGTTGGGTAATTTTTCATTCCTTTATCTTTATAATTATCAAAAGTTTTTTGTAATGAGGGCCCGAATGTCTAATAAGAATACGTAAGAACGTTTCAGTGACTTTAATAGCCGTAAACCGCAATAAAAAAATTGAACTATCAAGAATTCATTTTCGTTGCATAGCATCGAAGCAACCTTCAACACCATATTTTCTTTGCATTACAACGATGCAAGCTTCAATCCCATGATGACTAACAAAAGAACTTAAACAGCGAGATTTTTTCTTTTCATTTAAAGCGAGAACATTAATTTTCATTATTGTTGATATTCGTTAAAAATAATTGCACAATGACACGGACAATGTACGCACGAAATTGAAGACGTTGCTTTAATCACCCGGTGCCATTTTTATCATGCCGATTAACCTCATAATTCAGACATTCAATGAAATATGCGTGAAATTGTACTCGCGATAAAAATACGAAAAAATATATTTGCATGCTCGATTATGGACTCTGAAGCGTAGAATTACTTCTGCCGAGCCTGAATGAACATCGGAGCCATCGTAAAACGATGTCTCGCACGTCAGATCGGCAAATATCCTGATATTAAGTGTTCTCCTAAACGGATACATTACGAGTAAATGACGAAGTACACTCCGTCCGTCTTTTAAAAGAGCAGTCGGTGTTCCTTTTTCTTTTCCTCGCAATACCAGACGTCCCGGAGAAAACTTGATACCTGCAAATACAGACATCTAGCTTGCACTCATGGAGGCTCGATCTAGGTGCGCCTTTCTCTTAAGGTGAAGTGAAATCCCCATTTGTGTATTATTCAACTACTTCCCGAGGGGCGTTGTTTTTTCACGATGTTAAATAGTTCAATACTGCGCTGAATTGAGGGAGATGATACCTTTGGGCGAGGAAAAAATTTGCTGATTTTCATGATTTTTTTTTAAATGAAAGATTTCTTCATTATTCTAGAGACTTAGGGTAAGTTATATTACTACTTTTTGGCTGCTACATGGTATTTTTTTTATTAATCTTTAAAAATGGCGGAGAAATGGCACGGTCTTTTAAACTGCATTTTCAAAACTGACGGGATGTATAGCTAAAGGACTAATCGGCCGATTGTGATGAAATTTGGTATAAATGTTCCTAACCTTATTGTCTAAAACATGACCTTAAATGTTTTCGAAAACTGGTACAAGAGTATTTTTTATTGCAAAATTTAACCATTTTGTTTGGAAGATTCAATCTTTTCATTTCAAAGCGTACCATTTCATCGATTTCCAACACTTGTCACTTTTTCGTGGTTCATATTCTGCTTATGAGTGTTAAGTCTATTATCTGCCCCCCCTCCCTCTGTTAACACCCCTTGAGCGGCAGTGACGCCATATGGCACACATTTTTGTAGTGTCCGAAGTGGCATTGACGCCAAATGGCGCACATCGTCGATTTTCGCGAAATTTCGTACTCGGGGATTTTCGAGGTCGCTGATTACGAAACTGCCCTCAAAGTTCAGAAATTCAAAATGGCGGATCCAATATAGCAGACCAAGATACTAAAATTATCTTGATTCGCATGAAAATTGGTATTATGGGGTTTTCGCGGTCGCTGATTACGAATCTGTGTTCAAAATTCGGCACATCAGTATGGCACATACAATATTGCTATGTCACGATGAACTTGCGATTTGTTGTAATCCACTGGAGTTGTAAATTCTAGCGCGTTTATGATACGGCAAATTCAAGTTGGAACTTTGGCATCAAAATTAATCAATGACAACTGGTTTCACGTAAAGTCATAAGGATCCAAGACTTTAGGGGCATGTACAAGGTCAACATAACCTCACAAATTTTGCAACCCAATATTCTCATAGATGGTTAAATTTTTTAGGAAAAACAAAGCATTAGGCTCTGGAGAATTTCCTGACGCCGAGCTTGATTATTTCCTTTTGTCCTAAATATTATTTACCTCTGAGAAGTCTCTGTTCGAAAATTTCAGCTATCTCTCTCGCACTCATATGTCACGTGGTAGATCTTCTTCGACTTAATGGTAAACTTGAAACTTAATAAATAATACAGTTGTTGGTGCGTAATATGAAAAATGTGAAATGACTTTGATGTGTAAATGTAAGATATGGATGACTCGGCAACCATTCGGTTTTGTTGAGAGTTGTTCGCGTTGAGTTCGAGTGTTGCACTGTCTGTTATTTTTCAGCAATAGACAATTCTTGAATTTGCCCCCCTCTTTCCAAAGTTTGAAGGCGACGCCCACCGAAATAAATTGCGCATTCTCATTGGATCTGTAAAGTTCTGGAAGAATTCACCTATTGACTGATGGTTCATTTAAGGGTTAACACCCTCCGCAGATATTGGCGAGTCGGCCGCGATACGGGGGTCCGCATCTGCTCGCGGAAAACCCTTAGCGAGAAAAAAACCGCAATATAATGTTAGCGGGTGAAAGTGACAGCTATTAACCCTTCGTTGGCGCGACTGGCCGAGAGACTCGTGGATCCTTTCGGATAATAAACCATCTGGTCGCCAGGCAAATCCACGTATTTTCCCGGCTACAAATGAGTTTTTGAAATTCTGAAGATCAGAAAGCATACGGGTATACTAGATTGTACGATTCTTTGAGGATACGCGATATTTCGAGTAGTACAAAAAAAGCTAGACCTTTCTTTTATGTAGGTTTGGAAATGTTTGTGTGCCTAAGTGCCTATCGGCTATTGTGTGTTTGAGTATTTTGTTTTGTTATATGTACTTCAACCAGGCAGCCGCTCATACGACGCTCCAAATATGACGGACCAACATACAATGATTTACTCGATTCGCATGACGGTTGGTATTACGATGTTTTCGAGGTCGCTAATTACGAATCTGCCCTCAAAATTCAGAAATTCAAAATGGCGGATCCAATATGGCGGACCAAAATACTACAATTTTCTTGATTCGCATGAAAATTGGTGTTATGGGGTTTTCGAGGTCGCTAATTACGAATCTGCCCTCAAAATTCAGAAATTCAAAATGGCGGATCCAATATGGCGGACCAAAATACTACAATTTTCTTGATTCGCATGAACTTTGGTGTTATGGGGTTTTCGAGGTCGCTGATTACGAATCTGCCCTCAAAATTCAGAAATTCAAAATGGCGGATCCAATATGGCGGACCAAAGGACTGCAATTTTCTTGATTCGCATGAAATTTAGTGTAATGGGGTTTTCGAGGTCGCTGATTGCGAATCTGCCTTCAAAATTCCGCAGTTCGAAATGGCGGATCCAATATGGCAGACCAAAATGCAAAAATTGATTCGAATCGAATGAAACTCGGTACTCGGGGGTTTTTGTAGCCGCTGATTACGAATCCGAACTCACAATATATAAATTCAAAATGGCGGATCCAATATGGCGGATGTAAATTCAAAACATGAAATGATTGGGTCGAACGGTGATAAAAATCGCGGCCGAGGCGACTAACAACAAAAGTTGGGTAATGTTTTGAGAGGATTCACGTGTTGTTTCTTCACTTGTCTTCATTCGAAAAGTCGGATTTTAATCGTTACTTATCGCCCTTATCGCTTATCCAAATTGAATCAGTTTTGCATTTTCGTCCACCATATTTTATCCAACAATTTGATTTTCCAAATTTCTAGTGGAGATTCGTAACCAGCGGCCCGGAAAACCCTCAAATATCAATTTTCATGCGAATCAAGTACACTTTTGCATTTTGAGTTTATTTTCAATTGAGATTTTGAATTTATGAATTTTGGGGACAGATTCGTAATCAGAGACCTCAAAAACCCCCGAACACCGATTTTCATTCGAATTAAATTAATTTTTAATTTGTATCCGCCATTTTGAATTTCTGAATTTTGACCTCAAATTCGTAATCAGCGACCAAAAAAACCCTTAGGAGCCATTTTTCATTAAAATCGAAATACTTTATTTTTCCGCGTTCGGGGGCCAAACGAGATTGTGGATAACTTCTTTAATTATTAAAAATTTTCAATGAAATTCCGTACACAACTTTGTTAATGTACACGCAGATAAACGATTCTTCAATCCTCTTAGTCCTTCCAAATTGATTTTTTTAAATAACCCTAATTTTCGGATCGCCAGAGTGACCGAACCCCTTAAAAACAAAAACAAATGTGTAAAATTAAAACAATAATACGTGCATACAATTTTAATTATGTAGAATAAATAGTTTCGAGTCGGAAAAATCTTTAAAAACTCCCCTATTTTTGGCTGCCCAAAGGGATCATCCCCCTTAAATAGGCGTTAATTCAATCAAATTGTTTCAACCCTGTAAGGAAATGAAAACAAAAAAGTACAATAATTGCCGCAGGAACGTCTGACCGTGTCAATGGAACTCTCAATATGCAAAAAAAAGTGCAAAAGATACGAAGGATTCTCACCATTGAGCAAAGATTCGAGGTTCCCATGGCTCGGACTGAGAAGATTTCTCGGCACCGCGACCCGCGTAACGAGACACTTTATGGCGAGTCTCCATCTACTGGCCTCGCGAAGATTATCCTCGTACTTGTCGAAGCTGCGAAAACGCAGAGTAATCGTTGTTCTTTCGCGTCTCCGGGCCCCTTTGACCCTTGCCTTTTTCATCGTATACGCGTATATGTAGAGATACGCTGATGTATCGTGTTCGTCCCATGCGCCGCAAGTTTCGGTCGATTCAACGAGTCTCAGCTGACTCTTCGAGACGCTGGGACGACAGGCGCAGCTTCCCGCGTTTCGACGCTTCGAGCGCAAACACCTGCATCCTATTATGTCATTGAGCCCTATCGTCTCGATTTTCGTCGCCCCGTTGCTCTCTTTTTGCAAGCTGAGACCCTTCTCCGACAACTTCACGCGATACAGCGTGTTCTTCTTTGACGTTATGTAGAACGTCTCCTCTAAAACCGTGCTCGAACCGTGCACTTGCGAATCTTCCATCTCTCCTTCCTTTTTTTCTTTATTCTCACGTTCCGATCCTACGAGCTGTGCTTTTTTCACCGAGGAATGCAGGCTCGTAGATATTTTTCTCGCCGATAATTCGAAACTTCGATAAAGTGAACAGATAGGCGGCGATTTGGCTCTTTATCCGTGCGAATCTCCGGGCCCTCGAATTCTCTCAGCGTTGAAATGCTCGAGCACCCGGGAAATCTCGACGCGTTAGCCTCTCGCAGGTGCGAAGCGACGATTCGCCAAAATCGCCCATTATTGACGAAAAAGAAACAAAAAAAGTTCGTGATAATGTCCGTGTAAGAATCGCGAACTATTTTCAATGCTGCATGCGGCACTGGTTTATCTTCGCGAGTGTGTTATCGCGTAATCCTAATCGGCGAAGATACGTCACATGATCATGTGCGAACTGTTCCGTCGTCGACAAAACGTAAGATTGACGTCTCGAATGTGTCACATGTATTTCGTCTCGTTACACACCTTGCGGACGCCTTGTATCTTGCAAAAATATTCATGCTCGAGATCGCAAGTGCTACTATATTTTCATGATGTCTGGAACGATTAACAGTCGATTGGCCGCACAGCGTTGCGATGATGGAGCGATCATTGTAATTAATCGTGAAAGCGGCGATCTGATAGTGTCGAATTCATTGATGGCCGAACTCTGTCGCGAAAAGGGGAGCTAGGGCATGCAGCGGTATACCTTGATATACCTGGACAACGTTCGATACAATTCGCGCGCGTTACGTTTCTCGCTTTTATCTCGACCGAAAATCGCAGCAACCGGTGCTCGAGGAATTGCACTCGTGTCCTAGTCGCGTTTAGCCGTGCGAAACGAAATATCAGACGTGCTCGAAGAAACGCTTTTGCGATACATCAACAAGTTTGATGAAGAAACAACAAAGCTGACGCGGTGACGTAAACGATAAATTGTGACAAGTGTTTTCGCTGAGTTACAAGAGCAGCAAAATTTCGCCAAATGACGGAAGAACAAACGAATACCTCGAGGTGCCTCGAGCTACTGATACTACTGAAACGTTTGTGTCCTATAGGCTCGAATTTCTATCGTCCTTTGCAGCTTCGCTGTCCCCACTCTGACTCTCCAGCCAGGTGGTTGTGGCCACAAACGGCACAGCTAACGCCATCTCGCGGTGACACTTTCAACTCCTATGTGCCGAATTCATCGTACGGTCGGTGCGACAGATCTCTGACTTCCTGTATTTGAATTCGGCCGGCACGGACACGGATATAACGCTGTACGCTACCCAAAAGATACAATTTGTCTGAGAAACGGGCGAAAATTTGAAAACCCACGTAATTGGGACGACTAATTGCGTTTGTTCGGGAAGGAACGAGTAGTCGATAATTAGCAAGAATTTAAATTTCCGCGACTTCGGTGGAGATTTCACGACTGGCGCGAACTGCGCAAGCGCAACGTGCTGCCATCATCGCGACTTCCGTTTCTTTCGTGGCCTCACCACGCTCGCCCGTAGCGGTGTCTCTTCCGATTTGTCAAAATGGTGAGGAAGTACGCGTATATTGCACGCGCGATAAATATCCATTCTAATCGACGTTAATAAAGCTATCGAGGACGCGCATCGATGTGTCATCGGTGAAAAACTATAATGAATTGTTTAACGAGAATAATATTTATCCGCAGGGTATCGACATCAATCATAAACACGATCGCAAAGTACGGCGAACGGAGCCGAAGTCGCAGGATGTGTACTTGCGCCTTCTCGTTAAGGTGAGCGTTTCTTCTCTTTTTTCGTCAAAAATATTTCAACGAAAGTCTTGTATCTCAATAATATAGTGCGCGATTGCTCGGAATCCGCGAATTATCGCCGATAGCCATTGTCCTTAAAATTTGTAGGTTATGTCTCGTTTGTGTTGGAACACGCTTCGATCCTAATTAAAAATATTACGTAAAATCGTAATTGTATTTTTATCAGCTCGCCAAACGTTCTCTGCGAGCTGCACTCTGTGCCAGTTTTTTCAAATCCATAAGCTGGTTCAATTTGAAAGTTCGCTACATGAATTCTCGATCCTCCTATTCTGACTCGCAGACACATCTTGCCCGTCAATTATTACGGTCGATACACTCGCTGTCGTTTTCATGATATCGAGAAACATGTAATTCCATCATCGTTCGCGTTTCAGGTCTGTGTTATACGTATCTAAAATTCGTTTCTGTTCGTCGTAGCTGTACCGCTTCTTGGCCAGGCGTACCAATGCAAAGTTCAACAGGATCGTCCTCAGGCGCCTTTTCATGAGCAAGATCAACCGACCGCCTATTTCTCTCGCTCGTGTTGTCAGGTTCATGAAAAAGCCCAATCGTGAAAATTGCATCGCCGTAGTCGTCGGTACCATCACCGATGATACCAGGATTTTCGAAGTTCCCAAAATGACGGTAAAGACAAATTTATACGCATCTAATTTTTTTGAAAATCCTGCCGTTTCATGTTAAGGGAGGACACTACTGTAGCTGCCCATTTTCGAGCGTTGTTTTTGAATTTTTTTTTAAAGAAAGGAATAAAATACATGGCCAAACGAACTTTTAGACTTGATTAGGTATATATTGACGTGTGTAAAAAAAGTGTATTTGTAAAAAGAATACAAAATGGCGGTGCACGGTCGCTATAGCGATACTGATTTTCAGTAGAACTATCGTAAATTTAATCCAGGAACTAAGAGTGGAATATTTTCGATAATTATATTAGTTTTAGCAGTTGAGTACGGGGGGATATGAAAAAATAATGAAAAAAAAAAAAATAGTCGAGTCAAAAGAAGTTCGTTTTTTCGACCATAATTTTGATGTAAAAAGTGTTATATTTTTTAACAATTTTCAATCAATCGAAAGAGCGCTCGTACTTGACTGTTAAAGCAATCTCAGAAGCTACAGTTAAAATTTAAAAATTATTAGACGAAAATTATTCGAGTTCCGCTGCGTGCCGATTTCAAAAACATGGTTTTTAGAAAAACGTGTTTGTAGTCATTGGTTTTATAGTCGCTACAGCTGATGAATTTTTTTTCCGTTATCTCATGCCACCTATTGGTAGAAAATAAAACTATTTTTAGTCGGTAACTTTTTTCCCAAAGATAATAGGCTGACAAGAGTCGAGAACTTTGTCTACCGGCGTGGCATCGCTGAAGATGCTTTTCAGGACTCGGAGACTAAAAAATAGCTCGAACACTACTTTAGAAATGTTTCTTCAGTTATAAACGAATATGCATCATATTTTTGTGGGTTAAAAAGATTTTTCATAAGTTGTTCCACAAAATGATGGAAAATTTTACAGTGGTGTCCTCCCTCAAATACATGTCGATGATAATATTCCAGGATTTTTTTTTTGCATCGGATTGCAACGTAAATTCTTCTTTCTTTTTTTATTATCGCATTTTTGTTATTCTAGATTCTTTTTTTGCAAATTTAAATTCTAGATCTCTAAATAAGTGACGTGAAAGATGATTGCGAGATTGTTGTAACGAAGATTTGCGTAAATAAATTCGAGCGATTGAAAAATATTCATTTTCGTTGATTTCCAACTATGCAAATTTCATTCTGATAGTAACAAGGAGGTTTTTCATGTCAATTATATAACTTTAGTTTTATTTAATTATGAATATACAAATGATTATTTTTTTTTCGGTTCTATAATATGTAATTTTCTTATTCAGGATTTCATGAATTAAGTATATACACTTTGTCTTGTACAACATTTTTGTTTCTGTAATTATCCTAAGCAAACAGCACTCTGTGTCAATTTTTGTCGTCTGGATTGGTTCAATTTGAATGTTTGCGATATAAAACGGGCTTCGGCTTTCCTATTCTCTCTTGGAGGAACCTGCTCCAAGAGAATTATACTAGCCGATACAGTGATTTCGTCCTCTGTCGAAACTCCTCTAGTGTATGTGATGCACAGATAAATCGTATCTGCGAGATCTTCGCTCGAACGTATACAAAGTTTATCGAGCAAAATTGAGATTCGTCGAGGTTTCCATGATAACGCACATCTTAGAAGTTTTTATTGATGAATTTTTTTTTTTTTGCTCGATCTTTCTCTGTGTGCATTCAATTTTTGCTCGGTCTTCGTGTGCATTTTGCCGTTTTTACCTCCGAGTGTTTTATCTCTGTACACTTGTCTTTAATGGAGCTAGGGTCAAACCAGAAAAACTATGTTCAATCTTGCGTTAAAAAGTGACGCGATAATTGTTACAGACTGCACTTATACATGGCTATTACACATATAGAAAACGGAAAACTTAAGGAATTTCTTTTCTCTCGAAATAATCGGGCAAGGTCGGGGAATTTTGAAAATTCGCTGGAATTTTGAAAATTCGCTGGAATTTTTCCAGAATTAACTTTTTGCAAGAATTACGAGAAAAAAACCGACTTGACAAAAAAAAACAGAAGAGTATGAAAAAAACACTTTCAACATTCAAATTATTCTTTATTACATACGTAAAAAAGTTATGGCAGTGCCAAACATTGACAATTTCAAAAACAAAAATAATTTACTCTAATGATCCATACATTTGCATTCGATTTGTCGATGCTACTACACAATTATTATTGTAGATAAGTGTTTATTGTTTATTTATTGGCTTCCACATAAACTTTTCTGTTTATAATAAAGAACAGGTTCTCGGTTTTTTACTTTACAGTATTTAAATTATTTTTTAAATTTCAGTTTTTTAAAATTAATTTTAACCCTTAGTAGTCACACTTAGCTAGAATCACGTTATAGTCATACTGGGTCCACGGGACCCAGGCGTTTTTTAATTGTGATAAATAATGCAATAATGCATTGAGCGATATGAAAAAGATAGTGAGGTATAATTTGAATTTAGTTTAATACAAGGATATTGGTTAGAAATCAAAAATTAAATTTTGAATATGCAAAAAAAATTATGCAAAAAAAACGTGAAAAATTACTTTTTTACAAAAATTGCTATAACTCTTGTAATTATTGACAAAAAAAAACATGGTTTTATAATCTGGAAACAATGTACTTTGAAATAGGCATAGCGGTTTCTGTGGACTTTTCAAAAAGTATATTCATTTCATCCAACGCAGGTGCGATTAAGAAGGAAAGAATGAAACGCTTACGCATATAAAAAAAAGTGTATGTTTTATTGGGGAAAAAAAAGTTGTACGGCATCACAATAATTTGTTTGGGTCCCGTGGACCCAGTGTGACTATTAAGGCTTAATATTTAACATTTTCGCATATTTGATTGAAAAAACATGTTCTTTATTTGACCCCAAGCTCCCTGGAGCATGTGCAAAACCTGAAAAAGTCAGGGAATTTCTGCGTCAATAATTTATGAAAACCATGTTATCGCTGTAACCATATTCACGATGAAAAAAAAGTCCGTTCGGTTGTGCCGAAACAGCCATAAGAGACGGAATTTCCATTGTGGTGAAAAACATGTTGAAAGTAACGAACGTATGGGTAACCAGGTCTGTGCACTGCGAGTAACCGAGAAGGCCCGCGGTCGCATCCTGAAAGCAGGCGGAGAAATAATAACCTTCGACCAACTGGCTCTCCGAGCGCCAACAGGCGCAAAGACCGTTCTGATGCAAGGACGTCGCAAGGCGCGCGAGGCTGTCAAACACTTCGGTCCTGCTCCGGGTGTTCCTCACTCTCACACCAAGCCACTGGTGCGCTCGAAGGGACGCAAATTCGAGAGGGCGAGAGGTCGCAGGCGCAGCTGCGGTTACAAGAAGTAGACATTTACAACGACCACCAACATCAAAAATCTACTTCATTGTTCGTTATCCCGAAGAAACTTTTTTTGTATCGTTCTCGTGTGGTTTTGTCGGCGATGAAGCTTCTCCCGTCTCGATACACGCGAAATCGTTGGGCTAATGAATGGTGGAATTCACGATTTATCCGGAGTTGTTCACTTTTATTTACCAAACATTTACATTATCATCGTCCTCTCATTTTCCCTCCTGGTACACGGCAGCGTGAAAATAATGGCGAATTCATAGATCATTTTTCTTGTTTATGAAAACTTTCGACTGATTTTGCTTTCTCGACGAAGCGCTGCTCGCCCGTGTTTATTTTAGATGTCTCGGGATATCCGTGCTTAAGGTATTCCTCTCGCGGAGGGCCCTACTTGGGGGAGGGGGGCATGAGAAGGGCTCTTCTGAATCATTAGTTAAATTACAGTGGCGCTTAAGGTTGTTGCTGAATCATTTTTGAAGGCCAAGGGGGAGAAACTAAGTTCTATGCTAAAACATTGTGTTACGTCACCCGTACCAACTTATTGCAGCAAAATATTCCTCGTTCTTTGTTCTGAACAAAGAACAAGGAGGCCTTATTTCTTAAGGAACGACTTTGAATACGGGTGTCAGACGTGTACAACTGAGTAACGCGAACATGTTCAAATGTACGGTAGATAATCGTAATTATTATTTACATATATGGTAATTTAAGGCCTTAGGCCACAGTAACGAGTATAAGATCATGTGCGAATTTAACAATTTTTTTTCGTATGGAAAAGTGATTTACTCATAAAATTAATTACACCTATTTAATATGAATATCAAGCTGTTAGAAAATATATATATTTTTCTTTCGATGTAGAAAATGGCCGACTACTAATATTTTCTTTTATATATATATATATATTCGGAAAAAAATTAGTGCACCGCAAAGGTTCCGATGGAAAAGACGATTTGTCAGTGCTCGTGCCCACAAGCATCGTACCATGCTCACCGAAGCTAGAAAAAAGGGAATACGTCATAATAAATAAATGCATAGGTTCCCCTTAGTCACGTTTGACTTTAACGTATTTGAAATTGGCGCGCTGGGTTTTCGATTGGTTCTGCTTTTCCCATAGTTCCAAGGTTGCCACGTTTTAATACATACTCCTCAACAAGCCTCACTTTTTCGTAAACTGGTCGCATATTTTTCATTCATTTTCATTAATTAGATCGGTAACTTGTCTATTTTTTTTTTCGGTAATATTGTTCCGTGCACTATCCTGTCGTTTTTTGGGTCACTTTCTTCATAAATGCGAAAGGTATACGCGAGAAACTTAAATGGTAACGACGTTGCCCCGTACAACCAATTCGATCAAGTCGAGATTGATGGAAACTTAAAAAATCAATATTTAATCAACGAGTGCGGAAATCTCCGTTCTTGTTTTGCCAGTATATTCAGAAAATCTGCCATAACGATTAGTAAAATGTTCATTATGTCTATTGAACCCGATATTTTTAAGCAACAACCTTAATAATAATTAGTCACAATCAATTATCGTACCCTGGAATGGAATCAAACTGGAATGGAATATCCTAGAATGGAATCAAACTGGAATAAAAAATTTCGCCCAATTTTAGTAGATTTAGACATTTTTACATTTTCTCTGAAACGGCGCGGCTGGGAAAATTCTTCTGCTAATCACATTTTTCCAAGTTTTATCATTAATATTTTCTTTAAACACTCGGTGACCCTCTGTTTTTAATGTCGGTGCGGAATTTTTAGATTTTTTTACACGCGTAAACAGTTTATATCACGCATCTAGAGTTAGTGTATAAATTTCTAGATGGAAATGTGGCCAGCGTGTCATCTTCATATAGCGCCGTACAAATAAGACGTTTTTTAGAGTCGTAATCTTTCGTTGAAAGTTCGGTAACTTGGTTTGAACTTTAACCAGTATACTGGGTTTGATTTTTGCTTGATTATAGACGAAAATCGGCCATTTTTAAATATTCGAGTTCGTGAAAGGAATACCTTAAGTGTGTAGAGGCTCCAAAGCAGAAAAATAAACATTGACACAAATATTCGCCACTGAACCTTTCGGACTACCCTGTAAGGAAAGTTCGCAACTTGAAAATTGCTTTCGTATAATTTTCAAAAATTCCCAATGCTTCCTCTGCACTAAAATATCGTGTGAATGATATTTTCTTTTTTCCAATTACATCTTTTGTCGCATTTAAAAAAATAGTTCATAAAATCGGAAGAACTTTCGCATTTCTTGTTAATTGATTCCTTCGGCAACAAAATATTTCATTAGTTAACTCATAAGTGCCAACGTAGTAATCAATTTTAACTGCCGTCCGATGAATGAAAACTGATTGGCAAGCCATCAACAATAGAACTAATTTTCACCCGCGTGATAATATCAGCGTCTTAATTTTATTTTTGTCGAAAAAAGATCGGTTCAGAACGATGCTTGCAAAAGACCGAAAAAATCTTACTTGTTCTTCTGTCAAGTTTTCCGTTGCCTGGCCGTTCCCATTTTCTTCCGAATCTTCAGGCTTCTCCTCGTCGTCTGAGCCACCATCGTCGATGCAACTTACATCTGGAAAATATAATTTAGCCTCCTCGATCGCCGTCTCGGGATTCTCACTGACGTGATAAGGCCCTATACCGGCGAAAGTCAAAAATGCCTCCGATCCGATTTTCTTCACTACGCTCACGAAAGCCTCGTATCTACGATAGAAACAAACGATTCTTCAAATTAAGGAGGTTGGAACGTTGGCCACAATCGAAAATTAAATTTTTCAAAAATATTTTTTTGTCTAGACTATACTGAGTATTTACGAATTTTTCGAATTTTTTTTTTCACAAAAGACCAGAGAAAAAAAATAGTTTAACGTATGTAATTTTACGTGCGGTTATAGATGTCAAGTCGTTCACGCTACGGGTGATGTAATTTTTTTGGCTATTTAGCACCAAGATAAACCATTTCTCAAAACAAATTAAGAGGGTCTTCTCACTTAACCCTTCGTAGCATACATTTTACTTTACGTGCACGTTTTTTTTTGCATTTTCGTTATTGATGACACCCGCTACGTGAAAACATTTAATAGGTATGTTTTAGTAGTTATTGAAGTCCAAGGAACCTTGAAACGCATTTACAACCGCCATATTTAATTTTAAAAAAAACTTTTAAACCGTCGAAATCTAAATTGAATTAGGTGTAACACCAGTGTTACACTGCCGCAAAGGGATGTGACGCTTAAAAAAGACTATTTCCATTAGTTTCTTTTGATAGGTTTATATTATAGATATTGATATAAAAGTTGTTACACTTAATAAATACATTTAAAAAACTTTTTTATGTATTTATGTAACCCAAACAAACTTTAAACGCGTTTTTCTCGAAACAACTTTTTTGATAGCTTGTTGATAAAATCTTCGAAACTACTGAACCGATCCTTATGAAATTTTAACCACATATTCTTTACAACTATAGCTATAGCGCAAATCAAGGATTTTTTAAATTTTGATATTTACTATTTTTTTGCCAAAAACGGTGAAAAAAAGGTTTTTTGTTGTTTTTTTCGAAAAATGTCCGCCATTTTGTTATTTTTTCATATATCAAAAATCGTATGATATGCGCTATTGCCATTACCATACTGAATCTAAAACCGTTTGATTTTTTTGTTTCGGATGATCCATCTCTGAGATTTCATCAACAGCGCAGACCTACAAATTTTTTAGGACTTTTTTTTAACTAACATTTGCGTCTATAAATAGTGACTTGAATAAATATTTTTTTTCAAGTGTATTTACTAAGTGCAGCACCTTTTATATCAATATCTATGAGATAAACCTATTTTAAAAAATCATGAAAATAGCCTTTGTAGCGTCCAAAGTGAGAAGACCCCTTAACGCAAACTAAACCTTTGTAAACGTTTTAAAAAAAAACCTTGTCCATCGTAAACTATACATATTCAATAATGAACCATCAAGGTTTGATGAAAGATTACGATTTTTGGCTGGCGAATGAAGAGCATTGCTGCCAACCTCAATGTCCGCAAAGTTGCTGTATTTCGGTATTACTTAATATTAATTGATAGTAATAATGAATAATCTCGTGGGATATATATAATTATGCATTTTTATATTTTTATTACGTAAATAAGAAAAACTTTTGTGTTACTACCAACTCGAAAACGTATAACATTATCGATGATTATGAAAAAAATTTCTCCACCGAATGTTTTTTAATAATCATCGATAATGTTATACTTTTTAAAGTTCATTGTAACACAAGAGTTTTTCTTATTTACGTGATAAAAATATAAAAATGCATAATTTTGTCGTTTGATTATAAAAGGTGTCCCAAAATTCACGTAAGATTTGAATTTGGCGCCATTTATGCGATAAAGTGTGGCCAACGAAAAATAAAGACAGCGTGACAGCCGACAGTTCAGGATTATTAAAAATGGAGCACTACACGGAAGAACAACGCATTTTCATTGTTGAGCAATATTTTCAAAATAATGAAGGTTTGGCAGTTACAGTTCGCAAATTTCGGACAAAATATGGTCGGTGGTCAAAACTCCATCAACTGTGAAAAGATTAATTAACAAATTCAGGGAGGCTGGATCAATTAGTGATCTTATGCACTTTGGCCGTCCTTCGACAAGTCGTTCAACACAAAACATCGAAGCAGTTCGTGAGAGTGTTTGCTGAGAGTCCAGAAACATCAATTCGACACCGAGGTCAACAATTGGACATTTGGGGAAGCTCTCTACAGCGCAGCGTATTCTCACGAAAGATTTACATCTTCATGCAAATCATGTCTGTGAAGGCCATTTACCCGATATGCTATTCCATATATAACTCTATACTGTATACTTTATGAATCAGAAAAAAAGTGACGGTTTTTAATTGAAAACCTGCGTTTTCTATCAAAATTACTTGCGCGAATTTCGGGACACCCTGTATATTTTACGAAAAATTAGCATCTACAGAATAAATCTATACCTCGTATGCATTTTTTTGGGGTTCATTGGAGGAAAAAAATGTATCAACCGTGATTTTACTCATCTGGACCCCACCAGCCTCCTTATCGAAGTCAACAGGGACTTTTTGCCGTCGTTTGAAGAATACCGAATCTAATTGCTCGCGGGGTGAAATTTGTTTTCGGGGAGAACACCTTGTGGATTATTATGGCATGGCGTTTCAAGGGTAAAGAAATAAGCATGTTTGGAAAACTGTCAAGGTGTTGAATGCAATTTGGCCTGTGTGCCTATATTACGGTTGATACCAGAATACGAAAAAGTTCAATTTCCAGGGGGACAAAACGAATGAAGGATGTTATTATTTTGTTACTAACTAAACTAGTAACTAACTAAAGGACGCTACTACTAATACCAGTTAATTTAGTTAGCAACATACTAAATGCATGTTACTAACTAAATGTATGTTACTAACTAAATGTATGTTACTAACTAAATGTTCCTAACAAGGAACATCACTAACTACTTATGTGATGTTCCTTGTTAGTAACTAACAAGGAACTATGTTGATTGTAGATCTTAATTTTTTTAGAATTGATTATTACGTATAGGCCTCCGAAGTAACTATCGTGGTGGCGCCGCGCAACGGCTGCCGGTGGCAAAACTTGGATTGGCGCGTGGCGGTTAAGTCAAACCGCCATAAACACGAAAGAGCTAGGCTTGAGCAAGCATCATGGGTGTAGATCTCACATTGTGAATGGAATGTGCTTGTAAATAAAATAAAATGGTGTGATGGAACTAATAACGATTACTTGCGGATTTCAACGTATCCTCATGACTTCCTTTCGCCATATCTATAGGTATGTGACGAAGAGAATGTTAATGAAATTGCGTACATTGGCTGCACACAAATTTTTTTCTGCCGTACAACAAAATTTCTGTTTAAATTATTGTTTGCATCGGAAATTTATATAAAGAATGTTGTAATATAGACAGAAAACTTTCGATAGTCATCCTGTATCGGAAGTTCGCGAAATTGTTGCTGGTGAGAAAAGGACTGTGAAAAGTTCTTCCTCAAACATGCGTCAAAAATCCCAAATATGACGTGAAACGCTGTTTTTACAACGTAAACATCACCCGCGGTGCTGTCATTCACGCAAACACCTGATTTAAATGGCGACTGGCATACTGCACTAGCAGACGAAAACCAATCCAAGTTTTGCCAAGACTCGCCGCAAGGGCTGCGCCACTAGAGTTACTTCGGAGGCCTATACAAATATACATATGAAGAACGGCTGTAAACATTTTTATTTAGAAAACTTCAAAATTTCTTTCTTTTTTCGTTCGGTATATTTACCTGAAAATGAAACTTTAAAAATTGACCAATCAATCTCTTATTATTCATCTGAATGAACAACAGGAGATCAATTTTCTGTAAAAAAAGAAACGACCACTTACACGTAATTGTGCCATGTTTTGACATTTGTCGAGTCGTTGAGAGGTGGTGTTTGAATTATTCCAAAGTGAGGTTATGTAGCGTTGCCAACTGCTTAAAACATGAACTCACTAGTAAAGTCGATAATGATCAACCGAGTGCTCAATAACCAATGTCGATTGTAAGTATTTATGAAAATCATCATAAATTTTCATTCAAATGGGTACCAAAATAAAAATACTTTTTTATGAGATTAAATTCTATGTATTTCAAACATTAGAAAGAAGAAAATTAAAATCGTTGAAAATGTCAGTTTGACTTTCGGTTTTTCTTCCGAACTACCTCGAGTGATGTTCTTTGTAAGTTACTAACTTGCATAATTTTTTTCATTCGTGATATCAATACTCACCCGGTCTTTCCTTCGATCTTTTCGTCGAATTCCTCGATGCTGGTGGCTATGAGTTTCGCCTCGGGTGGTTTGTCTCTTTCGAATATTCCAAAATTCACAACTTCCGACTCGTAAATCTCCAGCACCATTTTCAGCTCGTTACGCCGCGTACTGTCGTACTTGAATACAATGGTCGGAGCTTCTACCGTTTTGTCTTCGTACTAAAAGAAGAAAGAAGAAAATTGATGATTGGAGGCTTAAACTCCTAGAAATAAGTGGACATTTTGATTTCATGATTTTTAAATTCTAATGAGAAAACGATCTGGTAACTTGCCGGGAAAGTAGTTTCGACGTATTTTCGGAAAATAATTCGAAAGATCGTTGCCTTGCTGCGTGGGTTCGGTGGAGCCCAGACCAGCGGGTATTCCGTGCTCTCCTTGTCGCCAGGTAGAAAAGCAGGTCGATGACGTTCCGCAAAACTGCGGAAAAAAGAAACGAAAGAGGGTGAAGAAAGACAAACCACCAATGAAGCCGTGGACGACCCCGAACTTGACACGTACTCACGAACACGAGTACACTATTATTTTCGAGTGAGTTATTTTCATTGCACGCAAGAGATGATTGAAACTGAGTTCTGTTTCAGGTATTCCTCTTGCGTATTTGGGGGGGGGGGGGGGATGAGTATGGCTCTTCTGAATCATCGATAAATTACAGTGGCGCTTAATAAAAAATAAGTTATAATAAATAATTATACTCAACGATAAATTGGAATAAAAAATTTCACGCAAATTTAGTAGATTTAGTCATTTGTGCGCTTTCTCTAAAAAGTCGCGGCTACGAAAATTCTTCCGCTAGTCACATTTTTCCAAGTTTTATCTATCTATCTGTCTATCTATATTCTATATATATAAAAAGAAAAGTCCTGACTGACGCACGGACTCATCAACGCCCAGCCCAAACCCTTGGACCTAGAAAGCTGAAATTTTGCACAGGGGTTCCCTTTAGGATGTAGACAAGGAGTACGGGAGGATATTCCGAAATTCAACCCCTAAAGGGGTAAAATGGGGGTTCAAAGTTTGTATAAAGGAACAATATTAAATAGACATTTCGACTCGAAACTTCGTGAAAGTACTCCTAAACAAAAATAGGCAAATACGTATTTCAAGATTTCTAAAATCAACCCCTTAGGGGGTGAAAATAAACCTAAAAATCGATATGTTTCGACACATAGAAACTTCAAATTTGGCATGTTAGTAGGTAATTGTAATCTAGTTATCATCATCTACCAGAGTTACACGCGTGTGTAAATCTGATAATTTCAAAGGTTTCGACGGATTCCCACTATTATATACAATTGTGTAGCGACCGGAAATTGGGTTTTTGCATGTCGTCTCGGAATTCCTTCACGAAAATACGCGGTAAAATTTTTTTTTCTCTGTAATTAGGTCAATAACCGACCCTGAAATTTTACAGAGACGACTATTAATATATTTAGTGAAGCTAAAAAAAATTAAAATCTTATGGATTGAAGCCTGGCGATAGGATTACCGTAAAGTTAGCGTTCAAACTCATTTTCGGTTTTAGGAACTAACACTCAGTTGACATTTTTGAAAATATCAATTTTTGGTCGCCGACGAATTCTCAAAATATAAAATTTCTAAAATATTCTCTGAAAATTTCACGGTGATCCATTCTATTATAAATTAAGGGAGTTATGGACGTTTTTAGAGAAGTTCCACAAACCGGCGAACTTTAAACGCGTTTTTCTCGAAATGACTTTTACAAAATCGAGAACCGCGATATCTCAAAGATCACTGCACCGATCAATTGAAAATTTTATAAGCTTTTTTTACACACCAGAAAGCAGTGCTTGAACGCAGGATTTCTGTTTTTCGATGCATAGTTTTTTTTTACCAACGAAAATCGAAACTTTCACTTTAGACTGCGGTCATTTTTTTTCAAAAATCAATATTTTATCAAATCCTCCACCGAAGCATTAAATAATTTCATGCAAAAACTAAATGCGTCTAAATTAAGGCGTAAAATATACTTCAAACCATACTCTGTAATGTAAAAAAAAAAACTGAAAATCTGCACACCTGTACCGAGAAAAAGTTCACGAAAATTCCTCCTTCTTCCGGCCACGGGCTATATGTACCCTGTTAAAGTTACACAATGAGATTGCTAAATTTCAAAAGGTTATTCAACACGCTTTAGTTCGAAATAAAAGAAACTCAAGAGTTGCCCCTTCAGTGGCATAAAAAGAACACAAGCACGTAGATTTTTAATCGTGCATTGCCGGCATAAAATATTTTCCCTTTTTGTAATTATTTACCACAGGCAAATTAACTTTTTTTTTCGTAGTTGCATAAAATAAAAACTTGTCGTATTTCATTTGGTTCGTTGCCATAGCCGAAAATTCTGACCCGGTGATAGAAGTTGGCTTCGTTATTGCTTCGTTTGATCTGAGCCAGTATGCAAAACTTGGAATCGATCCACTGACCCAGTGAAGAGTTATGACACTTTTGATTTGCAGTGGTTTTGCATGCGGTCTCATGGGACGTTGTTTCACTCTCAAGTATGATGATAAAAAGGAATAAATGGTGTAGAGTGTTATAGACCCTTCGTGCGGATAATTTGCGTTTAAGGGGTCAGGCCACAGTAACTGGTATAAGATCATGTGCGAATATACCATTTTTTTTTTCGTATGAAAAAGTGATTCACTCATAAAATTAATTACACATCTATTTAGTATGAATATCAAGCAGTCAGAATTTTTTTTTTCGATGTACAAAGTGGGCGACTACTCAAAACTTCTCGAAACAGCTTTTTTCCAATTGGCGTGACAAATAACTTTAACAATTTTCATTCCATTTACATCAAATTTAAAAGTTGTGTTCCTAATTGCATTTCGCAGAGAAGTACGTACGGAA
Organism: Ophion ellenae; assembly: GCA_963210295.1. Taxonomy (NCBI): domain Eukaryota; kingdom Metazoa; phylum Arthropoda; class Insecta; order Hymenoptera; family Ichneumonidae; genus Ophion; species Ophion ellenae. The sequence continues at coordinate 55,579,285 of OY723387.1, forward strand.
TTTCTGATTCATCGGAAACTTTTCGTTTCATGAGCAGTTTATGAGCAGTTATAACGAAATTTTTCACTGAAAATTCATTTCTTAAGTTCAAATACCTACAATTTTTGAATAAAACAATATTTTTTTATTACGTACGTACTTCTCTAGGTACTCTAATGTAGATTGACGAGAATTTTTGTTTTTTGTTGTGGGTAAAAAATTATGGATACTAAATGTCACGCTGCGGAGCGCATAAAAAAAGATAACAAAATAAAATATTAGTAGTCGGCCATTGTGTACATCGAAAAAAAATCCAACAGCTTGATATTCATACTAAATAGATGTGTAATTAATTTTATGAGTGAATCACTTTTTCAAACAATTTTTTTTTAATTTGCACATGATTTTATACCCGTTACTGTGGCCTAACGCCTTAATATGAATTTCAAGGAAAATTTCCCAATCGTTCAAGACGAAATTGTAACATTAGTAGATTTTCAGCTGTGTATATGGAAAGATACTTTGCCAATGTTTCCCTACAGTTTCAACATTTGCGCGGTAATTTCACGAACTATCAGTGGACGAACAATTTTTTTTGGTGTTTATTAAAACAAACCATTCTTCCGGAAGTTTTTCATCAATAGCCGGAAGCCTCGGTTCACCGAACAGCAAGCTGAGAAGATACTTTTCAACGTCCATTTCCGGTTTTTTGTCGCTAATCCTTAGCCTCATGAACATACATCTTCCATCCATCAGCAACGTTTTTGCATTCTCGTTTATTTCCCAATCGGACTGTGACAAAGGCACCGAAATAAATCCATTAGGATACTATTCGCCATCTTCGAACCCCAGTTATGTTTTTATTGTAAACATTTTTTTTTATCACCTCGAGAAACATTTTCGAGAGTGTTTCCTCGTCCAATTTTTTTCGTAGCTCTTGGGCGATTGCGTAATTTCCGGGTAGAATATTGTCCACGAGGTCGACGTAAGGAGGACTCGAGAGCTTGTCACATTTGTGACCCTCGACGTCCTTAAATGCCCAAGGATAGAGAACGAGACAAGTCTCGTTCTGCAGTGAACTCGTGTAGTGCAGCATTTCTGCCTCGTATTTGGCTTTTATTTCAGCCTCTGTACGATTAGTAATAACCCCTATTATTATTATTATTATTATTATTATTATTATTATTATATACAGGGTGTCCTGTTATGAATGGATAATCCTGCAATTGTCGATGGATCGGATCATGTCTTGCTATATGCTGGAATTTCAGTTTAGTAAAAGTCCTCCGGTTTTCGAGGTTTTGGGCTTTATGTTATTTTTTGAAAAAAATCATCTGTTTTTGGTTTTCCGCATGCCATTTCTACAAATGATATGGATCGACAATAACTGAGCAACTCTTCAAAGTAATTGGCACGATATGCGTAGTACTTTTTTTTACACCGCAGGCTATCAAAGTCAGATGTTCGAATTTAGACCGGGAGATAGCGACAGATTTCGGGGATCCATGTGTTACAGTATGAGGTCGTACGTAAAGTACGTAACGCAATTGGGGGGGTTCGGTCAGGCGTTACGGTCTAGGTACGCAGGGGGGGGGGTCAAGGTTTGCGTTACGTCACGTTTTTAAAACTGCCAGAAAAAGCAAAATTTCTGCATGTTCAAGTTTTTCATTTAAACCTTGAGTGCAATTTTACCGCGGACAGCTCACAGCTTTCTATACGCAATGTCAGTTAAAGGGGAAAATCACTGTGCGAGAACTTGCACAGTAGCTTTCCCGCGTCCCCCAAGCAAAATTTGAAGGATTTTTCTTTTTATATAATTCTTGAAAGTACATGTGTTGGAAAATATGTTGGCAACATTTTTATTCACAATAAATGTGGCATCATTTGCAATATATAAAGTAGAGGCTCTTATTATTTTGTGAACTATCATGAGGATAAAGAACCGTCATTTCGCCCGCTACTAGATACTTCAATGCAAGTATCAATATTCTAGAAAAAATCGTAACTCTATATCAAGAAACACGGAACGAAAACTTTGAACTCGGTTTTCTCGAAACTAGTTATTTCGACCTTGTCCGAGCGAACACTTAAAAACTTATCAACCGATTTTCAATTTTTTTAAAAACATTTTTGAAATCGAAGTAACTAAGGCTGTACGTATCCGCGTTTTTAACATTTGATAATTACTATTTTTAAACACTGCTTGAATACAGAAAAAGGGCCTTGAAAATAGAAAAAAATGTTCAAAATGTCGGTATTTTGTAAAAAAAAAAACAAAATAAAAAACTGCTACGCATAACGATAGCTACATTTGTATAGATATCGATAAATTGTTGACTTTTAATTCACAGATAACCTTTCATAAATATATCGATGGGACAATGAAGAGAAATGTTTTTTTTTTCGTCGTCGAATCAAGGCATATATCTCGGTTTATTTTTAAGATTGTGCCATAAAAATTGGTATAAAACTAGATGAATATATACTTCATAAAATGAATATAAACCCGATCCTTTCATAATTAGTTATGTCCATGAAAAAAATCGTAATGATTGACTACAAAGCACCCGTTACGTAACGGAATGGAGAGGGGGTTCTGGCCAAGCGTTACGGTCCCGTTACGTGAGGGGGGGATAAAAATTGGGAAATTTTGCGTTACGTAATTTGTGTGTGCCCTATGGCAACCCTTGAGGGGCCGAATATTTACGTTCTTTGCCCCTCGAACTTTCATTAAAAATTTGTGCCATACTGTAACAAAATGTTTCAACTCCGCATAAAATGTAACAATTTTGTAATAACGTTGTACGTATTTGACCCATCCCACGGGTATGGCGTAATCTGATTTATATTTTTAATCTTACAAATAACTGGTAAACAAAATTTTGGAGGGTAACATATCGTTTTGCATTAATAAATAAATCTGCTTCTTTGCGGCGGTATGACGGCTATTCGGAACCGTCGGAGCGGTATGGCATGGTGATTTTCGTAAATGACTATTCGAAAACAATAAGTTAAAAACGAATTAGCCTGTAACAAATAGTTGAAAAACAGAAAATAAAAAAAAGGGTTCTAATTGGTATGGCGGGCTATAAGCACCCCTATGCGTAGGCATTTCGCTAGCGTCGAGTTTATTTTTTATCGACTACCGGAAAATACAAGAATTTTTGTGAAACAATCGTTTCGGACTTGTAATTAATTGAACAATTTCAACTAATCGTCCTGCGATTACTATGACCATTTTTTTCGTTTAATTCACTACGTCATTCGACCCCTGAAGAGTTGCCATACTGTCACAAATGGACCCCCGACATCTGTCACTATATCCCGGTCTAATTGATTTGTATGAAAATTCCGCACGAGATCTTTTTTCATAAAGTTTCCTTGACATTTATGGTTAAAGAGACGACTTTTCTAGATAAAACAAATGAACAAAAGTATTTTCTTAAACGGGTATTTGTAGAAATAGCATGTGAAAAACCAAAAGCAGATGAATTTAATCTCGAAAACCGTGGGAGTTTTGCTAAACTGAAATTCCATATATGTTACACACAACTTTTTAATTCATTTTGTACTCAGATTGAAGGAGTATTCAAGTTTTTGATCAATTGATTTCGTTGCACCTTTTTGAGCTTTTTTCGCAGCCTCCTTGGCAATTCTCTCTTCGTCGAGTATTTTCATTCGTTTCTCCTCCTCGGGGCTTCTCTGGCAGATGGAAATACAAAATCTGAAAAACGTTCAAGCCCTGCTTTTGCTCGATCGCAAAAATAAATGAACAATTTATCTAAAAAAGCGAAAATAAGTGGACAATAGCTGGACTAGTCTAGACAATATTTCAAAGATCTTACTCGTGGTCCTCGTTATTTTGTACCCTCCTCAATTCGTCGGTTAGCATTTTTTGAAGCTCTGGGCAGTAGGCGCCGAACATGAGATTCACCATTTGTCCGTTCTACGGAGCAGTAACGATAATATAGAACTCGAAAGGAAAGAAATAATGTGCAAGTGTTTCATTTATTAGCTATTTTTTACATGAATAAACATCCAGGTGGGTTCGCTCTTCCCCCGAAATCTCTCTAAAGCCTTGACGCTGTCACATTTTGCCTGGGTACAGAAAAGTATTTTAAAGAAGGAACGGATTCACTCAGCGGTAATACAAGTTGACAAAAAAATTCTTGGTGCCGACAAAACTTGTATGATTTTTTGTCAAGTGACTACTTGTGAAACCTATGCCAATCTTTATTTCAAGTTTCTACACGGAGTTCTCAAATGATTTTGAATTTCATAGCGAGCGTTGGTAGCATTTCATTTAAGGCCTTAGGCCACAGTAACGGGTATAAAATCATGTGCGAATTTAACAATTTTTTTCATATGGAAAAGTGATTCACTCATAAAATTAATTACACATCTATTTAGTACGAATATCAAGCTGTTAGAAAAAATATTTTTTTTTTTTCGATGTACAAAATGGCCGACTACTAATATTTTCTTTTGTTATCTTTTTTTGGGCGCTCCGCGGCGTGACATTTAGCATCCACAATTTTTTACCCAGAACAAAAAACAAAAATTCTCGTCAATCTACATTAGAATACCTAGAGAAGGTACGTACGGATTTAAAAAATATTGTTTTATTCAAAAGCTGTAGGTATTTGAACTTAAGAAATGAATTTTTACTGAAAAATTTCGTTATAACTGCTCATAAACTGCTCATAAAATGAAAAGTTTTCGATTAATCAGAAATTCCGTACGTACTTCTCTGCGAAATGCAATTAGGGGGCGTCCATTAATTACGTGAGGCGTTTAGGGGGGGGGGGGGGTCAAGCGAAATCTCACCCAATCTCACGTGGGGGCTTCGGCAAATATCATGTAATTTTGGTAATTTTAGTAATTTTAGTAATCACATAATTTTTATCACGTAGGGAGAGTCTCTCTACTACTTTACATGGTGGAGTAAATGGTACTACAACCGCAGTTACTTCTACTACAATTTATTTTCCGTGAACGTATGCATTTTGAAAAATCTTACGTGAGATTAGGGGAGGGGGGAGGGGATCGAGCAAAATCTCACATCTCACCAGGGGGAGAGGGGGGTCGAAAAATCGCCAAAATCACCTCACGTAATTAATGGATGCCCCTTTAGGAACATAACTTTTAAATTTGAAGTAAATCGAGTGAAAATTGTTGAAGATATTTGTCACACCAATTGGAAATAAGCTGTTTCGAGAAGTTTTGAGTAGTCGGCCATTTTGTACATTGAAAAAAAAATATATATATTTTCTAACAGCTTGATATTCCTACTAAATAGATGTGTAATTAATTTTATGAGTGAATCACTTTTTCATGCGAAAAAAGATTGTTGAATTCGCACATGATTTTATACCCGTTACTGTGGCCTAAACCCTTAAGAATTTTGTTCTTTTTTTAAAATAATCCTCTGTTATAAATTCATTCAGTGCTATGTAGACGGTAGAAAAGCGAAGACGGACTTGCTCGAACTACTCTACTATATTTTGTTATACAGGGTGTCCCTCTTATCCCTGCCACCCAAAATAACTCGGTAATTATCGACGTCCACTTTCTTAAATGCAATGGTCCATTTGTTTCAATCTTGTGGAGCACCTCAAGCCGCATAAAAAACATAAGGGGGTCAAAGTCGTTCAAGGTTATTCAAGGTCAGTATCGATGATACAAATGTAAATATCTCGGATCACTACCAAATATTTGGTAGTGATCAGAGATATTTAGATTTGTATTTCATTTTAATAGGTGACCTTGAATAACCTTGAACGACTTTGACCCCTTAATGTTTTTTATGCGGCTTGAGGTGCTCCACAAGATGGATGAAAAAAAATGTACCATTCCATTAAAAAAAGTGGAGGTGGCCTTCACTGTGCGTCAGCGCCGCCAACGAAATAAAAAAAATTGGTCGCACTTGATGGCCCCCTTCACACCGTACAACTTTTGTCTGGAACATTTTTTTGTGACGTTGATAATTACCGAGTTATTTCGGGTGGCCGAGATAAGAGGGACACCCTGTATATGTGGAGAGGATGTTATTAAAAAATGTACAAAAGCGATTACAGATTTCTCGACAAGTGCTTCTTTTTCGTATTTCGGGATAGAAATAAAGGATTTAGGTAAATTCGCATAAATAATCGGCATGGTCTTACACACAAGCGTTGAAAATGCATTGTAGTATTTTTTTTTTTCAATTTTTCAATGATTTACCACTCTCCAAAGTGGGGTTGATTACACCCCCAACGTCACAATCTGGAGGTGTGACGGACAAGGGTTAAATAAAAACTTGTTAAAAAAAAAATGTTTACATAAAAATTGGTCGGTAACTTTTTCCCCAAAGGCTTACAAGAGTCGAGAACTGCGTCTACCGGCGTGGCATGGCCGAAGGCGCTTTTCAGCCACTTTAAAACTGGTTTTTCAGCTATAAACGAATAATCATAATATTTTCCAAGATTCAAATAATTTTTTTAAAGAGTATCCAAAAAGAACGATTTTTCGAAAATTTTACAGTGGTCTCCGTGCTGAAAATAGGATCAGTATGGAGATAAGATGGAGAAAGAAATATACAGTTTTGTGGCACCAAATCGTCTGTTGAGCTGTGTAATTAACAATCGAATCCTACCGTCACGTAACTCAATAAATCACCGCCAATTTCCATTTTGATCTTCTTAAGGATACTGATCATTCCGCTGCAGGGACCACTCCAATCCGAATATATATCGACGACTGGAGTGTCAAGCCGTAAATTAAGAATTAGTCGAAGACTCCTCATCCGAAATGGAATAAGTTTGAATGTGAAACCTTTTTCACTTACCGACTAATCCCTTCCTCTCCAATATCTTTGACCACTCCTCGTCCGTCGATATGTCCGTCTGCAAAGCAGCCGGGGTATTTTTCTTCGCCATCTTTCGTCCTTTGCTCAGTCCGCTCTGATTAATTGAAAATGGGAAAAAGCGAGTACGATAAAAAGCGCAAGGTCTTTCATTAAGGTTGTCGTATCGCTTCACACTAGTCATACCACTGATCATACTTGGGACTTGTACAATTTACATTTTGAACCGACGCAAAAAAAAATGTAATAACTAAATTTTCCAGATGTAAACTGTTTAAAGAATGTTCACATTTAATTAGAAAAATGAAAAAAATAGTTATTCCAACGATTCGCGCAGTATTTCTAGGTTTGATATTTGGCAATATTGGTTTTATCTCCGTCTCTTTTTACTCAACCAGGCGAGTTCAACCTCCATGCTTTTCAACGTCGATCTGTCAAAACAATGTCAGGTGCGGAAAATATAAAGCATTGTATTCGGGCCACGACTGGTAAAAAGCGTGGAAAATTTGTGTCGGCGAAATATGTCGGTTAAAAATGAAATATGTGTGGAAATTCGAATGAGTGAGATGAGGTTAGGACTACAGTCAGCTGTTGCCTTGCTGTCACGTCTCTTTTTCGTAGCAAGTGGTAATAAATCCAATACCGGAAGTTCAAATTAAACATGATATTACATAAAAATTAGGTCAATAAGCGTAATTTTTTCTGAGAGCACTGGATTACTACAAGTGTTGAGTATGTAAATCTGATTATTTTTAAGGCGTTACCCCCTCTTGTAGCGCAAAAAAAGGCCTTTTTCATGAATTTTTTTAAAGAAAACTACAAAACTTTTTTAATCGATCAATATACCATCTCATAGAACACATCTTGAAGAACTTTCAGTAATTTTTTTATTGAAAAATATTACATTGTTTAGTGGCAAATGGCCGTCAATGAAATAATGTTTTTATATACACGGTTTCCGGTGACCAACATTGCGGCGAAGTGGATCATCTGAAGAAAAAAATGCGGATGGATTTAGTCAAATATAAGTATAAACTAGTCTTCAATCGAAGGATTTTAAAAAATATTCATTTTTCACAAAATGGCGGACAGTCAAAGTTAATGGTTCGATTGTAACGAAAAAAAACGGCCTTTTTTTGGCTATAAAACGGCCATTTTTTTTTCGAAAAAAAAAATCGAACGATTAAAGACTACATTTTTATGTATTAAATAAGCCTGCAAAACTTCAAGAAGATCGGTTCATTAGTGTTCAAGTAATCTTGGTCACCGACTTCAGAAATGCCATTTTGAGAAAAACGCGTTTAAAGTTTCTCTTTCAACGCTCTTTCAACGCGGATTCTTCTCTTTCAACGCTCATATCTCAGTCAATTTTGTTCGGATCGACTTGAAATTTTCAGGACATATTCACAGATACTTATACTTCAAACAAATGCAATAAAAAAATCGATTTTTTCAAAATCGCAAGTGGGGGTAACCCCTTAAGAATCTGACGGATTCCCACTATTATATACACTTTTGTAGCGACCGGAAATTGGAAATTTTGTAGCGACCGGAAATTTTTGTATGTCGTCTCGTAATTTCTTCACGAAAATACGCAATTTTAATATTTCTTTTCTCTGTAATTAGGTCGATAAACGACCCTGAAATTTTACAGGGACGATTATTAATATATTTAGTGAAGCTCAAAGAAAAATTATGAAAATCCTATGGATTGAAGCCTGGCCATAGGACTACCTTAAGGGGGGATTGTCTTTTTTTTCGCAAAATATACCGCTTTTTGGGAATTTTTTTGTGAAGAAAGTATACAACGGAAAACTTGTGAAACTTGGCATATAGTTTTATTGATCTGTTTACTACATACAAAAAATTTTTTAAACAATTTCATCAAAAAATCCGCCTCCCACCCCCCTCGACGCGCGATGGTCCTTTTTTGATGGTGTGCACGATTTCTCAAAAACTATTCAACCGATTGCCTTCAAATTTGGACAGAATGCTCAGCTGACATCCTTTTATCGTTTGATGAAGCAAAAAAAGCAATACGTTTAATAGTTTTTTATTTATAACAAAAAATCGACCAATTTTTTTCGAAAAATCGATACTTCAAGTTCAAAACGTCACCAAATCGTCAATTTTTTTTCCCCTTCATCGAACGATAGCTATATGTGTCTAAAGTAAAATGCTTTTTGGGTTTTTGTTGCAGGATGAACGTGAAGGCTGTAATCGTGCACACCATCAAAAAAGGTTTCACAAGATTTCCGTTGTATACTTTCTTCACAAAAAAATTCCCAAAAAGCGGTAAATTTTGCGAAAAAAAAGACAATCCCCCCTTAAATACCGTAAAATAAGGTCGAAATTCGTACCGCTCTTTTTCCCAGCATGACTTTCGATAGTTTTGAACGTTATTTTTCCTAGCGGAAGGAATTCAACGCACCGCCTCTACCCCTAAATTTATTCGATAATTCGAAACGAATAGGCTAAATTTTTTTTCGATGTAATCGGAAAAATTTAATTCCCATCAAGTCGATTTGAGTCGATTAATGAAATTGACGTTGCACGCGATTAATGGATATTTGAATTTTTTATGAAATTCCAATGTTGATTTTCTCGACTGCGATGTGAGAAATGAGGGTTTCTTCATAAGCCTTCGTCGTGGCAATATCGAAACTGATTTGAGCCTGTACCTGCGCGGCTTCTTATATAGCTCTCCGGTAAAGCCGCGACGACATCGAAGCAGAAAACGCGGGGCACGCGACTCGCTTTCCTCCGTGAGCAAATATTACAGGCGGCATACAATCTCTTTTCGAATCGAGTCATCGCGATCGTACCCAGAGAAGCACACGACGATAATTATAGTAAACTGGAAAGAACCTTATCGCTCATCGCACGATCTATACGCGAAATATCTGTATACGAAAAACGAAACTTGTCTCTTGGGGAACAGGAGGTACGAAATGTTATCAATTCACTCGGAAGGGGTTGGTGTGCTGATTGATTTATTAACTGCAATCGATTTTGCCGAATTAGACAAATCGAGGTATGGATGAAATATAATCCTACATCCTTTACGCTATCAATTTTAATCGTATCCGGCAGTTGGAAAATTTCGTTAAGGCCACAGTAACGGGTACAAAATCATGTGCGAATTTAACAATTTTTTTTCGTATGAAAAGTCGATTCACTCATAAAATTAATTACACATCTATTTAGGAATATCAAGCTGTTGGAAAATATATATATATTTTTTTCGATGTACAAAATGGCCGACTACTCGAAACTTCTCGAAACAGCTTTTTTCCAATTGGCGTGACAAATAACTTCAACAATTTTCACTCGATTTACTTCAAATTTAAAAGTTATGTTCCTAATTGCATTTCGCAGAGAAGTACGTACGGAATTTCTGATTAATCGAAAACTTTTCTTTTTATGAGCAGTTTATGAGCAGTTATAACGAAATTTTTCACTGAAAATTCATTTCTTAAGGAGGTCGGAGCGTTTCAGTTGAGTCAAATGACGGTTTATTCATTTTTTTTTTTTCAATCAACCTCAAAAAAATGCATACGAGGGACAGATTTATTCTGTATATGCTAATTTTTTAAAATCTATAATTAAAGGGCAAAATTATGCATTTTAATATTTTTATTACGTAAAGTAGAAAAACTTTTGTGTTACTACCAACTCGAAAAAGTATAACATTATCGATGATTATTATGGAAAAAACTACAACAACGAATGTTTTATACAATTCACAATGAAATTTTGGTAATTTATAATTATGCCTATTCATATTTACGTCACGAGATTATTGGCCCATGGTTTACGATGGGCAAGATGAGGATTTTTTTTCTAAATGTTTCCAAAGGTTCAGTTTGCGTTGATACGTTGTTAGAAATGGTTTATCTTGGTGCTGAATAACAAAAAGAATTACATAACCTTTAGTGTGAAAGTCTTGCCCATCTAACCGCACGTTAAATTACATACATTAAACTATTTTTATTTCTGGTGTTTGGTGGTGAAAAATGTTTAAAAAATTCGTAAACACTCAGTATAGTCTAAACAATAACATGTATTTTTGTATTAAATTTAACCTTGGATTGTGGCTAACGCTCCAACCTCCTTAAGTTCAATACCTACAACTTTTGAATAAAACAATATTCTTTAAATTCCGTACGTGCTTCTCTAGGTATTCTAATGTAGATTGACGAGAATTTCTATTTTTTGTTCTAGGTAAAAAATTGTGGATGCTAAATGTCACGCCGCAGAGCGCCAAAAAAAAGATAAAAGACAATATTAGTAGTCGGCCATTTTGTACATCGAAAAAAAAAAAAAATTCTAACAGCTTGATATTCATACTAAATAAATGTGTAATTAATTTTACGAGTGAATCACTTTGTCATACGAAAAAAAATTGTTAAATTCGCACATGATTTTATACCCGTTACTGTGGCCTAAGGCCTTAAAGGAGAAGATCCCTTTAGGCAGCCGAAAATAAGCGAATTTTCAGTTTTTTTATGTCGAAACTATTTATTCTACATAATTAAAGTTTTAGGTACATAATCTTACATCTTTCAATTTTCCAAAAAAAAAAGAACTTTTTGGTATTTAAAAATGGCGGTCGTCGACACTTGCCGCCTGAGTTGTTCCACGGCGTACGACCTAGCGTTTGGTGCATTGATCCAAAAAATCAGAGCCAAGAAGTTTTAGATTTCTAAGACCCACACGCTCTATGTGAACCTATACAATCCAAAGAAGAGTGAAAATCCAAAAAATGCTACGTGTTTTAAAAAATGTTCTATTTTTCATGAAATTTTTGCTAGAGTGTTTGTTGATGGAAAGCATCGTTTTATTGAAATAATTTTCAAGAGACTTCAGGTTCACATAGACGGTAATTGTGTTATCTGAAAGTGTGCAAAGTTTCAGAATGATCGATCAGATAGTTTCCGAGTTATCTTGTACGAGGTTTAGGAAACAGTGATTTTCAGGAAAACGCGTTTAAGGCGTTACCCCCACTTGTAGCGCAAAAAAAGGCCTTTTTCATGAATTTTTTTAAAGAAAACTACAAAACTTTTTTAATCGATCAATATACCATTTTAAAGAACACATCTTGAAGAACTTTCAGTAATTTTTTTATTGAAAAATATTACATTGTTTAGTGGCAAATGGCCGTCAATGAAATAATGTTTTTATATACACGGTTTGCGGTGACCAACATTGCGGCGAAGTGGATCATCTGAAGAAAAAAATGCGGATGGATTTAGTCAAATATAAGTATAAACTAGTCTTTAATCGAAGGATTTTAAAAAATATTCATTTTTCACAAAATGGCGGACAGTCAAAGTTAATGGTTCGATTTTAACGAAAAAAACGGCCGTTTTTTGGCTATAAAACGGCCATTTTTTTTCGAAAAAAAAAATCGAACGATTAAAGACTACATTTTTATGTATTAAATAAGCCTGCAAAATTTCAAGAAGATCGGTTCATTAGTGTTCGAGTAATCTTGGTCACCGGCTTCAGAAATGCCATTTTGAGAACAACGCGTTTAAAGTTTCTCTTTCAACGCTCTTTCAACGCGGATTCTTCTCTTTCAACGCTTATATCTCAGTCAATTTTGTTCGGAACGACTTGAAATTTTCAGGACATATGCTCAGATACTTATACTTCAAAAAAGTGCAATAAAAAAAATCGATTTTTTCAAAATCGCAAGTGGGGGTAACCCCTTAAAGTTTCAAGACTGAAACATGTTGTAACCAAATGACCTACCGATTAATTTGCGATTCCGGGGCCATAAAGCGGTCCCTCAGCTTTCTCTTCTTTTCTTTACAAAGCAATCTCCCCCCTTAACATTTTCCGGCTCAAAACTTTCGTCCCCCTTCAATAATATTAAAACACCGCGAACATCGGATGTTCAGAAAATCATGAACAAGACACTTTTTCAATGAACAGTTTCAATCGAGAGGGTGCGGTGCGAGAAAAAAGACGGGCGAATTTTCATATACCAAAGTTCAGGACAAGTTATGGCGGGAAAGGAACAAAGACGGAAATAATCAGTTGACATTTTTTCGGGTCGATTTGCGAACGACCGTAAAATAAATGTAATTAACGTCTGAAGCATTCATGAACATGCACGCGACATAGCGGATGAGAATGGACAAAAAGTCCTTGACAATTCAGTCGATCGTCTCATTCTCTTTCTTTCTCTCTCCGCTTTCCTCCTCTCGTTATCAGACTATGTATAAAGTTTTGCCGTCCAAGGGTGTTGATTCACGATCTCGTGAAATCGAGGGGGTTGGGATTTTCGCATAAATTAAACAACATGTGTTACGATTCGAGTCTGACTAGTACATTATGACATCTTGTCATTAAAAACAATATTACTAATTTCCAGTGCTCGGCCTTCACGCAATGATTGTCCTTGTTATACATAAAAATATGTCCATATGACACAAGTTTTGAAAAAACTGGCTGCCGGCAAGATTCGTATGATTGTTTGTCAAGTGACTACTGGTGAGGCCTATGCCAACCAATATTTCAAGTTACTACACAGGGTTGTCAAATGAATCTTAATTTCATAGTGAGTTTCGGTAGCAGTTCGTTTAAGGCCTCAGGCCACAGTAACGGGTATAAAGTCATGTGTGAATTTAACAATTTTTTTTTCGTATGAAAAAGTGATTCACTCATAAAATTAATTACACATCTATTTAGTGTGAATATCAAGCTGTTAGAAAATATATATATATTTTTTTCGATGTGCGAAATGGCCGATTACTAATATTTTCTTTTGTTATTTTTTTTAGGCGCTCCGCGGCGTGACATTTAGCATCCACAATTTTTTAATTAGATCAAAAAACAAAAATTCTCGTCAATCTACATTAGAATACTGAGAGAAGTACGTACGGAATTTAAAATATATTGCTTTATTCAAAAGTTGTGGGTATTTGAACTTGAGAAATGAATTTTCAGTGAAGAATTTCGCTATAACTGCTCATAAAATGAAAAGTTTTGGATTAATCAGAAATTCTGTACGTACTTCTCTGCGAAATGCAATGAGGAACATAACTTTTAAATTTGAATTAAATCGAGTGAAAATTGTTAAAGTTAATTGTCAAGCCAATTGGAAAAAAATGTGTTTCGAGAAATTACGAGTAGTCGGCCATTTTGTACATCGAAAAAAAAATATATATCTTCTAACAGCTTGATATTCATAATAAGTAGATGTGTAATTAATTTTATGAGTGAATCGCTTTTACGTACGAAAAAAAATTGTCAAATTCGCACATGATTTTATACCCGTTACTGTGGCCTAAGGCCTTAAGAGAGTTGAAACGCGAGCCACAATCCAAGATTAAATTTGAAAAAACATATATGTTATTGTCTACCATATACTGAGTCTTTACGAATTTTTTGGCATTTTTTTCACCACTAAACACTAGAGATAAAAAATAAATCAATGTATGCAATTTTACGTGTGGTTAGATCGGCTAGATGTTCACGCTACGGGCGATGTAATTTTGGCCTCCTACTAGTTCGGTGCCCCCGGGCCTCCACACCTTTTAATTCAATCCTGGTGTTTTTCGAACATTTCTTAAAAACCTAAATTGTACTTTAGATGCATGATTTTTTTAAATGTATTTAAAAATTATCCATCTACATGATAAGTATGGGTTGATGGATTTGGAAAATCCGAAGAGAATCTTGCAAAGCAATGTTATACTCATTATCCATCGTGGCAAATTCTTCAATTTCGAAAAACAAAAAGTTGATATAGCACCTTTTTGGCAAACATTTTTTTCGTGTTCACATCTGAGTGGTATTGCCTATAAAAAATATTCGCAATAAAACGTAAATATAAGTTGAAAGATTATAGAAAATATATTTGACCAAAAAAAAATGAATCGAAAAATATTAATAACTGTTCCAATTATCGTGTCGACTGTCCCGAGAATGTGGTTTCGAAAAAAACGCGTTTAACTCTACTTGCACCCGAGAGAATTCGTGCCCAAGCGCGGAAACATTCACACCGTCCCTCATTGAGATAAAATAAACAAATAAATAAATAAATACTCGCAGAAGTGTAGAGAATAATAATTAAAAAAAAAAGATTTTTGCAAAGGCTGGATTGTACCCTCCAAATAAATCTCCCTCCATGTAAAGTGTTCGCATTATTTTTGAGGATTCTAAAATTCTTTCACTAATTTCAACATTACCAAATTTCATTTTGTACCCATGAATTAAAAACCAGAAAATAATCGATAAAACTGTTCATAATTCAAAAAATAAATCGATACAACTATTAAAAAAATAAAAAAATCTTTATTGCTGCATTGAATGACAGATATTAATAGAGCAAGCGATGTAGAGGGGAAAAAATCATAATTGGGTACCTTGAAATCTTCATTGTGAGTTTCAAGGAATTCGTACGTAAAGAATCCTTCCAATTATAGTGATCTTTCGCTTAGCATTTTCGTCCTCTTGGTAAAACACACATACTCCATTACATTGGGGACTAATGGTTATTGCAATCGCGTGCACCAACCGTGTAACCCTTTCCTTCGTTCCTCACGTGCTTCGGTCCCTACGATTTTAGTTCTACAGCATAATAATAATTGGTGTACACGTAAAGTAGATTAAAGTGGATGAAGTACCGTTAGACTTAATGTTATTCGTGTTTAGACCTTCCCAATCGAAAGACGAACTTGAAACTCGTCGATATATTACCTTAGAATTCTTTGACCCCGATGTAAATAAATAATTATGCACAAAGTTTGATTTTAATTGTTATAAATCGCGATTTACCGCGAATAAATTTTTATTAGTGACGTCACGTTACAAGATCTTCAATCATTCCTTTTGGAAGACAAAATCTTCCAAAAAATGCCATCTTCACTATCAACATGTCTAACGTTTAAACTGCAGACGTCAGCTAGGTCTAATCTCCTTGACTACTCCATTTCCGCGCTCTTTACAGGACCGAAATTGAAGTTGTGGAGACCCTGGGGCAATGGCGAAGTGGATGCTGTTGAAGTTTGCACCGTTGGAATGCAACGGAAGTTCTCTTTACCTTTTCTCCGTTTTTATTGTTATCCAGAATGTTTTTTTAGAGTTTGCTTGCAGGTCTCTAATGAGGATCTTTAAAAAAGTAGCTGGCAAAAAAGAATTTGCAGTCGGAAGAAAAAAATTTTTTATTGCATTCCAACGATGCGGAGCTTTTATATCCTGGAAGTGGGAGGCCCCTAGTTATTTTACAAACAAAATGAATTTTTTATAAGGGGCTATACCAGTGTGACACTTAAAAAAATCGATTTTTTGCCTTTTTGGACAATTTATACTTTCAAGAATATCATTATCATTTATATCATTTATATCAATATCATTTTATCTTGCAAAAATCGATAGTTAAATCTTCAAACGCGTTTTTCTCGGAATGAGATTTTTCAAATTTGCTGACATTGTAACTCAAAAAGCAATTACCCGATTGACTTGAAATTTTTACTGAGTACTCTTGAATATATTTACTCTACAATGACGTAGGATATTTTTGATTGGATGAAAATTGACGATTTGGCATTGAAAAAAACGACCATTTTATAGGCAAGAAAACAGTCTTTTTTAATAACGACGCCATTTTGTTGGATTTTGATATTTTTCGCAAATTCTACGTCATTGTACAGGAAATACCTTCCAGTTTATCGACAGTTTTTCCTTTTTCGGTTTCAGCTACTCAATCGGCCGGAATCATGTCAGCAGTGGAGGAACTTTTTTTTTGGCGCCTCCAAAGGCAACGCATAAGTCGCTTGGATCTCAATATTTTTCTATGAAAAAATTATGTAATATAGGTCAAATATAGCCAAATATATTCTTAATTTTTCGAAACATTTAATTGAGTACTTTTCTTCCAAAAAATTCCCGAAAATCACCCAAATGTTCAGCATTCACACTGTTATAGCCCCTTAAACAATTTATTTCGAAAGAGAAGATCGTTTCCGGACTTCAGCTAAGTTCGATTACAATTATAATGTTTTGCCATTTTTGGGTGTGGGTAAACTAATTTTTTTAGCATGTAATTATATACTATACGCGGAGCACTAAAACTTTCATAGGTAATTTTTAGCAGCTGTAAAAACGATATGAGCAAACAGATATTCCTGTTTTCCTTTACACCGTCAAATTAAAAACAAATGAATGGCTGGCTCAATCCCCGTGATATTTAAAAAATTATAATCCGTGGAATACATTATTTTATAGAGAATTCATCGTGTTTGGTGTTATTTTTATTTTTTGTACAGAAATACGCTTTTATATGTTATTAAAAAAATTGTGATAGCTTTTTCTTTCTTTATCAGATCTTTGGAGGTATTTTTTTTTCACTAAATGTTGCATACGATTCGTGAGCAGACTTTGCCTATAATTTGAATTGTGGAGGCTCCGGGCCGCCGGAGGCTTTAGCTCATGCCCCCCCCCTCCCCCCCCCCCCCCCCGCCCCCGGCAAAATCAGGCCCTGGCTCTTTACGTTCCCGGCCCCGGCTGCTTTGTGACACTCGCGGGTAGCATATCCCCTCCACCTTATTAGACTCTTCTCATTTCGATCCAGTTCGGTAATGGAGAACTCTCAGTCACTTCGACATGCACACCCCGGGACTAA
This sequence comes from Ophion ellenae, assembly GCA_963210295.1. Taxonomy (NCBI): domain Eukaryota; kingdom Metazoa; phylum Arthropoda; class Insecta; order Hymenoptera; family Ichneumonidae; genus Ophion; species Ophion ellenae. The sequence goes on from OY723387.1 coordinate 55,596,744, forward strand.
CTGTACACTCATCAAAGTAACGTAGCATTCAAGTCGCCGATCCTTTAGATCATTTGACCACTCTAGTATTACAGAAATCCTTATAAATGATGAGTTAACATACCTACGCTATTTTAAAGAAAAAAAAAATATTCTTGATGTTCTTTTTCGGTAATTTTACGCGTCTTAAAGAACAAAATATCCCAAAATCTCAATTAGGGGCTGAGTGATGGAGTAAATGTGACTGCGCGACGGGACAAGCTCGAGCACAGGTACGTTCAACTTTTTAAATATTTTTTAATGTAGTTTTGGAAATCAATTATCTATATTTTGTCGAAACGTTTTTTTTACTTAACGTTTAGACCCTTATTTATAATCATTTAAAGCATACATTTTGAGACGAAAACATTTTGCGACTAAATAATGTTACATATTTCTTCTGAAATAAAAAAATTTGGCTCGATAGACTATAAGGCTAGTACACAAGAATCTTCTTTGATTTTTCAAACCGATCAAATAAAATAGATCAAATCCATCGACTAGACTAGGACTGCTGGTGAATAATTTTTTTATTCATGCATTAACAATACTAATCAATAACGTATGATGGATATTCTTCCGTATTTTTTTATGAACTTTAATTTTTTCAAATTCCCGAACACCGCCCATTTTCAGCCGGGCGGGGGGTAAGTAACTGGTTAAGGAATAAGTCCTTCGTAATTTCGTTGTTGAAGTATTATGACATGAAGTACCATATATTTCAGCGAAACGAATTTCGAGGGTCGTATTATCATTGAGAAAATAATTCAGATCTTTTTATCCATATACCTATATTTTTAATGTAAATAAAAATTATTAAAAAATATTGTATTTATTTGAAAAAAATAAATTATAAATACTTATCCATAATTATTAAATTTACAAATAAAAAATGTTACATTTATTTATGAATAAATATTATTGTGAATACTTATCTATAATTATTAAATTATAAACATATAAATTGTAAACGCATAAAGTTTTATCTCATTATGATTATTTTGCCGTGTTCCAAAGATATTTTATTCACAGCTTCAATTCTTTTTTTTTGCCATTTTCGTAGATATCTTGCGATTTCTTGTCACTGTACATTAACGCAACGGACATGTACATTTTTTATCGTTTTGATAAGGTCACAAGGTTGTGCGCTAATAATTATAAATACAAGAGGTGAAGCAATCAACGACGCATCCAACGGATGTCTTGTTCATAAAATTGTTCTACCACTCACCCTTTCCGGATTTGTTCTTACAACAGCCCTTGGGCTACGAACATTTTTCACACGAGAGAACAAACATAGGCCTGTTGCCTAGGATACGATCAGTTGGTCGATCAATTTCCGTGAAAAATCAAACACCCATCTCTCGACGAATAATAATTGGAATTAATGCCTGCAAAATTGCGCAACATCATCTCAAAATCGAAAGTAACATTCCAGAATGGAACGTCATCCCTTTATTTTTGACAGGCATAGTTGCAAATGATGGGCATCAGGAAGAAGATCAATATCGTTCTTTCAAAACCTCAATTCATTCTCACTGAAATTATAAAAATTAATCCAATAATGAAAAAATTGCGTGAGAGAGGTTCGAAATTAAGGCCATAAATCACACGCTCTGACCGCTTCGAAATTTCGAACTGCAATTTCGACCTAATGATACAATCAATTGCGATGAAATTTATTGTGTACATGCGGTGTTGTTGCACAAAGAGTCTGACGGACAGCATTTTGACAAACTTCGAAAAATATTTAACAGATTTTAGTCACCATAGGATTAATTGTGATAACCAACTGACCACCGAATTTATGCACATTTTAAGACCGTTAGGCTCCCCACAGTGAAAAAAAATACTTTTTAAACGTTGTGTCGACTGATTGCATGGAAAAATGACGGAGAAATTGGAATTTACAGTTTTTTTTACATAAAACTATGAAAATTGTACCAACCAAGCACAAAATATCGACAGTCCTGAAAATCTAGTGCATCAGTTTTCCCACTGGCGGCGATCCCGCATGGCATCGTGCAAACGACACGCATAAGAGACACGGACTCGCAGCAATCGTCGCCTATTGGGTCGTGACCCACCTCCCCAAAGTTAGCTCCTCGACGTTAACTGATCGAATTTTTTTCTACTAATCGTTTGATGGTCGTTTAGTAGCGTATGGTAGTCCATTTGAATCGTTTGGTAGTTTTGCATTTTTTTTAAATCGATAATAAAAAATCGAGGAATAAGTTAGCCTCCCCCATTTTGACCAGCCGAATTTTTTTTTACGAGTCGTTTGGGGATCTTTGGTGGCGCATTTAAATGGTTTGGTGGTTTTCCGCTTCTTCCGGAACATCAGTAACAACATTTCGATCCATAAGATGGGCTACAGGCACGGTCTTACATACAGGTCTGGAAACTCCAGTGGAAGGGGTAGGTGGCTTATTGAAGAGAGTTGGTAGTTCACTAGTCGCCACTAGGCTTGTTGCGATCAGAATACCCGTTGCGGCGCGGCCGGGGGGTCAGACAGGGACAGCACTAGTCGGTCATGTTTCTATCTCTGTCCCACCTTCATGTTCGTTACATGGATATTTTTTATGAGTTCGAAACACTGTTATAAGGGGCAGGAAAAGGCGTTAGTCCAGTCAGTTTCGATTAATAGAATAAAAGAATATATGATCCTAATCGTAATCAAACAAACTTTCTGAAGCCAAGCGAGCGTGATAAGCATATACATACAATTTTGAAGCTGTCACTTTGCATGTGAATTTTTACGGAGTGGTTCCGTACTCGCCTCATACTCGCGTCATTGTAGGTTCAAAGCCACTTGTCTCAATTTTTCTTCTATCCCTCATTCCCGTGTTTTTTATGTAATTAAATAAAAATACAAATGCAGAAAATTCTCTGATATTTTTTATTTTTGTACGTGCATTTGTTTTCATTTCGAGGTAAGCAGGATGAAACCTTTAAAAAATTTTTGTTGCCCCTTCATGCGCCGTACGGCGCACCGCATCGCCATTTTGAAAGAATATGCTTTCAATTAATCGAAAACGTACTGTGTCCAAAACGCAGAAAAAACAACAGTTATAAGCGACTTAGCGACACACGTTTTCAACCGCTCACTCCGTTGATCGCCGTATTGAGGTTATGTATGTCCGGGTTTCGAAACCGCAGCGACAACTAGTGGTGGCCCTGGGACCGAAATTTGCCACCCTAATGGCCTCTGCACACTGTGCGCGATTTGCAACCACGGCCTTACATACAGGTCTGACAACGGCGGTAATGGGGGTAGGCACCCTTAGCGGCTCTGTTTTTTATGCCGATTTCTGCCGCTTGGTGCGTAACGGCAAGGGGAAGTGGTGGTGCGACGAAGAGAGAAATAGCTCTTCTGTCCTTTTCCCTCCTGAACGCAACGCATGCGCCGTTTTCCCTAACTTAATTTACCGTACTGTCGTGTAAACTGCATAATATACGAAACCAATAAAAAATAATGTGTTGATTAAAAATACGATGACTACTTTAATCTAAAAAAAACTGAAAACTTTTTGAATACATTGATTCATACCAGCACATATTACGACCATTCACATCCTTTTTTCTCCAATGTCTCACAATACATCGTTCTTCGAAATATTTTTCGCACACGTACTGAGACTCTTTCAGTCCCGGAATAGCATCGAGCCATTTTTTGTATCGTTCGACGTTTCTGGGCAGTCGAAACCCGGAGCATTTTTGCTTAAAACTTGTGTACCCCGTTTTACAATTGCGAACCGCGCAACCCTTAGCCATTTCGCATTTTTTTCGCAAACACTACCAAAAAAAACACAGTCATGTGTAAAAAAACGATAAAAAATGTATCACGGTAAATTGCGTAGAACCTTCTGGTATATGGTCGCAAATAAAGGTTATTTCGACAATCGCGCCACAAAAGCATACGTAAACACCTTGGCCCATTCGCCGGTAAGAGGTAAGGGGGAAACTACTTCCCCTTGCTAGTAGCGACGCGTAGCGGCGCCTAGTGAATCGAAAAGTGAAGCCGATAAGCGTGCCTACCCCCACGACGAAAATTTAGCTTCGTTGCAAGACCTGTATGTAAGACCGTGGTCACAACACACTGAAGTGTCGGACGAAAATGAGACGATAATTATTTGCTTTATTCGACAGATTTAAGCATTGGGGGAAAAAAATGAACGGCTTCAAAAGCGTCATCTGTGAGGAGATAACCGAACCCCTGAACAATTCGTGGCGCCATCTTCAATCTAACCGTTCAAACTGAATAATTCAGGGGCGTATTGAAATGAAAAAATCACTCGAAAAAAATGCAGCACCTTTCAATTCCCGAGATTTCTCAATGGTATAATTAAGCCGATAAATTTATCGATCAGCGACAATAGTTGCCGAAATGTTTTTTCCGCATAATCGTTGAATAATACACGTTGTTGTTTGAATTTTCGACCAATACTGAGATAAAAGGCGCGTGTTTACAGTCACTAGTGTCCCTAATCAGCTGTCTTGGACTATTGACAGGTGGAACAAAAATGGCCGAAAATGGGTTTGCATCGGACGTCGGTTCCCAGGAAAATCTCGCCGCCGATGCAATCAATTTGGATATCGAAGAGGTACGTTTTATCAGCGATACGCAATCTTCGAACTTACACGAAATATTGAAAAATAACGCTGCCATTTTCCATCGTGAATCTCTTGTACATCGACAAGCGGGTTATGCAGGTTATTATCCACCCTCTTAAACAAAACATCTTCCGGCCGACGTCAAGATAAAAATTCAAAACTTTTTTCCTATGACAGTAGTTGATATTCGGAATTTTTCCCACTTTCGAACGTACCTACAACCGTGAGTATTCAATTGTCCGTATAACATTTACGTATCGGCGAATTTGTGCTGTACGGATTTTTAATTGATAAAACGCTAAACATACTTCGAACGGGGGACCCTTTTTTCAAAATTGTATCGTTAAGGTGTGGGAGTATTGAATTCGTTTTATGCTATAATTACAAACATAGATTTTCGTACGTTATTTTCAAAAATTTGATTTTTTTTCTGTATGAATCTGAGATTAGTATACTATAATTAACTAAATTTAAATAATACGATGGATGATTTTGTTGATCTTCAATGGGTCCTATGGACTGTGTGAATAGATGCCGGTGGCTTAAACTGCGATTTAACAGTTGGCTAATATTTTCAAAGGCATTTATACAGCGTAATGGAACAGAAGCTCGTCCACTCTTCAATATTCCCTTATCAATGACCTTTTTTTAAGCCCTAATCGTGTTCAATAAAAATTTTGTCATTGCAGTTAACAATGTAATTGATTTTTTTTCTTCTACCATGAAACCAAAGGATATGAACTATTATAATAAATGACATTACAGTACATCAGATGAGAATTTTCTCTTCTGATGTACACAAAGAGAATAAAAAATATCAAGCGTTACGATAAATGCCAACGATTTCAATAGGAATATAGCAACTTCCGTAGTTTCAGATGGTACAACAAATTGAATTTTTAGGTTGTTGTCTATGTTTGTACAAGGATACGAGGTTCCTTTACGAAAGAAGAAAGAAATTTTATAACTTTCTCCCTAATGTACGATTTATAGAGAAACGACTATCGCAAAGATTGAAAGAAGTTTGCCGACAAGTTTCTCTGCGAATTGCAGCTTGACGATGCGGAGTACGCGATTCCGGCGGTGGATCAATTGCCGTCGCTGGAGAGCATCCTCACGGAGCCGGACTGTGGCTCCCTATCGGGAACGGACGACGACTGTCTCGGTGCTGTTTCCATCGACAAACTCGGTGGCAGCGAGACTGCGAGCGTCGGCAGTGTCTTGTCGCTGAATTCCTTGAACAGAGGTTCGAGGCCACCTCAGCTGACGCCGACCGGGGCGATCCTCAGACACGTTATCCTCAAAGGAATATCAGCCCAGATCGTCTCAGCGAGCGTACGACATTTCATTCACGCTCATCGCAATTCGTTTACTCGCCGGTAACTGTGTTGTCCTCAATCTTGATACTGCTTTGTTAGGAACGAGTCAATGCAGGATTGGCGAGCGCAGTCGCCGCCGGTGGAAATATGTTAGTGATCGGAACGAGTCACGGTCTAGTGCTCGGTTTTGATTCCACTCAAACACTCCGTTGGTGCGATCAAGAAGCTCGTCATCAGGGCTCCGTGTCGGCTCTGTGCTTCAATTACGACGGTAGCAGGCTCCTCGCCGGTTTCGCGCGTGGTCATATTCTGATGATCGATAGCTCGAACGGCAGAGTCTTGAGAACTCTGACGGAAGTTCATCCACCGGGAACTGCCGTTCTTCATGTCAAAGTAAACAAGCCATTTGGCCTCGATTAAAATGTCACCTACATTAGCAATGCTTTATACGTGGAGATCAGCATGATTCTCTTTACTCGAGGTAGTTTGAGCTTGGGATTTAAGGCCTTAGACTACTCAAGAGGCCGAAAAAATAGGCTTTTTGGGGACTTTTTTTCAGAAAAACTACAAAATTAATCGAGATTACAAAAAAGGGTGTTTATCATACATATCAGTGACTGTATACAATAATTATTTTGAAGCGATTAATTTCAAGATGGCGGCTGTGCAGCGTTTATCTCAAAACTGAATTTTTTAAGTTGGCCGGAAACATAACTCAGACAATTTTCAACCGATTCACTTGAAATGTTGAGTATACCTTGAAAAATACATTCTCTATGGAAGTACGTAGGATTTTTTTTTATATTGCATAGTTCATTTGTTATTAACAATTATCTGACGATTTTTTTGGCAAATTTTTGGAAAGTGAAAAATTTCGTCAAATAATTGTTAATAACAAATTGTTATTAACAATTTGTGGTTGCATTTTGCATTTTTTTGCATTTTTGCATTTTGCATTTGCATTTTTGCAACCACAAATTTTGCAATTTGTGGTTGCATTTTGCATATTGTATTTTTTTTATGCAATATAAAAAAAAATCCTACGTACTTCCATAGATAATGTATTTTTCAAGATATATTCAACATTTCAAGTGAATCGGTTGAAAAGTGTCTGAGTTATGTTTCCGGCCAGCTTAAAAAATGCAGTTTCGAGATAAACGCTGCACAGCTGCCATTTTGATATTAATTCCTTCAAAAAAATTATTGTATACAGTCACTGATATGTATGATAAACACCCTTTTTTGTAATCTCGATTTATTTTGTAGTTTTTCGGAAAAAAAACCCCAAAAAGCCTATTTTTTCGGCCCCTTAAGGTATTTCTTTCGCGGAGGGCCATAGGTTGCGGAGGCCTAAACAGAGCACTTCTGTATTATCGATAAATTACAGTGGCGCTTCATAAAAAATAAGTTATAATCAATTATTATACTCAACGATAAACTGAAATAAAGATTTCGCGCAAATTTAGTAGATTTAAACATTTTTTCTGAAAAGTCGTGGCTGCCAAAAATGTTCTGCTGGTCACATTTTTTTCAAGTTTTATCATAAATATTTTCTTCAAACATTCGTTAACCCCGGTTTTTATTGTTGTTACGGAATCTTTAGAAGTTTTTTACACCCGTAGAGCAGTTTTTACATTAAGTAATTCTAGATGTCTGATATAAATCAGATATCTAGAATTACTTAATGTATAAATTATTAGATAAAAATGTGGCCAACTTGTCATCTTCATAAAGTGCCGTATAAATTAGACGATTTTTAGAATCTCTATGAATTTCGTTGTAGACGAAAATCAGTTAATTATTAAATATTCGGCTTCGTGAACGGATTACCTCAACATTGGATGCTCTAGATAATTCAAAAACAATAAATAATCAGACATACACCACCGGTCGAAAGTTTTTGGACACTTGAGATAATTACAAAACTTCCGATCACTGGATAATTGCCAAATAATGTTAGAATAATATAATTTATTAAATTTATTATTTTAGGAAGATACTATATACCTCTATATAATAAATAATATTATTCTAATATAATTTTGCAATTATCCAATGTGATCGAAAGTTTCGCAATTATCTGAAGTGCCCGAAAATGTTTGACCGGTAGTGTACATATATAACCGTATGTAATAAATAATTAGATATACATATATAATTATTCTGAGATATTGTACACTGTGAAAACCGACGTACCACAGTCCTCACGATCAATTCACGAAGAATTTTTCCTTAATGGGTTACCTAGCTCGTAGTCGGAACAAGGCGGACTTTTCGTGAATATTTTCTGCAGGTTTTCTTTTTTTTTTTTACGTCAAAGCGTATGCTTTTAAGGTATTCCTTTCGAATATGGAACAATTAACGGATTTTCGCTTATAATCAAGTAAAAGTACATGTCAGAATACTGGTAAATTTCAAGCCTCGTTACCGAATTTTTAACGAAAAATTACGTCTCTAAAAATCGTCTCATTTTTTACGGCACTTTATAGCGATGACACGCTGGCCACATTTCTATCTAATACTTGATACATGGTATTGAAGTTTGCATCGTTGGAACGCAACCAAAATTCCTTTTGACTTTTTCACTTCTTAATTTTTATTATAATATAAAAGGTTTTTTGCAGTATTTGGGTACAAATTTAAAAAAACGCATCTCAAAAATGTTTCAGTGACTTTTGTAGCCTAAGTGTGCTAAAAAAACGGAAATACAAAGAAAAGAGTACATTTTCATTGCATTCCAACGATATAAACTTCATTACCATATTTATACACCAAATAACTCTAGATGCCAGATATGAACTGCTCGACGCGTGTAAAAAGTTCTAAAGATTCCGTAACGACAATAAAAACAGGGGGTGACCGAATATTGAAAAAAATATTAATGATAAAACTTAGAAAAATGTAATTAGCAGATGAATTTTCGTAGCCGCAAGTTTTCAGAAAAAATGCATAAATTTCTAAATTTACTAAATTAGCGCTAAATTTTTATTCTTGTTTATCGTTGGATACAATAATTCATTGTGACTTATTTTTATTGAACAAAACTGCAGTTTACCAATTATTCAAAAGGGTCCTGCTTATGCCCCCGCAAAATACGGCCCTCCGCGAAAGGGATACCTTAAGAATCTTTTACAATTCGTGTATTGAAAAAATATTTCTAAATGTGGTTAGATACAATGGTTTGCGCAGACCACTGTTGCTCGGAAACATATTTTGAAATGAAAAAATCAAACGCATTTAGTTTTTGCATGAAGTTATCTAGTGCTTGGACGAAGCATGTAATAAAATATTGATTTTTGAAAAAATGGCCGCAATCCAAAGTCAAAGTATCGATTTTTGGTAAAAAAAACGCTCTATTCCCCTTAAAAAAAAACAATTCTTAAAAAAAATCCTTTGTTCAAATACTGCTTTTTGACACGTAAAAGAAGCTCGTAAAGTTGAACTTGATCGGTGCAGTGATTATTGAGATATCATGGTCACCGACTTTGAAAAAGTAATTTTGAGAAAAACGCATTTAACGTTCGCCAATCCGCGAAACCTACCTATAAACGGTCATGGTCCCTCAATTTTGAACGGCTTCAAATTTTCAGAAATCATTTCTGAAGCGTTATATTTTGAGAATACGTCGAAGACCAAAAATCGATATTTTCAAAAATATTCAACCAGGTGTACGCCCTTTAGCAACCTCGCAACTGTTTGCCGGAAAAAATAAATCGAGAAAAGTTGAGGCTTTTACTGAAAATGGATCTCGAATACGTGTTAAGGGGTCTTCTTACTTTAGACGCTTAAAAAAGGCTATTCTCATGAATTTTTTGGATACGTTTATATTATAGTTATTGATAAAAAAAAGTCGTTACACTTAATAAATACACTTTCGAAATACATAAATCAATTTTTTATGTATTTATGTAACCTAAATCAATTTTTTATGTATTTATGTAACCTAAACAAACTTTAAACGCGTTTTTCTTGAAACAACGTTTTTCGACGGTTTGTTGATAAAATCTTCGAAACTACTGAACCAATCCTTATGAAATTTTAACCACATATTCTTCACAACTATAGCTATAGCGCATATCAAGGATTTTTTAAATTTTGATATTTACTATTTTTTTGCCAAGAACGGTGAAGAAAACACGTTTTTTTTTGTTTTTTCTAAAAATATCCGCCATTTTGTTATTTTTGCATACATCAGAAATCGCATGATATGCGCTATAGCCATTAACATACCTACAATTGTTTTAGGACATTTTTTAACTACCTTTTTCGTCCATAAATAGTACTTAAATATATACATTTTAAAAAAATGTATTTCGAAAGTGTATTTATTAAGTGTAACAACTTTTATACCAATATCTATAATATCAGGTGTAGTAAAAAGAGACCCATTATTTTTGCCTTCAATTTCATGCAAAAGTAATGGATTTCTTTTTACTATACCTAATATAAACCTATCAAAAAAAATCATGAAAATATTATTTTTTAGCATCTAAAGTGAGAAGATCCCTTACTTCGCAAAATCAGTAACGCCACAAATCTTCCAACTTTCCTGTCTGCCAATCATTATAATGACGCACTTATCAGAAGTCTTGTGATGACACGCTGCCCGATTCGAAATCAGTGTCCCCTCGCTTTTCAGGCCATTTATTTCGACGTACGTAAAAATGAATACTTTAATTGCTTTTTACAGTTCACCGATTCTCCGACGTTGGCTTTGTGCAGCGACAGCGGGGGTTCCGTGTTCGAGCTCAGTTTTACCCGTGTTATGGGTGTCCGCGGCTGCGATAGCAAGTGCTTGTTCAGTGGTTCGCGCGGCGAAGTTTGCACCCTCGAGCCCCTGCTACTGAATCATCTACCGACGCATCCGCTGAAAAATTACACCCTGGTCGCACTCGCGACGCTGTCCAAAGTTATCGTAGTTTGCATAAGACCGAGGATGAGAGTTGTCCTCACGCATCCGTTGACGGGAACTTCTATTGCGCCACCGCAAGTCTCGTGGCAATTAGTTGTCATACAGGCAGCCGATGCCTCGAGGGTCATCGATCCCGTACTCGCCTTGGCGAGGGACATGACCGTCCACTTTTATCAGGTATTAAGGTATTCCTTTCACAAACCTAAATATTTAACAATTAAGGCGAGATACAAACATTTACAACAATATAAAAATCGATTTATTTTTCTTTTTTAAACAACAGATCTATATATGTAGAATATTTTGCCGAAAATTCAAAGCGAAATTCGAAAAACTTCAAACGTTACAGCCCGTCAGCGTGAACTTCAAACCCTTTTTTTTATAACTGCATTTTCGAAATTGGCCTGCAGGAATCCTCGAAAATTGTTAAGCCGATTCGGTTGAAATTGTGTAGAAATATTGATAATATTTTGCTACCTTCGACTTGACGCGAATTGGTTTTAAAAAATTATAAAAAAAAAACTTTTGTAATCCCAATTTTACAGAAATTTACCGTGAAATGTTGGTTTTTTTGGAAATGCGTGCTAATCTCTTATATTTGCATTTTCTCCATTTTAATTACGGTCAAACAGAGACTACACTTGTTATAACTGAAACATTTATTTTGTAAATTGTTCTAACACTCTGCCACAGTTCCGCCACTTTGATGATAGATGAATTTAAAAAAATTGCTTTTATACTTAAATATACTATTAGAGTATACCTACAGTTTGATAAATGTAGTATAATTACTTCTTAGTTTTAAAAATCCCTCAAAATTGCTTAATTTTTTCCCGTCTAAATGTACATCCCACCTTAACCAATTTTCGTCTACAAGGAAGTAAAAATACATCCCAGTATATTGGTGGAATTTCGGGCCAAGTTATTGAACGTTTAAGAAAAAATTACGACCCTAAAAATCGTTTAATTTATAGGGGACTTTATGGAAATGGCACGCTGACGCATGTCTATCTGAAAATTCATACACTAACTAAAATATAAAACACTATAACGAAAAAAAAAATTAAATACACTTTCCCATATAATGCGAATATAGTGTTTTGTATTTTCATTTTATCGACAGAGCGATGATTTTTTCATTTCCTCATATTAACAATAATATAAGTTAATATCACAATAAAAAAAGCGAGCGATAATTGCAAACTAGATGAAGAATATAAGAAAAAAAAATGGATACACAAACCCCATACGGGGCGGTGGAAAATCAGTGGATTTAAAGCATTTTTGCTGAGGCAGAAACACAAGCGATGTTTGTGAAACGCAAACGGAGTTTTGTGTTTTTAATCAGGGTTATATGAAAAATTAGTTTTGCAGGAGTGAGAAAGATGATTGAAAAATCATCTGCACATTTATTTGTACATAAATTACAAATAAAGTTGTGTACGAAATTTCATTTAAAAATATTAATTATTCAAGAAGTTATAAACAATTCGTGAAGGACCTTCGAACGTGAGCGGCTCAACGTCGTGCTTGATTTTGGCCACCCGGTTGATCCAAAAAAACACGAGTTTTTTTCTCTTAAAATAGATAATATTGGCCGAGCTTTTTTGTCAACGTGTGTCAATCATCAAAGATTTTTTTGTTTGTTTTTTCTTCCATTTTTCGAGGAAAAAATGATATTATTATTATTAATAACTAATGAAAAAATATGTTAAGAAGAAAAACGTCGGTCATGACTAAATGACAATTACACTGAACGGGTATACGAAATTTCAAATCAATCCATTTAGTCCATTAGATGTCGAGAAATCGTGTACACCATTTTGAAAAACACAGTTTCGAGAAAAAACGCCTTAAAGTTTTACTAGCAGTTCTATCGTAATTATAACTTCGATCTGCTATTTCTACACCATACGTTGGACGTTTTTCTTCAATTTGAGTGACCTCAAGCGACGAACGAGTGTTCGTCATTTTCACAGTAGCCTAACTCCTTGAGGGGAGGTACCTGAGTAAACGGCGAGAAAAACTGGTACACTTCGGGAATTTTTATCTCAAAAACTAATGTTTAGATTGGATCCGGGTTTTTTCAAATTGAAAAATATGTACAATGAGGTATGTTTAGGAATTTTTTAAATAAATTCGTTGACTGGAAGCGATTCAAACGCGATTATCTCGAAACATAGTTTTCAAAGTCGGTGCCAGATGTATCTCGAAAACGGCTTGTCCGATTTTGTCCAAATTTGGATACAATATTCTTCGATAGTTTTTCTCGTTCGCCACGTAGGATTTTTTTGAAATTTTCATTTTTGACGGAATTGCGACCGTTTTGATTTAACATTCGTTTTTTGTTCGCAATTTCCGACGATTTTGGATTGCATACACATTGCATAAAAGAGCAATGGTTCAATCAAATGGAAAACCCCTACGCGATGAACGAGAAAAACTATCGAAGAATATTGTATCCAAATTTGGACAAAATCGGACAAGCCGTTTTCGAGATACATCTGACACCGACTTTGAAAACTATGTTTCGAGATAATCGCGTTTGAATCGCTTCCAAGCAACGAATTTATTTTTAAAAATTCCTAAACATACCTCAATGTACATATTTTCCAATTAAAAAAACCCGGATCCAATCGAAACATTAGTTTTGGAGATAAAAATTCCCGAAGTTTACCTGTTTTTCTCGCCGTTTACTCAGGTACCTCCCTTTAAACTTCGCGACGCGTCTGCGTCAGGACTCATTAGCGGATGATTTACAGCCTGTAATTTTATAGTGAAAGAACAAACCCAAACGAATTTTTCACGGGAATGATCGTTTGTTCGATTTCAAAGAGAAAAAAAACTACGAAATAGTAAAAGTCTCAACAATAGTAATAGCATTTGAAACAAAAAATTCGAGGTGTTTTGTGGGGAAAAAAACTCCTTTTATAGGAGAAATAATTTGAGAGGCTGACCCGTCGTTTTAAAATAACAAGGGATATTTTAGGGTCAGAGTGGTATCAGTGGCTCAATTTTTTCAGAGGTCTATAGCTGCCTCACCGTTCACACAATCTCAATGAAACCGTGACTAAACGTAAGGTGGCTTCAATGAAGTTGTTGAATTTGTTGAAAGACCCTGAACGGTCTAACCCAATGGATATTGAGATAATAACCATGTTTAAAAAAATAAGATTCGATTCACTGTGTACTTGGGAATGTACACAGTGAAACATGCCTAATTTCACAGTCAAACAAAATTTCAAAATCAAGCAAAATTTGAAGAAAACAACCCTGATCCACTGTACACTTGTAGGTTATGGAGTGCTTTTCTCTGCACAATGGGGAGTATTGTACAGTGAACTATTGGAAAATTAATTTAAAAAAGACGACATATTATGAGATCAATCCCAATCACTTATTGAATATTAATCGACAATGAGTACCTACCTAATGAGGTAGTACCAGCACCTATCTAAATCACAACGCGAAAATATCCATATTATGACTTACCTCTGTGTACCTCGAAAAATTGAGCCTCTGTGTACCGACCCGCTCTTTTTTTTCTAAAGCGGGTACTGACGAGTTTCTATTTTTGTTAGGCTGACAAACAAAATGCTCAAATACCGCAATATAGCTGTATATTGCGGGAGAACAATGGCTTCGAACATAATAGCGATAGGTAAAGAAGCAAAAAACATACAAACTCAGTTGGTTTTTCAACTTTTGACACCAAAAATAATATAAAATCACCTCTCACAACCGAATTGCGCGGGAGCGACTCACAGACAGGTTCAAACCTATTGGCATCCGAGGGCGGTTTGAATGTGAAAAAGCCGCACATTTATACATGTCCACTTCTGAGAAACAGAAAAGGTTCAGTGTACCCACTGTTGCCACTGTTCCCATTTTAACCCTACTCAAAATTTCGCCCGAATACTTGCCATACTCCTCGAGTTCCGACCGAGCACAGAGGAACCTTAATTTTTTTAACTCTGTTATTCCCAAATTTTTCTGCTACAAAAAAATCAATATTTCGAATTTATCGACGTTATTTTTCTCCTTCCCAAAGGTTTGTTCCGAGGCTGGTTCCCGTGTGAGGCTCTCGCCCCTCCGACGAGTCGTTCTCTCGTACACGATAAGTAATCTGAGGTGGCTAAATGCTCGATCCCTGGCCATTCTGGATACGCAGGAACGCTTGCACCTGCTGGACGTAAGAACGCAAGACAATCTTGAAACATTGGACATGAGTCGCGTTGGTATATCTTACGCTTCGAGTCATTTCAAAGGCCTGTCCACCGGCGGCAACGTATCGAAGGTACGTTGATCTGTAATGATTCGTCTGTAATAGGGCTCTTGGATATCTCTAGTGGCGCCGCCTGGTGGCAGATTCAGGCAATTCGTGGACGTTCGACTGCGGTCAGCTGGGCGCTTTCCGTATCAATTTCATTGAAAAGCGCTGTGTGAAATAAATAACAAATGGGTGGTACGAGGTATTGTTGTGTTGTGGGGTGCAAAAAATCCCAATCTCGAAATCAGCTATTGACTTTTTATCCGTTTCCGAGACGAAATTGGGAAATCAACAAGAGAAATGAGTGGATAAAAGCTGCCAGTAGAATGTATCGTACGATCTGGGTTCACCTGTGAAACAATCAGTTCCTATTGGAATGAAAACATAAAGATCGAGAAAGCACACACAAAAAATGTACACGAGCACGTAGACGCAAACAGAAATTGCAAATCAAAATATACAGTGCCCAATATTCATGATAGTGTTAACGCTATGAGATGTTTTTAAGGAATACGTGTACTAAAGCCAGCACAAATAAAAATAGAAACAAACGTGCAGAATGTTAATCATGTTTAATTTAAAATCTTGCATCAACATTTTTAGAGAACCACGTGCAAATGATTTTTTATTTCATGTTTTTTCATCTATGGTAAAAATATTATTAATTCAACATTTCATGCTCATTTTCAACGATTAAATAGTATTCACCAATAATATATTATTCCTTTAACATTCCATACGTATCCTTAATAATGAACGAAAATCTGTCATTTGTTAATGCTGTTATATACTGAAATAAAAAATGCGGTTTCTAAATCTAAGTTCAATTATCAATATACTTATTGCTTCATTATTGATATTTCTTTGATAAGGAGATACATCTTCATTTTCCATTTCTGTTTTACATGTATGGTTGAAAAGTTGCTGAAAAAAAATATTTTTTTTCCATTATTATTCAACTACTAATTGATCACATAATTAATACATACCTCTACTTTTACGTCGTACGGTGTATTATTCACTTCAGTCTGTGGTATTACTTTCCCAAGGATAATTCGATCTCCATTAGCTGTATCGTGGATTTCGACGACCTCCTGAACGTGGTGACTTTGAAATAGTTTATGCCCTATACATTTTTAATTGATTGATCATGATACGATAATCCAATAAATAAATACGCAGTCGAAATTACAGTGAATCCGACAGAATATCTCAAGTTTCGTGTATTTACTTACCTTTAGATACAGATTTTCCGCGAAAAAAATCTTCATAAATATTCTGGAAGCCACCCTTGATAAGCGTGTGGCTCATAATTGCACTTCAACAATGTGGTATTTCACCAAATAAATAAATAACGCAAAACGTGCGGTGAATTGTATGCGAATCATATGTGTATTGTTCTGAGAAGAACGACCACGAGTTGCCGCCGTTAGCTGGCAGACGGCGTTGCCATCGCTTCGCCACGATATCCAAGAGGCCATTAAGGCTTTTTATTAGCAGCGAATTCTTTTATTCTCCATACTCAATTCCAAGATTCAGAGGATCCCTACTAATGAATAGTGTCTCCCAGGCAATGGCTCTGGCTGGTGAACGAGCGTGTTACAACACTGTCATCACTTTTGGCACGCAGTTATTGTTGCTCGGGACCAAAAGTTTGCACGCCGTTTGTATCAGGACGTGGACCGAGCGGTTGCGTCATTTAACGATGCAGGTAAAAGTTTCCACCCTGCGATCGCCCTCGAAGTCCCCGCAAACGTGATCTCGAAGTGTATTATTTTGTTTCCAGCGACGTTTTCCCGAGGCTTTGGCACTCGGCCTCTCCTTTTATCAGGACAAAGGTAAAGCGGTCGTGGGTCTGCGTGGTTCGAAGCAACGAAGGAAACAAATAGCACGCGACAAAGTTTGCCAGATATTGATTCAGTATATGGAGGAATTGAATCAGTGCTCGATCGAGGACACGACTGATTGCGATATAGTCACTACCTGCGTCGACTATTGCGTGCAATTGGAAGATACGGATTTACTTTTCGGCAGACTCTGGGATCTTGTCTCGGAGTCCGAGAGCCTCAAAGCCGCTTATCTCAGGGCATTGGAGGCTCCGCTGTTGGAGGGTAGCCTCGTTCCTCGATTGCCGCCACTCATTGCTCAACATCTGGTAGCGCTCTACGATCACGAGGAACGAATGGAGTCTCTCCAATCGATCGCTGTTCTTCTCGAAGTTGATTGCCTGGATATACACCAGGTAAGCTTTCCTGTGTGTCTTTGTACGAATTCCTCATCCATGGCTGCTTCCCATACAAGGCAAACCGGCAAAACTCGGGAATTTCATTCCACCTGGAATAATCAGGGAAAACTCAGGGAATTAAAAAAATTCTTTGGAATTCTTCCACAATTTACTTTTTGCAAGAAATACGAAAAATGAAACCGACTTGAAAAAAAAAACAAACTGAAAAGTATGAAAATAAATATTTTCGTATATTTTTAATATTTATATTATTGCTCATTTTATACACAAAAAGTTATGTCAGTGCCAAATATTGAAAACTTAAAAAACTGAGAACTATCTTACTCTACAGCTCTATACGCTCATATTCGATTTGTCGATACACAACCATACAATTATTATTGTAGATAAGTGTTTTTATTGATTTTTCATTAGTGGCACCGACATAAAAATGTCTTATAATGAAGCACACGTACTTTATTTGCTTTTAATGTATGTTTTTTTTACTTTACAGTGTTAAAATTATTTTGCGGACTTCAGTTTTTTATTTTTATTAATATTTTCATATATAAGATGTTAAAAACATTATGTTCTTTATTTGGCTACAATCTCTCTGGAATATTTTCACAACCTGTGTGGAAAGTCAGGAAAAGTCAGAGAATTTTGGAGTCAATAATGCAGGGTTCGTAAAAGTCCGATATTTATTATAAATATCGAAAATATTCGATACTTTGGATATTATGGGTACGTATAAAATGCAATATAATTTTTTTTATATTGCATAGTTCATTTGTTATTAACAATTATCTGACGAAATTTTTCACTTTCCAAAAATTAGCCTGAAAAATCGTCAGATAATTGTTAATAACAAATGAACTATGCAATATAAATAAAAATCCTACGTACTTCCATAGACAATGTATTTTTAATATCTATTCAACATTTCAAGTGAATCGGTTGAAAATTGTCTGAGTTATGTTTCCGGCCAACTTAAAAAATGCAGTTTTGAGATAAACGCTGCACAGCCGCCATTTTGGAATTAATCGCTTGAAAAAAATAATTGTATACAGTCACTGATGTGTATGATAAACATCCTTTTTGCAATATCGATTTATTTTGTAGTTTTTCTGAAAAAAAATCTCCAAAAAGCCTATTTTTTCGGCCTCTAGAGTGGCCTAAAGCCTTAAGGCGGGATATACATTTAGACAGGAAAAAAATAAGCAATATTGAGGGATTTTTTAAACTAAGAAATAATTATTCTACAATTATCAAACTTTAGGTATACTTTTATGATATATTTAAGTATACGAAACAATTTTTTAAAATTAATTCACCATCTAAATGACGGAGCTGTGGCAGAGTGTTACAGCAAGGTCGCCGCGGGAGTTGCGAATCGGCGTGCAGTCTAGCTTCCCGTAGACTTTGATTTGCACAAAAGTTCAAACATTTTTTCAGTTAGAACATGTATAGTTTCTATGTGACGGTAATTAAAATGAAGAAAATGCAAAATTAAGAAAACGGCACTCATTTACAAAAAAATCAACATTTCACGCTACATTTCTGTAAAATGTGGGTTAAAAAAGTTGTTTTTTTTCCAAGTTTTTCAAAAACAATTCTCGTCAAGTAGAAAGTACCAACATTATCAATATTTCTACCAAGTTTCAACTCAATCGGCTTAATAGTTTTTACGTAATCCTGCACGCCAATTTTGATAATGCAGTTTTGAGAAAAACGCGTTTGAAGTTCACGCCCGCTCCGAATCCATGCAGTGAGGCACAGCGTTGACGGGCTGTACCGTTTGAAGTTTTCCGAATTTCGCTTTGAAACTTTGGGAAAATAATCTGCATATATAGTTCTATCGTTTAAAGAAAAAAAAAAGAAATCGATTTTTTGATCGTTGTAAATGTATATCCCGCCTTAAGCCTACCGATAACAAATACCAAGGACAACTACATAGAAAGGAGAGAGTGACTGGATGTGCAGAATTTGTGATTACCAGGATGAGACCCTGGAGCATATATTGTGGTGTAAAAAAAGCAGAGAGATGGTGACGGAAAATGCGAGAAAAGGCGTGGAGGAATGGCTGGAAGGAATTGATGAAGCCGCGATTATTGGGAACGTAATAAATATGTTGGGTGGAAAAATACAGAAAGGGATTTGTGCATATTTCAGGAAGATTGAGGAAGTGTGGAGTAAAAGGAGTTTGGAATGAGAGACTGAGAGAGAGGAAGAATAAATGGGTTTTTAGGCGAGTGGTGAGGAGATGCAAGGTACACAGATTTATGGATACGGATGAAACGGCAGAGATTATAAGATTTGTTAAAGATATCTTTTCTGACATTGTATAAGTTTTGTAAAAAACTTTCTTAAAGTTATGCAAATAAAACTCTATTGATTGATACATAGATAAGTCGTTATAGTTTAATATTTTAAAGTCGATCAAGCGCAGCGTCATGTATAGTGGCATGACGATAAAGTTATTTTGATTAAAAAATGCGCATTTTTATGTAGTTTAGGATAAATATCAATGATGTATACCCAACATAAATATAAATGGATATATATCGTGATATATATCCCGCGAACCCTGCAATAATGGGTAACATGCGATCGTACTGAAACCAAAGTGTCGTATTTCGAAATCATTTCGCGTCAACCGATGACTCGATTCGTTGAACGATTCCTCCCGTGATTTCAGGTAACGACGATCTGCAGACAGCGTTGCTTGTGGGAGGCTTTGATTCATCTTCAGACCGCGGCGCTCGGTGATTTCACAGCCCCGATACATCAACTCGTTCCTCTCCTCCAGACCTTCATCACGAACTCAACGTGGAAAGAAAGTCTGCCACGCGATTGCATAAAACTCGGGAATGCTCTCCTCGTTTACGCGAGTTGTTGTCTAGCCGGGCGGGGATTTCCACGCGGCGAATTACCCGAAGCTCTCCCGCAGCGAGCCAAAGCCGAAGTATTGCGAGCTCTTCTGTCGCAACATTCCAGTCTCGCGAGCGACTCCGAGAGGCAATACCCGTATCTCCGGACTCTTTTGCGTTTCGACGCTCGAGGCTTTCTCGATGTGGTAGCGATAGCTTTTCAAGAGACTGAATTCCGAACGGAAATGGGCCTGCGACAGCGTCAGCGGCTCGTTGACATTCTGCTGGGTATCGTCGTACCCACGACGCCCCTCAGCCCGGAAAATCCCGATTATCTGACCAACGATCAAAAAGCTACCGTCCTCGTATTCGTCGCCAACGAAGTTGCCGAGGGCAACGTCACTCTGGAAACGGGCGTGTTGAATCGCCTCGTCGAAGTTCTCACCACTGACAACGGACATTTTGCAAATGGCGCTGCCAGTGTTACGAGAGACCGAAGAATCGAGCGTGAGAATGCTCTCCTTCGACTATTGCATTCCAAAAAACTCGTAGGCATTACCGACAATACTCTGCTGAATCTCGCTCAAAGAGCAAACTTGTAAGTTTTCTCGCCTTGTTCGCCCAATTGACCTTCCTCGTGACCAGTTCGCGGTACGTTGCCTTTTAGAACATTGAAAATGTACTTTCTCTCGTTTTACGCACATTCGAGTCCTTCGTACGCAATTTTCTTACATACACTACCGTCCGAAAGTTCGGAAACACTCGCCCCGGTTCCGTGCCACACAAGAAGTTTCATCGTTCTTTTAAAAACGACGATCCCTTAATTTACCAAGCGGCATTCCAAAAGGAACATATTTAGCTGCATTTAGCTCTTTTCAAACAAAATTACGATTTTTTTAAAACCCGGTACACACTTTGAAAGATGGTCGTTTTTTGGCTTTTTTTTGGGGATTAAATTTTAGCGCACGACTTGCGAAAAAAAAAAATTTAACCGTTTTTCTTATGAAAAACTCAAAGCGGGGAGTACAAGCTTCAATTTCGTTTTTTAAAAAGATTCGTAGAATTTTTTTCCGCATAAATATTCAACTTTTTGCAAAAAACGACCATATTAATAAAATGTAGCCTAACTATGAAACTAGTGGATTTTCGTAAAACTACTAAGAGGGTAAAAAGTTACATATAATCATTTTGGACTTATCAAAAAATTTTGAGAATTAAAAAAAATAAAAAATTCGAAAAAAAAAATCTAAATGTTTTCTTAAGTCAACAAAATATTTCTTTATATTCAAAAATTGGGTTTCTTACCTTATCTACACGGCTTTTTAATCTAAGGAGCCGCCTTTCAGTGCGATCACAAGACGTGGCGTCCGCTCGATCAATTTGTCGATTTGACTCCGCTCCAGACTGGCCCAAGCTTCTTGCAATTTTTTCCACGAATCCCCGGGAGATGTGGGACAAGTTGTTGTTATTTTTTCAATTTTTTTTTCAAATTTCTGAACGAAATTTTTTTCTTCAAATTTTCAAATTTTCTTTTATTCTGAAGTTTTTTTGGTAAATCCAAAATGATCGTATGTAACTTTTTACCCTCTTAGTAGTTTTACGAAAACCCAGTACTTTCAGAGTTAGGCTACATTTGATAAACATGGTCGTTTTTTGCAAAAAGTTGAATATTTATGCGAAAAAAAAAATCGTACGAAACTTAAAAAAAAACGAAATTGAAGCTTGTACTCCCCGCTTTCGTTTTTCATGGGCAAAACGGTTAAATTTTTTTTCACGACTCGTACGCTACAATTCCAACCCTCAATAAAGCCAAAAAACGACCATTTTTCAAAGTGTGTACCGGGTTAAAAAAAAATCGTAAATTTTTTTTTAAAAATGCTAAATGAAGCTAAATATGTCCCTTTTGAAACGCCGCTTGGTAAATTAAGATATCGTCATTTTTAAAAGAGCAATGAAACGTCTTGTGTGTCATTTTGAAACTTCTTGTGCATCATTTTGCTTCGCGAAAAAATTTACGATCGGACGTTACAATACGGAAAGGCGAAATCAAAGTATTTGTACGTTTCAGTTTGCGAGTCGCCGAGCTGCTCTTCAGCGCCCGTGACGACTGGACAGCCGTGTGTCGTTGCCTGATCGCCGATACGTACAGACATCACGAGATTTGGGCGTGGTTGGAAGGTTTGTCGTCCGCGTCGTTCCAACAGGTCGCTCTAGCTCAGGCTTCGCCTCTCGTGAAGATCGACGCGACGCGGCTGGCTTCCCTCATCGCCACAAAAGCTTCCAAAAACTACGCGAAGATCCTCGAAAGACTGAGCAACGAAAGTACAAGCCTCGAGTATTCGCTACTCTCGGCGTTGCACAATATAGCGAACTACCGGGAGGACGAAGAGGACGATAGGAAACTCGAATTGAGCACTGAACAATTGGAAACATTTTTGTCACTCATGTGCCGACACGAGCCCGACAGAGTCGTCAATCACATGAATACCCATCACGGCTGCCGCCTCGACGAGGCACTCAGGATCGTTCGCGAAAAGGGACATCGCGAGGCGGAGGCTGTGATGCTCGAAAAACTCGGCAATTATCAGGAAGCCTTTGATCTTCTGCTTGCTGGACTTCGCGAACGCCTTGAAATGGTTAATATCGATGCGACGGTTGTACCGGAAGAATCCGATAACAGGGTATTTGGCTATATTAAAAAGATGGTTCATTCTCTGGTCATCCTAAAAGAATATAGTGTCTAAAAAGTATTTTCTATCATTTTATTAGAAAAAATATGCATTATTTTCGTTTATTTAAATTTTTTAAGAAGATATTGGTTGGATTGGTTGGATCTCTAGTGACGTCACATGCCAGTAAACAGATTGTCATTGCGGGTCCTGTGACGAGTAATGAGCGATTTTTTAGTTCATTTCAGTGTATTTCCGTGCTTTTTCTGTCCATTCAGAATTATTTGTAGTGATAGTTACCGTATTATCAACTTTTAAATCAGAATGGAGAGGAAGGTCTGCTGTGGGACAACTCAGCAGCAGGGGCAGGACACTTGAGACCCCCGCCTCGTATATACGGAACCAAAGAGTATGTAACGGCATTTCTGTAAAAGGAGAGCCATAAGGGGTCCACTTTGGAGCCACGAAAAAAAGGCTATTTTCGCGATTTTTGTTTGAGGTTTTTATAAAAGATATGAATATAACAGTTGTTGGGCTTGATAAATACAGACTTGAAATACATTTAAAAAAATGTAATTCATTTTTATTCATTTTTAAGTACAAAAACTATAGTTTAACGTAACGCCTCAAAAATAGGTGGGCTAGGTAGCTCCATCACAACTCGGCAAGGGCTTGTCTGAAACAAAAAAAAATCAAAGTCCATTAGATTCAGTATGACACCAGCTACAAAATGACCCTCGGATATAAAGTTTTATCAAAAAATAAAACATTGGCAGATGAAAAACGAAAAAAGTAAAAAAAACTCGTTTTTCGCAAAAAAAAGAGTAAAAATAAAAATTTTAAAACCATCGAGGGTCATCTTGTTGCGAATCATGTTTGCAATATGTGGTTCAAATTTCAAGAGAATCGGTTTATTAGTTTTAGAGATACGATGGAGCTAGATTTCGAAAACGTTGTTTCGAGAAAAACGCGTTTGAAGTTTATACTATGAAAAACTCTTACCGAAACTCAATCGGCAATTCCTGCACGGTACAAAATCCCTTCTGATTGCTCATCATCGTCGATTTCTTCAAGACTTGCTTGCTTTAGATTTTTTTGAGATTTTCAACGTGGACTGGCCCCATGAACCCTTACATAGGCTCGGTTCTCGAGGTGTTATCGTTTCTGACGGAGGCCTTTGAGGAAGGCGCATCTCAGGGTGTACGAAACATAGATTGGCTGTTTCATTGTTAATTGGACCAGAGATAGCTCAGGACTATAGAATGAGACATTTTTTATGGCATTAGCCAATCTAAGACCGTCAAAACCGAAGTATGATTCTACATGGGACACAAAAATTGTGTTGGACTATATAGATATACTACCCTCGAACGAAGAAATGTCTATCAAGGCGTTATCTATAAAACTTATTGTTCTACTGGCACTTATAACCGGCCACAGAATACAGACATTTTCGCTCTTTATTTCTCTATTCTCAGACATCTCGCTCTATAAATATCTCTATTCTGGAGCAGGTTTAATCAGAAACATCTCTATTCCAAACTATCTCATGTCTAAAACATTTCTCTGCCGAAACATCTCTATTCGTAAAGATCACAATGCCACGATAATTCAGTTCTGAAATATTACTGCTCTTAAAATCTCCATTCCACAACCTTTCGTATCCGAAACTTTTCGATTCTTAAATATCTGTATTCTTCAAAATCCCATGTGACATCCGAAACATCTGTATTCCGCCAATTTGATTTCACAATATCTCCCTTCCGAAACATCTCTATTCCATTCGTAATATTGAATTTACTATATTGGCCCTGAATAAAACAAGTGCAACGCAGAGGCTCTTTGAATAGAGATGTTTCGGGAGAGAGATATTGTGAAATGAAATTGTCGGAATACAGATGTTTTGGATGTTACATGACTTGAAGAATACATATATTTAAAATAGAAAAGTTTCGAATACGAAAGATTGTGGAATGGATAATTGTTAATAACAAATGAACTATGCAATATAAAAAAAAGCCCTACGTACTTCCATAGACAATGTATTTTTCAAGATATATTCAACATTTCAAGTGAATCGGTTGAAAATTGTCTGAGTTATGTTTCCGGCTAACTTAAAAATGCAGTTTTGAGATAAACTCTGCACAGCAGCCATTTTGAAATTAATCGCTTAAAAAAAAAGATTGTATATAGTCACTGATATGTATGGTAAACACCCTTTTTTGTAATCGCGATTTATGTTGTAGTTTTTCTGAAAAAAAAATCCCTAAAAAGCCTATTTTTTCGGCCTCTAGAGTGGCCTAACCCCTTAAGAGCAGTAATATTTCAGAACTGAATAGTTGTGGCATTGTTCACGAATAGAGATGTTTCGGCAGAGAAATGTATTAGACATGAGAGTTTTTGGAATAGACATGTTTCTGATTGAACCTGCACCAGAATAGAGATATTTAACGAGAGAGATGTCTGAGAATAGAGAAATAAAGAATATAGTTGTTGTCCTGCCATCCTTTACCTTGTTTACTGGCATGTGACGTCACTGGCGTCACGTGACTATATATCTTACAACGGGAGCGTTTTGGCGACCTGGTACAATATTAAAATTTTATTGCCGATTTATATCGTAAATACTGACATTTACGAAGATAAAAAAATATTTTGAGCATAACATAGAATAATTAACCATTTAAGATGATTTCCGTACAACGGTCAAGTACCCTACTTCTACTATAAATACGTTCCAAATAGTTAAGGACTATGACATATCTGTCGAAATATTTCCTGCGCCAGTGGACGCTTGGGGGTTGAAAACAATACTAAGAGATCTTTTATTTCAGTATCAACGCGAAGACGTTTCGGATGACGAAGCGGTACGATCGACCATCCAATTGTCCGGGCTGTGCCGTAGATCCGCCGGAAATCTCGACTGGATGCCACTCGTCGAAGTCGTCCTACAGCCGCAATCCGACAATAATAATCAACGGGGTAACGGACGGAAAAGTCAAAATTTATTTTTCGAATCGCACATGGAAGGTGATAAATATTAATCCGAATTTTTAGTGGAAAGATTACGGGGAAAATTGTTGAAAATCGTTCTGGAAACTTTGAGCGGTACAACCGCGCTCTCAACGGTCCTGGAGCAAATATTGAAGCATCCATTGGCTACGAGCGGCACGATCGGCGACATAAGGCAATTATTGACTGGCGTATTGACGCACTCCCGTTACGAACAAGTCCTCGTTGAGACGACAGCGAATTTAGTGAGCCTGGAACTTCACGAGAGTTTGAAAAAATCGCTACGCGATGCCGGTCGTGCGTACGCAAGTAAATCGCAATTTTGTCCCGTATGTCGACAAGTATTGATACAGTGCGCCGATTACACGATTCTCTTTGGCTGCGGTCACGTTTATCACGCCAGCTGCCTTGGCGAATCGAAGATCTGTATGAAATGCCGAAACGATAAGGGATGGGCACCCGTGGCGCCAAATTCGACGGAAATTCCACGACCGAGACCTCCGGTAAGTTTTGACAATCGCAGGCTCATTTTTATTCGCACTTGTTGCGATCCTCGCGGCGAATTTTTGTACTTATTGCGACGGTCCCTCGTGTGCGATTCTTAATTTTTTCCTCAAGGCGGGATAAACATTTACAATGATTACAAAATCGTTTCCTTGGTTTTTTTCTTTAAACCATCGAACTATATATGTAGAATATTTTTCCAAAGTTTCAAAGCCAAATTCGAAAAACTTCAAATGTTGCCCGTCAACGCTGTGCCTCACCGCTCGAATTCGGAGCGGTGTACGTAATCAAGTAATCAATTACCACAAGTACCTAGTGCAATTTAAGGGGCCTTCTCACTTTAGATGCTGAAAAAAGGCAATTTTCATGCATTTTTTGGATAGGTTTATATTATAGATATTGATATAAAAGTTGTTACACTTAATAAATACACTTTCGAAATACATTTAAACATTTTTAAATGTATTTATCTAACCAAAACAAACTTTAAATGCGTTTTTCTCGAAACAACGTTTTTACACGGCTTGTCGATAAAATCTTCGAAACTACTGAACCGATCTTTATGAAATTTTGACCACATTATTTATAACTATAGCTATAGCGCATATAAAGGATTTTTGGAAAATTTTATATTTACCCTTTTTTGCCGAAAACGGTGAAAAAAACACATATGCGCTATAGCCATTAACATACTGAATCAAAAACTGCTTGATTTTTTCGTTTCGGATGATCCATCTCCGAGGTTTCATCAACAACGCAGACCTACAATTTGTTAAAGACATTTTCTAACTACCATTTTCGTCTATAGTGACTTCAATAAATAATTTTTTAAAAATGTATTTCGGAAGTGTATTCATTAAGTGTAACAACTTTTATATTAATATCTATAATATAAACCTATCAAAAAAATTCATGAAAATAGCCTTTTTTAGCGTCTAAAGTGAAAAGACCCCTTAATTAAAGTTCTATGTAAACTTCAAACGCGTTTTCTCAAAACTGCAGTTCCGCAATTAACGTGCAGGATTACCCAAGAACTATTAAGCCGATTCGGTTGAAACTTGGTAGAATTATTGATAATATTGCTACCTTCCACTTGAAGTGAATTCTTTTTGAAAAATTAGAAAAAAATCTTTTCAATCCAAATTTTACAGAAATTTTGCGTGAAATGTCGATTTTTTTTTGTAAATGCGTGCTATTCTCTTAAACTTGCATTTCCTTCATTTTAATTACTGTCGAATAGAAACTATACATGCACGAACTGAGAAAATGTATGAATTTTTGTGCAAATCAAAGTCTAGGGGAAGCTAGATTGCACGCTGATTCGCAACTCCCGCGGCAACCTTGCAGTAACACTGTCACAGCTCCGCCATTTTGATGATAAATGAATTTAAAAAAATTGTTTTGTATACTTAAATATACTATCAACCCTTACTCGTCCAACTTCCGTAAAATCACGTACTTGCCACACGGGGGTTGATTCACACCCCAGCGACAAAAATTGTTATAACAAATAAACTATTGAATATTTTTACTTGGAAATTTGGTCACATCGTCTAAGGAGTTCCCTTTAAAAGACCATGTAGGTTATTTAGCCAAAAATAAATAGCAACCCTTACTTGCCACACTTCTGTAGACTACACATCAATACATTTTCGCATAAGAAAAAAAGTGGGTGGGGTGTTTCGAACCCCACAGTGGCAAGTAAGGGTTAAAGTATACCTACAATTCGATAAATGTAAAATAATTATTTCTTAGTTAGTTTGAAAAAAAAATCCCGTCTAAATGTATATACCACCTTAAGGAAGCGAAGAAAAATACCGAGTAATGAGTATATTGTTTTTTTTTCTCTTCCAGGAAAGAAGACCAATTTTGCCACCGCTATTTATGCGCCGGAGAGATTTAACTTTGAGGGTCGGTGCACCAACGGTCGTGCCCGATCTCGAGGGTATTTTTTAATCTAGTCCTCCTTCCTTGGTCCCACGCACGATCGTGCCATTTTCGTCGTTGACGAAATCGTGACCGATCGTTTCCAAAAACAGTACGTTTTCTGTTGTTCGACGAGCACTCTTGATCACCGAATTCTCGATACATTCGTGGTCCTTCCCCGAAAAACATCGATCGGAATGAAAGAGTGAAAGAAAATAAGAAGCCGTCTCGGGAATTCGTAAATTCCGCTGACGCAATCTCGACGATATTCCAGTAGCGGCATTTGTCAATACTCAGTTCATCCAGCTGTACGACGTATTTGTATAATTGTAAATTATTGTATAACTAAGGCGCGCTTTTTTCTTACGAACTAGAAATTTGACACGCAAACAGAATCGAGCGACAATGTGAAACGATTGAAATTCGCGGCCTCCTCTGTATTATAATTACTTATAAATAATTATCGTTTACATACCGCAAAAGTTGTCACCGATTTATCGACAAATATTGTAGAAAAGAAATTGTTTATTGTTTCAAAGATGGATTATGAGCTCAAATACGTGAAAGTAGGTGAGCGGCGTATAAATAAAAAAAATAAAATAAAACTACGAGGATGTAACACTGACTTGCGATCATTTTTTCGTTTTAAAGTACGAGGCGTCAAGAATATTCACCAATTATGCCCTCATTTTGAAATAACGATGAGCATGAGTTGATGAAAAGATCTTTTTATATCACGTTTATTTGATATAATACGTCGTGAATGAAATTAGGAAATTACGAATAACACGAAACACTCGCGTCGATACCAACGTAAATTCAACTCAACGAGTATCCACTCACAGATACTTTGTCAATGTCGTTTGAAGTTACGAAAAAAACATTAGTTCGTGCCTTCTTGACTATTTAGATGCAAAGACAGTGGTCCGATGCGAGGAACTGCAAAAAATTTTGTTTTTGGAGATCCTCGGTATGGCCATTTTTCGTTTATTGTTGAGAGTTATGAAAACTGGTTTTCTCGGTGCGTTGTCGACCAATATCTGTGTTGGATTTGTCGTTTCTTCGCCCAACAATTCGCCGGTCAGCAATTTTACGACGAAACTGAAAGCTCCGAGGTCCGTTGTCGAATCGTACGATTCTGCGGTTGAAGGCAGAAGGTCCGTATTCGCCACGAATCCATCTATAGCGCTTGATAGCTCGACGAGATAGGGCGCCGTTTTGCAGATCACGAGAAATTGCTGCACCTGACAATTCAAGTGGAAACCAAACATAGTTCATTCTATATTATGCCCAGATCATATTATTGATTTTTATCGAGTTACATCTACTTGGGTGGGTAAAAAATTGCATTTTCCAAAAATACTTTTGTTCGATAGTGTCACCTTTTAGCTATATTCCCTAGAAATTTCATGAAAATATTTCTGAATGAGCTACAGCTTCTAACAGTCGGCTGGGCGCTAGCAGCGTCATACTTCAAACTTTAAGGGGCTATTCTAGTGTATCGAGATGAAAAAAATCGATTTTTACATTTTTCAACTCTATGCCATCATAGAATTGATATGCAATTGCTGGTAAAGTCGATTTTCACTTCTTCTACTCAGTACAGCCCTTTAAGGGGCTATACCAGTGTGAACGCTGAAAATTTGGGTGATTTTCGGGAATTTT
This sequence comes from Ophion ellenae, assembly GCA_963210295.1. Taxonomy (NCBI): domain Eukaryota; kingdom Metazoa; phylum Arthropoda; class Insecta; order Hymenoptera; family Ichneumonidae; genus Ophion; species Ophion ellenae. The sequence goes on from OY723387.1 coordinate 55,626,747, forward strand.
TTGGACGTAAAGTACCCAATTGAATGTTTCGGAAAATTAAGAATATATTTGGCTATATTTGACCTATATTACATAATTTTTTCATAGAAAAATATTGAGATCCAAGCAAAAAAAAGTTCCCCCACTGCTGACAAGATTCCGGCCAATTAAGTAGCTGAAACCGAAAAAGGAAAAAAATGTCGTTAAACTGGAAGGTATTTCCTGTACAATGACGTAGGATTTTCGAAAAATATCAAAACTTAACAAAATGGCGTAATTATGAAAAAAAAGTCTGTTTGCTTGCCTATAAAATGGTCGTTTTTTTCAATGCCAAATCGTCAATTTTCATCCAATCAAAAATATCCTACGTCATTGTAGAGTCAATATATTCAAGAGTACTCAGTTCTAATTTCAACTCAATCGGATAATTGCTCTTTGAGTTACAATGTCAGTAAATTTGAAAAATCTCATTTCGAGGACAACCCGTTTAAAGATTTGAGTGTCGATTTCTGCAAGATTAAATGATATTGATATAAATGATATGAATGATAATGATATTCTTGAAAGTACAAACTGTCGAAAAAGGAAAAAAAATCGATTTTTTTAAGTGTCACACTGGTATAGCCCCTTAAAGTAGAAGCGCTCGGCTCCGGTACGGCTACCCGTACGTTTTTTTTTCGAAACGACTTTTTTCACCCGGCGTTTTTATTTCGGAGATACGGCTTAAGGAGTCTTCGCACTTTAGACGCTAAAAAGGCTATTTTCATGATTTTTTTTGATAGGTTTATATTATAGATATCGATATAAAAGTTGTTACACTTAATAAATACACTTTCGAAATACATATTTAAAAAATATATTTATTTCAGTCACTATTTATAGACGAAACTGGTAGTTAAAAAAATGTCCTACAAAAATTGTAGGTCAACGCTGTTGATGAAATCTCGGAATAGATCATCCGAAACAAAAAAGTCAAACAGTTTTAGATACAGTATGTTAATGGCTATAGCGCATATCATACGATTTTTTATATATGCAAAAATAACAAAATGGCGGACATTTTTCGAAAAAAACAACAAAATAACTTTTTTTTTCGCCGTTTTTGGCGAAAAAAGTAAATATCAAAATTTAAAAAAATCCTCGATATGCGCTATAGCTATAGTTGCAAAGAATATGTGGTTAAAATTTCATAAGGATCGGTGCAGTAGTTTTGAAGATTCTATTAACAAGCCGTCGAAAAACGTTGTTTCGAGAAAAACTCGTTTAAAGTTCGTTCGGGTTACATAAATACGTAAAAATTTTTTTTTAACGTATTTCGAAAGTGTATTAAGTGTAACAAGTTTTATATCAATATCTATAATATAAACCAATCAAAAAAATTCATGAAAGTAGCCTTTTTTAGCGTCTAAAGTGAGAAGACCTCTGAACCAAACGGGCTAAAATTTGTACTGCATATTCAACATATGGGTGGCTATGGCCCGAACTAGAATTATTAAAAAAAATTAATTTTAACTCATACTTTCACCCGAATTATGACGAAAAAAACGTGTTTTTCGAACACCTTTGCAAAAAATACCGGCATTTTGTTATCTTAGAATATAAAATAATAATTCTAGTTCAGGCGATAGTGACACTCATACAGATGAAGAATCTTTCGAATTTTTTGTTTGAGATTGCGTGGAAAGCGCCAATCACCAACGCCCGCGATATACTTTTGTTGAAAAACAGTATGTTGCCTTTACACAATTATAATTTTGAAAAAAAAGCATGATGCCTTTACACAATTATAAATTCTTGAGTAAATATACATTTATATGCAACAAAATATTGTTTTCCATTCTAGAATGGACCATTAAGCGAAAAAAAGTTTGTATCGTTACATGCAACAATTTTCAAAAAAAAATTTTAACATAGCTTATTTTTCTAGCTGTCACACTAGAATAGCCCCTTAAACGCGTTTTTCTCGAAACACTGTTTTTAAAGTCGGTGGACATGATACCTCGAGAATCACTTGATGGATTGTAACCAAATTTACATGAGATACGATGAGAAACATTTGGAGGTCGTTGACGATCTCACTTTTTTCAAATCGATCTTCCTTTTTCAATAGTTGCGTAAAAATGACGACTTTTTTCATAGATTTTGTATGCTCCAGTTCCAATTCGTCGCCACGTTGTTAAAAAAAGTGATTTTAAAAATCGTCGACGGACGACTCGTATTCATTGTTAACTTGAATAGCCAGTTTGGTTTTTCGATTTCGCATGGACCGTTTTAATCAGTGTCCACTGCCAAACAACGCGAAATTTTAGTATCACCTGCCTCCGGCCATATTCTTGTTGTTTTTCTAAAGACTCTCAATATATGTACCTATGTGTTTAAAAAAATGCGTTTCTTTTTCACCAACCGTTTACCCGAAGAAAAACAGAATTTGGCAATTTTTTCGGGCCTCTAGGTAGATGTAGCCCCTTAAATATATTTTGTATAATCCGATGCATCAAAGACACAGATATTTTGTTTTTTTCTTGCGCGCTTTATTACAGAATAACTGTTGTGTACCTTGTCGTCGCATTGTTCCAAGCTGTCGAGAATTTGTAATATTTCTTCGTAAATCCGGTAACCTCGAGATACGTAGTCCTGGTCGTAAATCACCGATCCTATTTGCAGGGACACCTTTACAGAAGCGGCTTCCCGTTTTATTTTATTCAGTACATCAGTCAGAGGTACACCAGCTGCTGTTCGACTTGCAACGCGGATGCAAGCGTATTCCTTGACTAGCTGGAATTTGTTAATTAAACGTAGCTCGGATAAATTTCCTACTCAAAGTGACAATTCATTAAAGAGTCCAAATTATCTGGTAACTGTAATTATTATTATCTGTAGAATTTATTAAAACTGCACACTTGTTTCATTCTCAGATATTTTTTTCGATATTTATTTCATGCAAATCAACCCTTCCTTGACACACTTACATTTGGCCACGACTTTGACACACTGGGTCAATTTGACCCGGATATTACTTCATCCACCTGCCCTTAACAACGGTTCGGTCGGTTTTTATTGAAAAAAATCTTGGATACACTTTGGTCATTTCTCAATATGTCTGCATAATTAAAAATCGTAAAGTATAAAATTGAATTGTTGTAAATAATTATTGAAAACTTTCCACTGTGGGGAAGTGGGCGTTTTATTTCAAATACGTCCGGGTCAAAATGACCCAGTGTGTCAAGGAAAGTTTAAGGGGTTAGGAGGCTACTGTGAAGATTTCAAAAAATCTTTTGTCGCTTCAGGCAACTTAAATTGGAGAGGAAGGTCTAACATAGATTCATTATTACAACGATAAAACTGCTAGGAAAACTTTTAACGCGTTTTTCTCGAAACTATGTTTTTCAAAACGGTGTACTCGATTTCTCGACATGTACTCGACGTTTTTCTTCTTAAAATTTGTTTCCGTTAGTTATTAACAATAATAATGTCATTTATTCTTAAAAAATCGAAAAAGAATTCAACATTTTTTGAAACGATTGGAACACGCTAAGGAAAAGCTCGGTCAAATCTTAGCGAATATTATCAATTTCAAGAAGAAAAAGAAACGTTTTTTTTTGTTCAGATCAACCGGGTGGGCAAGATCAAGTACACCTTTGAGCCTCTCACGTTCAAAGGTCCTTCACGAGATTTTTTATACCTGCTTTAACTATTGATATTTTTGAATAAAATTTTAGCACACAACTTTGTTAATGTACATATAAATAAATGTCCAAACGATTTTCAAATCATCTTACTTATTCCTTCAAAATTAATTATTTTTAATCGCCCTGATTCTCGGGTCACCACAGTAGCCGAACCCCTTAATTCAAATATTATCTTGTCGATTAAAAACTATGCTGAAACCTTTGAACGATTTTCTTTGTTTAAGTAATGGTACAAGAATCAACAACCCACGTACGAGAAAAATTAAGGGCAAAAGTGCAACATTTCGTAAGTTTACTACGTTTTCGATTTTTCGAGTAAATTGTCCTGACCATTTTCGCGTTGGGGCCGTGTTGAAATTCCGAACTTTGAATGGTCAGAACGCTCAAAATTCCGAAAATCTTAACACCGTCAAAATAATTCGGCTTTGGAAGTTTTAAAAGTTTCAAAATTTTCAATAAACCGACGAATTATTTCAAGAATATTTTTTTATCAAGAAGTGATTTTGCTTCAATTTAGAAATTTGTCTAGACAATGTTATACCGTCTACATCATTTACAGTCAACTGTGTAGACTTTCGCTGGCATGATCTTGACATGAGGGCCGGGTTGAAATTCCGAACTTTGAATGCGCCGACGGTTTGAAATTCCTAATTTTAATGTTCCGAAATTACAAGGTTCGTCAAGATTATGCCAGCAAAAGCCTACACAGTTGACTGTAGATGATGTAGAACGTATAACATTGCCTAGACAAATTTCAAAATTGACGTAAAATCACTTCTAATAAATAAAAATTCTTGAAATAATTCGTCGATTTATTGAAAATTTTGAAACTTTTAAAACTTCCGTAGCCGAATTATTTTGACGGTGTTCAAATTTTCGGAGTTTTGGTCTTTCGTGTAAAATTCTTTTGGAGTTTTGAGCGTTCGGAATTTCACCCCGGGCTCCTCGCGTTGAGTCTTTATAGGTCTACATACGTTAACCCGGAGCAATATACTCCTTTTCATTTGTAATATTATTTACTAATAATAAAACTATTATTTACTAACAATAAAACTGTTATTTACTAATACTAAAACTATTATTTACTAATGATAAAGGACCTCTTTGTTAGCATGGACCCAAGACAGAGTTATCTGCTCGACGAAATCTTTGATCTTTTCTCTGTCGCCTATCCCAAGCTCGGACAACGCGACGAGCGAATGAAGTTTGGACGTAAGGGTCTTCGACAATTCATTGAAGGAGCGAAGTTTTGCCTCCAACTGCGAATCAATATTCTTGGCTTGACCAGCTTCCAATCGGAGAACTTCGATCTGCAAACACAAAGTCAACCAGTTAAAATAAATATACATTGATAGTTAATATTATACAGTGTTATAGTGAGAATAAAAACACTGATTTATAAAAAAACAGATAAATAAAGGATAAAGAAAAATAATTTTCAAAAAACATGGGATATTAGAAGTTTCATATTCAAGTAAGAAAAAAAGAAATTAAATTTCTCACATTTTTCTCGAGGGTCCCAACGAGACTGCAGCCGGAAGTTTCGATATTCCGCATCAAATACGTATCAGAAATTTCATTCTCCCCGTTATCAATTTCGTCAATAATACCGTTCATGGTTATACGTGGCTGTCCATTCACGACGAAGTAAGATTGAAGGAGGCGAAACAAAAAAGCGTCGATGCAATCGATATGAATTCGATGAAAATCCCATGTTTACTTTTAGCAGAAGCTAGTGCTGCTTGCAACTTTTACATCGCTGTTTCTATATTGACTAATTTACTTTGAACCATCGCAATAGTTGGTGCGCAAATCGTCCTCACGTTTTGTTCATAGCGAAGCACTTTCTATCAAATTAAAAGTAGAAAAATTGATTTACCCAGGATGTTATCGACACATCGTTTGAACCGAGATTAGTTACAATGATTTCATCGGTATTATTGTTGTTTGTCGACATTCTCGTCGGAGCGTGTAATACCAATATGTTGTTTTTTCTTTTAAACTGTTATATATTGAGGGGTTAGGCTACTGTGAACATTTCACAAAGTCGTTCGTTGTTTGAGGCAACTCAAATTGAAGAGGACGGTCCAACAAGGAATTTTTCCCGAAATTATATTTTTCAAAACGGTGTACACGATTCCTCGACATTTAAGGGGTTACCCCCACTTGCGATTGTGAAAAAATCGATTTTTTTTATTGCTTTTTTTTTAAGTATAAGTATCTGAGAATATGTCCTGAAAATTTCAAGTCGATCCGAACAAAATTGACTGAGATATGAGCGTTGAAAGAGAAGAATCCGCGTTGAAAGAGCGTTGAAAGAGAAACTTTAAACGCGTTTTTCTCAAAATGGCATTTCTGAAGTCGGTGACCAAGATTACTCGAACACTAAGGAACCGATCTTCTTGAAATTTTGCAGGCTTATTTAATACATAAAAATGTAGTCTTTAATCGTTCGATTTTTTTTTTCGAAACAAAAATGGCCTTTTTATAGCCAAAAAACGGCCGTTTTTTTTCGTTAAAATCGAACCATTAACTTTGACTGTCCGCCCTTTTGTGAAAAATGAATATTTTTTAAAATCCTTCGATTAAAGACTAGTTTATACTTATTTTTGACTAAATCCATCCGCATTTTTTTTTCAGGTGATCCACTTCGCCGCAATGTTGGTCACCGCAAACCGTGTATATAAAAACATTATTTCATTGACGGCCATTTGCCACTAAACAATGTAATATTTTTCAATAAAAAAATTACTGAATGTTCTTCAAGATGTGTTCTTTAAGATGGTATATTGATCGATTAAAAAAGTTTTGTAGTTTTCTTTTAAAAAATTCATGAAAAAGGCCTTTTTTGTGCGCTACAAGTGGGGGTAACGCCTTAATGTACGGATTGACTTGAAATTTGGTACACTTATTCAGCATAATAGTAGTTTAGTCTTGACTGGTGTTTTTCTTCTTTACATTTTTTTTCATCGGTTATTAACAATGTCATTTATCCCCGAAAAATCGAAAAAAAATAAAAACACTTTTTAAAATAATTGAAACACGATGGCAAAAAAAATCGGTCACGTCTTAGCCAATATTATATAATTTAAGGCCTCAGGCCACAGTAACGGGTATAAAATCATGTGCGAATTTAACCATTTTTTTCGTATGAAAAAGTGATTCACTCATAAAATTAATTACACATCTATTTAGTATGAACATCCAGCTGTTAGAAAATATATATTTTTTTCGATGCACAAAATGGCAGACTACGCGAAACTTCTCGAAACAGCTTTTTTCCAATTGGCGTGACAAATAACTTCAACAATTTTCACTCGATTTACTTTCAATTTAAAAGTTATGTTCCTAATTGCATTCCGCAGAGAAGTACGTACGGAATTTCTGATCAATCTAAAACTTTTCATTTTATGAGCAGTTTATGAGCAGTTATAACGAAATTTTTCACTGAAAATTCATTTCTCAAGTTCAAATACCTACAATTTTTTAATAAAACAATATTTTTTAAATTCCGTACGTACTTCTCTAGGTATTCTAATATAGATCTACGAGAATTTTTCTTTTTTGTTCTAGGTAAAAAATTGTGGATGCTAAATGTCACGCCGCGGAGCGCCTAAAAAAAGATAAAAGAAAATATTAGTAGTCGGCCATTTTGTACATCGAAAAAAAAGATATATTTTCTAACAGCTTGATATTCATACTAAATAGATGTGTAATTAATTTTATGAGTGAATCACTTTTTCATACGGAGAAAATTGTTAAATTCGCACATGATTTTATACCCGTTACTGTGGCCTAAGGCCTTAAGAAGAAAACTTGTTTTTTTGGTTCAAATCAAGGTAATTCTTTGGATAAGAGACTTTTCCGAACACTTTTTTTTGCTATTTCCTCATTTATTGGGTCATAAATTATGATATTCAGTCGGGGGAAGCTGATATTTTTCATTAACAATTTTTTTACGAGCCAATAAACGTTAAAAAAAAGTTCGAATTTTTCAAAAACTCATTAGAAGCGTTGAAATGTTAAAAAATTCCCTATTTTATCACGTGTTTCCGCGAACGTCAAAACCCCATAACTTGAGTGACGAGGGCGTGAGTTTCAGCTTCCCCCGACTGAATATCATCATTTATAACCTAATAAATAAGAAAATATCAAAAATAACATTTTTAGGCGCAGTTTTCGGAAAAGTCACTTATCTAAAGAATTACCATAATCGCTTTAATTATTAGTATTTTCTAATGTAATTGGATACACAACTTTGATAATGTACATAAAAATAAACGTCCAAACGATCTTTCAATCTGACTTAATCCTTCAAAATTAATTTTTTTCAAACCCTCAATTTCCCCCCGTCACGTAGCCTAACCCCTTAAAAGGTGTCATTCAACTTGCGGAAATCATCAGGATTTCGAAACGGAGACAACGCAATATTTGCAATGAACAATCTCGCACTTTTCGCCATTTATCTTTTTATTCGTTTGCATTTTTTTTTTCCACTTTTTCTTTTATTACTTCAACGGCCAGCCATCAGTTAATAATCGTATAATATACATATATATAAATGTCCTTTTGTTAACTCATGACAATCGTGGATTATTTCTCGTTACGCAAATAATAAATCGCGTGTTTCTTTTCTCCAAGGACCTTTCTCCGTTTCCTCTTATTCGCCTTTCCGCGCCGTCCATTCACACATTCTGACGAGAAAACTCGCGGTAATGAACACGTTTGCATTTATCCGACTAAACATTGTCGGAGTTGTAACCATCCCATTACTTTCAAAAGCACTGTATTTGTTGATTTATTCTGTATGAAATAATTTCGATTACTTATTCGTTTAGAATACTGTTATCAGTGGCACCAAAATTATAAGAAAAAAACAATAACTTTATTTATTGGAGCAACGTTACTGACAATGAGTCACGAACGAAATCGTGGGTCAAAACTTTTGTCATTACTCGGACTCTTGTGCCATTATATAATGGGGTCAAAATTAATTATATTCGGGCTGAACGATTCTGAACTTTTCAATGCAAAAAGACTAGGATATGGAAAAACATTGAATATTGGTCATCTATTGAATAAACAAAAGTACGTTTCTAAGAAATTGGATAGTTACATCTCTGATTATTACGTGTTGGTTTTTTGTCATTTAAACCATATTCATTTATCGATACAGTACAATATATATATATATATATATATATATATATATATATATATATATATATATATATATGCATATATATATTTATATTTATTTATTTATATCCATATATATAATTTTTTGGCTAGTTATTAATTCGTAGAATAGGTAATAACGAGGTATTAGCAGCCGCACGACGAGCGGCAAACTCGAGGTACCGCGATATTTTTTTCGCGGGCGAAAATTGAGATTGTAAAATCAATCTCAAATATTCGAAAATGTTCACTTCGTTAAACTCGGATAGCGAACGATTCAGAACGGCGAGAATACATGCTCTGGAATTAAAAGGAGTCTGAGATTCGCTGTTCAATAGTTTTTTTTTTTTGTTTCTTTTCACTTCACTGCCTTCCAATCTTAAATAACATCTGAATGTCTAATCATCGTTAATCGCCACATCGTATTCTCACGGCACATTTCCCTTTTTCACTCTCTTAAATTGTTCGTCTATTTATTATTTTTCCACTTCTTTCGCGTGTCTTTGTCGAAGTCACTTTGTCTACTTTTCGTCGCGAACGCCACAAAATTGTTCGTCGCGAGGGGCGAATCTCGCGAGCTTCTTATTAGATCGTTTTCATCGAGGGATTCCACTTTTTACAGACTTTCGACTTGTCGAATAGTAGAAAGACGCCCACGGGGGGGGGGGGGGGGGGGGGATTTGAATATTTGGTTTTGAACGATGCGCGTGTAAAAAAAATGAATCTGTTAAATTTTGTAATTTGTGGAGAGTTTGCGTTTTATGACCCTTGATCCGAAACTTAACGCGAATCCGAGAGCGAAAATTGCGAATAGAAACACCGCGCGTTTGTTTCCATTATTGTATTTCTCTTTTAAATTTAGGCTTGCTATTGTTTTTGTTTTCGTCGTGTTACGGAGGACGGATTGCGTTTGCATTTCCCGAAATGAAAAAGCCAACAATATTGGAATAAAAAATCTCCAGGAACTTCAGCTTGAGTCTTTGTTCGCTATTAATTGAAAGTTAGTTTATGTTATCGGTAAATTTCAGTACTTTATCTCGAATGTCGTTTTGTCTGATGAAACTCTCGTCACGTGAATGTCCTTTTGTTTCGAACATCGGCTGTTCTCAAATAACTCACTATTGCGTTATATCGTTAACATTTCAGCATTGATTGGTTGAGCTTTTCCAAATAGCAATTAAACAACGAATTCCTATCGAAGAATCGCTAACCAATGAATAATTTATTCGTAATTCTCAATTGGTTGACTTACAAGTTAAAATGCACTGAATCACTCACAAATTCATTCGGACTCAAAAGCTTCCTTATTAAATACGTTTTCCAAATAATAAACGAAGAAACCATCGACCAATGTCCGGCAGAAAATTCTCGCGATCAATAAATTCGTTTAACCGAGGAAAAATCTGAGTTTCATGTCAGTAAAATATTTAAACACCTGAAATCGAAAAATGTATTGCTTAGATGCGCCTCATCGTATCTGATTATTGATTGGAATCTTAATTACAGAGGGGTACAGTGAAAGTATCGATAAACGAAACAAAAAACCGTTCTGATAATCGTGGTTTTCCAACATTTCGATCATTTCGGGATCCACACTAATATTCGTGTATTTTCACTAACGTTCGACCTATTAATCTACATTCGTCCTTCGTAAAAGCAGAATTCTCACTCGACGCGCCTAAGAGAAACAAATGCCGCGCGATCTGTAGCGGAAAGCTTCTCTATTACAAACGGAAGCGAACACTCACGATCTGTCTCGTACGTCTCTGATTTTTCTTTTTACATGGCTTGCACGAAAATCCGACCTGGCTATACAAGCTACAAAATAAAAATGCATCGTTTGTTTCCAACGTGTTTTCAAACTGCCAAAGATCGTCGACGTTGACGAGACACCAGCGCGTCTCGAGTGCTCGCCGAAATTTCACGAGTGTCGTGGGAATAGAAACAAACAAAAAAAAACCCCAAAGTCCGAAACAATAATCAAACGTTCATCCATCGACGAGCTACGATGAAATTCGGAAGTTCGTGAACATTCCGGAGCGGAAGAACCAGAAGTGTCCCAGCGATATTCGCGCGTAGCGTAGAAAAACTAGCCGCGAATCACGCTTCGCACTTTTTTTTTCACAACATCTCGAGCGAAAAACAAAAATTAGCGCGAGTCGTCGGTCTCATGTGTACGAGGGTTTTTGTCTCTTATCTGCGCTGCCAATGATCGCGCGAATGATTGTAATATCTGTGTTGTCTCTGGTTCTGTGGTCTGTAATTTCCTCCACCGTGGCGCGGACGATTGCCACGTCCGTTCGAGGTATTGTAATATCGTCTCTGTCGATGATAAGAACCACCTGAGGATCTGTTCCATGTTTTTCCATTCTGATACTCCTGGAATGGATTGTAACCGGGGTTCGAACGTCCCGTCTCGTAATCACGAGTCTTTAATTTCTTCGTTCTTCCACGATCTATCTCGTCCTCGTCAGGATCGAAGTGACGCTTTCGTTCCTCTCGCCTCTCGTTGTCGACCTCGCGTTCTAAATGAGCACGATTCCCGTTCCAGTTCGGCACTGTCGAAAGAAACAATAAATGTTTTTTTTATCACCTTTGCAACGCGTGAAACGATGTACGGTTCTTGGTTTTTCTTTACTTTGGTTTTGTTACTTTCGGAGTGAGACTCATTATTGAACCTTCCGTATCCAACCGAAATTTCGATTATGCTGATTCTTCATTTCTCGCGCATAATTCGTTACTTTATTACATAAAATAAAGCGAGCGTATTACGGAGTTTCGTGTCAAAAAGATCCATTTTTATTTGTCTATAATTTGAGGATAAATGTTGACTTTTTGAAGTATAAAAACAGACGTGAATTCGCACATAAAAAAAAATGCGAAACCACGTTGGTATACGGTTTCTTGCAACATTTTGGTTTTTGGAAAAATTAACAAAAGATCAACTAAGAAAAAATTAACAAAAGTAAACGTGTCGCAAAATTGATTTAAGATAAGACGGAACGATTCATAAAAATGTACAGTAAAATAACATTCTAGATAGCAGGAACACTTGAGTCGTACAAATTTGAACGAAGACGATCTCTCTCTTCTTTCAGACTAAAAGAGAACCCGTTCTCAGAGGTATTCGATTAATGCCAAGTTTTATTTTTCGTCTTCGATCCGTCGTAATATCAATGTTCCCCGTTCTCCGAAGACTCTCGCGATCGATATTTTTTCTCATTCTATCGCTTTGATTCTCGGGGCTCGCTTGACAGCGAGTTCCCCCGATACGATCAATTGGTGCTCCCGAATCCAAAGCGACGCGTTCTATCGTCCGTTTATCGCACTTCGAGGTATTCGGCAATCTTGCCAAATGTTCCTCGCTCCCGTGTGTCAATCTCGTAGGATTTATTATTTGTTTTCTATACTGACCCGTGGAGGTTCCGTAGCCGCGATTCGACATCTTCAGTAGATGCGATACGGTTTCCGAGCGGTTAGTTCCGTTGAAGTTTCGCGGCGCCGCTGCGCTCGGTGCTTGAGCGCTTGTGTTTGTATTCGAAGATTTGCCCTCCCTGCGAAAAAAATTCATAAACGTGTACATGAGATTGTAGCAAGAGGTACAAACGGAAATGGGGCCATTCGTTGAGAAAGCAAGATCTGCACGGACTTCTCCAATTTAGATATAACTGCGGACGATCAACAAAATTATGGATATGGAAGCGAAGGAATTTGAGTTTCGAGCGAAACAATACATGTTAACCCAAGAGTTGTAGCTAACAGGAAATAAAAGAATAAAAATTATATATGAGGCATTCCACGTCACTTCAGCCAGTAAAAAAAAATCCACAAATAATTTTGAAAAATCGAGTTACTTTATTGAAAAATATTCACCGAGTGTCGAAATTTTTTAAACATTTCTGACGTTTTTTCTCGTCGAATACCATTTTTTAACATTTTTCCATTCAAATGGCTGTATCTTTGGCAGGATTTGACGTATTTACATTCGTAAAAAACGAAAATGTGCGTCGTTTTCTAGCCTTCCAGAAAAAAATTAATTTAGATTTTATTGAGCAAGTCGAACGTCCGTTTCAGGGCAAAATATGCAAAAATATTTTTTTCTCAAGGAAAGGCACTCGTTATTTTATTTTTGTTAATTTCCCCGAATTGTGAATACGAAAAACGGATTTTTGGTGTTTTTTATATTATGGGATTCCTAAACATCGTGAAGTACCAGCTATTTTTATTAAAATTTTTTTTTATTAATATTCGATTGAAGAGTGTGGAGCACTCCAAGGCCATATGACATATATGTCATATGTATTTCAAAAACCTGGTAAACATACAGCGAGTGCTCCACACTCTTCAATCGAATATTAATAAAAAAAATGTTCAAAATAAAAACAGCTGTTACTTCATGGTGTTTAAGAATCCCATAATATAAAAATACCAAAAATCCGTTTTTCGTATTCACAACTCGGGGAAATTCTTAAAAATAAAATAACGAGTGTCTTTCCTTGAGAAAAAAAAACTTTTTGCATATTTTGCCCTGAAACAGACGTTCGACTTGCTCAATAAAATCTAAATAAATTTTTTTCTGGAAGGCTAGAAAAGGACGCACATTTTCGTTTTTTACGAATGTAAATACGTCAAATCCTGCCAAAGATACAGCCATTTGAATGGAAAAATATTAAAAAATGGTAATCAACGAGAAAAAACGTCAGAAATGTTCAAAAAATGTCGACACTCGGTGAATATTTTTCAGTAAAGTAACTCGATTTTTCAAAATTTGTGGATTTTTTTTTTTACTGGCTGAAGTGACGTGAATGCCTCATACATCGAAGTATCGATGCAAAAAGAGCATATCGATCTAGTAAAAAAAAAATGATTGTTTAACGAACGACGCACTTGTTATCGGTTACGGACCATCCGTTGGGGGTTGATCCCGAAGTCGGCGACGGGGCGTCCTTCGAGACTTGCCATCCGTTGATGCTGCTGGCAGCTGCCGCTTTCGTGAAGATTCTATCGTCGTTTGCGACGCTCGTTTTCACCCTGATAGAATGAAATTTATCTTTTCCGTTGTTTCCCTCGCTATTTTTCCCGTTAGCTTCAGTCTTTCCGTTCTGATGCTTCGCGGAATTTGCCGCAACGGAATTATCGGCTGTAACAGTGGGCGCCGCAGTAACGGTTGTTGCGGTAGTTGTCGTCGTTGCTATCGTCGTCGTCAATATCGTAGCCGTCGTCGTCGACGTCGCGGCGCCATTGTGCGTCTTTGACACCGCGCAATTTTGAGCGGAAAGCTTGGAATTTCCGGCGTTCGAAGCGAAACCGTTTTTCGCGTGTTTCAAAGCCGTTTCCTTCGTGCTCGTCGACAATTTGGACGTCTCTTTGACGACGTTGATCTTCGCGGAACCGTTCGTGCCCGCGCCATTTTTCATGACCGTGATGTTCGTAGTGTCCGAATTTTTCAACGTCGTCGCGGAGTTCGTCGTGGCGTCGTCGTCGTCGCTGGAGCCCTCGTAAGGAACGAGACTGGAGGCGGTCAACACTTTGCCATTTTTAATGTGCATGACGAGCCTTGGCTGTGACTTTTCCGAGTGTCTCGAGGGCAATTGAGGACCGATGAATTTTGTACCTTTGCTCGGCGAATTGACGCTCGTATTCGCGACGCACGTCGTCACCGTCACCGTGTCGGGATTATCGATCAATTTTTTCGACGTTCCGTTCGTAATTTCACAATTGTTCATCGTTATTCCCAAAGAGATCGATTTCACCGGGACTTTCGCGGTGATTCCGTTGCTCGCGATCGTCTTCGTTATCGTCCCGTTCAATTTGCCCGGTTGCGACGCGACGTTTGTATTTTGCGAGGGCGATTCCATCTCGAACATCATTATGTAGGCATTCGTATTGAGCACGTTGCCGAGATTGATCGAACGAACGCAAGAATCGTCGAACGAGTAATATTGTCCGGTGGAGACTTGTGCAACCGCCGTATAGTGGCCGCAGTTCACCGAAGGTCCCATATGCGTCACCATCGACATCAGCTTGTAATTCAAATGCCTCGGTGGCTCGCCAGGCTCTCGTCTCAAATACTGCCCCATGTCGACCGTCTGTTTGAATCCTATGTGACGCGATATCTTGCCACCTAGGACGCTGAAACGTTTGAGCTGCACGCAAAGAACCTTCGGCGGTCTCTCGAGGCTGAATTGCTTGGTTGCCGGCACGCGACGCTTGCAAGCCTCGCACTTGTAATCATTGCTGTCGAGCTCCTCGCGACTGAAGTAGGATGCCAATGCCTCGTCCAGGCTCGAAGCCTTTCGTATGTCAACGAGAAGATCCTGTGACAAAAAAAATCAATACTTTCGTTTAGATAAACAAACGCTTTTCGTTGAAATTCAATGTCGAGATTTTAAGGGGCTATACCAGTGAGATACTTGCAAAAAATCGATCTTTTTGTCCCTTTTTTGACAGTTTATACTTTCAAGAATATTATTATCATTTATATCATCTTATCTTGCAAAAATCGATAGTTAAATGTTTAAACGCGTTTTTCTCGAAAGGAGATTTTTCAAATTTGCTGACACTGTAACGCAAAGAGCAATTATCCGATTGACTTGAAATTTGAACTGAGTACTCTTGAATATATTTACTCTACAATGACGTAGGGTATTTTTGATTGGATGAAAAGTAACGATTTGGCATTGAAAAAACGACCGTTTTATAGGCAAGAAATCAGACTTTTTTTTCATAACTACGCTATTTTGGTAGATTTTGATATTTTTCGAAAATCTTACGTCATTGTACAGGAAATACCTTCCAGTTTAACGATATTTATTCCTTTTTTGGTTTCAGCTACTCAATCGGCCGGAATCATGTCAGCAGTGGAGGAACTTTTTTTTTGGCGCCTCCGAAGGCAGCACATAAGACGCTTGGATCTCAATATTTTTTCTATGAAAAATTATGAAATATAGGTCAAATATAGCCAAATATATTCTTAATTTTCCGAAACATTTAATTGAGTACTTCTCTTCCAAAAAATTCCCGATAATCACCCAAATTTTCGGCGTTTACACTGGTATAGCTCCTTAAATGAAGCGCGAGGATTATTTTCGTCTGTAAACGCGAAAGAATGCTCGAAAGTTGAAAAGTTTCGTCTACGTTTGTAATTGTATTTGGAAGGAAATGCTCTCGTTGCTTTATTAAGGTAGTCCTATCGCTTCACACTAGTCATACCACTGATCATACTTGAGACTTGTACAACTTATATTTTTAACATATGCAAAAACAAAAATTTGTAATAACTAAATCTTCCATGTGTAAGCTGTTTAATGAATATTGACATTCAATTAGAAAAATGAAAAAATAGTTGTTCCAACGATTCGCGCAGTATTTCTAGGTTTGATATTTGGCAATATTGGCTCTATCTCCGTCTCTTTTTACTCAACCAGGCGAGTTTAACCTCCATGCTTTTCAACGTCGATCTGTCAAAACAATGTCAGGCGCGGGAAATAT
The DNA here is from genome assembly GCA_963210295.1 of Ophion ellenae. NCBI lineage: Eukaryota > Metazoa > Arthropoda > Insecta > Hymenoptera > Ichneumonidae > Ophion > Ophion ellenae. Next base: position 55,643,084 of record OY723387.1, read on the forward strand.
AAAGCATTGTATTTGGGCCACGACTGTTAAAAAACGTGGAAAATTTGTGTCGGCGAAATATGTCGGTTAAAAATGAAATATGTGTGGAAATTCGAATGAGTGAGATGAGGTTAGGACTACAGTCAGCTGTTGCCTTGCTGTCACGTCTCTTTATCGTAGCAAGTGGTAATTAATCCAATACCGGAAGTTCAAATTAAACTTGATATTACATAAAAATTATGTCAATAAGCGTAATTTTTTCCGAGAGCACTGGATTACTACAAGTGTTAAGTATGTAAATCTGATTATTTTTAAGAATCTGACGGATTCCCACTATTATATACACTTTTGTAGCGACCAGAAATTGGGTTTTTGTACGTCCTCTCTGAATTCCTTCACAAAAATACGCAATTTCAATATTTCTTCTCTCTGTTATTAGGTCGATAAACGACCCTGAAATTTTACAGAGACGATTATTAATATATTTAGTGAAGGTCAAAAGAAATTTTTGAAAATCCTTTGGATCGAAGCCTGGCGATAGGACTACCTTAACGACGTGTCGAAAGATGAACGGATGGTATGTGGCTTGCCTGAAAATGCTGAAAGGTAGTTGAGACGTGACGACACTGGAGACACTTCACTTCGGTGCGTATATAACCGCCGAATATCTGATTTATCGGAGTTGTCTCCTTGGAAAAACTGTCAAGTTTCGTTGCTCTGTGACGTGCGAGATAGGCCCGCTCCATACCCTCGAGAAGATAGCGCAGAAACTCGTGAGCGTCCTCCTGCTGGCCCGGTACCATCGTCCTGCATATTACTGCGAAGGTAACAAGAAACGTGATCACCGGGTGGCAATGAAAAACGCAGTTTTGTAATAATGATCACAATCAGCTTTCGGTTTCTAGCAGATAGTATTTCAAGACATTTGCGAAGAAAATCGCCACTGAATTAAGGGGTCTACTCACTTTAGACGCCAAAAAAAGGCCATTTTCATGAATTTTTTTATAGGTTTATATTATGGATATTGGCATAAAAGTTGTTACACTTAATAACTCCACTTTCGGAATACATCTAAAAAAAATGTATGTATTTATGTAACTCAAACAAACTTTAAACGTGTTTTTCTCGAAACGTTTTTCGACGACTTGTTGATAAAATCTTCGAAACTACTGAACCGATCTTTATGAAATTTTAACCAAATATTCTTTACAACTATGGCCATAGCGCATATCAAGGATTTTTTTTAATTTTGATTTTGACTTTTGTTACCAAAAACGGTGAAAAAAAGTTTATTTTTCGAAAAATATCCGCAATTTTGTTATTTTTGCAAATATCAAAAATCGTATGATATGCGCTATAGCCATTAACGTACTAAATCTAAAACCGTTTGACTTTATTCTTTCGGATGATTCAATACCGAGAATTCATCAACAGCGCAGACCTACAATTTTTTAAGACATTTTTTTTAACTACCATTTTCGTCTATAAATAGTGACCTAAATAAATAATTTTTTTTTTAATGTATTTTGAAAGTGTATTTATTATGTGTAACAACTTTTATATCAATATCTATAACATAAACCTATCAAAAAAAATCACGAAAATAGCCTTTTTTAGCGTCTAAAGTGAGGAGACCCCTTAAGGGGAGATATACACCTAGATTCACCTACATTTACACCTACATTCCGTCGACCGTAGAAGACCTACACTATGGGCCTGGTATCGATGATTCCATGTAAATTGACAAATTTCATGATTTATTCATTCCCAAATTTTCAAACGCGTTTTTCTCAAAACCACGTTTTTCAAATCGGTACCCAAAATTTCTCGAAAACCAATTAACCGATTGCCTTGCGGTTTTTTGTGGTTATTCTATACACAATTATCTAGTACTTGTCATAGGGTTTTTTTTCCGTTACGTAGTTTTTGTTTTATAGGCAAAATAATAACTAATTTTTGGCCCAAAAATCACTATTTATGTTCAAACGTCCGCCGTTTTGTCATAAATCGATATTTTCAAAATCGGCTATGACAAGTACTAGATTATAGTATCTAATTTAATAATCTTTTTGGTTTTTTTTTCAGATGATTTTTGAAGAAACGCCAGTGGGTACCGTATACGCAGATTTTTCTACGACGCTCCAAGTATCATACAATATCCTTGTATATTTTTGATATTTTTAAATAAAGAAAATTAAACATGTTTTTGAATGTATTTACTTTTCGATAATTAAAACCTCAATCCAAAATTTCAAATAGTTTTCCTTGAAAAAATTCACAAAAATGACCTTTTTTGCGGCTCCTAGGTGTATATCTCCCCTTAATGGGCTACATCTACCTGGATGGGTCGAAAAATTACATTTTCCAACAATATTTTTATTCTATAGTATCACCTTTTAGCTATATTTCCTCAAAATTTCATTGAAATATTCCTAAAATTTTCCTAAAATTCCCGGCCGGGCGAGCGGCATCAGCACCATACTTCAAACTTAAAACGCGTTTTTTCTCGAAACACTGTTTACATAGTCAGTGGACGGGATATCTCGAGAACTTTTTTTTTTCTTATTTTATAAATAGTTATCTTCTTTTTTTAAATAGTTTTTAATCTTTTTTCAATAGTTACGTAAAAATGACGACTTTTTTCATAGATTTTGTATGCTCGGGTTTCACTTCACCACCACGTTGTTGAAAAAAATGATTTAAAAAATCGACGATTGTCAACGACTCGTATTTATTGATAACTTGAATAACCCGTTTGGTTTTTAGATTTCAAATGGATCGTTTAAGCTGGAATGTCCACCACCGAACTAAAAAAATTTCATCATCCGCTGGCGGCAATGTTTTTATTGTTTTTCTGCATTTTTTGGTGATTTTTTTTTAGCTCTCAATATTAACCTTTTAACCTTTGTGCTAAAAAACGCGTTTCTTTTTTCACCAACCGTTTTCCGGGGAAAAAAAACGGAATTTGGCCATTTTTTTGGGCCTCCAGGTAGATGTAGCCCCTTAAAGGCCGAAAGATGAAACAGAATTTCCGTTCGTGATGGAGATACTTACGTTTGAGTTTATTACATATGTAGAATGGCTTAATAGCGCTGCCGGACTTCTCGTGACTGAACTGTAGAGTCTTGGCAACCGCGCATGTAAGGCACTCCCCCCCGCCGTCTGCATGGGAAAAATATTTTTACCGTATCAATAGCAGGTGTAAAAATTATTTCAAATAATTTCTATCAATACAGTCAATTAACGCCTGGATATTAAAAACTTTTCGTATATTAGTTTCAGTGAACGTAATTGTAGCAATATTTTCTCGATCTCCCTACCAAATTACCAAGGATTTTAATTTCTAACGATAAGTATCGGAGCTCACAGATCAGGTTGAAGGAAGAAAATAAACGTTTTTCTAAATGGATCGATCGGATGACCGTTCTTACCGTTCTGCTCGCACTTGGAGGTGTGGTGAGAGTCAGAAAGTAGCCAATTAACCAGAGCCGGCACGTGGAACAGAGCCTGCAGAGTACTGTTGAGGTAACAAGTGTTGCCGACGTTGTACATGCCAGCGCCGACTGGTACAGTTCCCTTCCAGCCGAGATTAATCTTATCCGCCGAATAAAGCGTAACGGCAGGTTCAGGCAAACTAGGACCCATCTCTTTAGGCGATTTCTTTTTTTGGCCGATGCCCTTGGTGCTGTCCTGCGCTTCCGATGAATTTGGCAAACTCAGTACGATGTACTTGGCCTTGAGGTGATCGAGTACCGTCGAACAATATCCATCTGCTTCCTCGTAACGAATCTCCGTTTGTAATATTCTCGCCGCGCTGCTGGCCAATGTCGCTGATAAGTTGTCCGACGAAGAGTTCGACTTGGTCTGCGCCGTCTCCAACGAGTGACGAATTGCAGATGCGATAGGATCGCATACACTAACGGCAGGCATCCCTGAAGCAATGATTTTTCACTCTTGCTCTAAGACGTCTAGGAAACCTGCATCCGTGAAACATTTGAAAAATTATTTTTCAACCCCATAGAAAATTCACTCGTAAGAACATTTTCGTATTACGTTTGTGAAAAAATCGGCAACTCGTCTATCTACCATTATTTATTTTAATCATTATCGCAACTACTTAAGTCATTGCGGGAACCAAGTTTACTCGGACTTCGATCGATGGTAAAAAAATTATAAAGATTAATTTCAACGTTCGCAATATGTGAGACCAGTCATTTGTAAATAAAGTTAGCGTTGTAAGGTTAAATAGGGCCGATAAATAAATGAGGTTAAATATCCAAATAATCAATAGCGATAAAAATCGTTTATCGATCGAGTACAGACGGGAGAAAAAAACAAAAATACTCTACTCAAATTGAAAAGCGACAAATCGACGCTCGCGATGTATCGCCGACACAATTTTCGCTCGCAAACCGGACATGAGGAATGGCAATCGGGTAAGCCAAATTTTTCAGGCAAAAACGACGTCGTGTCACGAAAAGAAAATTCCTTTCGCGCCGTTAAATGTGTGGAGAAAGGACGGAAAAAATGATAGAGGAAAAGTGATTGCGGTAGGCGTGAAAATCGAGAGACGAAAGGTTCGTTGCAATGTGCAGAGCATGCGGTCGAGAGCTTGGGGCACGAGGCACAGGCATCAGCGGCGCAACACGCACGGACGCATGCAGGGACGCACGGACTCACGCACTATCGTCGCGCCAAACGCGACATTGTTTACCTCATCCGTATACTTTTTTTTCACATTAACCGCGAGATTTTTGTAAAGCGGGGGAAAAAAATGGGTCGAGTTGATTTTTCACGTCTGCAATGTTAATCGGGATTATGTCGAAGTGGAGAATCGCGCGGCAATGGTACCGACCGAAGATCGAATATGATCTCACGCGACGGTAAACTTTGGGCCGAAGAGATACATTTCGATGATACAGAAGCGATAAATTTCGGGGGATATCCGAGGCGGACGCGTGTCGCGAACACGCTGTACACAGGCAGTCGGACACACGATCTTAAGCGGGAAGAAATTTGTTATCGGTGAACTCACCTCTCGCCACATTCGGCGTTCGCCACAATTGATTTTTTTTTTTTCACTTTCTCACAAATACTTTCGATACCGTGCTCGAGTGTGCTATTTTGTCAAATTATCGACATTCTGATATTGTACAGACACTCACGCGCCCAGGAGGGATCTTTTTTTCGTGCACGGAAACGAGGATGCCCCCCTTCCCTGCACTATCGCGCCACCGCCATACCGCGACGGCGGCCATTTGCAATTTTCTCGCCCGGCCGGTAGCGCCGCAACGCGGCCAAATTGTAAGCTCTGAAGTCAGCTACAAATGTTGCTATTTCCTTTTTTTTCTTACTTTTCTAGAGTAAATAATCAATGGCAACGGAATTAACCTGGATTAACATGCTAAATTTCTGTACACATGATTCTATAGCGAACTTTTGAGCGAACGAGGCAAAACCCGTCACGTGGTGAAGTGACGCCTGGACCGAGCGCGAACCGCGTGAGGTAATCCGACTAATCAGACTACGCTCACTTTTTCCGGAAGTCAAGCCGGATTGAAAATAAATATAACAATAGGGTGCGCGGAACCATTCCCATTTTATTGGAGATCCCTTGAGATTATTCGTATTTGTTTTACTGCTCTATTGATCATTTTAGTTTAAAAAATGTTATTAAAATTATTAATTTTTCATAAACGTTTTTTTTAATTAAAATCATTAATTTTAATAAACATTTTTTTAATTAAAATTATTAATTTTAATAAACATTTTTTTAATTAAAATTATTAATTTTAATAAACATTTTTTTAATTAAAATTATTAATTTTAATAAACATTTTTTTAATTAAAATTATTAATTTTAATAAACATTTTTATTTTACTAGAATGATTAATTTTCATTTAATAAATCGAAAAATTATAAAATTATAACCCATTTACCACGACATTCACGAAACTGTGTAATACTTGGAATTATACGATTGAGATTACCCTACATACGAGCATTTTTTTCCTGTTTCGGAAATCTTCAAATCGCTGATTGGCAAATAATTTCAACAATTACGGTTAAGTACACGCAAGTGTATACGCGGCTGCGCAGACCGCACGAAGCCCTTGGGCATCATCACCTGGCACAAAACTCTACATTTTTAAGCAAAAACGGTGCCTCCTTTACGGGAAACAAAAAAAAATCAACAATTCCTCTCGCCGACGATTTAAGAATTACTAAGTCAGGCCATGTATTCAATCGGTCCCATGGTGTAATGGTTAGCACTCTGGACTTTGAATCCAGCGATCCGAGTTCAAATCTCGGTGGGACCTTACTCATTTTTTTTTTTCACTTAGACTTTTTTCACGACTGTGCATTATTTCGGGCTTCGTAAATTTACTATGATTCGCGATGAGAAAAGGCAGTTATTAAAAATATACCGTAAATCGTAGTTGCCATATGACGTCTGTATTTGGCTCTCATAAGATGCAATACCGACTGCGCTTGGTAACATCGATAGCTGCGTTACCGACAGCGGTATCTCTCTATCCTCGCGGAGTCGCCGATACTTTTCCGACAAGGGGAGGTACGTTGCGAACGATAAAACGACACATGATAGTTCTTCAATCGGCCGATGCGTAAAACATTCGCGCCCAACAGCTTTTAAGACGGAATGACACCCCATCGCGGTCGGTATGGTAGAACAATTACAGATTCCCAAAAATCTCTGAAACGGCTCTTCAGATCCCGTCGAAACTTTGCCAAACCACGTTAAATAGATAGACGAATAGCTGTCTGCCCCTCAAATTTTCTGAATTTGTCGTTCTTTTCTCGAGTTCAGAAAATTTGAGGGGCAGACAGCTGTTCGTCCATCTATTTGACGTCGTTTGGCAAAGTTTCGACGGGATCTGAAGAGCCGTTTCAGAGATTTTTGGGTATCTCTAATTGTTCTACCATACCGACCGCGATGAGGTGTCATTCCGTCTTAAGGACACTCGTCACACGTCCGCAGGGTGTCTAATTTTGACCAGAACTGAAATTGCATGACATTTAAGTATTTTTAAGGCAAGGAATGGGGATTTTTTCATGACTCTTAGTATGACTTTTTGGCATAGAAGTATACTTAATGATTATACAGTGCGACCGATTTTCTAAATTTTTATATTTTTATTTTGCTCTTTCCAACAGATGTGTGTTGTAATTCAATAAAAGGTATACGGAATAAACGAAAAGTCACCAAACTGTACAATTCTATATGTAGTAAAAAATGTGAGGCAAACATAATTTCAAGATTACTGTAAAGAAATATATTTTGGAAACATCTAGAAAAATATTACATACATTTAGGAACTTTGAGTAATATCATCTAGTCGTTTTACACGAATAACAAAGAAAAACTAATATGTTGAGATAACTCATCATTTTCTTTTACTTTCTTCTATTTTATTTTCTATCGATTCGATATTCGCTTCTCTATCGACACCACAAAATTAGTTCATATTGAATATAGACTCAACGATAATTTAGTAGGGTATAATAATTCAGGTAGACTGGTAATTTTTCATGACATTTCACGACTTTTTTAGGGTCGAGTGTAATTTCATGACATTTAAGATTTTTCATGACTTTTCAGGTCGGTAGACACCCTGGTCCGGTCGGTAAAAAAACTACAGCCATGTTTTCTTCCAAACGGATTTCATATCGGGAAAAAGAAGAGAAAGGAGATGTTCATTGGTCAACAAAGCGGAGAATGTTTATTTTTCTTCCGAAATATCAGCCGTCTCGGGGAACATTGGGAATCTGCTAATCAGTTATCTCTGTCGCACTTATGGCTGCTCGGTCGGTAAGACAGCGCATTAAGGGGGGAGATCCCACTATAGCGTAGAGCTTACGACCGAAAATGAATTCCATGAGGAAGCTGAGGGTCTATTTTATGGCGCCGGAATCGCCGATTACGCTTGTTGCTAAATAATATTAGGGTGAATAGGTATTAATGCCTTACGGGTATAAAATCATGGTCGAATTTAACAATTTTTTTGTATAAAAAAGTGATTCACTCATAATATTAATTACACACCTATTTAGTATGAATATCAAGCTGTTAGAAAATTTATATATTTTTTTTCGATGTACAAAATGGCCGACTACTCGAAACTTTTTTCCGATTGACGTGACAAATAACTTCAACAATTTTCACTCGATTTACTTCAAATTTAAAAGTTATGTTCCTAATTGCATTTCGCAGAGAAGTACGTACGGAATTTCTGATTAATCGAAAACTTTTCATTTAATGAGCAGTTATAACGAAATTTTTCACTGAAAATTCATTTCTTAAGTTCAAATACCCACAACTTTTGAATAAATCAATATTTTTTAAATTCCATACGTACTTCTCTTGGTATTCTAATGTAGATTGATGAGAATTTTTGTTTTTTGTTCTCGGTAAAAAATTGTGAACGCTAAATGTCACGCCGCGGAGCGCCTAAAAAAGCTACCAAAAGAAAATATTAGTAGTCGGCCATTTTGTACATCGAAAAAAAAAATTCTAACAGCTTGATATTCAAACTAAATAGATGTGTAATTAATTTTATGAGTGAAACACTTTTTCATACGGAAAAAAATTGTTAAATTTGCACATGATTTTATACCCGTTACTGTGGCCTGATACCTTAATTATTCGACACGATATTCCTAACAATCTCGTCACGGTTTATTCAGCTTTTTCATAAAAATCTCAGTATTATTTTTATCTCTACAGCCCTATAACAGGTGTCTACGAGGTGTCGTGTGTATAACCACGAAAGAAAGTGATTGATTTTTGGTCAGTTAATGCATTCTAAATTAAACTCTCGCTGATAGAATTTTCAATCGTCTACAGGCATTTCGATTTCGGTGTCGTAACTTGAGGGCATGTGCAAGGTCAACATAACCTCACAAATTTCCCAACCCAATTTTTTCATAGATGGTTACATTTTTTAGGAAAAACAAAGCATCAGGCTCTGGAGAATTCCTCGACGCAGAGCTTGATGATTTCCTTTTGCCCTAAATATGATTCACCTCTGAGAAATCTGTTCGAAAATTTCAGCTATCTCTCTCGCTCGCATATGTCACGTCGTAGATCTTCTACTTCGCCTTAAGGGGTAACGCCACAGTAGAATTTACCAAAAATCGATTTTTAGTCTCGCTAAAACGGCGCTTTATCATCATAAGAATAAGTTACTATTCGATTTATAGCAAGCAATTTTTTTTTCATCGTCTTTTAGCGTATAACGTAACCCCACCTCTGGCACGGCCATAGAGAACCTAAAACTTTAAACGCGTTTTTCTCGAAACAGCTTTTTTCCAATTGGCGTGACAAATAACTTCAACAATTTTCACTCGATTTACTTCAAATTTAAAAGTTGTGTTCCTAATTGCATTTCGCAGAGAAGTACGTACGGAATTCCTGCTTAATCGAAAACTTTTCATTTTATGAGCCGTTTATACGAAATTTTTCACTGAAAATTCGTCCAAATACCTACAACTTTTGAATAAAACAATATTTTTTAAATTCCGCACGTACGTCTAGGTATTCTAATGTAGATTGACGAGAATTTTTGTTTTTTGTTCTAGGTAAAAAATTGTGGATGCCAAATGTCACGCCGCGGAGCGCCTAAAAAAATATAAAAGAAAATATAAGTAGTCGGCCATTTTGTACATCGAAAAAAATATGTATATATTTTCCAACAGCTTGATATTTATACTAAATAGATGTGTAATTAATTTGACGAGTGAATCACTTTTTGTACGAAAAAAATGGTTAAATTCGCACATGATTGTATACCCGTTACTGTGGCCTAACCCCTTAACGGGCTACATCTACCAAGGTGGGTAAAAAAAATGCATTTTCCAAAAACATTTTTATTCGAGAGTATCGGCTTTTAGCTATGTTCCCACAAAACTTCATTGAAATATTCCTAAAAGTGAATGAGCTACAGTTTCTGACAGTCGGCCGGGCGAGCGGTATACTTCAAACTTTAAACGCGTTTTTCTCGAAACACTGTTTTCAAAGTAAAGGTCGTTGACGATCTCACTTTTTCAAAAACGATCTTAATTTTTCAATACATTTTGTATGCTCGAGTTTAAATACGTCGCCACGTTGTTAAAAAAAAATGATGATAGTCAACGACTCGAATTCATTGTTAACTTTAATAACCCGTTTGGTTTTAAGATTTCGGATGGACCGTTTAAGTTGCAATGTCCACCGCCAAAAATCGCGAAAAAATTTCATCATGTGCCGGCGGCCGCGCTTTTGTTGTTTTTCTGTATTTTTTGGTGAACTTTCTTTAAAAGCTCTCAATAAATGTCCGTTCGTAATTTAAGTGCGCTTCTTTTTCACTGACAGTTTCCTGGCAAAAAATTCGAAATTGAACCACGTTTTTCGAGCCTCTAGGTAGATGTAGCCCCTTAAGAGTTCGGAGTGAAAAGATACCACGGATGTGAAGAATTAGACAATGTGACCTTCACACTCCGACCCCTCACCCACCAATGTCCTGGAGCTTTATTTCATTTTTGTTTCTCGTCCATCTATTTTAATATGACACGTGGAAGTGCGTTAAAATCGCTCGCGAGTTATCGCGAACTCGCAATTTAAAGACCGAAGTAGCCGAAGCGATCGCCTGAAAAGTTGATGAAAATTCTATTCTTGATTCTGCGATACACAAATAATGGAAAAAAGGTATAAGTACACGTTAGTTTGAAACGATCAGCAGAGGCATTCTCTGCATTCGTATAAATTACATTTCCCCCAGCTCGTATAACAGTGTACCGATACCATACACAATAAATTCTAAAATTCCCCCGAATCGTCATAAATATCGGTAATTACATTCGAACGTCGAGGTAACTTTTCGCCTAATTCACGAAACTATCGCTTTTTTACAACTATTCCGCACGCACCCACGTTGAATCGCGTGTAAATATAAAGTTACATATAAAATGTATATTACATGATCCTAATCGCAACGTAATGTTTTTTTCGTCTCGGAACGTTGCATACGTCGCTCTCTTCTCGTTTCTTCTTTACAATGGAATCGTGCGAGCGCTCCTCAACTCGGTGTGTTATCTTCTCTCGCTACGGCCGCCGTTTCTGTAGCTACCGCGTCCCCGAGCGCCGCCTTTGCCTGTGGACGGAGGCTTGGCATTTTGTTCCGGATTGAACCTGGCGCCTCCGGTCCAGCCAGTGCCGAGAGGCGTCGCGTTCGCCGACAACTCCGCCCCTGCTACGGTAGAACCGGCGTTGCTCTGGATCGTCTGTAAAAGCGAATTATCGTTAATAATCGTTTTTTTCACAGTTTTAGACGCAAAATTTTCGAAGCGTCCAAGTAACAATTTAAATGACCAACCGCCGGTTGTCTGCCGGCCGCTGCGGCAACGTTATTGGTATTTCCGTTGTTGGTGACGCTGTTGTTGACATTGGAGCCTGGCGGTCCCGAGCCTCCCTGATTGGCGAGCTGTTGCACGAGGGCAGGATTCGGCTCGCTCATGTTCAATTGTTCGTTAATGACCATGCAAAATTCACCGATTTTCTGTATGTCGCCGGTTTTGCCGGAGTAAAGTGTGAGACACTGTCGCCAAACGGAGGCGTAACCTTTCGTCAACCTGACGATGTCGCCGGGCACCAACAATTGTCCCGGCTCGTCCCAAATCGAGACGTTCATACATGCCGTTGTGTCGGCTACTTTGAACGTTCGAACTTCGCGGTTTTCTTTCGTCAGAGTCGGATGACCAACCTCAAGAACGATAAACACCACATTTATGTTTTTTTGCCCCGGTCTTATGTCCTTTATCAGCACGTATTCCATTGTCCGTTCCATACTTTTTTTTTTTGTCTTTACCCAGAGCCTCGATTTTTTCTCACCCGATGGGAGTAACCGAGAGAAAAACGGAGATTGCGATAATTACGCGCAGATACAGAGCCCGAGATCTCCGAGTCTCCCGGGACCGCGTCTTGTCCTCGATATTGCAAATGATTACACGGTTGTGTGTTCGGTTTGAAAAAACTCTTCAAACACGGATAATAGCGACAAAGTGACCATCGCTTTGACACTTTCCGAAAGACTGAGCTCAGTCGTGCGATTCGGACGTGGAGACCTCATCGGAGTTATAATGCGGATTGTCCTAGCGTTGGCAGCTGATTTATACCTGCTCGGCCATCTTTTATTCTCTTTGTGTGGCGGACTCGGACGAGGTTCGCAATACAGCCACGCGCTGCGCGCTTCTATCTTACAGCGTTCCAAAAGTCATTGCAGTTTTTCCCAGAGATTAGTAGGGAGATGTACAACGCTCCCCTTTTCGACGTGCCTCAGAAAGGGCGCTAAATCGCGGCGGCGAGTTCGGGAATATGATTTTGTGTGCATCGCCTCTGTCGAGGTTGCAGATTCCCTTGTAGCCGCGCGAGTCGTGAGCACCGCTCAAGTCGATATCGCAGTCAGCGTGCACACGAATGGGTAGCTCGGTGAGGGAAAAGTCTCTGCCCCTCGCTCACTCGACAGGCGAACGGAGCGAGGCAGACAGCCAGATCGCGCGTAAAAGTTACCCCCTCTCTAGTCACTTACGCGCCCATCACACAATCATATTAGCGCGTGTCCGTGAGCGAGCGACGCTCGGACATCTTCGCAAAGAGCCGAGCACGGTCGAAGTGTCCCGACCGCGCCTTCGGCAGCTACACCAATACATGGACGCTGAGCACGTTCATGCGTGGCCAAGCCGAAACGAAAGCTTCGAGGGAAAAAGCAATCCGAGCACGACTCGCGCGTGCCGTCGGGTGACGGCACGCGCGAGTTGATTCAAGATGGCTTTTAGATGATTTCAATGCTGACTGTCAAGCGAGCTTTTTAGATGATTTCAATGCTTATTTAGCTCTTGATTCTCTGCGTTATCAATGTATACAAAAACATGTATCGCGCATCCTGATCGCTTTTTTTTTAAGTTTATACGTTAATTTAAATATAATTATGAATCCAAATTACAACTTATTTATCTTCTAAAAAATTGTTCACGCTTTACTCACACCCGTCCTTATGCCAAATAAATTATAATTAATAAAAGTAAGCGGAAATATATTTATATTCGTATTATTATATTAATTCTCATACTTTCATCAAGCGATAAAGCATTATCCCCAAAAACAAGCCAATCAACCATCCGGCCGCGAATCGTCAGTACCAGAAAGTGCACATATTCTACAACGGTGAGATGGTCCCGTTGGTAGCGTTCTTAGCTTCGGTCCGCAGGGGCCCCTAGTGCAAATTTTTCTTCAAATTTTTCCTAATTTCTCATATTTTAGTCATATTTGACATTTTCGGAGAAAAAATGATTTAAAACAGATTCAAGTACTGGTCTATTTCCCAAAAACACATTTGTTTTTATTGAAAATTCATAATTTCTCATTTTTTTTCCCGGAAATTTCTCTTTTTCCTATGACCTGAGTGAACGGCTGCGGAGATATTCGGAGAATAGTTATAGATGAAAAAAAATGAGATTTTCGCAAAAAAAATTTATTACATTTTTTTATGCCTCATAATTCTGAGAAATAATGAATTTTCGAAATTTTTGCAAACATTCTTTTCCTTAAGGGGTAAACCACTTTAACGGCCTGCCAGGAAGCGTTTTAGACAAATAATTGGGGTAATGGGTTGTGGGTTGGGCTTGGGGTAATTATTAAGCATATATTGAAGTATATTGCGAAAAAATTTTATGGGAAAATATTACAAAATGGCGATACTGCACAAAATTCTTCGGAGGCATGTTGAACTTAAGGTGCTCTGCGGCACGTAGTATAACTTGTGCCAATTTTTACCTGGACAAAATAATTTTTTTAAATTAAATCTAGATGAGTGTAGCTAGTGAACCACGTAGGGGATTTTAGAAATATTGATTTTTGAATAATTGCCGAGTATTTGACTAAAAATGTTCATTTAGACTTAACAAAGCAAAATTCTTTTTTTTAGATTAATATTGGCACAGTTATACTACGTGCCGCAGAGGTTCGACATGCTTCGGAAGAATTGCTGCAGTGTCGCCATTTTGTAATATTTTCGGATAAAAATTTCTAGCAATATACTTAAATATATGATCAATAAATACCGCAAGTATTATTCGTTTATCACATTTTCTTCCGCCAAAAAAAATGTCAAAAAATCCGCTTCTTGTAAGGTCGTTACAGTGGTGTTACCCGTTAAAGTCTTCATATAATTTCCGAGATTTTCCCGTGATCGTAATTAAAATGATGAAATATTTGGAGGAATTCGCAGAAACTCGGATGTTTGCGTAAAAATAATTGTCCGCAAAACTCCGAATTCTTCATATTTGTTCCAATTCATGGAAAAATTCGGAAAAAATCTGAAAATTTTTTCGGAAAAAATCGGAGTTTTTCGGAAAATATTTGCACTAAGGGCGCGGGATCGTTCGCCGCGCTCAGTGCTTTTTTAAAAATTATTATTACTATTAATTCTTATTTGATTAGTTATTTTTATTATTTTAATTAGTTATTTTTTAGTGTCGAAAAATTTATCGCGCACTCTGACCGCATATTTTATTAGTTTGTACGTTAATTTAAATACTATAATAAATTTAAATTACAACTTATTTATCTTCTAAAAAATTGTTTGCGCTTTACTCACACCCGTTCCTATGCCAAATAAATTGTAATTCATAAAAGTTAGCGGAAATATATTTATATTCGTATTATTATATTCATTCTCATATACTTTCATCAAGCGATAAAGCATTATCATAATGCTTTATCGCTTGATGAAAGTAAGTGAGAATGTATATAATAATATGAATATAAGTATATTTCCGCTAACTTTTATGAATTACAATTTATTTGGCATAAGGACGGGTGTGAGTAAAGCGCAAACAATTTTTTAGAAGATAAATAAGTTGTAATTTAGATTTATTATTGTATTTAAATTAACGTACAAACTGATAAAATAAGCGGTCAGAGTGCGCGATAAATTTTTCGACACTAAAAGATAACTAATTAAACTAATAATGATTAGTAATAAAAATAACCAATCAAATAAGAATTAATAGTAATAATAATTGAAAAAAAGCACTGAGCGCGGGGTACGATCCCGCGCCCCTAGTGCAAATTTTTTTCCGAAAAACTCCGATTTTTTCCGGAAAGTTTTTCCGATTTTTTCTATGAATTGGAATAAATAAGAAGAATTCAGAGTTTGGCGGACAATTATTTTTACGCAAACATCCGAGTTTCTCCGAATTTTTCCGAATATTTCATCATTTTAATCACGATCACGGGAAAATCTTGGAAATTATATGAAGACTAAGGGGTAATACCACTGTAACGACCTTACAGGAAGCGTATTTTTAAATATTTTTTTTGGCGGACGAAAATGTGATAAACAAATAATACTTGCGGTATTTATTGAGCATATATTTAAGTGTATGGCTATAAATTTTTATTCGAAAATATTACAAAATGGCGACACTGCAGCAATTCTTCCGAAGCATGTCGAACCTCTGCGGCACGCAGTATAACTGTGCCAATTGTAATCTGAAAAGAAGAATTTTGTTTTATTAAGTCTACATGAGTGTAGCTACTGAACCCCGTAGGGGATTTTCGATAAGTTAATTTAAACAATATTTATTAAAGAATAACTGTCTTAAAAAAAATTGAACATTTTTAGTCAAATACTCGGCAATTACTCAAAAATCAATATTTCTAAAATCCCCTACGTGGTTCACTAGCTACACACATCTAGATTTAATTTGAAAAAAATTATTTTGTCCAGAATAAAATTGGCACAAGTTATACTGCGTGCCGTAGAGCACCTTAAGTTCAACATGCCTCGGAAGAATTTGCTGCAGTGTCGCCATTTTGTAATATTTTCCCAAAAAAATTTTTGCAATATACTTCAATATATGCTTAATAATTACCCCAAGTATTATTTGTCTAAATCGCTTCGTGGCAGGCCGTTACAGTGGTGTTACCCCTTAAGGAAAATAATGTTTGCAAAAATTTCGGAAATTCATTATTTCTCAGAATTATGAGGCATAAAAAATGTAATAAGTTTTTTTAACGAAAATCTTATTTCTTTTTCATCTACAACCTTTCTCCGAATATCTCCGCAGCCGTTCACTCAATAGGAAAAAGAAAAAGTTCCGGAAAAAAAAATATCAAGTTTTTTTTACGACAATCTCATTTTTTTTCATCTTTAAATTTTCTCTGTATATCTCCGCAGCCGTTCGCTCAGGTCATAGGAAAAAGAGAAATTTCCGGGAAAAAAATGAGAAATTATGAATTTTCAATAAAAACAAATGTGTTTTTGGGAATAGATATGACTACAATATGAGAAATTATGGAAAATTTGGAGAAAAATTTGCACTACGAGCCCCTGCGGACCGAAGCCAGGAACGCTACCAACGGGACCATCTCATCGCTTGTCGAATATGTGCACTTTCTGGTACTTACAATTCGCGGCCGGATGGCTTGTTTTTGGGGACAATGCTTTATCGCTTGATGAAAGTATGAGAATTAATATAATAATACGAATATAAATATATTTCCGCTTACTTTTATGAATTATAATTTATTTGGCATAAGGACGAGTGTGAGAAAAGCGTAAACAATTTTATATAAGATAAATAAGTTGTAATTTAGATTTATTATTATATTTAAATTAACGAATAAATTCAAATAATAAGCGATCAGAGTTCGCGATACATTTTTTGTATACATTAATAACTCAGAGAATCAATTGCTAAATAAGCATGGAAATCATGTAAAAGCCTCGCGCGTGCCGTCGGGTGACGTCACGCGCGAGTCGTGCTCAGATTGCTTTTTCCCTCGAAGCCTTCGTTTCGGCTTGGCCGCGCATGAACGTGCTCAGCGTCCATGTATTGGTGTAGCAGCCGAAGGCGCGGTCGTGACACTTCGACCGTGCTCGGCTCTTTCCGAAGGTGTGTCAGAGCGTCGCTCGCTTTCGGACACGCGCGACTATGATTGTGTGATGGGCGCGTAAGAGACTAGAGAGGGGGCAACTTTTACGCGCGATCTGGCTGCACTGGAGCGAGGTTTTCCGTCCGATCGAGCTCGACATATGTGTGGCCGTACTGCGGATTGGAATATGCATTAAATGAATTTCAAAGAGAAAAACATGTATCGAGAAAATTGTTTTCTCTCGGTTGGCCGTTTATGCCAAGAATGCGGGTTAAAAAAATCAACGACGAACCGCGTGGAAAAATAAAACGCCGAAACGACTGTGGAAAGTTCAAAAAGAAATCTTGAGCCTTTGCCGCGGTCGCTACGGCGTTTTTTTCAACACTAAACATTATGAATAAGGGTGTATCATAAATGTTTTTCTATCCTCAACAAGCGTCGAAGCTGAGTTGGCAGCGTGACGGATTGACGATGCTTGCGGTCCGGGTTCGATTCCTGGTTAATCGACTTTTTAAAATCTATTTTCTTTTCTTCATTTTATATTCAAAAAATGTCGAACTTACTCTCGCTTTAACTATTCTCGCCTGTCCAGGTATTATTTATGATATTTAATTCATATATGTTTAATTTAAAAAAAGACATTGGCCACCGGGGATTGAACTTACTCTCGCGAAAACGAGAGTAAGTTCAAAATTTTTTGAATATAAAATGAAGAAAAAAAATAGATTAAAAAAGTCGATTCACCAGGGATCGAACCTGGACCGCAAGCATCGTCAATCCGTCACGCTGCCAACTGAGCCACGACGCTCATTAAGGATAGAAAAACATTTATGATACACGCTTATTCATAATGTTTACTGTTGAAAAAAAACGCCGTAACGACCGCGGCAAAGGCTCAAGATTTCTTTTTGAACCTTTCACGGTCGTTTCGGCGTTTTATTTTTCAACGCAGTTCGTCGTTAATTTTTTTAACCCGCATTCTCGGCATAAACGGCCAACCGAGAGAAAACAATTTTCTCGATACATGTTTTCCTCTTTGAAATTCATTTAATGCATATTCCAATCCGCAGTACAGCCACACATATGTCGAGCTCGATCGGACAGAAAACCTCGCTCCGTTCGCCTGTCGAACGAGCGAGGGGCAGAGACTTTTCCCCCACCGAGCTACCCATTCGTGTGCACGCTGACTGCGATATCGACTTGAGCGGTGCTCACGACTCGCGCGGCTACAAGGGAATCTGCAACCTCGACAGAGGCGATGCACACAAAATCATATTCCCGTTCTCGCCGCCGCGATTTAGCACCCTTTCTGAGGCACGCCGAAAAGGGGAGCGTTGTACATCTCCCTACTAATCTCTGTTTTTCCTATCCTTATTTCGTCTCGTCCTAAGCTCATTGGCGTAGCCAGCAATTTTCGCTGTTTCTTAGTGTCGAGGGGCGAGGGGGGCTGACCAAAAAGTGGTTTCGTTCGAAATCATCTTTTTTGGGTGAAGTTCCGAAAAGGTCCCCCCTCCGTTCGGGCTAAAATTTTGCACAGACGTTCCTTTTAATATTTTAAGAGATATTCTAAAAGAATGTTTGGCAATGCGCTATAGTTTTCGAGATATCGATTTTTGAAAGTTATTTTTTTACTGCGCTCCTACTATATACAGGGTGGGCCATTTGACGTGATCACCCCAAATATCTCCGTTGCCTTTAGAGTGCCGAACAAATGTCAGGAGGTAATTTGATTGTTCTCGAAAGGCTGATACAGTGGTGAAAAATTAATTTTTGTCAACGTCATCAATGATTTTTCAAATGGCAACATGTTTTTTTTTAAATTAATACGTTGTAGCTGATATTCAGACTAATACAACGACCTATGATATGACCTTGAAATCATTTTGATCCAAAACACACGTGTAAAAACGGGAAATGGAGATGGTATTGACAATAAGAATATCCGAATAATGTAATTGAATTTTCTGCACAAAAAATTCTATTACATTATTCGGATATTCCCATTGTCCCATTCCCATTGTCAATACCATCACGATTTCCCGTTTTTACACGTGTACACGTGTAAAAATTAGAATATTTCACCAAAATATTTTGATGAAATATCAGCTACAATGTCTTAATAAAAAAAAACATGTTCCCCTTTGAAAAACCACTGATGACCTTGAGAACGCAAAAACCATGACCTTGACAAAAATGGATTTTTCATCTCTGTATCAGCCCTTTGAAGTCAGTTAAACCAACAAACGATTCCGCATCGAATGACCCCCCAAGAATATCAATGGTAATATAAATGAAAATGGGGATCGCGAATTTAATGCTCATTTCTTATTACTATTTTTTAACGAAAGGCTAGACTGACAAACGTTCTAATTGTTCCAAAAACGATGAGAAAGACAAACAAATCGAAATTTGGGGGCGCTTAGTTCACCTTGCTCGGCTTTTAGCCACTGTAGTAACGCGATGCCAGCGCCTCTAGCGACTGTATTAAAGTCCGCCTACTCCAATGAGAATCGGAGCGCAAAACCCGAGACCGGGGGATTCTAACCGCCCAACTGTATCCGTGTGTTGGTAAACACCGTACGTTGGAGATGCTTTTGAACGCTCGAATACGCTGATTTACCGATGCTTTCATCCAATCGTCCAATCTTCACCAAAGTTTGCCAGTTTCTCAATACTCGTTCTCCGTTTTTTCGCGTTTTTTCGCAACCGCAATGGCCCGTGCATTGTTAAACAGTACGATCGCGGTGATCGGAGTCGCGAGTTTTCTCTACACTTTTCACGTACTCTACCGCCTCATGTGCTTCACCTCCGGGCACAACGAGCACCACAAGTTCGTCGTTTACACTCACGAGGGTGAGAGAAAAAAACGTTGCATCGAGAAATAAAAATAAACAAATTAATTTTTTTTATTCCTCAAAAGAAACATCGGTCTTGTCGACATTGTGGATTCTGCTGGTGGACGCGTGCCTCCTGAGCTTGTTCATGCTCCAGCACTCGTTCATGGCCAGAGAGCCGGTCAAGAACGTCTACCGGAGGTTGCGTATAGGCGAAATCGAGCGCAGCGTCTACAACGCGGCATCCTCGGGTACTCTGCATTATCTCATGAACAATTGGCGACCGATACCGTGGATGTCCCTCTGGGACGTCGATACTTCCGAGAGCAACAAAACGTGGATCATCTTCGTGGCGTTTCACGTTCTCGGATGGTCCATCGTCTACAGCGGATGCCTCATGATGGACATATCCGAGTTGGCAGGCCTGAAGCAAGTTTATTACAAATGCACCGCACGCCCGTGCCCGTTGTCCATCAAGTCCAAGGAACTGCAGCGTTACTACGCCGACATGAGGCATCCCAGCTTCACGGGATTCCTGATCATATTTTGGATCCATCCGTTCATGACGTAAGGCTCTGTTTCTCGGCAAAGGCAATTTTTAGGAATTTGGAAATTCGGAAAGGTTTTCCCAACGATTTTACTGCTTTCAGGATCGATCGAATGTTGCTAGCCATCCTACTCACCGTTTACATGATCATGATGTGGACTATAGACCAGGAAGATTATCGCTACCACGCCGACACCGTTCAGAGAAAACGTCGCCATCTCTCGTAAATTCTTCCATACTTTCTTCCGTTTTTTCAGAAACGTACCTATTTCTTCTCTCAGGAATAAGTACGGCTCGTTCCAGTACCCAAACAAAACCAAACAAGTTTACTTCCGGTTTCTTGAAACCGTACGCATTTCTTTTCTCAGCTCTCTCTCTCTCTGTTGCTTTTTCTAACTTTTTATTCACCGCTCCACGGGTGTCAAAAGCGAGTCTAGTCCAGCGGGCAAATGGACGCTCAGGCGAGTAAGAACAAAGTGGCCTTGTACATTTAACTATACATACGTATTGATAAAAAAAATCCTGAAGAAAAATGAGGTTTTTACAAGACAAAAGTAAGCGCGAGAATCAACTCTATGGGGATAATGTCTTGGCGCAAAAAGAATTTCCCATATTATTTATTTATCAATATTTCCCCGATACTAGTGTTCGAAACATTGTTAATCGTGTATTGAGAAACAAAAAACGCGTCAATTATCTCAGAATAAATGTGTAATCGTACACTTTGATACTACAATATCGTATGGTTATCGTTTCGTGCCTCGTTTGTTTTCGTCACTTCGAACGTTCAGTTCGTCACTTGGATGAGAAGAGCAGTTCCCTTGAGGATCCAATAGGCTTGCTCCCGCGGGGACGACAACAATATGGGAACGACGAAATTCGTGCTGTGTCCGGTCGTCGAAAGGGCGCCGGCGCGAATGCTCGTTTTGTAAAGCGGACACACGTATCTCGGATCGTTTTGCGGCAGGGCTCGAACGGGATTCACGTGAATGACCGGCATCGGAGGGTTCATCTCTCCTTTTTTAAATCAGCGTAAAGGACATTGTTGAAGGACTGATGTACGTTTTTTTCCAGCTGGGCCAATTTTTCTTTACCTTTTCTCGCATCGACGAGCACCATGAACTTCAAGTCCCACATACCGGCGTCAAGGAACAAACCGTGAATCAGTACACCGTCAGTGGGGGCTCGAAGACTTTTGTAAACCGTGGCAACTTCTCGGTCAGCCTCGACGTGGACAGCTTGGATTTCTTCCTGATCCAAAATTTCCTTGGTTACGGAAAAATCCAGTTTCAGCTGATCAATTGGTATGTTGTACTTTCTCGCGTGAGTCTGTAACATTCCGGTGATGAAGCCTTGGGGGAAAGACAGCCCGGATAGCCAGAAGGATATTGGCTGGGCGTCGATCAACCAAATCTGAAATGCAAAGAGTTCTCAACTGCGTAGCGAGAAAAAGAAGAAATGTAGCGTTCGGAGGGAAACGAACCCTTATGAAGTCTATGCGCAGTTCCAAGTCTCTCGTCCAGCTTCCCAGGCTCTTCAACGACGGATATACGTTGACCCTGTGCCATAGTTGAGGTACCTAGGCGGAAATATGTGGAAACACACGGACACAGTAGGTGTAACGAAGAGAACAACGAAAATATAAGGTGTAGTAAAAAAGAAATCCAACATTTTTGCATGAAATTGAAGGCTTTATTTAGCATAGTCAGAATGATCCGATTTAGGTCAAATATGCATCGTTTTGATCGATAACTTGCCATTTTGAAGGTAATTTCATTATGCCTTTCTCCTAGAAACCCTCATCCCTATTGGCAAAGAACTGGGACAGTCGATTTTCACAAGCTTCTCTTGAGGCGAATTTTTCACCAGCAAAATCATTCGCCATAGACAGGAACAGGTGATAATCACGTGATGCCAGATCCGGACTATAAGGTGAATGCATAAGAAACTCCCAACCAAGCTCCCGGAGCTTCTGGCGAGTCACTATCGATGTGTGTGGCCTGGCGTTATCCTGATGGAACACAATTCCTCTCCTATTGGCCAAAGCTGGCCGCTTCTGGGCGATTGCTCCCTTCAGACGGTTCAATTGTTGACAGTGCAGGTCCGAATTAAGAGTTTTGCCGTAGGGGAGCAGTTCATAGTAGATGATTCCCTGCCAATCCCACCAAAAAACACAGCAAAATCTTCCTGACCGTCAATCCTGGCTTGGCCACCGTTTGCGCCGGCTCACCGCGATTCGACCACGACCGTTTTCGGCTGACGTTGTCGTAAGTGACCCACTTTTCATCATCAGTCACCATCCGCTTCAGAAATTGGTCGTTTTGTTGCGATTCAGCAGCGATTCGCAGATGGAAATTCGGTCCATGAGGTTTTTTTGCGTTAACTCGAGTGGCACCCGTACATCGAGCTTCTTTTTGTATCCAGCCTTATTCAAGTGGTTCCAAACGGTTTTTTGTGCAATGTTTAGCTCCTGGGCGATCGAAACAGTGCTTACATGACGGTCGGACTCGACGATTTCCATTATTTTATCGACATTTTCGACAATTGGCCTTCCAGAGCGTGGTGCATCTTTGACATCAAAATTACCGGAACGGAATCGACGAAACCAAAATTGCGCGTGATTGGCTGTTACAGTATCAGGACCATAAACACTATTCACATTTTCAGCCGCCTGACTTGCGTTTTCGCCGTTATCGAAGAAAAACTGTAAAATATGGCGTATTTTCACTTTGCTGGTGGCCATCTTTGACGCGCGCTCATACAATATTGAGTCAAGCAATCACAAAACTGTCGGAGATGTTTATTTTAGTACGAAATCTTATCTTTCTAACGCCATCTAGCGTAGTCCGATCGCACTTGTACAACGCGAGATACAGATTACTAAAGCCATCTATTGCAAAAATAATGGATTTCTTTGTACTACACCTAATATTTTAACAGAATCTTCAGTTACTATGAACATCAACCTGCTAACCTGATTGTTAATTAGAGCCTTGAACATTTTCTCCAGCTCGTCGGACATTACGACGAATCCTTTGATGGCTCGTTGCAGATTGTCCATCGATACGTGAATCATCGACAACAGTTTGTTGTATCTGTCGACCTCGTGCAGCAAAACTGTCGTCAACGAAGGCAATTTTCCCGCTGGATCTTTCTAGATTTATGCGTGGATTAGCGATGCTCGAGAATGCGGAATATCGATGGAAAATTTCATGTGCTTACTTTCAAATGATGCGGGTGACAAGCGTCAGGGTCGATGACAATGTCGATTCTTTCGACAA
This sequence comes from Ophion ellenae, assembly GCA_963210295.1. NCBI lineage: Eukaryota > Metazoa > Arthropoda > Insecta > Hymenoptera > Ichneumonidae > Ophion > Ophion ellenae. The sequence continues at coordinate 55,666,659 of OY723387.1, forward strand.
TCGTATCAGCGATCTCCAGCACTAGTTCGGAGCTGGATTTACCCTCGGCGCCGATCCCGACGCTGGGTTGAACTTCCAAGATCGTATTTATGATCGTTCTAGTTTCCTTGAACTGTTCGTTTGAACAAAAATTGGACTTTTCGTTACATGCACCGGTGGGGAATACATCGGAGCGGATTTATTTGGGTGTTTCAAAATGACCTGACATTTTAAATTGCGCGCCATTTTCTTTTGTGGCGAACATAGAGTACTGATCTTTGACAACTGGCATGAGGAAGTATTGAGGTTTAGTCATGGAGAATTACACGATCGAGCAACGCATAGAAAAGTTCGTGCGATTTGACGCTATTGGATTTCTTTCTTTGGGGCTTTCTGAAAGGAAAATGGTATGACAACGATCCACAGACCATTTCGGAGCTCAAGGCACCTAGCCCACCTATTTTTGAGGCGTTACGTTAAACTATAGTTTTTCTACTTAAAAATGAATAAAAATGAATTCAAATTAAAAAAAAATGTATTTCAAGACTTTATTCATCAAGCCCAACAACTTTTATATTCATATAATTTTATAAAATCCTCAAAAAAAAACGCGAAAATAGACCTTTTTTCATTGGCAATTATGCCAAAATGTTAGAAAATTTCGTCAAAAGAGCGAACGTTTGCGAACAGGACGAGGCGGCCATTTATCGGATATTGTGTTCCACACATAGATGTTGTGTATTCGTATTTTTCAAATAAGTAATACGTTTTATTAATAAATTAAAACGTCAGGTCATTTTGAGACACCCTATATTATCTGACAAGGAACATCACTTTGGTGTCCATCTTCGATTTTGATGAAACTCGTGTATGTGGTAGAGCATAAAAAAACATTAGATACGTATCTATCTATTTTGATCGGCGGAAAATCGAAAAATGTTTTTCTTCCATTTTTAAACCTTTTTAGGTATCTTTCTGATCGGAAATTTTTCGCTGATTACGAATGTCACCGAGTTTTTGTCGAAAGCTCAAAATTACGATGGCTGAACACGAAAAACGTGTTTTTCTTTGCACTTTTGATATTTTTTTATGTTAATTTTGGGTTTTTGGAAAAATTAATGGTTAATTCATGTTCAGGGGGTAAAAATACATCGATACAGACTTGGGAAGATAAAACAATTCAATCCAAATTTTTGCCACACTGGCCAACAAAAAATTCCTTCACTCAATCGGCGCGCAGTTTTCTTCTGTTTGGATATGGAACTCCGCATTGCGCTCATTCTTTTCGCAATCGTTGCCTCTTTAAAATGCCGCTTGAGTCATCGAGATACGATTATTTTTAGATTTTTGGCGGAATTTCAAAATCGAATTATTCTCGCATGTTTTTCCATACGTTCGCCTTTTTTCAGCCGTTTTTCAAGTGCACTTTCTAGAAGAACTATTTGGGATATCAGGGTGAATCTGACGGCAGTCTCTAAATTTACGAAAATACCTTCTACCCCCCCCCCCCCCCCCCCCCCCTCAAATAAATTTCTTTCACTCAAGTAGGAGCGACGCTACGGCCGTTTGAAAGTTCGCGATTTTGGCGATTCCGAAAAAGTGCCCAAAAAGGTCGATTTTTTTTTCCTAAACCCGACTGTTACGGAAACTTGTCACTGATTACGAAAATCGCGATGTTTTTGTCGAGAGTTCAAAGTTATGCCGGCTAAATGCGAAAAACGTCTTTTGCCACACTTTTGCCGATTTTTGATAAAAATTAAAGGCTTTGGAGAAAGTTAATGGTGAAGCCGTCTTCACAGGGTAAAAATACATCGATATAGAATCAAACAAGTATACGTAATTTGGCAGATGATCTTTCTACATTTAAGAAATACGAAAAATTATAGAGTACGAAATTACATTTGAAATAAATTACCTGGTAGGTGATATTTGCGTTTTCGTGCATTCCAAATATCTCCGGATCTTCAATGACGGGAAAATTCTCTGCAAAGTTTCTGTACTCCTTGAGGGTCTCAAATTCCGGGCAGTAGTACGTACCGGAGGGTGAATACGTATAATCTGTAATAAAAAATTCGCACATCAACCCCCTATGATGTCTCGTTGTTTTCTTATCAAAGTGCTTTACGTTATCGTACTTCCGGTATTTTAAAAAGGTAATCTTTACATTATACAGTTATACAGATTATACATTATACAGTTATTATAAATTATACAGAAAATTATACCTTATAAAGTTGTACACTGATGGAAATAATTAAAGGGTCAAAAAAATTTCGGAAATTTTTTCGTAATTTTTGACAGACTGTATTTAGGTGAAAAATTGTCGTATCGGGAATTTATAAAAAGCATTTTGAAGCTCTAGGATTCTAGTTTTGAGATCTTTAGGTCAAAAAATTTCAAGAGCTACGGTTATTATGCAATCCTAAGAAATAGCGTGACAAAAAAATTGTGCAAATTTTTTTGTTTCTTCCGAGTCCACGGACATGGATATTTATTTTTCAGCTAAGCCATTGCATGGGCCAGATAGCTTGTTCATTCAGCTTCAGTATTTTTTTTTAAACCTCGATACGACCATTTTTCATCGAAATATCGGACTTTTAATGGAAAGGGATCCTTTTGTCTTCAATCACCGATATCTCAGCGACCAATGATCGTACAGCGAATTGAAGGGCAGTTTCGAAAACTGGAATAAACTTCCTATAAGATGCTGCCGCGACCTTAAGGATTAAAAAAATCCTTTACAGGAATTTAAAAAAACAGGAAAAAAAGATAATTTATTGTTTTTCGGAAAATTGACGGCTAAATTGGAAATATCTATTAAATTATTAATGTTAAGCGTGATTTTTAGAGCTCGATATACTCAGAAAAACCCTGTGAAGTTTCATCTCGATCTTGCGAACCGTTTCTTTGGATCAAACAGTGAAACTTTAGAAACAAATTAAAGGGTCACATCTTTTGAGCTTGAGGACTTCATAATAATGATCAAAATAGGAAAAAAAATGTTTAAGAGGTTTTCTCACATTTTGATCGCAGACAACGTTTAAATTGACGAAAACAAACAAAAAAATGTGGCATTTTTTTGTCTCGCTATTTCTTAAGATTGCATGATAACCGTAGCTTGGAGCTTCAAAATGCTTTTTTTTTAATTTCCGATATGACCATTTTCGACCTAAATATAGTCTGTCAAAAAACACCGAAAAATTTCGGAAATTTTTTTGACCTTTTAATTTTGTCCATTCGTGTATTATACAGGCGTGTATTATACATTATACAGTATTATACATTCGTGTAATATACAGTCGTAAGAAGTACGACTGTATATTTAGAAAAATTTACTTGTGTCCAAAGTCTTGGGTGAGAAGAAATTTTGGAGGATAGTTTTCAAACATCGTAGATCCCAACTGTCGGTGATCCTTCCACCGTAAGTTATTTCGCCGGTAGTGTAAATCAACGCGTCCCACGGTATGGCCCCGGACGCGCAAAACATGCGCAAATTTAACAAGCAGCAGTCGCGATCGTTGTCGTTGAATTCGTAAAGAATATTCCAACCTAGTGGTCCGAACTTTTTTCGTTCTTGTATTATGGCGTGGAAGAAGCACACGCCGAATATCATTCTGCGCCAACTGTCTTTCAAAACTGAATGGCAAAAAAATTGTGTCGTGAAAAATGTAAACTTGAAAAAGTGAAAAAGTGTTGATCAGAAAAATAACACGACCGTTAAGAGATTATGCTAAAATTGCAAAAAAACGTTCGTCGCTTGAGGCAATTTAAATTGAAGAGAAAGGTCCAGCATATGGTGCAGGAATCGCAGATTAAAGGTAAACTTGTGATTACAACAGAACTGCTACTTGAATTATATGGGATCATCACAGTGCAAAATTTTCAAAAAATCGTTTTTTTTGCATTACTCTATAGTATAGATGGTTATAAACATGCTGTTAAATTTTTGGGGCGAAATTTGAATTATTCCGTTTGCTACAGCCTTACTCAGAAAAAGGGATTCGACCAGCTGTGTGAGACCTGGCACAGAAGCTTTTTTTTAAATCTTCATATTTTTTTAACGAAAAACAGTCGAAAAAATGGGCTAAATTCGATAATTTATTTCCATCCGCCGCCATTTTGTTAATGTTGATTAAAAAAAAAAATTCCACAGCAAGATAGCGGCTTTCAGATAATATTTACGGCCACAACCGTGTACACGTGAGGACTCCTTTTCGAAGATATTTTCAACCGTTAAAAAAATGTCAAGAAAATAAAAATAAACGTTTAAGATTTATTTTCTGTTCTCCACGAGTGCTTTGATTTGACATAGAAAAATCAGACTGATTAGTGTATTTTAACCATCGAAAAAAAATCGCGAAAATCAGCTTTTTCTCGACCTGTTACACTGTGATGATCCCTTAAACGCGTTTGTCTCGAAAATAGATTTTTCAAAAAGATGTACACCATTTTTCGACACTTAATGAACGGATTTACTTGGAATTTGGTATACTTATTCAGTGTAATAGTAGTTTAGTCTTGACCGATGCTGTTCTCAATTTTTTTTTCGTCCGTTATTATCAATAATAATATCATTTTCTTCGAAAAATCGGGAGAAAAAGAATCTTTTTTTTCACTAAACAAATCTTTTTTTCTCTTTAAAAAAAATCATTTTTTTTTCAATAAATAAATTCATTTTTTTTCTCTAAAAAATGTTCATTTTTTTCACTGGAAGAAAAAAACATTTTTTCAATTAAAAAAATTCATTTTTTTAACGACTGAAACTCGACAACAAAAAAGCTCGGTCAATGCTATTTATTTTATGGAAGAAAATCGTTTTTATCGTTTCAGATCAACCGGGTAGCCAAAATCAATACACTGTTGAGCCCCTCACGTTCAAAGGTTTTTCACCACATTTTTTATAACTTTTTAAATTATTAATCTTTTCAAATGAAATTTGGTACACAACTTCGTTAATGTACATACGAATAAATGTTCAAACGATTTTTCAATCATCTTACTTATCCCTTTAAAACTATTTTTTTCAAATAACCCCGATTTTCGAATCGTCACAGTAGCCTACCCCCTTAACACTCGAGTAAAAATCAATACGAATTTCGAGGAGCATTTTTTGCTAAACCTGCCATTGTTCTCGAAAAAGTCTTCATTGATGTCGCGAAAGGCACGTTTGACGTTCGCCTTCAAGCCTTTGGGCGGTTCATTGGTGACTTTGACGGAATTTTGCAAAACCGAGACGGGAAAAGTCGAGCTGGGCATTGAGCTGAAGAAAAGCCGAAAGTCCTCGTGAACGTTTTGCGGGCCCTCGGTTATTTGAGTCACGAGCCTCTCCATCGCGAGCATCCAAGACGTAGCGAGATGGCAATTTTGCAAGAAGATCCAGTGACCGGTGAGCGTTCCGTTTTTCACAAGAACCTCGGCTATCGGCCCTTGTCCTTGTCCCAGGGATATAGACTCGTATTTCTCGGCGAAGCCCATTTCAATGGCGAACCTCTGGAAGGCTCCGAAAGGATCGGATCCTGTGCTCAGAACGAAAATGAGCGGTGTCGTTTTCGATGTGTCTGGAAATCTGCAAGAAACACACACACGTAAAATACGTGGGTGGAGTGAAGGCCTTAGGCCACAGTACCGGGTACAAAATCATGTGCCAATTTAACAATTTTTTTCGTATGAAAAAGTGCATCACTCATAAAATTAATTACATCTATTTAATATGAATATCAAGCTGTTAGAAAATATATAGATCTTTTTTCGATGTACAAAATGCCCGACTACTCGAAACTTCTCGAAACAGCTGTTTTTCCTATTGGCGTGACAAATAACTTCGACAATTTTCACTCGATTTACTTCAAATTTAAAAGATATGTTCCTAGTTGCATTTCGCAGAGAAGTATAACGAAATTTTTCACTGAAAATTCATTTCTTAAATTCAAATACCTACAACTTTTGAATAAAACAATATTTTTTAAATTCCGTACGTACTTCTCAGGGTATTCTAACACGAGTAAAAATGAATATATATATAAGCATATATAATTGTATATTAATTGATCATATACAATTGTATACAAAAATTGGCCCGATAGAATTTTATATATTTGTATTTAAACGTATACAATTGTATATACTAATATACTATCGTACATAACTGTATATTAGTATATACAATTTTATACGTTTATATACAAATATATAAAATTCTATCGGGCCAATTTTTGTATACAATTGTATATGATCAATTAATATACAATTATATATATTTATATATATTCATTTTTACTCGGGTTTATATTTTATAATTCAACGTTTCAATGCAAAATACGTTGATATGTTTTGTCATGTAGAAATAAAGCTATTGTGACACATATTATACCAGTCGAAGAAAGCGATACATTTTGTTAGTAAAATATGAAGAAAAAACTAATATTAATCAACTGATCAGAACTGAAAATTATTTCTGTAAGAAACCCAATAATTGTAATCAAATTTGGTGAATATATTGCATCAATACATAATTTGTTAACTTTTAATAAACAATCTTTTGATTTACCTGTTTCCATACGCGAATAAAACCAAAGAAAACTTTTTCTATATCTAATCATATATGAAGCCATATAAAGATATATACAATTATACGTATTTCAAAAGAAAATAAAAGTACCCATATACAGTCATATACAATTTTATATACCGTAAATAAAAGTTTCACGTGTATATAAATATAATTATATACAGCACTATATTGAATTATATATAACTGTATATATTATATCTAATTATATAAACTCCCTATAAAAATAATATCTCCATATATCATTATATACAGAACTATGTATAATTTTATCAAATCAAATTTGATGGAAGTACATTTATATCGGATTATATATACGAATGTATAGAGTTATATACAATTATATAAAAACCTATATATAAATATATATGATTGTATATCATTTTTATATAATTGTATCTAAGTATATACAATCATTTTTACTCGGGAAAGTAGATTGACGAGAATTTTTGTTTTTTGTTCTTGGTAAAAAATTGTCGATGCTAAATGTCACGCCGCGGAGCGCCTAAAAAAAAAGATAAAAGAAAATATCAGTAGGCGGCCATTTTGTACATCGAAAAAAGTCATATATATATTTTCTAACAGCTTGATATTCATACTGAATAGATATGTAATTCATTTTATGAGTGAATCACTTTTTCATACGAAAAAAATCGTTAAATTCGCACATGATTTTATACCCGTAACTGTGGCCTAAGGCCTTAAATACAAAAAGGTTTGTCCCTGATCCTCGTGTCAAAAATTTTAGCATCTCAAAGCGTACATTTCCGGTAGGGATATCATTAGCGATTCGACGAATCTTTGTCCCAAATTTTTCTTCACGTAAGCCGTGATCGCGAAAATGAGTTTTTCTTCCTTCAGACATTTCAATAGCATCAGCTTCTCGATGTCAGTTAATTTCGCGTTCCAGTTGTTCGTCGCTCGCTCGCGATTGCTCGGCACGACATTTATTTCCTGCAAACAATCAAAGATATTGTCCGTAGTGTATTTCGTTTGAAAACTTGAAAAAATACCTCTTCGTAATACGCGACGCCGATGACGATTTTCTTGAATGCGTCGTTCAGTATACCATCGAATTTCGGAAAATTCGTCGCCAGGTAATTGATGTTATTCCACATGGGTTCGGTTAGAGTAGGATAGTCTGGTTTTTTCTCCTGTTTAACATTATAATTCGTATTTAGACTCAATGACGTCAGAATGCGAAAAAAAAATAGTTTCTCACCGTTTGTACTTGGCCAGCACCGCGAAGAATAAAATTCCATTGAGGATACGAAACTATTTCTGCGTTCAGATAAATCGCCATGTTGAGCATGAAACTGAAAACAAGCTTGTGTCTCTCGAACAATCCTCGGGAAACGTTGAGATAAATTGACAGTGTTATTTCATCGTAGAGAATCTTCAGACGATGCTCCAGCTCGTGGCTCTTTTCGCTCGTCTCGATCACGTTGTTGAATATCTCGGAGAAAAAGGGCATTATTTATGCGGTTCGGATTTTATGAGTAGATATTACAAATTAAAAGTAGAAGTGATGGAAAAATATAGGCGGAACACGCTGTGACGGTCAAAAATATTGATTTTTTGCATCTTCTCAAAGTATACATATTCGAGAATATGTGAAGAAAATTTCAAGTAAAAATATTGAAAGTTGATCCCCTTACAGACGATTTAGTGAGAACAGGTGGCGCAACGATTTTTGATTTAAAAAAACCTCAATTTCCGAAATTGCAGAAGCTATTGTTGTACCGAGCCGTTTTTTTGCAAATTAGTATTTTTTAAGCCCCCGAACGTAAGCAAAAATTTAACCAAAATTACACTTTTTTTACACCCGCTGTTTTGTGAAAAGAATGTTTTCTTCGAATAACGGCTACGTACAACGAGAAATACATTTATATAGATAATAAAACGTTTTTATTTTTACTTTTCAGACCAACCATTGTCAAGTTATCGATCCGGTTGTTGGACCACATTTTTTTAACAAAAGATCTATTATACCTCACTAAATTTTGTAATTTTTAATTTTTTTAAAGAAAAACTTACACAAAACAAGTTCAATGTATGCTTAACAACATACATTTTTTTTCCAAATTCCAAATAAAAAATCTAGTAGGCAAAACAAAAAGGAAAAACAACCCCTTTTCGGCCGTTCCCAGTGGTGTCCTTCCGCAAATAGTTCTTAGGGGGGAGATACCTTTAGGCGAGGAAAAAAGATGCTGATTTTTGTGATTTTTTTAGAGGACAAAGTTTCTTCACGATTTTTTAGACTTTGGGTATGTTTTATTAGCACTTTCGGCTGTTATATGGTATTTTTTAAATTAATCTTTAAAAATGGCGGGAATATGGCTCAGTCTTCTAAACTGCATTTTAAAAACTAGCTCGACGTATAGCTAAATAACTAATCGACCGATTCTGATGGAAATGACGAAAAAAAAGTATTTTTTTATTGTAAAATGTAGCCATTTTGTTGGCCAGTAGGAAAGTTCAATCGTTTCGCTTCAAAGCGTACCATTCCATCGATTTTCAACATTTATCACTTTTTCTTGGTTCATATTCCGTGTCTGAGTGTTAATGAAAGAAAAAACTTCGTTGGTTTTTTTTTGGATCAAGGGGCTATTCTACTGTGACGGAATAAGCAAATCGAATTTTTATTTTTGGTGTTTTTCAACTCTATGCTATCATAAAATTGATATCCAATTGCTGGTAAAGTCGGTTTTCACTTTGTCGACTCAGTACAGCGCTTCAAAGTAGAAGCGCTCGGTGCGCGCGCTTTACTTTGGTACGGCTACCCGCTGCGCGTCCCTGGCAGCTGTAGGGAACAGCTGTTTCGAATTTATACCTGAGTATACGCATATGCACGTATAGTTCTATACATTTACTGTATAGTAGTAGTCTTTCTTATCACTGTGTGCGTAAAATCACGCTCTACCGGTTAGTATTGTATAGTACAGTATAGTAAACATTAACCGCGTTTTTCTCACGTGTCGTTGTCGATTTCGAAAAAACGGCTTAACCAATCGGGCTAAAATTTGTACTGCATATTCACCATATGTATGGCTATCGCCCGAACTGGAATTATTAAAAATATCAATTTCGACTTATACTTTCGCCCGAATTACGACGAAAAAAACGTGTTTTTCGAATACTTTTGCAAAAAACGGAGCCATTTTGTTATTTTGCAATGTAAAATAATAATTCTAGTTCGGGCGATAGCGACACTTATACAGATTAAGAATCTTTTTCAATTTTTTCGTTTCCGATTACCTGCAAAGCGCATATCATCGACGCCAGCAACATACTTTTTTTTTATACCTTTACACGATTATGAATTGTTAAATAAATATACATTATATGCAACAAAAAAATGTTTTCTATTCTGTAAGAGTGTATCTTTAAGCGAAATGTTTTTTTTAACCATGCATGCAAGTTATCAAAAAGAATTTATTAAAAATAGCTTTATTTTTTAGTCACCACAGTAGAATAGCGCCTTAATACCGTCGACGCTAACTGTCACGCCGTCTCACAACATCCTCCGCCATGTTGAAAGATTAATTTTTAAAAACCATGTAACAGCCAAAAGTAGTAATAAAACATGCCCTAAGTCTAAAAAATGCTGAAGAAATCTTTCATTAAAAAAAAAATCATTAAAATCAGCAAATTTTCGTCGCCTAAAGGTACCTCGCCCATTAACGCGTATAAACTCACTTGTGTGAAATACTTCAATGAAAATTGATACATTGGATCAATGTCTGCCAAATTTGCAACAATGAAATAGAGAACGGAGCCACGAGTAGCAACGCTCCGATATTTTTCCCGAGCGATGGAAATTTTTTCCTCAGTGGTTTCCGTTTCGAGGAGACGAGTGGCAATTATGGCTGACGTTTCTTTGCTATCGTTAAGTGTTTCGATGAGCTCCTCGTTGTCGAGAATGTCGTCACCAGAGCCAAAGAGCAGCGTGAGAATTTTGTCCTCGATGCTCTGCAATTGACTCTTGTCCGCATTGATTTTTGCGACGAGTTCGTTTCGCATTTTTTCCAAATCTGGCCGCTCCAGACGTACGACGTCCCTAAATAGATGAAGAGAAAAAAAACGTATGCAATAAATTTTCAAAATATGAAATTTGTTCTATACTCACGCTAGCAGTTGATCCTCCAGTCCCGTCGGTGTGACCGTAAAATTTACAATGGTAACCTTGATGCATACTTCCGGTAGATAATGAGGATTAGCCATTTTCGTGGTGATGTAAAGTTTGAAGTTTTCATCGTATTCTATGTCGCTATCGCCGAGACGTATGAGGGTTCTTCCATCCTAAAATGCATTCACGTTTGAGGGATCATCACGGTGCAACATTTTCAAAAAATCGATTTTTTTGCGTTATCCTATAGTATAGACATGGTTAAAAACATGCTGTTCAATTTTTGGGGTGAAATCCTAATTATTCCCGTTGCTACAGTCTTTCACAGGAAAAGGGAAATGTCGTTTTTTAACACGGTGTACACTCTCAAAAGAAAAGTTTCCAAGCTATCCGTCTCAAATTTTGCCACAACATTCTTCACGCCATTCTTTATCTTGCTATGGAAGCTTTTTTTTTATCTTCAATTTTTTTATAACGAAAAACCGTCAAAAAATAGGCCAAATTCGATACTTTTTTTTCGAACCGCCGTCATTTTGTCAATTACGATTTAAAAAACCTCCATAGCAAGATAGCGGCTTTCATACTGCGATTAATAATCTTTTACCAAATTTTGTTTCGATAATATTTACGACCTCAACCGTGTACGCCGTGAGGACTCCTTTTTTTACGGAGACGTTTTCAACCGCTTAAAAAATGTAAAGAAAAATAAAAATAAACGTTTACAAATTTATTTTCTGTTCTTCGGGAGTGCATTGATTTGACGTTAAAAAATTAGACTGATTAGCGTATTTTAACCATCGAAAAAAATCGCGAAAACGAGCTATTTTTCGACCCGTTACACTGTGACGATCCATTGAGGCGAGAGCCTGACTTTGAAGGTCCAAAAAAGCGTTTTTTCGGGATTTTTTAGAAGGGAAAGAAACAAGTGAGCCCAGTATACATTGAGGTATCTTTTCATGTATATTTGAAGCGTATGAAAAAAATGTTTTGAGATGAAACAATAAATGACTGGAGATTTATCAGCCTATTCCATGTGCGTCTTGCCACTGCAGTCCCCAATCGGCGGGAAATATTCAGCTCGTAATTCTTGACTGAACCAAATAAACCAATAAAATTTTCGATTGTCATATATTTTTCTTCTGGGTGAATTAAGAAAATGCTTAAAAAATCGTGAAATTATAACTTTTCTCGGATTTGAAAAAAAAAATGTGTTAAAAAATCATTGTGACGTGGTATAATAATGGTTAAAAAGACTTTTTCAACGACCTTTTTAATTCACTTAGAAGAGATTTTCATACTGAGAAAATAAACTTTGGTTTGATCAATAGGTTGTCTAGTTTTTTTGCCACCATGCCCGCAAAAAAGAAAATGAACATTCCACGAGTATCGGAAATAAATGTCGGAAAAATTGAAACCTGAATGAACGTTTGGCGTAACAAAACTGGCTCGAGACTCGGATCCAGGCTTTCCCCAACTTCCTGCAGCATCATTGGCGCTCCGATTCTTATGCAGGCTTCCATGATTCGCATAAAATTGGCATCGGTCATTTTGCAAATTCTCAAGCTGTTCTCTTCCTCCATGTTTCGTATCCATCGATTTGCCTTCCGTCGTTTAATTGAAACGAAACGATAATGACGATGCTTACGGAAGAAATTTCGTTTTGTCTTCGGACGGTAAAATATCGCACCTGTTCCTGCGGATCGATCATGAGTGGCCATCGACTGGCTTGGGTGACCAGAATAGCGTTTTCCGTGCTAACGCGATCTCTCGGCAATCCGTGCATGTTCCAGAGACGTATGTCGTAAGGATCGGCGAGCGCATTGACGAGATTGAAATTCGTCGTGATCGTTATTCCTTGGGTTTTGCAGCTTGAGAGCCAAGTGTCGAGTAGCTCTCGACGGTACTCGTTCGTGAAAGCCCCAAGGTACGCCAAGCTGCCAGCCGCCACGAGTATATCGCCGGTCAGATTGGCAATTTGTGCATCGAAGCCCTGGATCAAGTCCTTCCATCGGACCTGCTCATCGGACAGTGCCGCTGTCAATCGCCCCGATCTGTTCAATCTCGCTTCGCTCAGGCTTATGTTGAACTTCAGATCCGCCAAATTCTTCACCGCCCCGTCGTACTGATCCTGCAAACGTTGTATTTTTCTCTCCACCTCGGCCAGCTGCTTTTGCTTTTGCTCGAGCACACCCTCAATTGCCCAAAGCTCGTTTTGTGCCTTGAGCACCCTGTATTGGCAAAATAAAAGATCACGGTAATTATACCCAGATAGAACAGGAAGGTCTAATGTACATATATTATATGTATATACAGTAGCGTGCAAAAGTTTCGGGCCACCCTATTTTTCGTGGATATTGCATAGTAATACGATGGTACGGGAAATACAAACGAGTGATGACACTTATAATTGGCGTCTAGATGCTTGATATTTAAAAAAAAGTGGTATAAACAGCAATATCACTCTTCAACAATTAATTATCCAACAGTTTTTATTTAACGGAGACTTTGTCCTTGGAGTGCCATATTTCAGGTGTTTACATTTAATTTTTTTCAAAGGAAACGAGTAAAGCTTTTTGAGTGCGGTTTTTTATTGCTTTTATTCATGACATACAGAACGTTAAAACATTTTTTTATTGAAAAAAAAACCAAAATGGCGGCCGTTGCAGCTCCGCGAAAACAGGTCCTCAAATCGCGGGAGGTAAACGGCTGACATCACTGCCCCCTCTTTCCCATGTAGAGGTTGCCATGAGTTGCCCAATGTTACGATCAGGCCAATATTGGGACCATCGTATAAGCCAACAAAAGAGAAATAATATTGGCCCATTACTGTTTCGCTCTAAACTGAAAACTGGCACAATATCGGCCCATCCCTAAAGCCTGTCCTGGCCCATCTTTGAAAACTAATAAACAGCCGTGATAGTTAAACTAAATTTGCCAATTTAAAAACTGGAGATACTAAAATACTGACAATTCCATTGGCCCAATATTGTTCCGTTATAAATTGAAAACCGGCACAATATCGGCCCATCGTTTAAAACCAATAAATAGCCGTGATGGTTGAACTATATTTGCCAATTTAAAAACTGGTAGTGCTAAAATACAAGCAATTACATTGGCCCATTATTGTCCCGTTATAAATTGAGAACCGCCCAATATCGGCCCATTACTAAAGATTATCCTGGCCCATCTGTTAAAACCAATAAACAGCCGTGATAGTTCATCGAAATTTGCCAATTTTAAAACTGGCAATGCTAAAATACTGGAAATTACATTTAATTAATCTAAGCCCTTTATTGGCTAAGTGGGTCAGACCATTGCCGCTTTTATTTTATTTAAGCCTTGGGTTATTCATTATCCGTATATTGTGCCAAAATAGGCAAATAACTGGCACGCCATATTTTAATCGTCTATATTTGGTAGTTCAGTTTTTGTAATCAAGTTTTGGCCTATTATTGGCATTTGTAAATAACCAACATAAGTAAGTAAAAATGCCAATCTTGAAACCTGTCGTATACGCAAATCACAATTTATTTCAAGGTTATTCCATGAAATATGTATCCATAAGGACCAATCTCGGGCCAATCTTGGCCCGATATAGGTTGAATATTTATCACGCACTCAAACAAACCCAAACAAACTCCGGCCCAATATTCTAGATAGACTAACTTCTAGATAGACCAACTGTGAAGGCCCATCATAGAGCCAGTGGTCAATTTCTACATAGGCCCTTTAAGAGGGCCCACATAGGGCCAAGTGCAATCACCAACATTGCCGCTACAATGAATTAAATCATTGGCCCAATAATTGTTGGCTCTGTTGGCCGATATCGGGCCGTTCTTATCATTTCTACAAAGGCACCTCATTGGTAAATACTCACGGCCCAATATTCTAGAAAGGCTAACTGTGAAGGCCCGTCCCAGGCCCAACGGTCAATCTCTACATGGGTCGTTGATCTGAAACACAAATTCAAAGCATATTATCAATCTGTGACCCTTTGGTCATGGAATGACGGATGGGTTTTTCGTTTAGTACAAATTTCGGAAAATGGCGGCAATTAAAAAAAAATCGAATTTTCGCGTTTTTTTTCGCATAAAAAGATAAATAATAAATGCAAAAATCTATCTATCGAAAAAACGATCCGTCATTCCGTGAAGACATATTTTCTGAGTATGCTCTCCAAATTTCAGGTCGATATGTTAATTACAGCGGTCAGGAGAATGTCAGCCATTTTTAAAAACGTGTTTTCGAGAAAAACGCGTTTAAAGTTTTGTAATGTGTTTACACAAATGTGTTTATAATTACCGCTAATCGGCAATGCCTGGTCCATCGAGGCATCCCTCCTCTTCTTCTAGCTGCTCATGTTGAGCCGCTAACATCTCCCGCTAACTTCAAGGACAAAGTCTCCCTTAATGACTGTGCAAAAGTATTGGGCCATATACTATTGCGTATGAAAACAAAAAACAAAACATTACAAAAGTAACAAAACATGGTTTAGTTTTCTCTCTAGAGTCAATACTTCGTTGCCATGCCCTTAGCAGCGATTACAGCAGCACGTCGTCGGGGTATAGACGCAATTAATTGCGAGATGCGATCTTGTGGCATCTTTTCCCACTCATATTGCAAATGATCCCATAATTCCGTCTTGTTAGAGTGATCCTTCGGTCCAACGCGAATCGTGAGCTCTTGCCACAAATGTTCAATCGGATTTAAATCCGGTGACTGCGAGGGCCAGTCGAGAAGGCGCACTTTTCGGCTTTCAAGGAAATTCTTCACAAGACGCGAAGCATGTCTGGGATCATTCTCGTGTTGAAATATCCACTCTTTCGGCATATTTTTCTTTGCAAATGGGAGCATATGGTCTTGCAATATATTTCGATACATTATAGCGTCCATATTGCCTTGGATTTCTATTAGCGGACCAATACCGTTATCAGAAAATGCTCTCCAAACTTTAACATTTCCACCACCGTGTTTTACAGTTGGAATTTGATATCGTACATCGTATCTGGTACCTGCTAGACGTCTTACGTACTTGCGACCATCACTTCCGAACAAT
Source organism: Ophion ellenae (assembly GCA_963210295.1). Taxonomy (NCBI): domain Eukaryota; kingdom Metazoa; phylum Arthropoda; class Insecta; order Hymenoptera; family Ichneumonidae; genus Ophion; species Ophion ellenae. Next base: position 55,682,391 of record OY723387.1, read on the forward strand.
TGAAATTTGGATTCGTCGGAAAAAAGAACTTTCCGCCAATTCGATACTGTCCAATGTTGATACTTTTTTGGCAAAATTCAATCTAGCCTTCTTATTCCTTGTGCTAATGAGTGGTTTCTTTACACCGACGCGCCCAATCAATCCCACAGCCTTCAGACGTCGGGATACCGTACTCCGACTGATATCAGCAAGATTTTCACTGCGTAATTCTCGCGAAATTATCGCTGCAGTTTTTCGCGGATCTATGACGCACTTTCTTTTAATGATTTTGTCCACGCGTTTTGAAGTTTTTCGTGGTCTACCGCTTCGACGTTTATCACACAACGAATTTGTTGATTCATATTTCGCAATGATACGATAGGATTATTGCGAAATAATAAGATACGATAAGAAAAATGGTGCACTCACACGGCACGTTTCGGTTCGACGATTCTGTAGATCTTCGCGTATCCGTCTATCGCACGTACCCAGATGCAAATTGACTTGCACACCTTGCTCTGCTTTGCGACAGCCTGCGGTACGAATTCCGGGTGATTCACGTAATCTTGCAATTTCTTCAAGAGCTTGTCGCTTATGTCGTCTTTCGGAAATGCGATCAGCCGGTCGAGAAAATGGGGATCGGCGAGCACTCGTTTTGCGGATGCCCAGTCCGTTCTGAATAGTAAAATGCCACGATCTTATCATTTAGATTATGAAACTGAAGGAATAATAAAGATTTGCATTTTTCCATGAGGATTAATCAATTAATTAACTGTCATGGAACATTTCTGATGTTGATTAATAAATGGATTAACGAATTGATTGTCACGGAACATTGGTAATGTTATCAATCAATTAACTAATTGCTATGAAGCATTGCTGAGTTATTAATTAACATTAGCAATGTGCTAAAATCTATAATTAAATATCAGTAGCAATGTGCTCAAATCAATTAATTAATGAACATTATCAATTTGCTATAGTCAATCGATTAATTAGTCAATTAAAATTAGCAAATTAGCACTTTGCTAATTTTAATTTACTAATTAATCGATTGACTATAGCACATTGATAATGTTAATTAATTAATTGATTTCAGCACATTGCTAATGGTAATTCATCAATTAACTTAAATGAGCAATGGGATAAAATCAATTAATTAATCTATTAACATTAGAAATATGCTAAAATCAATCGATTAATTAATTAATATTAGCAATGTGCTGAAATCAATCAATTCATTAATTTACATTATCGATGTGCTATAGTCAATTAATTATCAGTAGCAATGTGGTGAAATCAATTAATTAACTAACATTATCAATTTGCTATAGTCAATCGATTAATTAGTCAATTAAAATAAGCAAATTAGCACTTTGCTAATTTTAATTGACTAATTAATCGGTTGACTATGGCACATTGATCATGTTAATTAATCAATTAACTTAAATGAGCAATGGGCTAAAATCAATTAATTAATCTATTAACATTAGGAATATGCTAAAATCAATCGATTAATTAATTAATTGACATCAGCAATGTGCTAAAATCAATTAATCAATGAATTAATGGACATTAGCAATGTGCTAAAATCAATTAATAAATTAGTTAATTGACATTAACAATGTACTAAAATCAATTAATCAATGAGTTAATTGACATTAGCAATGCGCTAAAATCAAATAATTAATTAACTTTATTACTAATTACTATTAGTAATAAAGTTACTTAATAAATTACTAATTAGCCAATCAGTTAAAATTCGCAATCTCCTAAAAGTGATCAATTAATGTATCAATTAACATTGGCATCTCCCTGATTAATATGAGTAGCATAACGAATTGATTTTGAAAAAAAAGGTTTAAAATACTTTTCATCGAGGAGCAGATTGACAGCCTCCATTACGAAGCGTACGAGATGGGGCGGTTTATTAAAAACCTTGATCTCAATTATATCATTCTTGTTGAGAGCTTCCAGAGCTTTTTGAGCTTCCTCGAGTGCGGGAATCGCGGCCTCCAAGTCTTTCCTCGCATCCAATTCCAACGCTGCAGTTTCTTCAGCCTTAACTTTTGCCACAGCCTCGTCAGCGGCAACCACTGTACGTACTTTGTCGCACTCAATCTGTTGTCGCGCAACGACTTTCATCAAATTCGTGACTTCTTCGGAGCTCGTTTTCAAGTGTGGCCCGAGAATGATGAGCTGCTCCTTCATCGCAGCCACCATTTCGTTCGTTTCGTACAATTTCTGTTGACCAGCGATCATCAAGGATCAGCGCTTGCGGATCATTTTTGGGGAAATTTTTCTCGCTGATTAGTTCTAGATGTATCCTACATTCAAACCATTCCGGATTTTCGCTTGCAGCGTCGAAATTTCGTTCTTTTTTTTCGCTAAAGTCATGAGATAGAGTTTTATCAGTTCCAAATAACTGCTGGGTGTTGTGTAATATCTTCGTCGCATCTCGTTGAAAAAACGAATCGCCATGTCTTCCACACTCTGTTGGGAAGATAGGAAAAATTAATTGTGCACTCGAATACTTTTTCATTTGATATTTAATGAATTTTCGAGTTCAAAAAGTTCAGCTCTTGGTGAAAAATAATCAATGTAGATGAATCTTCTATAGAATAATTTTAATATCGGTTTTTTTCGTACTTCGTGCATCAGGACGCAAATCGAAGCAAGAGCAGGCAATTTTTCCGTATCGCTAACGAGAAATTGACCTATCGAGCTCTCGGCCACCGAGAGAAGAGCCTCCCTGGGCCATTTGGTGAACCAATCGATCGTGCAGCAGTATACCAAGGAGGGAAACATTCGGCAACGTCGACGAAAAGCATCGCCGACCGGACTCATGCAGAGCACGAGATGAAGATGATTTCTGACTCTACCGATGAAATAATCGTATATTCCGTCGCGATTTTCCTCCGCGATTCCAGCCTCCTTCGCGGCTGGCCTTGTCGCGATTATCGCCTTCTCGAGCTCGTCAGCTTCGAATAAGTTTGGGACTTCGCCTTCAACGTACGTGGGCAGCGGTAAACAATTAAATATCCATACAGTTGAGAAGTTTCGGGACAATGACGATATGTTGCCATTCGAATCAAATTTATCGTGTACACCGTTTCTATTAGAATTACAATTGAAAAAAAACACTCTTTAAAATAGGGAGATGCCTAATTGTCATAATGTAAAGGGATACGAAACTGTCGCAATGTACTGAGTGATTTGACAGTTTTTCATAAAATTTTAAACATTTTTTCACACTGATTCGTGCGTAAACGTGCGTTACCATTTTGCGATCAGCGTAGGTATCACCCTATGTTAACCCTAGAATGGTATACTTATTTTTTTGACTTCTGAAAGCACACTGGGGCACAAATGTTAGCCCACGCGTTGGACCTGATTGTCGGGGTTATAAATAGTGAATAAAACTTTTGGAGGCACATCATTTTCTTCGTTTTTTAACGAGGAAGACGATGGTACCATTTGAAAATTTCAGAAAATTCGAAAAGTGTGTCAAAGTTTGATCCGAAGGGAAAAGAAAATTTTTAATTGGCAAAATTGAGTACTTTTGTAAAATTGCTGGGGCACGAATGCACCCCAGTGTGCCATTCTAGGGTTAAAAAGTGTTTATTCAATTGTAAATATTATGGAACCTGTTTAAACGATCGATTTAAAATTTGCATCCTGCATTCAATACACGACAAAGGATTTACTGTACAAAATTGAATCAAATGGTAACATGTCAATTGTCGCAAAACTCCTTAAGGCGGGATGTACAATTACAACGATAAAAAAACTCGATTAATTTTTTTCTCTCTTTAAACGATAGAACTGTACATGTAGAATGTTTTCCCAAAGTTTCAGAGCGAAATTCTAAAAACCTCAAACGTCACAGCCAGTGTTGGGCGTTAATCAATTAAATTTTCAATCAGTTCATTAATTGACTAAAAAATTAATTGGAGGTAAATTCAATTGCAATTAACAGTAATTGCAATTACACTATTAATTGAATGTTGCAATTAATTTATTTGGATTAATTTATGTTAATTGAAACTCGCAGTTAAAACAATTGCAATTAACTTTTTTAATTGTTCTAAGGAACAATTAAAACTAACAACTAACCTCATATAGGTATTTCAATAACTTTACGTTATTGAAATACCTATATTTGTTCTGACGCCTGATTGAAATACCTACATTTGTTCTGACACCCTATACAATAATCAGTTTTAATTGTTAGTTTTTAATCGAAGACACTTAAGGGGCGATTGTCTTTTTTTTTTCGCAAAATTTACCGCTTTTTGGGAATTTTTTTGTGAAGAAAGTATACAACGGAAAACTTGTGAAACTTGGCATATAGTTTTATTGATCTGTTTACTACATACAAAAAATTTTTTAAACAATTTCATCAAAAAATCCGCCTCCCACCCCCCTCGACGCGCGATGGTCCTTTTTTGATGGTGTGCACGATTTCTCAAAAACTATTCAACCGATTGCCTTCAAATTTGGACAGAATGCTCAGCTGACATCCTTTTATCGTTTGATGAAGCAAAAAAGCAATACGTTTAATAGTTTTTTATTTATAACAAAAAATCGATCAATTTTTTTCGAAAAATCGATACTTCAAGTTCAAAACGTCACCAAATCGTCAATTTTTTTTTCCCCTTCATCGAACGATAGCTATATGTGTCTAAAGTAAAATGCTTTTTGGGTTTTTGTTGCAGGATGAACGTGAAGGCTGTAATCGTGCACACCATCAAAAAAGGACCATCGCGCGTCGAGGGGGGTGGGAGGCGGATTTTTTGATGAAATTGTTTAAAAAAAATTTTGTATGTAGTAAACAGATCAATAAAACTATATGCCAAGTTTCACAAGTTTTCCGTTGTATACTTTCTTCACAAAAAAATTCCCAAAAAGCGGTAAATTTTGCGAAAAAAAAAGACAATCCCCCCTTAAAAGACTCAAAATTAATTAGTTTACAATTGAGGAAAGTCACGATTAACAATTGGTTAATTGTTAATCGTGAGTTTTCACAATTACAATTAATCAATTGTTAATTGTTATAGTCGTAATTAACAAGTAATTAATTGTTAATCTTTAGTTACCCTAGCAATTGAATGTTGCCCAACACTGGTTACAGCCAGTCAACGCTGTGCTTGACCGTTCGGATTCGGAGTGCGCGCCGCAGGTAGAAGCGAGAGCGCAGAGGGGCAGGCAGAAATGGGCAAAAAGTCATCAAATTAACAACTAACAATTACAATTACTACTGTAATTAATCATTTGAATACTTTGTGACAGATTACTCAAGTAGTTAGTTACCACAAGTACCTAGTGCAATTTAACTCAAATTCTAGGCAAACTTCAAACGCGTTTTTCTCAAAATTGCATTTTCTAAATTGGCTCGCAGGGTTACTCAAAAACTGTTATGCCGATTGAGTTTAAAATTGGTAGAAATATCGATAATATCGTTACCTTCTACTTGACAGGAATTGTTTTTGAAAAATTCGAAAAAAAAACGACTTTTTAAATCCAAGCTCTACAGTAATTTTGCGTAAAATGTTGATTTTTCTTTGTAAATGCGTGCCATTGCCATCAATTTTCATATCCTTTATTTTAGTTACTGACAAATAGAAACTATACATGTTCTGACTGAAAAAATTGTTGAATTTTTTTGCAAATCCCACAGCTCCGCCATTTTGATGATTAATGCATTTACAAAAATCGTTTTGTATACTTAAATATACAATTAAAGTATACCTACAGTTTAATAAATGTAGAATAATTATCCCTTAGTTAAAAAAATTCCTCGGAATTGCTCAATTTTTTCCCGTCTAAATGCATGTCCCGCCTTAATAGAATAATTGTGGATGCGGTCAATCGAATGTGATACCCGAATTGATTGTATTATTGATATCCTCGAGAAATTCTTCCATCACGATTTGCGTATCGGCGAACAAGAAGGTAGAGTCTTCGGCGTAAGCGCCAGGTTTCAAATAAAAACGACGAAGATCCTCGTGCCAGGAGTGCTGATCGTAGCCCCGACTCACTTCAATCTGGAAACATCTGGAAAAAGAATCGTCCCGTTGGCTATTCGGATTCTCGGAGGGAATTATCGTAATTTACGGATAGCCGTTGAGGTGGGATGCTAATTTCGTCAAGCTTTGTTTGCCCATTCCGCCGACACCGACTAGCAGCCCGTTTCCTCGCTCGGAACGCAAAATTCTCGCCAATCTGCAGAGATGCTCGATGGCGTTCATGAAGAATATCAGCTTCATCTCTTTGTTCGTTACCAGACAATAATCGTCCAGGTAATCCTGAAACGAACGAATTTCTCGAGAATTTCGAGGCAACGTGTAAAGTCAAGTATCTATTTTTTTTTGAACATTCCTTTCGCGCAGGGCCTTGTTTTATAATGACAATGTATTGAAAAATACATTGTCTATGGAAGTACGTAGGATTTTTTTTATTTTGCATAGTTCATTTGTTATTAATAATTGTGACCAAATTTTTCACTTTTCGAATTTTCGAAAATTTGCCTAAAAAAAGATGATGTATTTTTCAAGATATATTCAACATTTCAAGTGAATCGGTTGAAAATTGTCTGAGTTATGTTTCCGGCCAACTTAAAAAATGCACTTTTGAGATAAAAGCTGCACAGCCGCCATTTTGAAATTAATCGCTTCAAAAAAATTATTGTATAGAGTCGCTGAAATGGATGATAAACACCCTTTTTTGTAATCTCGATTTATTTTGTAGTTTTTCTGAAAAAAAATCCCCAATAAGCCTATTTTTTCGGCCTCTAGAGTGGCCTAAGGCCTTAAAAGCTCGGTAACTTGGCTCGAAATTGTACCACTACACTGGAATGTATTTTTACTTGATTATAGACGAAAATCAGCTAATTTTTAATATTCGGGTTCGTGGAAGGAATACCTTAAGGGGTTACCCCCACTTGCGATTTTGAAAAAATCGATTTTTTTGAAGTATAACTATCTGAGACTATGTCCTAAAAATTTCAAGTCGATCCGAACAAAATTGACTGAGATATGAGCGTTGAAAGAGAAGAATCCGCGTTGAAAGAGCGTTGAAAGAGAAACTTTAAACGCGTTTTTCTCAAAATGGCATTTCTGAAGTCGGTGACCAAGATTACTCGAACACTAATGAACCGAGCTTCTTGAAATTTTGCAGGCTTATTTAGTACATAAAAATGTAGTCTTTAATCGTTCCATTTTTTTTCGAAAAAAAATGGCCGTTTCATAGCCAAAAAACGGCCGTTTTTTTTCGTTAAAATCGAACCATTAACTTTGACTGTCCGCCATTTTGTGAAAAATGAATATTTTTTGAAATCCTTCGATTAAAGACTAGTTTATACTTATATTTGACTAAAGCCATCCGCATTTTTTTTTCAGATGATCCACTTCGCCGCAATGTTGGTCACCGCAAACCGTGTATATAAAAACATTATTTCATTGACGGCCATTTGCCACTAAACAATGTAATATTTTTCAATAAAGAAATTACTGAAAGTTCTTCAAGATGTGTTCTTTAAGTTGGTATATTGATCGATTAAAAAAGTTTTGTAGTTTTCTTTAAAAAAATTCATGAAAAAGGCCTTTTTTTGCGCTACACGTGGGGGTAACGCCTTAAACGCTTCTCGATGGTTATACTTTTCGTTCTTTGTTCTGGCAAAGATTTTTTCACCCCTGGATGAACCGGAGCGCAATAAAAAAAGCAATTCTGAACTAACTTGAAGAACACTCTTGACTTTCGAGAAATCCGATATTTCTTCGTAAACTCGATCCTCCCTCGTAGCACCGAACGACATGAAATCGCCGAACAACAAGACCGGCGGACTTTCGATGATACTCTCGGCCGGAAGTGGCACAACTTCGTCTCCGAATGAGCGTGAACACGTTTCCGTGAGGAGGTGAAAAAAGTAACTCTTGTCCTCGGTATTGATCAAACGATCGTGAAATACTCTCAGGCACTCGTGATAGAACAATCTGAAGTTTCAACGAAACAATATTACCGTTGATCGTATCACCGACATGTTTCCCATTGATTGAATTTGTCAGAGAAAATTATAGGCACCGTTCTCGAAATCGTACCTCAGAATTTGTCTCGTCTCCCTAACCGACGACGAATCCGCTTGAAGCATTCCCTGAACGCATTTCGACAAATCTCGGAGATTGAAGACGTAGTGACTTTTTTCCGGTGTCGGTAGAAGATCGAGGGCTATCTTCCCGTATATTTCTACCGTGGCCGCGACAATTCTGTCTCCTATGTCGATTACGGGCTGCGCAAAGTCTTGCAGAAAGCCACGCATGATCGACCTGCCGTGGAAGAAAACGTCCGTCATTCGGGGGGCCAATGAACAGTTTCTTCACGTTAAGGGGATATACCAGTGTGACACTTTCAAAAAATCGATTTTTTGGCCTTTTTCGACATTTTATACTTTCAATACTATGAGATGAGTTTTTAATACTTGCAAGATTTATACTTTCAAGATTTTTATACTTTCAAGAATAAGAAATGAGATTTTTCAAATTTGCTGACATTGTAACTCAAAGAGCAATGATCCGATTGACTTGAAATTTGAACTGAGTACTCTTGAATATATTTACTCTACAATGACGTAGGATATTTTTGATTGGATGAAAATTGACGATTTGGCATTGAAAAAAACGACCATTTTATAGGCAAGAAAACAGACTTTTTTTCATAACTACGCCATTTTGTTAGATTTTGATATTTTTCGAAAATCCTACGTCATTGTACAGGAAACACCTTCCGGTTTAACGACATTTTTTGTTTTTCGGTTTCAGCTACTCAATCGGCTGGAATCATGTCAGCAGTGGAGGAACTTTTTTTTTGGCGCCTCCGAAGGCAGCGCATAAGTCGCTTGGATCTCAATATTTTTCTATGAAAAAATTATGTAATATGGGTCAAATATAACCAAATATATTCTTAATTTTCCGAAACATTTAATTGAGTACTTTTCTTCCAAAAAATTCCCGAAAATCACCCAAATTTTCAGCGTTCACACTGGTATAGCCCCTTAAGAGGTCTTCTCATTTTAGACGCTAAAAAATGGCTATTTTCATGCATTTTTTCGATAGGTTTATATTTAGTACAGTAGTATATTGGAATCGGAAAAAATTAGAAGAAGGCTAGTTTATTGACAGGTGATTTTGTACCGTCGTGCTGTAGCTGAAAACTCCCGTAATTGGAAAAAATTAGAAGAAGGCTAGTTTTTTGACAGGTGATTTTGTAAGTGCCGCGGGTGCTAAATCCAAGTTTGCCTGAAAATCGGGGCGTAGGGTGTTTTGAGGGGATGAAAAGGGATGGGGGTGGATTTATGGCAACCTACAACCCCCACGAGGTCGGCGCCGAGTGACAAAATGATCAGAAGAATCCGGGCTTCATTTTTGTCCCCAGCGCCGAAGTCGTGGAAGTTCATTTTAGGGGTGAAGAAGTGGGGTGAAATTTTGAAAAATCAGTTTTTATTCGATAACTCTTGAGGAAAAAATCATACAATTTTTGTTCAAATGGGAACGTCGCAGCCCTTGAAAAGACGCGTCGATCGAGTATTTGATCATCCCTCTGTAATAATATCTTCACCGCCAAAAGAATTGTTGAAGTATAAAAAAATCTTGTTTATTGAATAACTCAAAAACAATTGGTTGTTCGGGGACGGTTCAAACGTACGAAATGTGGAGAATAATTTTCTCTATATTTTCGATCCTATGGACCACCCTTGAATTTAGCTTTTTTCGAGCCCCTCTCAGGGGTTGAAAATTTAAAATGAAATTCTGGGAAGACTATTGACCGAAAATAAAGAGATACGAGTTTGGCGCTGTGGACAAAGAGGTAGCTGAGGGTTCAAGCTACAAATTCTTCCACGGCCGCGAATTCGTGCGGTCAATAGTTTTCCCAGAATTTCATTTTGAATTTTCACCCCCCCGAGAGGGGTTGGAAAATCAAAATTCAAGGGTGGTTCATAGAAACGAAAATATAGAGAAAATTATTCTCTACATTTCGTACATTAGAACCATACTCGAAAAATCGATTGTTTTTGAGTTATTCAATAAACAATTTTTTTGTTTGTATTTTAACCATTTTTTTGGGGGTGAAGATATTATCGGAGAGTGATGATCAAATACTCGATCGACGCGTCTTTTCAAGGGCCACAACGTTCCCGTTTGAACAAAAAGTGTACGAATTTTTTCTGAAGAGTCATTGAATTAAAACTCATTTTTCAAAATGTCACCCCGCTTTTTCACCCCCAAAATGAACTTTCACGACTTCGGCGCTGTGGACAAAACTAAAGCCCGGATTTTTCTGCACACTTTGTCTCACGGCGCCGACCTCGTGGGGGTTGTAGTTTGGCATCAAACCACCCCCATCCCTGTTCATCCCCTAAAAAAACCCTACACCCCGATTTTTAGGCAAACTTTGATTTAGCACCCGCTGCACTTACAAAATCACCTGTCAAAAAACTGGCCTTCCTCTAATTTTTTCCGATTACGGAAGTTTTCATCGATAGCACGACAGTACTAATTATAGATATTGATATAAAAGTTGTTACAATGATATAAAAGTCGTTATTTAATAAACACACTTTCGAAATACATTTCAAAAAAATATTTATTTAAGTCACTATTTATAGACGAAAATGGTAGTTGAAAAATTGTAGGTCTGCGCTGTTGATGAAATCTCGGAAATCGATCTACCGAAACAAAAAAATCAAACGGTTTTAGATTCAGTATGTTAATGGCTATAGCGCGTATGATACGATTTTTGATATGTGCAAAAATAACAAAATGGCGGACATTTTTCGGAAAAACAACAAAAAACGTATTTTTTCACCGTCTTTGGCCAAAAAAAGTAAATATCAAAATTCTAAAAATTCTTGATATGCGCTATATTTATAGTTGTAAAGAATATGCGGTTAGAATTTCATAAGGATCGGTTCAGTGTTTTCGGAGATTTTATCAACAAGTCGTCGAAACACATTGTTTCGAGAAAAACGCTTTTAAAGTTTGGGTTACATAAATACATAAAAAAAGTTTTTAAATGTATTTCGGAAGTATATTTATTAAGTGTAACAACTTTTATATTAATATCTATAATATAAACCTATCAGAAAAATTGATGAAAATAGCCTTTTTAGCGTCTAAAGTGAGAAGACCCCTTAATTTCGATGGTACTGAAGTTTGCATAGTTGGGCTGCAACGAAAATTATTTTTATTTCTTCTGCCTAATTTTCTTCACCACCTTTAGGCTATGAAAATAACTGAAACATTTTTGAACATCCTTTTAAGGGGTCCACAATCTAAACTTGGAAAAAGGGGTTCGAATAGCAAAAAAATGAAGAAATAAAAGAATAGGAAAGAATTTTCATTGCATTGCAACGATGCAAACTTCAACATCATTCATTTTGGGCCTTGTTTATTTATCGGTATACATAGTTACCTAAATATGGCTTTTAGTGATGCCTCGTCCGGTGAGGGTATGACCAACATTCCAAAGTGCCTCGCGAATCTCGGAGTCAGAGGGTTTCTTCCGCCCCCCGGTGGAGCACAGGCAACTATGATCACAACGTCGTCCACAGTTTTCCAAAACAATTTGTCCCTGTCGTAGAATCCACGAAAGTCCAAAAGTTGCCTGAAAACGCGTTTTCACATTTCTTCAAAATTGCCCAAGGTATTTTTACAAGTCTTTTATTTAACTTCACTTGGTGAGGGGTGCAAAACGGAAAATCGATGTTTCACCCACTTCCCGACAACTTACAATTAGATATCTGACATTTTGCAAACATGCATCCAAGAGGCGACAATACATGGAAAGTGCATGAGAACAGATGAATTGGCTCTAAGTGCTCTCCGATCGCACAATCGTTAAAAGGGCCCAATGGGTAAAATAGGTTAAAAGGTAGGGTCAAATAAGCGGTGAGCCAACATCTATGATAGATGTCACCTATCACAGTTCTCCACGATTTCTTCTGACAATCAACCAATAATAACACCGGTTCGTTTGGAAGGATTAATCCCTCTTTGCAAACATTTCAGAGCTCTAGTAAAAAAAAATTGAAGAATAAAAAGTAGAACATAATTTATATATAAAATTTGTTTTTCTCAAACAAGCTTTTATTTAATGTACTAAAAAGTAGAAAATAATTGATATGTAAAAGTTTTTTCACACAAGCTTTTTTTTATGTACTTTTTTTTATGTAAAAGTAGAAAATAATTTATATGTAAATTTTTTTTATCAAGTTTTTATTTAATCTACTAAAAAGTAGAAAAAAATTTATATGTACTTTTTTTATTTTCAAACAAGCTTTTATTTAATGTACTAAAAAGTAGAAAATAATTTTTGTTACCAAGTTACCTATATGTGACTATAAATAAAAGCTTGAGGCGCTCAAAATCTAGACACATAATCTTTAATTTACATAAATCCGTTAACATATCAACTGTATTCAATTTACTCTAAAACAACCTTAGATTTCTTGAATAAAAATCCTGAAACTGAGTATAAACGTGTAATAATAATTTCTCCAATAACTATTGTGCCAAATCACGGTTAAGGCCTCATATACGCGATTTCGAAGGTCTTTTCTAGACGCGGTTAAAAAAAACGACGCATATATTGACAACATTTTTTTTACAGATCATTTATGCATACGGTTAAGTATATGTAAAAAAAATTCGAAATATTAACAAATGGCGGACATATAACATATTTCCGCAATTCACTTTTTTGAACCTTGTGGAAGTTCTAACTCTCGAACGAAGGTTCAGATCGCTTTGAAATTTTTACAACATATTCTTAGTTTCGTCACCTATCGTGTGAACCACAGAAAGAAAAATTTCAATGACACAAAAAAATACAACAAACAAAATACCGACAGAAAATTGAGTTAAAAAATGTTAAGTTTCGAATTTTCATTATAATAATTTTTTTGTTGGTTGGTTTAATATTGTTGGTTCACACTTAAAATACATTCATTATACAATTATAAATTTGTTCATTTTTTTCAGACACCCACATCGATGCCGAGAACTTTGACCATCAACGCGCGCGCAAAAAAAATTGCTTTATTATGTTATATCGCTGCCATTTGTTAATATTTCTGATTTTTTTTACATAAACTTATGTAAAATTTTAAAGTATTTTTGCATATACTTACATATACACGTGCATAAATGATCTGGAAAAAAAATGTTGTCAATGTATGAGTCATTTTTTTTAAACCGCGTCTAGAAAAGTACCTACGAAAATCGGCGAAATCGCGTATATAAGGCATTAAGGGGTTACCCCCACTTGCGATTTTGAAAAAATCGATTTTTTTTTATTGCATTTTTTTGAAGTATAAGTATCTGAGAATATGTCCTGAAAATTTCAAGTCGATCCGAACAAAATTGACTGAGATATGAGCGTTGAAAGAGAAGAATCCGCGTTGAAAGAGCGTTGAAAGAGAAACTTTAAACGCGTTTCTCTCAAAATGGCATTTCTGAAGTCGGTGACCAAGATTACTCGAACACTAATGAACCGATCTTCTTGAAATTTTTCAGGCTTATTTAATACATAAAAATGTAGTCTTTAATCGTTCGATTTTTTTTCGAAAAAAAAATGGTCGTTTTATAGCCAAAAAACGGCCGTTTTTTTTTCGTTAAAATCGAACCATTAACTTTGACTGTCCGCCATTTTGTGAAAAATGAATATTTTTTAAAATCCTTCGATTAAAGACTAGTTTATACTTATATTTGACTAAATCCATCCGTATTTTTTTTTCAGATGATCCACTTCGCCGCAATGTTGGTCACCGCAAACCGTGTATATAAAAACATTATTTCATTGACGGCCATTTGCCACTAAACAATGTAATATTTTTCAATAAAAAAATTACTGAAAGTTCTTCAAGATGTGTTCTTTAAGATGGTATATTGATCGATTAAAAAAGTTTTGTAGTTTTCTCTAAAAAAAATTCATGAAAAAGGCCTTTTTTGCGCTACAAGTGGGGGTAACGCCTTAATGAAACTGAATTGATCAAATTTATTAAACATTCAGAAAGTTGAACGCCAAAAGCTTATATTTATAGTCACATATAGGTGACTTAGTAAACAAAATTATTTTCCACTTTTTAGTACATTAATAAAAGCTTGTTTAAAAACATTTTTTTACATATCAATTTTGTTTTTTTTTTCTTTTTTACGCAAAGATATTCGTCACCTGAGCAATTCGATGGGTGGCTGTGACCCGTAAGTGTCGAGTTTCGGCATATTGACGTCATCGACAAAGACACAAACGCGTTTTCCAACAGGTGCACCGAGGCCAGTGCGCTTCTTCTTCTCGAGCTTGAGCTCGAGAATTTCCTGAGTACGGCCGCTGCTCGTTTGGGCCGAGAAATTCAGCGTTATCGGAAGCCAGAGATTCGTTTCCTGGAGATTCTTCAGGACGACTTTCGTGATGACGGATTTGCCGACTCCTGGGGGAAAAAACGGGAAAAATTACGGATCGTTTGCCGGCAGATTTATTCTCGTATCGATCCCCACTAACCAGTCCCTCCAGTGACGAACACGGGTTTATTTGTCTCGACGAGCTTTTGGACGATGTAGCCAAATCGCACCGTGTCAATTGTCGGCACGAGAATCTCGAAGAATGGCTGCTCTTTGTCGTAAACGAATGCCGGCATCATTTTAACCCAAAGATCCATCCGGCGATTCGGCACGTTCACGTACAAACGCCAAAGATCACCGGAGGATGGAAGTCTGAAGAAACATATTTGATATACCTCATGATATTGGGGAAAAAAAAGATGCAAGATGGTGATCAATTTGACTCTGAGGATGAAAGGAAATTTATATGTAAAAAAAATATTTAAAAAAAAGCTTTTATTAAATGTACCAAAAAGTAGAAAATATTTTTTTTGCCAAGTCACGTACATGTGACTATAAATAAAAGCTCGGGACGCTCATCTTTTTAAATGTTTAATACATTTTATCGATTCAGTTTTATTAACCGTATTTAATTCGGCACAATAGTAATTAGAGAAATTATTATCGCACGTTTATACTCAGTGTCGGGATTTTTATTTAAGAAATATAAGGATTTTTCACAGTGAATTGAATACAGTTGATTTATGTAAATTAAACCGATTTATGTAAATTAACGGATTTTTGTAAATTAAAGATTATATGTCTAAATTTTGAGCGCCCCAAGCTTTTATTTATAGTCACATATGGGTGACTTGGTAAACAAATTTATTTTCGACTTTTTAGTACATTAAATAAAGGCTTGTTTTTTAAAATATTTTTTTACATATAAATTATTTTGCACTTTTAAGTCTTCAATTGATTTGACTAGTTAGTGGTTACTAGTAGTTTACTAGTTTACGAGTTTGTACGTTAGGAACATGGAATGCTTGTAAAAAATAACGAAGACTGTAATTGGGATTGAACTTACGACTAATTGCTGCATATAAACTTTCCACATACAAACACAGTCGGCTGCGAATTTGTTTGTATGTGTTAGTGAGATTTTATATGGATGATTAGATATCGCCAATTTGACATGAAAAGTTGAACATTTTATGGATATTTTTAAAAAATTTCAATCATGCATTGTCACCTCTTAGATGCATGTTTTAAAATTTTCAGAGCTCTGAGTCGTCGGAAGTGGGTGAAATATCGATTTTCCGTTTTGCATCCCACAGAAAATCAAATTAAGAGATTACACCTAGTTGGAATTTTAGAAAAAATCGATTTTTCGTTTCCAACGGATTCTTGTAATATAACCTTTCAAAAATATTCTCTGCAACTTTCAAGTCGGTCCGCTGAAAATTTGGGAGTTATGAGCGTTTTTATGTACGTATTTTATCTACGTATATACCTGACGTAAAACTTTAAACACGTTTTTCTCGGAATGACTCTTTCAGAATCGGTGACCAAAATATCTCAAAAACAACTAAACCGATCTGCTTCAAATTTCGCAGACATTTTTTGTATATCAAAAGGCAATCTTTAATCTAGGATTTTTTTTTCAATACATACTTTTTTTATATCAAGGAAAGAGAGTGTTTTTTCACCGAAATTTCGACGATCACTTTCGATCGGCGACCATTTCTTCAAAAATCATTATTCTATTGAATCCTTGCATTGAGGACTAGATAACATGGTACAAAAACTAAATTAATTTGGTTTTTTAATTTCAGATGATTTGTTCCCAAGCAGGAGTGGTCACCGCGAAGGACCTTTTTTGCACAGCGGTCTGTGCAGTTTACTGTACCTCCGACGTTTGTAAATATTTCCCAATAAAAAAATTGTCAAAGATACTTAAAATGATACCCTTTACTATGAAAAAAAAAACAAGTTAAAAACCTACACTCATTTCCCAAAAAAAAATCACGAACACACCTCTTTTTTCCGGTCGCGAACTAGGTGTAACCCGTTAAGGGGGCTGTACCAGTGTGACACTTTCAAAAAATCGATTTTTTTGTTGCCTTTTTCGACATATTATACTTTCAAGAATATCCTGTAAAAATGTCAAGGCCGTATCTCTAAGAATTTTATCTTGCAAAAATCGATAGTTAAATCTTCAAACGCGTTTTTCTCGAAATGAGATTTTTCAAATTTGCTGACATTGTAACTCAAAGAGCAATTATCCGATTGACTTGAAATTTGAACTGAGTACGCTTGAATATATTTACTCTACAATGACGTAGGATATTTTTGATTGGATGAAAATTGACGATTTGGCATTGAAAAAACGACCATTTTATGGGCAAGGAAACAGACTTTTTTTTCATAACTACGCCATTTTGTTAGATTTTGATATTTTTCGAAAATCCTACGTCATTGTACAGGAAATACCTTCCAGTTTAACGACATTTTTTCCTTTTTCGGTTTCAGCTACTCAATCGGCCGGAATCATGTCAGAAGTGGAGGAACCTTTTTTTTGCGCTTCCGAAGGCAGCGCCTAAGTCGATCGGATCTCAATATTTTTCTAGGAAAAAATTATGTAATATAGGTCAAATATAGCCAAATATATTCTCAATTTTCCGAAACATTTAATTGAGTACTTTTTTTCCAAATAATTCCCGAAAATTACCCAAATTTTCAGCGTTCACACTGCTATAGCCCCTTAAAGAAAAGCTCGTAAAATCGTATGGTTACCGCGCTGATGGATTTCCTTCGAACTGGTCCTTCAAAAAGAGTTCGAATGCCTCGCGCGAAACGTCAATGATGTTACCACCGATGCCCCAGATGTACGAGAAGATAAAAGACTGAAGGAGAAAGGTCTTGACGCGCGATCGATCCGCGTTCTTGTCTATGGAACCCGTTGGCTCGAGAAGGATACTCTCGAAAAGACAGCAGGTCATACTGACTTTGCTGATATCAACCTGTGCGTTGAATCTTTGGATTGCTACTTTTACTTCAATCGCATATTCCAATGATTTTTCGGAATCAGCATTGAAGAAGCAACGCGAACAATAAATACGAGGGTAAATAAAAAAATTCTTGAAATCACTATAAAAATATTTAAAAATTCCAACAAAAATATTTCATTTTTCTACATAATCGCCTTCTATTTCTGTATATTTATAATACCGCTTTTCCAACTTTCCTATTCCTTCCTAAAAAAGGTTTAGTTACCGTCACATAGAAACTATACATGTTCTAACTGAAAAAATGTTTGAACTTTTTTGGAAATCAAAGTCTACCGGAAGCTAGACTGCACGCCGATTCGCAGCTCCCGCGGCGACCTTGCTGTAACATTCTGCCACAGCGCCGCCATTTTGATGACGAATTAATTTAAAAAAAATATTTTGTATACTTAAATATACTATTAAAGTATACCTAAAGTTTGATAGTTATAGAATAATTATTTCTTAGTTTTAAAAATCCCTCAATATTGCTTATTTTGTTCCCGTCTAAATGTATATCCCGCCTTAAAACGTCGGGAAGGTCATGGTGAATGTTTCATTTAAATCGAACATGTATAAGTTGAGCAATTGATTGCGTTGCGACAAAACGTCCTCGAGGGAGAAGTTCTGACGGGGTGCGGATACCACGTATTCCCAATAACTTTCCGTTTCAATTCAAGCGAGTGCAGTTCCCCGTAACTGTCTGCTTTGCGACGACTGTATAATGAAATTTTGTAAGATCGATTAAATTTTAATTTCAGATAACTCATTTCCGAATATAACATATTATCCAAAATTCAAAGGTTTCATTTTAGTACTTTTTTTTCTTCGTAAAGTTAAGATCAATCAATGTGATTTCCATTGAAATTTTCGTCAGTAAATAATCTATCTATACTTATAATAAAGATGTAAGGGACAAAAAGTCAGTATACAGGGTGTCTTCTTATCTCTGCCACCCGAAATAACCCGGTAATTATCGCCGTCACAAAAAAATGTTCCAGACAAAAGTTGTACGGTGCGAAGGGGGGCCGCATAAAAAACATTGAGGTTCAAAGTCGTTCAAGGTCATTCAAGGTCAGTATCGATTATACAAATCTAAATATCTCGGATCACTACGAAATATTTGGTAGTGATCCGAGATATTTAGATTTGTATTTCATTTTAACAGGTGACCTTGAATGACCTTCAACGACTTTGACCACCAATGTTTTTTATGCGGCGTGAGGTGCTCCACAAGATGGTTGAAAAAAATGTACCATTCCATTCAAAAAAATGGAGGTGACCTTCACTGTGCGTCAGCGCCTCCAGCGAAATAAAAAAGATTGGTCGCATTTGATGGCCCCCTTCACACCGTACAACATTTGTCTGGAACATTTTTTCGTGACGTCGATAATTACCGAGTTATTTCGGGTGGTAGAGATAAGAGGGACACCCCGTATATGGAATATAACTTTTTTTTAAATAAGCAAGGTGAATTATTAAAAACTGTAGATCAGGTAGCCAGAATAACTATTTCAACCGGTGAAGCGTGGCCGAAGCCGCGGGCCCAGGTTAGTAATTAATAACGCAAAAACAATACGATAAAATCGACTGAAACTTTGCATAAATATTGTGTGATTGGCACTTCTCAAAATAAATATCAAACTACCTACAAAAAGATAATATCAATATGCGATTCTAAAAACTTTTTGCTTTACCCTCGTATTCTCTCAACGAAAATAGCCTTTCCGGGAAAAATGGACATAAATAAACATAAATAATCATGTATGATCTGGTCATAAATGATCATGAACGAAATTTGTCTCTATATAATCATATACAGTAATATATAACCATATATGATCATATGTAATCAAATTTGTAACAAATTTCGTTCATGATCATTTATGACAAGATCATACATGATTATTTATGTTTATATATGTCCATTTTTTCCCGGGTATACAGATACAAATGTACAAATACTTATTTTTATAATGCAAGTGTAAAATATGATTGTACGAAGAAGTACAATATGTGTTGACCTATTTGTGATAGTGTGCCGGTAAATAAATAATACCGACAAAAATATTTATAATTCGTATATGTATATTAAAAATTATTCAAATTACCATTTTAGTACGTTTATAATAAAACAATAAAATATTCTCAGCATCACATGCTGATTTTGCTGCTTATAGACAGTATTATACGAAAAATGATACGCAGTATACATGATCCTATATGATATCAAAATAGTCTGTAGTGGTATTATATATGGAATAATATTCCATGGTCATATATGTTTTCGTTATTATATACGTTCAAATATGGTTGTTGCGGATAATTACGATTACATATATGATTACATATGACACCAAAATAGTTTGTACATCATATATAGGTTCATATACAATTATATACGCTTATATGAGGAATTCTCCGTAAATTCAGCCACTTTTTTTCGACCATCTCAGATCTGCCCCATAATTGGTTATATCAAAGTACTACTAAAAGGCATCCTATGTGAATTTTTTCAGATTTTTTAAATCAACATTTTAGAAAATGCCGTTTTTCTTTCCAAATGAATATATCTCGGAAACTAGAAGTAACTGAAAAAAATGTCTGTACATAAAAGTTGTAGTTTTGTATTAGCTTTCGAGCGGACGACTTGAAATAGTTTTTACGTCTCGGTAACGCTGATTTTTTACCAAAAAAGGGGGAAATTATTTTTTTAAATTAAAAAACCGCCATTTTTTTTGGCTGAAAAAATTACAGAGTCTTCCAGTATATCTGACGATATCGCAAAAAAATCACCAGAGTGGCACGGCTCGAGGTTCTTGGGTAAAAAAAATGGAACCACATAAATTAATTTTTTTATACCGGAACCTCGCTCCGTGCCACTCTGGCGATTTTTTTGCGATATCGTCAGACATACTGGAAGACTCTTTAATTTTTTTAGCCAAAAAAAACGGCTGCTTTTTGAAAAACAAATAATTTCCCCCTGTTTTGATAAAAAATCAGCGTTACCGGAGCGTAAAAATTATTTCAAGTCGTCCGCTCGAAAGCTAACACAAAACCAACTTTTATGTACAGACATTTTTCTTCGGTTACTTCTAGTTTCCGAGATATATTCATTTGGAAAAAAAACGGCGTTTTATATGATCATTTATGATGCCATGTTAAGGCATACATAATTGTATATAATGTTATATATGAGTATAAATAATTATATATGTTTATATATGTCCATTTTTGTCACGGGTTGGCAGGATATGAGCGTGAAATTGATCGAAGGTCTAGACTTTGTTATAGTCTGTTCCAAGCTCGAAAAACGTGTTGTTTACTTGGGCAATGGCGTGCTCGCAATTCTTCTTGAAAAACGAGAGTCCGTCGGCGATGTATGCCTCGAAAAATTCAAGGATCATATCCTGAAGATCCTCGTTCACCACGTTCAAGCTTCGGACCCACGTCTTGACGTATGGAAGCCAGCCCAGCTCGGCGGGATCCACGTACACCATTCCTTGCAACAATCATTCGAAGAAAATGTTATCGACCTCTGAATTCTTTGAAATTGTTTTTTTTTTTTTCTTACATCTCCGCGGGAAATGTGCAAACGTAAAGTATGCGATGGATTTTTCGACGCTCAAGATGGTAACTCTATGGATGAAAAAAATGTTCACCGCATCTGCTGACTGTAGCCGGGGACGCTTGAGCGAGATCCATAACTTCGAAGACCATATGAACGTACGGAGTGAATTTAATTCTCTCGGAATTGGCGAGGCAGAGCATTTTATTGTCGTCGAGTACGGTGTTCATATTCTCGATCCAAACTGCGTCCACAGGCCCATCGCATACCACCCATTGATGATCTTCGGTCACGAACTGCGCAAAGGTGTACACTTTTTTGTTCAATTGCTCGTGATTTTCCGTTTTCTTCCGATTTTTAATGTAAAGTAGTTTTTGGGGTATCAAAAATGAAGGAGTTTCGTCATTTTTCAAATAAAGGAAATTGCATATTTATAAAAATGAAGTATAGATGAAAAGTGTCTCTGCAAAGCGTCAGAAATAAAAATTGAGGTATTCCTTTCACGAACCAGAATACTCAACAATCAACTGATTTTCGTCTATAATCGAGTAAAAATACATCCCAGTATACTGGTAAAATTTTCAGCCACGGTTTATCGAAACTTTTAACGAAAAATTACGACTCTAAAAATCGTCTCATTTTTACGGCGCTTTACGAAGATGACACGCTGGCCACATTTTTATCTAATAATTTATACACTGAATAGGACTAGATGCCTGATATAAACTGCTCACGCGTGTAAGATATCTAAAGATTCCGTAACGGCAATAAAAAGGGGGTCACCGAATGTTTAAAGAAAATATTAATGATGAAACTTAGAAAAAATGTGACTAGCAGAAGAATTTTCGTAGCTGCGACTTTTCAGAGAAAGTGTAAAAATCTCTAAAACTACTAAATTTGCGCGAATTTTTTTATTCCAGTTTATCGTTGGTTATGATAATTGATTGTGACTTATTATTATTAAGGGGGAAAACCTTTCGGCAAGGACAGAATTTGCCGACATTCACGATTTTTTTTAAAGCTAATATTTCATCGTTTTTTAGATTTAGGGTATATTTGATTACTACTTTTAGCTGTTACATGGTATATTTCGATTCATTAATGTTTAAAATTGGCGAAAGTTGCATTTTTAGAACTGGCGTGATGTATAGCTAAAAAACTAATCGACCGATTCTGATGAAATTTGGTATAAATCTTTCTAACCTTATTGTCGAAAACATGACCTTGAATGTTCTTGAAAATTTTTGAAATGTGTTTTCAAATTGCAAAATGTAGCCATTGTTTTCGGAAAATTCGATCTTGTTGTTTCAAAACGTACCATTTCATCGATTTTCAAAATTTCTCACTTTTTCTTGGTTCATATTCTGCGTATAAGTGTTACTGAAAGATAAAATCTTCGTTGGTTTCTTTTTCAGATTAATCCCGCCGACGCTACGTGTCACGCCGTCTGACAACATCCGCCGCAACGCGTTTAGAAGACTGCACCATACCTCCGCCATTTTTAAAGATTAATAATAAAAAATAACACCATGTAACAGTTAAAACTAGAAATAAAACGTACCCTGAGTCTCAAAAATGATAAAGAAAGATTTCTTCATCATTTTTGGTGCTCTTTTTAAAGCATTAAAAAGCAATGATGAAAATCGGCCATTTTTTCCGAGCCTAAAGGTATCTCCCCCCTTAAGCGCCAATGTAATTTACCAATAATTCAGAAGGGCCCTCATGCCCCTCAAAATACAGCCCTCCGCGAAAGGAATACCTTAAAATAAAGATATATTCATCATTTCCAAAATTACGATCCGGAAAAAAATCACTCTTATCGTCTTTTTTGCAACCTCGTCTTTTGTTTTTCACATTCTCTGAAATCCAATATGTGCTTCTCTAAATTTTTCTTTTGCAACTTCGTCTTTTATTTTTCACGTTCTCTAAAATTCAATATGTGCTTCTCTAAATTTTTCTTTTGCAACTTCGTCTTTTATTTTTCACGTATTCTAAAATTCAATATGTGCTTCTCTAAAATTTTAATTCTCTAAAATTCAATATGTACTTACGGAACACGCGAAGCGAACGATCGAACCGACTAAGCCATCGTGCCATTCGTTCGTCAGCGGATTTATCTCACCGTAGAGTTCGCCAATCGTTACGGCTTTGGGATTCAGGACGTACATATGAACCGGTTGATAGTGTTGATCCGGTACTCCAAGTTCGTGAAGTCGCGTGTAAGCGTCTCGAAGAGTCTTAAATTCGTTTTCACGCAAAGTTCAGCTCATTAGACTTCGTTAATATGAATAGTGATGAATAAATAGCGACAAAAGTTTTTCGTCGTATGAAGAGGTCCCGCTTACACGTAGAACTGTTGTTTTTCCTGAACCAGTTGGACCAACGAGCATAACTCCGTGTCTAACTTGCATAGTCTCGTGCAATTGAATCGTTTTCGCGATCGAATAATTTTCCGGCTGCAATCTCGCCTCCTGCATCATCTAGGACATCACATCGAAGGCAATATAGCAATCTGGCTTTAACGGGCTACATCTACCTACGCCGGTAAAATATAGCATTTTCCAAGCATATTTTTATTTTATAGTATCACCTTTTATTCCCTGAAAATTTCATTGAAATGTTTCAAAAATTGAATGACCCGGGATGAATATACTGTGACACAAAAATACCGTGACGGGATGAAAAAATCAAATTTTTGGCATTTTCAACTCTATTCCATCATAGAATTGATATCCAATTGCTGGTAAAGTCGATTTTTACTTTATCGACTCAGTAGAAGCGCTCGGTGCGCGCGCTCTATTACGGCCACCCGCTGCGCGTCCCTGGCAGCTGTTTTTAATTTATACCTGAGTATACACATATCCACGATTTTTTAGGCAAATTTTTCACTTTGCAAAAAATTGCCTAAAAAATCTTCAGACAATTGTTAATGACAAATGAACTATGCAATATAAAAAAAAATCCTACGCACTTCCATAGACAATGTATTCTTCAAGATATATTCAACACTTCAAGTGAATCGGTTGAAAATTGTCTGAGTTATGTTTCCGGCCAACTTAAAAAATGCAGTTTCGAGATAAACGCTGCACTGCCGCCATTTTGAAATTAATCGCTTCAAAAAAATTATTGTATACAGTCACTGATATGTATGATAAACACCCTTTTTTGTAATCTCGATTTATTTCGTAGTTTTTCTAAAAAGAATCCCCAAAAGCGCATTTTTCGGCCTCTAGAGTGGCCTAAAGCCATAAGCGAAAAAAAAGTTTGTAGAGATATGTCCAACACTTAAAAAAAAATGATTAAAAATAGCTTATTTTTCATAGCCGTTACAGTAGAATAGCGCGTAACGCGTTTTTCTCAAAACACTGTTTTCAAATTCGGTGGACATGGTATCCCGAGAACCACTTGATGGATTGTTTTCAAATTTACAGGAGATACGATGAGAAACATTTAAAGGTCGTTGACGATCTCCCCTTTCCAAAATCGATCTTCATTTTTTAATAGTTACTAAAAAATGACGACTTTTTTCATTGATTCAGTATGCTCGACTTTCTATGCGTCGCCACGTTGTTAAAAAAAATGGCTTTAAAAATCGCCGCTCGTCAATGACTCGTATTTATTATTAATTTGGATATCCCATTTAGTTTTTACATTTCGGATGCCATGTTTTTATTGTTTTTCCGTATTTTTGGTGATTTTTTTAAAGCTCTCAATATACCTTTGTGTTGAAAAAAAATGTATTTCTTTTCTTCAACCGTTCCCAGAAAAAAATCGCAATGTGGCAGTTTTTTTCGGGCCTCTAGGCAGATGTAGTCCCTTAAGAATTACGTTTCTTCTTTGCTCCGGCCAAATACTGTGTCACTTTGAATGCCTCACCGTAACAGCGGTTTCGGCTAAAACTCCGTAATCCTCGTCCCGCAGTTCAACCCCGGGGAAGAGATCACCGAGGATCCCTCGAAACAGTTCAGCATCGTCGGCCAAAAATTTCGGCAGATTGCTGTCCCTCAGTGCTCGCATCAGTAGCAACTTTTCGTCGATGTCAGGATTCCCGTGCTTCAAACTGCCGGCCATCACCAGCACACTTTTCACAGCTCTGCGAAGAGACCAAAGTATCAATGGGTATCTTGCGCCTCGGCCGAGGCAAAAACACAAGAGGCACAGGGGAAAAGAGCGAAGGAAAAAAGATGTTTCTTCTTCTTTCGTTGCTAGCTTGCCTCATTCCAAAATCGTAATGATCTTGCTGCGACAGCTGTTCGCTGCAGAGAGTGTACAACAACGTCATCTTGATGGACAATATCTTCGAAGACTCAAATCCTTCCGAGTAAAGTGTCACTTCGGCTATCAGTTCTTTGAAAAAATACAGCAATTGAATAAATTCATCATTTGGATGGGAAATCGCGAATTTTCACGGGAAGTAAAAAAAGTCACGATGAGACATTTATGACGATGACGTACTGTAATCTGGTACCATCATGGAAATTGGTCGAAACAGGGACTTTAAATTGTCCGGTAGCTCTGTTCGTCCAGCGTATCCAGGATTCATCGTGATGAAGGCTGCACATGACATCACGAGCTTGATATTCCGACCTTCGAACATGAATCTTGGGAAAAACGAGAATTTATATTACGCGAGATTGTACTCCGAAATTTTGTTTGCGGGCAAAGAAAATTTCGGAGTACAATCGAAAGCACTCTGGAGAAAATAATTCCGCAGAGAAGAATCGCAATTTCATTCAACTCTGGGGTAGTAATTAAGGCGGGGTATACATTTAGACGGGAATGACTTAAGGGGTTAGGCCACAGTAACGGGTATAAAATCATGTGCGAATTTAACAATTTTTTTCGTATGAAAAAGTGATTCACTCATGGAATTATTTACACATCTATTAAGGGGTTACCCCCACTTGCGATTTTGAAAAAACCGATTTTTTTTATTGCATTTTTTTGAAGTATAAGTATCTGAGAATATGTCCTGAAAATTTGAAGTCGATCCGAACAAAATTGACTGAGATATGAGCGTTGAAAGGGAAGAATCCGCGTTGAAAGAGCGTTGAAAAAGAAACTTTAAACGCGTCTTTCTCAAAATGGCATTTCTGAAGTCGGTGACCAAGATTACTCGAACACTAATGAACCGATCTTCTTGAAATTTTGCAGGCTTATTTAATACATAAAAATGTAGTCTTTAATCGTTCGATTTTTTTTTCGAAAAAAATGGCCGTTTTATAGCCAAAAAACGGCCGTTTTTTTTCGTTAAAATCGAACCATTAACTTTGACTGTCCGCCATTTTGTGAAAAATGAATATTTTTTAAAATCCTTCGATTAAAGATTAGTTCATACTTATATTTGACTAAATCCATCCGCATTTTTTTCTTCAGATGATCCACTTCGCCGCAATGTTGGTCACCGCAAACCGTGTATATAAAAACATAATTTCATTGACGGCCGTTTGCCACTAAACAATGTAATATTTTTCAATAAAAAAATTACTAAAAGTTCTTCAAGATGAGTTCTTCAAGATGGTATATTGATCGATTAAAAAAGTTTTGTAGTTTTCTTTAAAAAAATTCATGAAAAAGGCCTTTTTTGCGCTACAAGTGGGGGTAACGCCTTAAGTATGAATAGCAAGCTGTTAGAAAATATATACATATTTTTTTCTATGTACAAAATGGCCGACTACTAATATTTTCGTTTATCTTTTTTTTAGGCGCTCCACGGCGTGACAGTTAGCATCCACAACTTTTTACCTAGAACAAAAGACAAAAATTCTCTTCAATCTACATTAGAATACCTGGAGAAGTACGTACGGAATTTAAAAAATAGTGTTTTATGCAAATGTTGTGGGTATTCGAACTTGAGAAATGAATTTTCAGTGATAAATTTTGTTATAATTGCTCATAAACTGCGCATAAAATGAAAAGTTTTCGATTAATCAGAAATTCCGTACGTACAGTTCTGCGAAATGCAATTAGGAACATAACTTTTAAATTTGAAGTAAATCGAGTGAAAATTGTTTAAGTTATTTATCACGCCAATTGGAAAAAAGCTGTTTCGAGAAGTTACAAGTAGTCGGAAATTTTTTACATCGAAAAAAAAATATATATTTTCAACAGGTCGATATTCATACTAAATAGATGTGTAATTAATTTGATGAGTGAATCACTTTTTCATACGAAAAAAAAGTTATTTTCAAGCAAACGATGAATGGAATTTTTGTTATTAATACTCATAGTCAATATATGCATATAGAAGACTGTATACAAATTTTTGTACTCGAATCTAAAGTATAGTTTGCGGTGTACGCCGCTTTCCCACGAAATTGCTGCTCGGCGGTTGACAGCGATTAAGCCATACGGTCCATTGGAAAAATAAAATAAAAATATATTTAGAAACTAGACATATAGGTTTACAGCATCACGTAGGGGAATTTCGATATCTAAAAAAATGGCGGACCAGCGAATTTTATTTACGATTTTCATGGAAAATTTTCATCGTTCATAAAAAAAAAATAGAAGGGGGCCCTTTATAAAAAAATCCCTACGTGGTGCCATAGAGGCTGGGTTTTCGAACAGTTTAAGACTTGGCGCATGCAAATGGGATAAATCGTTTTTCTTTAATATGTTGTCAACCAGGTTGAAAAACGTAGTTTCGAGAAAAACGCGTCCAAAGCCGCACATCTGCCGCTCGGCGCGGTCGTGCGCTTCGAACGGTTTCACATAAAATGCTGTATCTCCGACAATTTTACAAATTTCTTTTAAAAAAATCGGTGAGAGCACTCTTAACAAATGTATCTTGCAGAAAAAGAAAAAAAAACTCAATTTTTTTTTACCGTGGTGTGGTGCCTTTAGCAATTATGAGGGAGTTTTTAGACTAAGAAATAATTATTCTACAATGATCTACCTATAGGTATACTTTAATAGTATATTTAAGTATAGAAAACAATTTTTGTTACATTCATTTATCGTCAAAATAGTTACCATAGCATCCCGTAGACTTTGATTTGGAAAAAAACTCAAACATTTTTTCAGTTAGAACATGTATAGTTTCTATTTGACGGTAATTAAAATAAAGAAAATGCAAATTTAAGAAAGACACGTATTTACATCAACAAAAAATTCAATATTTCACGAACATTCCTGTAAAATTTGGATTAAAAAAAACTAGTTTCTTTTTCTAAATTTTGATAAACAATTCTCGTCAAGGTAGCAATATTATCAATATTTCTACCACGTTTCGGCTCAATCGGCTCAATAATTTTTTAGTTTTCTTCCGCGCCAATTTCGATAATGTAATTTTGAGAAAAAGGCGTTTGAAGTTTACGCCCTCTCCGATTACGTTTGAAGTTTTTCAAATTTCGCTTTGAAACTTTGGGAAAATATTCTACGTATATAGTTCTATCGTTTAAACCTTTCTCGACACGCTTACATTTGGTCACAGCTTTGACATACTGAGTCGATTTGACTCGGACAGAACTTCATCCACCTGCCCTTAACAACCCTTCGGTCGGTCTTTATTGAAACAAATCCGGGATACTCTTTAAACATTTCTTAACATGTCTGCCTAATTAAAATTCGGAAAATATAAAATTGAATTGTAAAAAATTCTTGTGCATTTTATTTCAAATTCGTCCGGGTCAAAATGACCCAGTGTGTCAAGGAAGGGTTGAAGAAAAAAAACGAAATCGATTTTTCATCGTTGTAAATGTATATCCGGCCTTAAGATAGTACGAGCGCGCAATCTTCATTTCTATAGATTTTGTTCAAATATTAACCAGACATTGTTCATATCATTATGCATGTTTGAGTGAAATTTCAGAACAGTCGACTATTTAGATCGGGAGACAATGGGTTTTAAAATTGCAACTTTTAACACTACAGGGTCTGCATTGAAATTTAGATAGAATAATTTTCCGTAAAAAATATTTGTCCCCTATAATAAGAAAACACATGGAAACACCGCATCGTTCCACGTATCCAATGACGTGAGTTTGCGCGGCATATTTAAAATAATACTGCAACAAAAATTTTTATTTGCAAGTAATTTTTAATCGAACAGTATTTTTAATTAGTTATGAATGAACCAACACGTTTTTTTTGTTAAGGGAGACTTTGTCGTTGAAATGTAGCGGGAGATGTTAGCGGCTCAACATGAGCAACAAGAAGAAGAGGAGGGATGCCTCTATGGACCAGGCATTGCCGATTAGCGGTAATTATAAACACATTTGTGTAAACACATTACAAAACTTTAAACGCGTTTTTCTCGAAAACACGTTTTTAAAAATGGCTGACATTCTCCTGATCGCTGTAATTAACATATCGACCTGAAATTTGGAGAGCATACTCAGAAAATATGTCTTCACGGAATGACGGATCGTTTTTTCGATAGATACATTTTTGCATTTATTATTTATCTTTTTATGCGAAAAAAAACGCGAAAATTCGATTTTTTTTTAAATTGCCGCCATTTTCCGAAATTTGTACTAAACGAAAAACCCATCCGTCATTCCATGACCAAAGGGTCACAGATTGATAATATGCTTTGAATTTGTGTTTCAGATCAACAAAGAGGGGGCAGTGATGTCAGCCGTTTACCTCCCGCGATTTGAGGACCTGTTTTCGCGGAGCTGCAACGGCCGCCATTTTGGTTTTTTTTTCAAAAAAAAATTTTTTTAACGTTCTGTATATCATGAATAAAAGCAAGAAAAAAACCGCACTCAAAAAGCTTTACTCGTTTCCTTTGAAAAAAATAAAATGCAAACACCTGAAATATGGCACTCCAAGGACAAAGTCTCCCTTAATGAAGATAACATAAACAATATAAAATAGTAATATTTATAATGCAAATATTTTTTTATGACAACATTTTTAACTTTCGGAACACGATACGTATTTTTGTTTCGAAATATTAAACAATACTGTTCTGCGGTGTTGCCATATGTCTTCTTATTATAGGGGACAAATATATTTTACGGAAAATTATTCTGTCTAAATTTCAATGAGACCCTGCATCGTTAAAAGTTGCAATTTTAATTCGAGAACTTTTTGTTCCACAACTCACTCGGTGGCTCGCGCGACTTTGGCATTCCTTATGGTAATAAGTTGTTGAGCTATCACCGATAAAACTTCTATGTCAATGCGATTGAACTCGTCGAAACAGCACCAAGCACCGGATGTTGCCAGCCCAGAGAAAAATCTTCCCATCATCTGTGACAGGCAAAATGCTCCGATCAATTCTTCCTTTCAATAACATTTTTTTCAGCTGTTGACACGTGTATTCCCTCGTACTTTGAAATCGAGGCCTTCCGAGCAATTGAAAACGACACACTGTATAGCCAAGGCTTTCGCCAAATCTTTCGTAGTCTCGGTTTTTCCCGTACCAGCGGGGCCTGCGGGCGCTCCACCTGTGGAGTAGGAAGAAATTATCGGAATGCGCGTTTTCGTGGCGAAGTTAAAAATAATTATAAAATACCCAAATCGAGCTGCAACGCTCCCATCAAGCAGAGATAACATTTGTCCGTCAGTGGAGTTATCACGAGACGTCTTTGGGCACCCAGGTACTCGTAGCCGTACAGGTATTCCGCGTTACTCATTTTCGCAAGGCAATTGTCAATCTCTTGGTCCCAGTAATAGCGGAGAGCTTTCATCCAATCGAAACTAGTGCTGTGCAAAAAATGAATCTCTCGTAACATATTTTCAATCTTATTTGCAATATTGAGACTCCGATGATCGCTTCCTGCTCGTTTATTTTTCTTTCTTTCGCAAAATGTTAAGGCCTTAGGCCACAGTAACAGGTATAAAATCATGTGCAAAGTCAACATTTTTTTCGTATGAAACAGTGATTCACGCATAAAATTAAGTACACATCTATTCAGTATGAATATCAAGTTGTTAGAATATTTTTTTTTTCGATGTACAAAATGGCCGACTACTCGAAACAGCTTTTTTTCCAATTGGCGGGACAAATAACTTCAACAATTTTCACTCGATTTACTTCAAATTTAAAGGTTATGTTCCTAATTGCATTTCGCAGAGAAGTACGTACGGAATTTCTGATTAAGGGGAGATATACACCTAGGAGCCGGAAAAAGGTCACTTTTGTGAATTTTTTCAAGGAAAACTATTTGAAATTTCAGATTGGGGTTTTAATTATCTAAAAGTATATACATTCAAAAATATGTTTAATTTTCTTGACTTAAAAATATCAAAAATATACAAGGATATTGTATGATCCTTGGAGCGCCGTAAAAAAATCTGCGTATACGGTACCCACTGGCGTTTCTTCAAAAATAATCTGAAAAAAAAACCAAAAAGATTATTAAATTAGATACTATAATCTAGTACTTGTCATAGCCGATTTTGAAAATATCGATTTATGACAAAATGGCGGACGTTTGAACATAAATAGTGATTTTTGGGCCAAAAATTAGTTATTATTTTGCCTATAAAACAAAAACTAAGTAACGGAAAAAAAAATCCTATGACAAGTACTAGATAATGGTGTATAGAATAACCACAAAAAACCTCAAGGCAATCGGTTTATTGGTTTTCGAGAAATTTTGGGTACCGATTTGAAAAACGTGGTTTTGAGAAAAACGCGTTTGAAAATTTGGGAATGAATAAATCATGAAATTTGTCAACTTACATGGAATCATCGATACCAGGCCCATAGTGTAGGTCTTCTACGATCGACGGAATGTTCATAGCTTCTAAATCCTCGACCTCGACCATCTAGGTGCATATCTGCCCTTAATCGAAAACTTTTCATTTTATGAACAGTTTATGGGCAGTTATAACGAAACTTTTCACTGAAAATTCATTTCTTAAGTACCTACAACTCAAATACCTACAACTTTTGAATAAAACAATATTTTTTAAATTCCGTACGTACTTCTCTAAGTATTCTAATGTAGATTGACGAGAATTTTTGTTTTTTTGTTCTAGGTAAAAAATTGTTGATGCTGAATGTCACGCCGCGGAGCGCCTAAAAAAAAGATAAAAGAAAATATTAGTAGTCGGCCATGCTGTACATCGAAAAAAAAATTCTTACAGCTTGATATTCATACTAAATAGATATGTAATTAATGTTATCAGTGAACCACTTTATCATACGAAAAAAATTGTTAAATTCGCACATGATTTTATACCCGTTACTGTGGCCTAAGGCCTTAAGGCGGTCCTCTAGTTTCTCGGGTCGAAAAAATCGATTTTTTTTTCATAAATCACATCTACAACATGTGTAGAAAATGTGTGCCAAAGGATTTTTCGATCTTCGAAGTGGTTCACAAGTTACGGCCCTGGAACGGAGCAGGTATACGGAGCAGGTATACTTTCAAACGCGTTTTTCTCGAAACACCATTTTTCGAATCGGTAAACACGATATTTCAGAAACTACTGCACCGATCTGTTCAAATTTATACAGCATCTTCAATATGTTATAAGCCAGCGATTGAACTAGGATTTTCATGATTGCTTCGATAGTTTTTTTTTGTACGAGCGAAAAACTTAAGAAAAAATGGGTAAAAAATAGAATGTAATTTTCAAAAGTGTATAAAAGAGTCAATTTTTGTAATTTAGAATTCACTCTAGTTCAATCGCTAGTCTTAAATATGAAGATTAAAATGCCGTTTGGTTTTTTGATTTCAGATAAGCAGAACAGCCGCAATCTTCGTCACCGTCAAGCACGTCTTTTACTTGATGTCTTCCTGTCGGCCACTATAACTTTTATTCTATTATATATTTTGACTTCAAACAATTCATCAAGCTTATTTAAATGTTAATAAAGATTATGCAAAAACAATGAGATTGATTATTTCGATGCTTTGCCCGTAAAAAATTATTGAAAAAGCCGTAAAAAAACAGCCGAGAAACTAGAGGACCGCCTTAATAAGCGAATATCTTTCGGTTCGCTTGTACCTGGAAGTAACTTTATTTTCGACGAGAGTAGTTATGATATCCCTGGCATGGACGTCCACAGTTATGAGATTGATGATAACTTCTCGAATGAGCTTTGGCAAGTCGGACCTGACGAGGGTGGCCAGCTGATTCAGATCCTGATAAAATCGAAATTTCATCGTCGAGAAGAACGTCGGAGGATGGAGAAAGTATTGGGGGAAAAATATGCAGGAGGCACCTCACCGAATAACATTTTTGCTCGAACGAGCGCATTGAATTTTCGACATTGGTGCCAGAATCGAGAATAACATGGACGCTTTGTGCCCAGAATATTTGCGAGACTGTGAGAACGACCTGTCGAATGGGAATTTCGATTATTCTCATTGGAATAAACTTATTGCGGACAATATATCGACGCTGCTTACGAAAAGTAGCGCGATTCAAAGTTCTTACGAAAACTGGCATGATTATGCTTTCGCTACGGAAACTAGCACGTTTCCATATTCACCGAGGAAACCAGCATGTTTCGGCTGTCATCGCGAAAACTAGATTGTTTGATTTTCACTGTAAAAACTAGTGTAAGAGGAGTAAGTTTAAAACCTTAAGGATCTCATCGCTAAACATCGCTAAAAAATAAACCATTAGTATTTTTTTTAATACGACAATTTTTTGCGTAATGACATTTTAATTTTATACTCGTTGCTTTTATTAACATTTTGATAATAATTATCAATTAAAATCGATAGTAGTAATTTTTATAAAAAAATAATATCGAAATTGTAAATATAATGAAATATTTATTGTGATTTTCTATTTAAAAAATTACGTTATTGAAAATATCATTCAACAAATTTACTGTAATCTTACAGATGGTTATCGTCGAATATGTTTGGAAAATCTTGCTGATGTTTGATTGGAATTAAACCTCTGCCAAGCATGGTCTGTAAATCTTTTTTTTTTCTTGGTGCAAGAGGCAATTTTCTATCTGACGTCTGTTTTAATTGGAATATTCGAACATCATCCATGTTTTTGTTTTTTAAAAGATTTTCATCTCTCGTCCCTCTTGGTAAAAATCATATTTAACGTGGATTGTATTGAGGTTGAATGGATATTTCCTGAATACTTGCAATTTTAATTGAAGTTCAATTAAAAGTTTCTGAGAGGTCTAAATAAATCGTAAATTTCCGATTGCGGTCAAAGGAATTGGAGTAAAAAAAATGAGGCAAGGCGTAAAGAAGGATGGAAGAAAAATCAGAAACAATTCCAGTGTTATTGAAACGTGTTAATTTTCGCGGTGAATATCGAAATCTGCTTCTTTTCGTGGTGAAAGCCGAAACGTGCTAGTTTTTGCGTTAACGGGTTATACGCAGTTAGAAATGTCAAAAAATCGATTTTTTTAATTGCATTTTTGCAATGTACAAATATGTGCGTATATTCCCTGAAAATTTCAAATCGATCCAGCGAATATTCTCGGAAATGTACACATATTTGTAAGGATGGTTGGAGCGCTACAAAGTTGACTGTTGAAACTTCAAACGCGTTTTTCTCAATACGGTGTTTTCAAAGTCGGTGAGCACGATTTCTCAAAAACGGCTCAACCGATCGGTCTGCAATTTTAACACAACCTTGTCAGATATATTTTTCAGGTATTGATCGAAGGAATAAGATTTCCGATAGTTATGTCTATTTTTTTTCAACGATTTAACGAAAAAAATTTGGTCGAACATCGGAATTGTTTGTTTCCGGAGCCACCATTTTGTCAAAAATTAAAATTTCGACTATTCCTTCGATCAATACCTGGATTCATCTATCCCCTAAAAGAATCTTTTCGATTTTTTCATTTTAGATAATTGAAACCGGAGATACTTTGCTCACCGCCGGACACTTTTTTTCGGGGACCTCCAGGAGACTTCCTACACGAGCAATGTTAAGGTAGTACCTCCACAGAAGAGTTGAATTGAGAAATGGTTGAAATTTGACATATACGTTATTTAATACATTATCCAAACATCTGTGCAATTTGAATAATTTTGACCACCCCAAACCTGAGATATTTACACTTAAAGTTGGCTTGGTTTACACGTAACAAATGCGTTATGATGGGCAAACAGAGCATCATTAATTCTACCGTCAAAACTAAAATTAAGAAATTGATAAAAAACGAGGATAAGCTACAGTAAGAGATCACGAATAATGTGGAAAAAAATGAGAATGATTCACCATCTAGTTTCCAAGATATAACCATGAGAAGCCTTCACAATTTTGGTGCAAAGCCTGGCAAAGCCTGGAAAAAACACAATTGGGGCAAAGCCTGGACAGTCCCGGCAAAAAGTTTACTGGCAATGGTCGATCAAAAACACAATACAAAATATATTTCACGGCAATAAATGATATCCATCGTATTATCTACTAGTACCGAGTCAATATTGCGTAGTTTTTAATTTTATTCATTACTAATTGAACCAATTATCAATCTTTTAAACATGAACATGGTATGTAAACTTTTGGTTGAGATTTTCGCAGAGGGACTACCTTAATGAATATTTTTTTAAATAAAAAATGTCAATCTAAAGCTAAAAGATGCCACTACACTGCCTAATACTTTTCGTTTTGCCCAAATGAAAATTCTTTTCCAGAAAAAAATCGTGAAGAAACGACTTTTTTGGCCTTGCAACTGCGTATAACGTCTTGAAGCCATAGGCCACAGTAACGGGTAAAAAATCATGTGCGAATTAAACAATTTGTTTTCGTATGGAAAAGTGATTCACTCATGAAATTAATTACACAGCTATTTAGTATGAGTATCAAGCTGTTAGAAAATATATATATATTTTTTTTTCGATGTACAAAATGGCCAACTACTCGAAACTTCTCGAAACAGCTTTTTTCGAATTGGCGTGACAAATTACTTCAACAATATTTACTCGATTTACTTCAAATTTAAAAGTTATGTTCCTAATTGCATTTCGCAGAGAAGTACGTGCAGAATTTCTGATTAATCGAAAACTTTTCACTTTATGAGCAGTTTATAAGCAGTTACAACGAAATTTTTCACTGAAAATTCATTTCTTAAGTTGAAATACCTACAACTTTCGAATAAATCAATATTTTTTTAATTCCGTACGTACTTCTCTAGGTATTGTAATGTAGATTGACGAGATTTTTTGTTCTGGGTCAAAAATGGTGGATGCTAAATATCACGCCGCGGAGCGCCTAAAAAAAGATAGCAAAAGAAAATATTAATACTCGGCCATTTTGTACATCGAAAAAAATATATATATTTTTTCTAACAGCTTGACATTCATACTAAATAGATGTGTAATTAATTTTATGAGTGAATCGCTTTTTCATACGAATAAAAATTGTTAAATTCGCACATGATTTTTTACCCGTTACTGTGGCCTAAGCCCTTAAATATCGAAAGGTGCCAGTTTTCGTGGCGAAAACCGAAACTTGCTAGTTTTCGTGTCGGAAGCCAAAACGTGCTTGTTTTCGTGAGAATTTTGAAACATGTTACTTTTCGTAAGCAGCGTCGATATTGACTGCAGATATGACGAAGAAATAAAACCTGAGATGGATGGGACCAAAGTACCGCTTCTCTTCCTCTCGTATCGAAATCTGCGATGGCACTTCTCATTCTCTTTCTCAGCGTGACAAACATCGATTCTTCGACTTTGCCCAGCCAATCCTCAACGTTGCCTCGCGCCTTGAGGCCTTTACCAAGATTGACTTTTTCTCCTTCGGGCGATATCATGGCAAGGATGTCGGTCGTCAGGAGGAGTTCGGTGTCCTTGGAGGCTCTTTCCTCGGGCGCTGTTGCTGCTGCAAACTCCAAACGATGTATGGAATCGAAACACTTTTGCAAGTGTCTCTGCACCGCGTGAGGATTTTTCGTCTGCGAAAGAAGAAGAAAACAATTGAACGAGGAAACCATAGGGGATTTCTCGCGCTTGAGGTGACCGGTACCTGAGCCAAAATCTCGAGAAGTTCGTCGTTCGAGAGGAAGAAAAAGCGAGGAAAAGCCACTCTTTTAGTCTCGAGATATGCTTCGAGACATTTGAGGATTTGATCGAGATTCTTGTTGTTTTCCTCGAGTTGTTCGAGAAGTCCCGGTTGAGTACAAGCCTCCAATGCCAAAGGCATCTTGAAAATGACCATTTTGCATTATTGCCGTGCTTCGTTGCTTGGTGATTAGCTCGTAGAATTTGGGATTTACGCACCCTTTTGGTTCGCCTCATAATATCCTTCCAAGACTTGTCGACGAGGCCGAACAACTTTGCCTCCACCGGAAGCTGCCTCTGTATGTCCGGAGCGGAGAAAATAGCCTCCAGGTACATCCATTGCTGCTGACAGTACTGCCACTTATCCTGTATGAAATTTTCGTCTCGTATTTTACACGAGTAGGAACAGGGTTGCAAATGATGCATTACTTTTTTTAATGCAAAAATTTGTAATGAAAAAAATGTCATTACACATTATATTACGTTCAGTAATGTAACAAATTTCCATTACTCATTACATTTTGTAATGAAAACAATTGCCATTACTCATTACGTTGGATTTTGTAATGTGCAAAAATTTAATTACTCATTACATTGGAATTTGTAATGTGAAATATTTTCATTACCCATTACAATGTAATGGGTAATGGAATTTTTTTACATTACAAAGTCCAATGTAATGAGTAATGGAATTATTTTACATTCTAAAATGTAATGTAATGAGTAATGGATTTTCTTTACGTTACAAAATGTAATGTAATGAGCAATAGAATTCTTTTTACATTACAAAATATAAGGTAATGAGTAATGGAATTACTGATGCATTACTGATGCAATGAGTAACGGAGTTACTGGTATAGAAGTACTGAATAATGAGTAATGATATTAATGATGCAATGCAATTAAAAAAAAATCCTTTACTCATTACAATGTAATGAGGATTATTATTAGTTTTCCATTAGGGGGAGCGGTTTTTGCACTGGGTCGATCTGACCCGATGGGAAACGAATAATAATCCATATTACCTTGTAATGAGTAATGGAGATTTTTTACATTACATTAGTAATGTGAACAAATTCTATTACTCATTACGTTTAATTTTGTAATGTAAAAAATTCCCATTACTCATTACATTACACTTTGTAATGTAAACAAATTCTTTTACCTACTAAACTGGACATTGTAACGTAAAAAATGTTCATTACCCATTACAATGTAATGTGTAATAAAAATTGTTGTCATTGCACGTTACATTGCATGTTGTAATGAAAATGTTTCACATTACAAAATGTAATGTAATGAGTAATTAAATTTTTTTACAATACAAAATATAATGTAGCGAGTAATGGAAATTTTCTACATTACACAATCCAATGTAACGGATAACGGAAATTGTTTACATTACAAAATATAATGTTATGAGTAAGTGATTTTTTTTACATTACTGAATGTAATGTTTTTTCCTTACCCATTAAGAGATTAGGCCACAGTAATGGGTCTAAAATCATGTGAGGATTTAACCATTTTTTTCGTATTAAAAAGTGATTCACTCATAAAATTAATTACACATCTATTTAGTATGAATATCAAGCTGTTAGAATTTTTTTCGATGTACCGACTACTCGAAACTTCTCGAAACAGCTTTTTCCAATTGGCGTGACAAACAAATTCATCAATTTTCACTCGATTCACTTCAAATTTAAAAGTTATGTACCTAATTGCATTTCGCAGAGAAGTACGTACGGAATTTCTGATTAATCGAAAACTTTTCATTTTTTGAGCAATTTATGAGCAGTTATAACGAAATTTTTCACTGAAAATTGATTTCTTAAATTCAAATACCTACAACTTTTGAATAAAACAAGATTTTTTAAATTCCGTACGTACTTCTCCAGGTATTCTAATGTAGATTGACGAGAATTTTTGTTTTTTGTTCTAGGTAAAAAATTGTGGATGCTAAATGTCACGCCGCGGAGCGCCTAAAAAAAAGATAAAAGAAAATATTAGCAGTCATCGATTTTGTACATAAAAAAAAGATATATATTTTCTAACAGCTTGATATTCATACTAAATAGATGTGTAATTAATTTTACGAGTGAATCACTTTTTCATACGAAAAACAATTGTTAAATTCGCACATGATTTTTTACCCGTTACTGTGGCCTAACCCCTTAAAAAAGAATGAATAATGCATTACTTTTCCATTGGAAAAATTCCGCAACCCTGAGTAAGAATAAGTCAACGAAAGAAAAAAATACGAGAAAAGTCTACAAACTAGGGTGTACGAGAACATGTCCAATTGTCTGGCCCAATCGAGGACGCGAACTTTGATCGGACCGACGTGTCTCGACGCGGCGATCGTCTGAATGTTGATATTGCTCTCGTCGAGGGAGCTCTGAATTTCCTCGAGGGAACCGAGCACGAAAACGTCTTTGCTATCCTTGTGCTGGAGAACCGGAAATTCAAGACTTTTCCACGTGTTCTCGACCTTCTTGAGCATCGACTCGAGACTCGATTCCGAGGAGGCCGAGGCGGCAATTTCCATGAGCTCGTTTGGGTGAGCGAAGGCCCCGAGGCCCTCCAAAGTTTCGAGATTCGTCGTATCGTCACCCTTGAATTTATGGTCCAAAAGATTTTCTATTCTCGACCAATGGCGAGCTTTTAGATGTGGATTTTTCATGTAGCCGATAATGGGTAATTTGTCCTTGATTATCTCGACGTTTTCCTTCAATTGGGGCAGAATGTTGTTGGTGGGTAGGCCCTTCTCGAGTTGCGCGATATTCTTCAGATACTTCAGCGTCAGACTCGTCATTTCCTCAATGTTGAGACTATCCAAGCTCGCCGTGTACCAATCCTCGACTATTCGAGACCAAGAATCAACGCTCTCCCAAAGGAGACTTCGCAACTTCACCTCGTTCGTAACGTGCTCAAGTATCTCGAATCTCGTTATCTCGACTTTGAATCCTTTCTGGTAGTTTCGATATTCGCTCGCCATGTTCGCGCAGTCGGCCAGCCTGTCCGTCAGGTCTTTCAGAGTCTTGGTGCACACGGCCACGTCACTTTCGGGCTTCATTAGCCAGGGTTGCTGTAATTTCATCGACGAAGACTGTAAGATCGTCCAAGCGAAGCAACGAGTACCCGGGAAAAAAGTTCATGTCTGAGTGGATATGTTCATATATGTTTCAGATATTGTCATATATGTATCAGATATATTCGTATCTGGCATTTTACAGTGTCATATATGATCAGGTCTGATCATATTCCACAGCATATATGCATATATAAGATCATATCTGATCAAATACGGTATCTGGCCTGACCATATATGACCTCATATCTGTTTATATCTGGCTAAGTACCAAGGCGAGTTGGTACCGTAAATTCGTATCTGAACATACATGATGTGATATGTGAACGTATCTGTTCGTATAAGATCATATCTGATCAAATACGGTACCAGACTCTGCTATACAGATCTCATATTTGTTTTTATCTGGTCAGGTACCAAGGCGAGTTGGCAGCGTGAAACCATATCTGAACATATATGATGTGATATATGAGCAGGTACGTTCATATAAAATTCTATCCCGTTAGATACGTTACCAAACGTGGAAAATATACGAAGTGTGTGAAATATACGACACTCATACCTTATCGTATATGCAGTTCAGTTGTTCACACATGAAAGCGTCTAAATATATGAAACGATATATGAAGATATGAGACGATATCCGATCAGATACGACACCTCACCTGACTGTACTAGGTGCGCAACCAAGTTTCCGGGTTTTTTTTACCAATAAAAAATCGAAAATTTCCAGACAAATACAAAAAATAGTTCATTCGAAGTATTGTCCCTCGCTATTTACACATTTTTGCGATCTCTCTGGCAATACATAAATACCGCGACGATAAAGAGACGCGTCTTTGGACTGAAACCATTCGTCCAACCAATTTTGTACTGCATCGTAATTGGCCAAGTGTAGCCCACCCAAGCCATGCGCCATCGACCGGAATAAGCGATAGTCTGAAGGGGCCAGGTCTGGCGAATACGGCGGGTGCGGTAGCAGATCCCATTTAAGTGTTTTTATAGTGTCCTGAACGATGGAACTGCGATGGCACGGAGCGTTGTCGTGCTGCAATATCACACGTTCGTGGCTCGTGTCCCATTCTGGCAGATTTTCGAGCAATGCGTGGTTCAAATTGATTAGTTGTTGTCGGTAGCGATGCCCATTGACAGTTTCGCCCGGTTTCAGCAGCTCATAGTATACGATTCCTTTCTGGTCCCACCAAACGCAGAGCATTGTCTTTTTTCCGAAGCGATTTGGCCGTGCCGTCGATGTTGACGCTTCGCCAAGTGAAAGCCACGATTTTCTGCGTTTGGGATTCTCGAAATATATCCATTTTTTATCGCCAGTAACAATTCGATGCAGGAAACTCTTTCTGTTCTGCCGCAAAAGCAACATTTCGGAAGTGGCTCTTCGATTTTCCATTTGTCTCTCAGTCAACTCATGCGGCACCCACTTTCCTTATGAATTTTTCCCATGGCGTGCAAACGTTTCGAAATACATTGCCGAGTCACATTTAATGCCTCGGCAAGTTGATCTTCTGTTTGAGTGTCATCTTCATCCAATAACGCTTGCAGATCGGCGTCCGCAAATGTTTGCGGTCTTCCCGAGCGCTCCTTGTCCCCAGTCTCAAAATCGCCACTTCTGAACCGCTTGAACCAATCTTCACACGTTGTTTTTGATGGCATATGTTCGCCGTAGGCCTCCTCAAGTAACCGACGTGCTTCAGCTGCTGTTATTTTTTAGGTTGAAGCAGAAAAGCAATGCTTTCCGCAAATGCTGTTTATTCGGCACGAACTTTGACATTTTCGAGGTTAGAAAAAAGGTCGTTGTGTTTCAATATTTGTTTATATTACGAATGGGTACTCTTAACAGATGTCCAAGCTATAAAGACACCCAATTTCAGACCTGTATGCCGACTACATGTGTCGCTAGCGCCATCCATGTGTGAACCCCGGGAACTTAGTTGCGCACCTAGTATTATATGTGATCATGTGAGTTACTATAATATTGTTAATTATTAACACGTCAAATGATGACGTGTTAATAACCCCGCTCTATATATGTAAACATTTTAATATCTTCATGACTGCTCTAATAAGGTTTGATCTGTTTCTTCTTGATCTGTTATACGTTTAGATCTGGTCCGGTAGGATCAGATCTGACTAACATGATCAGATCTGGTCCAACAAGATCAGATCTTGCCTCGGGATTGGATCTGGTCAGACCTGCTGCGAAATGGACGGGTCTGCTTTCAAAATTATAAAAATGGCTCTGATATAATCATACATGCTCAGATATAAGCATACGTGATATGTCATGACACTACATGATCATACCTGGCCATTTTTCTTGTCTGATCATATCTGATTCTACAGATATGATTCAGATACATTCAGATATATTCAGATGTGAACTTTTTTTCCCGGGTGGAATCAAATGTACGAACTGACCAGCGCTTCGTCGTTTATCATTGAAATTTTGTCCACCAGAGCACTTATGTCCTTTTGGATCTGAGCGTTGAAACGCGAAATCAATTTTTGCCTCTCCTCCAGCCGTTTGTCCACCGCTAGCCGCAGGCTCGTAAATTCAACGCTGATACCCTGATGATCAACGAAAAGCACGAGAACATTCAAAATGACCTTCAATCAGGGGCTAAAGACTCCAACGGAATAGTCTGTATCACCAAATAATTTGCAATATCCTCAGAGGACACTGGAATTCCATACTCCTCCGTTATGTCGTACAACTCCTTGACGTAGTCCAGTTGGGCCTCCAACGAGTCAACTTTTTGTTGAGCCGCGTCCACAAACTTGATGTAACTGACGTAATCGTCGGTGGACGATGGGTCGATATCCAGAAATTTGATCGCTTCGATGGCTTCGGAGAGCAGTGCGTTGACTTTGGATTTTCCAATTCTGCCGGAGCACGAAATATTTTGCGCGATTGTGATGGAATTGATAGTTTGCGGAGACTCACCCAGGCACGATAACTTCCAAAACTCGTTGCTTGCTGCTCGGTGCCAACAGGGCATTATTTTTAAATCGCTCCAACTGAACGAGAAGTATTCCCAGCTTTTGTCGATCGACGATGCTGAGAATTTGATCACTCTCCGTTCGATAGCGCACGCACCATTTTCGAAACAAGTCACATTTCTCGTTTTCGCGAATAATATTCTCGTCGAAATTAACGTCTTCCGTGTAAAAGTCCCAGATAACGTCGAAACGGTGACAGTAACGCTTAACAGCCTCGAAATTCGTATCGAGAAGTCTCGTCAATTGGCTCTTGAGATCAATCATCGTTGGATCCATCTTTACGATCTTGAGAATCAGGGGAGGTTGTCCGACCAGAGAATCTTCGATCTTGTGATTTATCATCGGCCTGTTGGTACGAGACGAAGAATAAAAAGTAGCTGGTAATGAAGAAACGAGAGCTTTTTCTTGTTCTCCCAAATACAGTTGCATGCAAAAGTATCCGACCAAAGATAATTTTATGATTAAGTAGCCTGGTAGACATTTTTTCCCGCATTTTTTTCTAAAAAAAAAACTCCCATTTTCTCCCAAAAATTTTCCGATTTTTTCAGTGAATTGAGACTTTTTGAAGAAATCCGGAGAAAAAATATTTCCCCATTACTCCAAAATTTCCCAAATTTCGAAGAATTTTTCAAAATTTTCCCGCATTTTTTTTAAACTCCTATTTTCTCCGCTTTTTTCAGTAAATTGAGACTTTTCGGAGAAATCCGAAAAAAAAAATATTTCCACATTACTCCGAAATTTGCCAAATTTCTCCGCATTTCTCTAAAGAAATGAAAGGAATTTGGCAACTTTACCTATTTTTTACCGAATTCCTTTCATTTTTTTTTTTAAAGTCGGAAATCCTTTTTTTTACCACTAGTCCTCATCATTTTTCCCACATGAATATGAATCAGTGCAATAATACTTGTGCTTTGCACAAGCATTATCTTTCGGATTACCGTACCGTGCATGCTTCCTATCTACATGAAAAGACGATTGCATTTTTTTCTGAATATTTAACTTTCCACTTTTTTACATTTTGAAAAAAGAAAAATAATGACTTGTTATTGTGCATAACAAATAAAATAAAAAGAAGACCAAGTAGAAGAGTAAAAATCACGATTGAATGATAAAAAGAAATATCATTCAAAAAAATGTAATGATTTTAACTCTCACGACGTGAATAAAATGAGAAAATCGGAATAATGCGGAAAAAAGAAGAATATTGGGGAAAATCCGCATATTTTAAGATTAATCTTTCTCATTTTTTCCCCGATTTTCTCCAAATTGGGAGAAAGCAGAGAAAATAT
This sequence comes from Ophion ellenae, assembly GCA_963210295.1. Lineage (NCBI taxonomy): Eukaryota > Metazoa > Arthropoda > Insecta > Hymenoptera > Ichneumonidae > Ophion > Ophion ellenae. The sequence goes on from OY723387.1 coordinate 55,726,639, forward strand.
GACAAATTCGGAAAGCAAAAATGAGAATTTTTCCGAAAAACTCGATTTCTAAATTTCCCCATTTCTCCGAAAGTCTCCCAAGGCAATGTTTTCATTAATCTCAGTAAAATCTATGTGAATTTGGTAATATTTTCTGCATTTTTGAATTTCCTACTATAATTTAAACTTCCGAATACTTTTTGGTTCACCGCCCTTCTGAAAAAATCAAGGGATTGTCATTCACAATTTGATCGAAAGTAAGGAAAAGATGGGAATTTTTCCCGACAAAATCATTTTCTGAGTTTTTATCACATCCCCGAAATTCTCTCAAGGCATTTACGGCTAGGAAATAATGGGAAATTCTCGTGAATAAAATGAGAAAATCGGAATAATGCGGAAAAACGAGGAATATTGGGGAAAATCGGAGAGAATATGATAAATTCGGAAAAAAAATTCTACCAGGGTAAAGTTTAAAAGAGCTAAAATTTTGGCGATTGGAAAATCGACTGTTAATGATATAATAAATAAATTCAAGACTACAGGTACTCTAGAAGATCAATACTGTCCTGGGAGACCTAGGAGAACAACTAATCGTGTCGACAGTGATCGAAAGAAAGGCTGTCGCAGACGTAAAAAAGAATGCTGCAATCATCGCACGTGAATTACGCGAAGAAAATTTGGCTCACATTAGCCAAAGTACTGTTTCACGTAGACTGACAGAAGTGGGACTTTTTGGACGTGTTGGAGTTAAAAAACCGCTCATCAGTAAAAAAAAAATAAGGCCAGATTAGAATTGGCGAAAAAATACCAGAGCTGGACTGCTGAAGATTGGAAAAGTGCCGTTCTCAGACGAAACTAAAATTAATTTGTTTGGAAATGATGGGAGAAGGTACGTTCGACGACCAAAAGGAACTAGAAATGATTCGCGATATCAAACACCAACTGTGAAACACGGTAGAGGTTGCGTTATGCTATGGGGTGCATTCTCTTGGAAAGGCGTCGGTCCAATCTTTAAAATTGAAGGCACTATGAACTCTGCTATGTATAGAGAATTATATTTAAAGAAATGCTGCCTTATGCTCGTCAGAATATGCCACGAGGATGGATTTTTCTGCAAGATAATGATCCAAAACATCGATCACAGCTCCTTCAGCAGGTTTTTAGCAAGAAAAATATTCGAGTTTTAGAGTGGCCGAGTCAATCTCCGGACTTGAATCCCATAGAACATTTATGGCAAGAGTCAAAACTAAGAGTAGGAACTGAACATTGTGCCAATAAAGCTGCTATGTGGGGAAAAGTTCAAGAGTGGAAAAATATCTCTCAAGATAGAGTCATCAAACTTATTGAATCGCTGCCTCACCGATGTGCTGCCGTGATAGCTTCGAAGGGCCTGGCCACCAAGTATTGATGAAAATCCTACATTTATTACCGTTTTCAATTATTTATCTTGAATTACTATATTTATTCTTTGTATATAGTGCGTAATTCGTACTTGGCCGGTTGGTTATGAAAAAGCGAAAATTGTCCTTTTGCTCATAAATAATTATGAATTATATATAATTTTTCAATAACACGTTTCGATTGCATAATAAAAGAACTTTACGATATCTTGTGTTTCCAGTTTGCATCCTTTAAACGTTACTCCATCATAACATTATCTTTGGCCGGACACTTTCGCATGCAACTGTACCTAGTAAAGATGTGAAAATATGGATCCGTCAAAAGAGGCTTGACCGCGTGCAAATTTTCTTCCCACATCGATTGCAGTGTCGTGAAAACGCGACGGAAATCGTCTTCGGACGGTTCCATCGTGAGGCCCTCTTCCCGCGACACCAAGAGGTCAATCGTGAAGTACGGGCTCTGAAATTTCGTTCGAACTATGCTGTGAAACCTTCAAAGAGAATAAGTCGGTCGAAACAACCTGTACGGGAGAGCTTGAGGATGTTTGAACTTCGAAAACTTCATCCAGCTTGTCTTCATCGAAGAACGATTCGTCCGGTAGATTCAAAGTGTGAATCATCAGATTGGTCAACAACTCGGTGTAAGTATTGCGCAACAGTCCCCGCATCACGCTCGTTAGCATGTAATCGACGAGATGAATGAAGCTGAATTTTACGAAATTTGTGAACGATGGAGGCGATCCTACCGAGGATAATTCGCGGCAGTTGGCTACGTACCAGCAGAGACGGTAGCACTTCTTTCGCTTCTCGGCTTGCTCGATGTAGCTCATTTTGAGAACATCGCCTTTCGGCATCCGGTACTTCGTGGCGCCATATTGACCTTAAATTAGCATCGAATCAGCATTTTGATGTAATTTATCCTTATTTTATAATTTGTGTGTCCAATTCGTCATTGATCGATTTTTCATTCACAATAGGCTCTGAATATACCCAATTTTCCGTAAGCCGTTTGCTCAATCGTTATCGTAGAATCGTCCGGTGTGTATCCAGCCTCCAGCAGGGCGGCCAAGCAAGCGTTATTGACAATGTCCATAGAGATCGTGCGAAACTCCTCGAGTTTCTCACGACTCGACTCCAGCTTTGCAAACTGCATCTCCATGAATGAGAACAACGGAAGATTCTCTATTACGCTGGAGTCCAGGAAGGAGGCGTCGAAAAAAACAGCGCACATGGCCTTGATCTCGAGAAGGGCGGTGCTCAGAATTGGATTCGATATGAAAAGATTTTTCTCCATGTGATAGCGCGCCTCGAGGAATTTTTTGACCCTGAGGGACTTTCTCCAGACGTAGAAAGCCTTCCAGGCACGATAGGAAGCGAATGTTTTTATCTTCGGTGCAGTAAAAATAGCAAGAATTAAATGTAACGAATTATCTTCGCTTCAGATTTTCGCTTGATCGTCGCGGATAGGCTCACTTTTATTAGCTTGAGGTAGTACCGGTATTCCCTTTCCCACAGCTCAACGGGGGTGAACGTGGTTCCTTCCGGGCTGCATTGAGTCACACCCCTCAGGCTGAGCGTCGCGTACACTTTGTCCAATTTCTCGTACGGAACGATCCTGCAAAAAACGATTCGGTATCGAATTATGAAGAAATGGACAATGTGGGAGAAACAAAAATATCTATCGCTTACTCCAGAGCATAGGGTGTAAAAAATTCAGAGCTTCGATCAACGGCGTAAGCCATGTAAAAGAATCCAATTGTTTTGTCAGCTCTAAGCTGATCGATCAGTTCCAATTGATCCGCTATTTTGGGAGCTCTGTGTTTCGTTTCTTCTCCCGAGACGCTTTTCTTGGCCTTTTTGGGCATAACACGAACTGCGAATCAAAGCCAAGCAAGGCGATACGCGATAGAGATAGAAACGGATCAAAGTGCATTGAGTTTTTGTGTTACGGAAGGGATACTTTTGAGGCCGGGCATGGAGGAACCGGATACTTTGTCGTCGCTCCGCCTTTCTGTGTATCTGGGCAGACTTTCCGGCTTGGTAATTTGCAGTTCGATGGCCTCTTGTTGGACTCGAAAGCCAGCCTAAATTTGTGGGAAATCCTTGGCGTCAGGGGGTAATAAATCATGACGTTCTATACGTACAAGCGGCTCAATCGTCTCTTCCTTGTGGTCCAGTCTTTCGAGCACCTTATTGTGTGGGACGTGGAAGGCAATTTCATCGTTTCGCCTGTTATATATAATCGGGAAGAAATTAATTCCAAGGGCGAGAAAAACAGCGAGCCACGAACGTCTCAATCTACGACTGAATATTCTAACTCAGACTTGGAAGATCGACCTTTGCCGGGCCAGTGGATGCATTTTCCAGAGTCTCGGGTGCAGACTTTGACGCTGAGCCGCCGCTGATCCTCCAGCTGTCATTTTCTCCTCGATTCCATCGTCCCCGTGCACCGAACTCTCGTCCATCCTGTTCTGAACGAATGTCCGTCTTGACGTCGTTACCAACGAGGAAATCGTAGTTTGGAAACGGTGGAAAGCCCCTTTCGCGATCGTGCACCAGTCTTACCAAGCGATATTTCGTAAATTAGCGAAAAAAAAGCTAGGGAAAATGACTAAATGAAAAAGAAGAGGGTGCACATTACGAAGCTTGATATTTCGCGAATGGAATGTTTATAATGAAAAATGGTAAGTGGTACATGAATTTTATTTTGTACGACACTTCCAATGACGTACTTTTTACATTCAGCGGAAAGTTTTTATTTTTATTTTTTTTTTCAAGATTTTCTACACACTGTAAAGCTTCCCAGTTTGGTCGAGGGAAAAATGAGAAAGACAAATTAAAAGATTCATTTATAAAATAGATACGATATATTTGTTTTGGTTTGTAAATAAGTAAAATGATACGTCTATTTAATACATATAATATGCCTGTTTGGGTTTGAGAGAGACAAGTAAAAATATTCATTTATAAAATATACATACGATATATTTTTTCGGTTTTTAGACAAATAAAAGCTTCATTTATACAATACGATATAATTGTTTGGGTTTAAGAAAGACAAATAAAAATATACGTCTATTAAATACATATGATATTCTTGTTTGGGTTTGAGACAAACAAAAACTCATTTATAAAATACATACATTTTTTTTAGTCTGAGATTGTCAAAAAGATTAATTTATAAAATACATACCATATATTTGTTTGGGTTTGGGACGGAAAAATAAAAAGATTCATTTATAAAATACATAGAATATATTTTATTGGATTTGAGATAGACAAATAAAAAGATTCATTTATCAAATACATACGATATATTCGTTTGGGTTTGAGAAAGAAAAATAAAAAGATTCACTTACAAAATACATAAGATATTTTTGTTTCGGTTTGAGATGGACAAATGAAAATATTAATTTATAAAACACATAGAATATCTTTTTTTGGTTTGAGATAGACAAATAGAAAGATTCACTTAGAAAATACGATATATTTGTTTGGGTTAGACAAATAAAAATTGGTTAAAAAATGTTATTCGTTAAAAATATTTTGTTTGGATTTTATAGTTGGTTATATTTGTTTGGGATAGACAAATAAAAGGATTCATTTATAAAATACGATATATTTGTTTGGGTTTGAGAACGATAAATAAAACAATTCATTTATAAAATACACAGAATATATTTTTTTGGGTTGGAGCTAGACAAAGAAAAGATTGATTTACAAAATGCATACTATATATTTGTTTGGGTTTGAGATAGACAAGTAAAGATTCATTTATAAAATACATACGATATATTTATTTCGGTTTGAGAAAGACAAATAAAAAGATTAATGCATAAAATACGATATATTCGTTCCCCAGTTTTGGCACTCTGAATGTATGAATAAATTCAGTCTTACAATTGTGCTATTCGGGACGTCATGCGCTCGTGAAACGCTCTTAAAAACGATGCATTGTTCAGTCGTTTTCGTTCGTTTCCTCTGGCAACCAATAGCAGTGGATCAGAGTATCCATCGTTGTTTTCCATTACAAACACGAGTACGAGTAAAAAAAATACGGGGAACTTCGAGGCAGTAGCTCCATGAACACATTTTTCCTAACTAATAAAAAAATATATATACTAGCTTAGGTATGTAGAAAATCCACCCACTGGATGAATCCGACCAGCGTCGTTCCACCATCGCGCTATACATATTAAAAAAAAAGAATTGCACTTGCGAAGCCGCTCACGGCCACGCGTCATTTATATACAATTATTATTCCATAACGTAAAAAAAAAAATGCATGAAAAAAGTGGAAAAAAGTTATCCGCAAAAAGTAATTGCTTTCGTCGTGAATGTTCAATTGTCTCTTCGTCTCGTGTACTTCGACGGCGTCGAACTAAACATATTTTTCATATTGTCCTTCCAATCGGACAGTATTATTTCATCGCCGTTCGACGATATCTTCTCGTTCCAATGGAAGCTCTTCGCGTTGGCTGTTATGCTGCAATTTTCGGTGTTGCCGGTGATGCTGCTCATGCTGTAAGTCTGATAGCCCGTGTCTTGGGCCGAATTAACGTAGCTTTGTTGGCCCGTACACGAGTATCCCAAAAGTGTATTGTTCTGCTGATGACAGCTTTCGTCTGTATGAGTCTTGCACCATTCGTTGGCGACTTTCACGCCGTGCGGAATTTCCCTATGGCCCGTGGTTATAACGGATCGCGATGTTTCCTGATGCTTCAGGGGGGTCGCCTCTCGGGAGAGCATTTCCGCCGTTTCGTTCGCGTCGGGTGATTCCTCGTTGTCGAGAAGCCGCGGGACCGCTTCGCGAACTTCCGGGCAATCGTTGCCAATGTTCGAACGAAGCATGGAAGTGTCTGGTGAAGATCGTAAAAAAAAAACTTTAAAATTTGACAAAAATCGACGATTTTGGTGGATAAATGAAAGTGTCGGATGATTACTCGTGTCTAGCTCAACGTCCTCGAGGCTCTTCAATTCCTTGTCGTCCCGCACGGACTGATCGATACTCATGTCGGTTGTGAAATCGAGATGAGAAGCGAGTTGACACCGCGAGCGGATAATCTTGGAAGACACGTTGTTGCCACAAATAGGGGACATGTTGGGCGGTGACACGTTCCCGGCGTACGGAGTTCCATGGGTCCGTTGCGCGAGAGCGAACGGTCGTCCCTGAGACAAAGCCGAACAAGAGCGATGAGACACTTAAGGGGTCATCACAGTGTACAATTTTCAATAAAAATCAATTTTTTTGCATTATCCGATGCTTTAAACGGTTAGGGGCCGTACGCAAATTACGTAACGCAATTGGGGGGCGGGGGTTCGGCCACACGTTGCGGTCTACGTACGTGGGGGAGGGGTCAAGGTTTGCGTTACGTCACGATTTTAAAACTGCCAGAAATAGCAAAATTTCTGCATGTTCAAGTTTTCAATTCAAACCTCGAGTGCAATTTTACCGTGGACAGCTCACAGCTTTCTAAACGCAATATCAGTTAAGGGGGGAAATCACTGTGCAAGAACCTGCAGAGTAGCTTTCCCACATCCCCTAAGCAAAATTCGAAGGACATTTTTTTAAAATGATTCTTGGAAGTACATGTATTGAAAAATATGTTGGCAACATTTTTATTCGCAAGTCCGAAAATTGACAAAATTTGGAAATTTTGCGTTACGTAATTTGTGTACGCCCCCTTATAAACATGCTGTTCAATTTTTCGAAATTCGAATAATACCGGTTGCTACAGCCTTTCTCAGTAAAAGGGATTCGACCAGCTGCGTGAGACCTAGCACGGACGGACGCGTTTTTTTCGAAATGTCGTTTTTCAAAGCGGTGTACACTCCCAAAGGAAGAGTTTTCAAGCTACCCGTCCCAAATTTTGACACAACATTCTTCACGCCATTCTTTATCTTGCTATGGAAACTTTTTTTTATCTCCATATTTGTTAAACGAAAAACTGTGGAAAAAATAGGCTAAATTCGATACTTTTTTTTCAAACGGACGCCATTTTGTCATATTTGATTTTTGAAAATTCTCTATAGCAAGATAGCAGCTTTCGTACTGATTAATAATCTTTTTACAAATTTTGTTTCAGATAATATTTACGGCCACAACCCTGTACACCGTTACAATGCGATGATCCCTTAAGACGGGATGTACATTTACAACGATCAAAAAATCGATTTCTTTTTTTTTTCTTTAACGATAAAACTATATACGTAGAATATTTTCCTAAAGTTTCAAAGCGAAATTCGAAAAACTTGAAACGTTACAGCCCGTCAACGCTGTGCCTCAGCGCTCGCATTCGGAGGGGGCGTGAACTTCAAACGCGTTTTTCTCAGAACTGCATTATCGAAATTGGCGTGTAGGATTATTCAAGAACTATTAAGCCGATTGAGTTGAAACTTGGTAGAAATATTGATAATATACCTTTGTGATAGGTACCTTCTACTTGACGAAAATTGTTTTTGAAAAATTGGAAAAACGACTTTTTTAATCCACATTTTACAGAAATATTGCGTGAAATGTTGATTTTTTTTGTAAATGCGTGCCATTTTCTTAAATTTGCATTTTTTCATTTGAATTACCGTCACATAGAAACTATACATGTTTTAACTGAAAAAATGTTTGAACTTTTTTGCAAATCAAAGTCTACGGGAAGCTAGACTGCACGCCGATTCGCAACTCCCGCGGCGACCTTGCTGTAACACTCTGCCACAGCTCCGTCATTTTGATGATGAATTGATAAAAAAAAAATTGTTTTGTATACTTAAATATACTATTAAAGTATATCTAAAGTTTAATAATTGTAGAATAATTATTCCTTAGTTCAAAAAATCCCTCAATATTGCTTATTTATTTCCTGTCTAAATGTATATCCCGCCTGAAAAGGCTACATCTACCTGGTGGGTCGAAAAATTGCATTTCCCAAGAATATTTTCATTCGATAGTATCAACTTTGAGCTACATTTCCTGAAAATTTCATTGAAATATTTATAAAATTGAATGAGTTATAGCTTCTAACAGTCGGACCGGGCGAGCGGTAGCAGCGCCGTACTCCAAACTTTAAACGCGTTTTTCTCGAGACACTTTTCAAAGTCGGTGCACATACCTCGAGAACCACTTGATAGATTGTTTCCAAATTTGTTTTTGTGTTTTTCTGTATTTTTTGGTTATTTTTTTCAAAGGCTCTCAATATATGTACTTGTGTATTAAAAAAATGCGTTTCTTTTTCACCAACCGTTTCCCAGAAAAAAGATTCGGAATTTGGCAATTTTTTGGGCCTCTAGGTAGATGTAGCCTCTTAAGGCGAGAAATCCCTTTAGAATTTTCAGAAAACCGATTTTTTTACATATTTCGAAAGTATGATACCCAAAGAATATACTGACCAAAGGAAAACTCGGAATATTGAACATTTGCGGAGTTATCGCAAATAGTCTAGAGCGCGGGCACAGCGTGCGGTCAGGTAGCGAGTAAACTTTAAACGCGATCATCTCGAAACTACTTTTTCAAAAACTGCTCGTGTTGTAGCTCAAGAAGTTATCGACCGATTTGGATGAAATTTTGGGAGGTTACTCTCAGTAATATTATCGGAAGGATATACCTAAAGTTTGAAAGGTAGCGCGTAAATAAAAAATTTTTTGGGGTCAATTATATCGAAAAAATGGTCGAAAATTCGAACTTTGGAGTAAAAGGCTCCCAAATTTTTAATTTAGCACTTTTTCATCATTTTTTAGATATATCCTTAGCTTAATATGTCAGTAAACGTATGACACTTATTAAATCTTTTTCAGATCAACAGAAAAAGAGTGACGACTGCAGCACTTTTCGATGTCGCGGAAAACAGGCGTCCGAAGACCCTTAATAACGCCGGCATTTTGTTGGTCATCCCAAAAAAAATATTTTTTTAAACTTGACAGTTATAATAAACTCATGTCCAAATTTGAAAATCAATTTATTTTATCCCCTCTAAAAAAATTCCCGAAAAATACCTATTTTCCACGTTCCTAAAGGGATTTCTCGCCTTAAGGCGGCATGTACATTTACAACGATAACAAAATTGATTTATTGTTAATTTTTCTTCAAACGATAGAACTACATATGAAGAATATTTTCCCAAAGTTTCAAAGCGAAATTTGAAAAACTTCAAAAGTTACAGCCCCTCAACACTCTGCTCAACTCTGCCACAGCTCCGCCATTTTCATGATACATGAATTTTTAAAGATTGTTTTGTATACTTATGTATGATGTTGAAGTATACCTACAGCTTGATAAATGTAGAATAATGATTTTTTAGTTTAAAAAATCTCAAAATTGTTAAATTTTTCGCGTCTAAATATATATAGTGCCTAAACAACTTCGTGAATCTTGAGAGAACTCGAGATGTGCCATTTTTCTCACCTTCAACGGCGTTCCATGAGCGAGCATACCACTCTGCGGCGGACTAGACTGTATCATCGATTCGTGCGATTTCGTTGGCGAGAAGGAAAAAGAAGTCTCTTCCTCCTCGTCCTCGGTGCACTCGTCGTGATTGAAGAACAACTTGCGCCTTAACGAACTGTTGCTCGAATTCGCGTCTTCGTTATCTACATTTTGGTCCTGCAGCGTATGTGAAATTTGATTAGCCGACTAACAAAATTTCGGGTTTTGATTCTTTCCGTACATCGAGCATTTTTTCACATCGAAAAACGGTACTTTTTTTTAGTACACACATCGATGTTGGGATTGGTAGCGAAAACTATTTCGGAGATTGGCACAGGCGAAGCCAGGGAAAATAATTGAGTGAAAAAAGAAGGCGTACATTACTAAGCAGGATTTTTCGCGAAAGGGGTTGGAATGAAATGTTTTAATTGTTTACGAAGTTTTCAATTTGTAATCTACCATTTCATTAGTTCATGGGCAACAAGGTATTCCAATTGACAATGTTCTTTTTTATCTGCAAAAGTATGTCTCCCGAATGTTAATAATAAAAGCACTCCCTCGACTTGGCATTTTTTACACATTTTTGTACGCTTCTCATGATATATTCTACTATTTCATTAGTTCATACAGATAAAAATATTGCAATTGACAATCTTTTTTCAATCCTGCAAAAATGTCTCGCAAATGATAAGAATTAAAACACTCGCACACCTTGGAGAAAATTTTCCATTTTTATGCGCTTTTCATTTTATCAGCTACTATTTCATTAGTTCATATAGATAAAAATATTGCAATTGACAATGTTTTTTTCAATCCTGCAAAACTATGTCTCCCAAAGTGAGTTAATAATTGAAACACTCTCTCAACATGGAGAAAATTTCAGATTTTTGTATGCTTTTCACTTTATATTCTACTATTTCATTAGTTCATACAGAATAAAATATTCGAATTCATAGTCTTTTTTTAATCCTGTAAAAGTATGTCTCCCAAATGTTAATAATTAAAAGACTTGCAGCCCTTAGAGAAAATTTTACATTTTTATGCGCCTTTCATTTTATATGCTACTATCTCCTTAGTTCATATAGAACGAAATACTCCAATTGACAATCTTTTTTTTATTCTGCAAAAGAAAGTCTCCCAAATGTTAATAATTAAAACACTCACACACCTTAGAGAAAAATTTACGTTGTTATACGCTTTTCATTTTATATGCTACTATTTCATTAGTTCATATAGATAAAATATTCCAATTCATAGTCTTTTTTTAATACTGCAAAAATATGTCTCTCAAATGTTAAAAATTAAAAGACTTTCAGACCTTAGAGAGAATTTTACATCTTTATGCGCTTTTCATTTTGTATGCTACTATCTCCTTAGTTCATATAGAACGAAATATTCCAATTGACAATCTTTTTTTTATTCTGCAAAAGTAAGTCTCCCAAATGTTAATAATTAAAACACTCACACACCTTAGAGAAAAATTTACGTTGTTATACGCTTTTCATTTTATATGCTACTATTTCATTAGTTCATATAGATGAAAATATTGCATTTGTCAATCTTTTTTCAATCCTGCAAAAGTATGTCTCCCAAAGTGAGTTAATACGTTAAACACACCCTCAACATCGAGAAAATTTAACGTTTTTATACGCTTTTCATTTTATATGCTACTACGTCATAAGTTCATATAGATAAAAATATTGCAATTGACAAACTTTTTTTAATCCTGCAAAAGTATGTCTCCCAAAGTGGGTTAATAAGTGAAATACACCTTTAACATAGAGAAAATTTAACTTTTCATATGCTTTTCATTATATATTCTACCATTTCTTTAAGGGGTAAGGCCACTGTAGAAATTTCAAAAAACCGATTTTTTTTCTTTTCCTAAAAGATGCCTTAATATTTTTTAAATGACATACTGCATGGATTAAGGTGACAAAAAAGTCTAAATACTTCTATTTTGAATTTTGGCGCAGCCCCTCTCAGTCCGATGCAATCCCTACCGAAAACCTTAAACCCGTTTTTCTCGAGACTTCATTTTCCAAGTCGGCCGGACACATAACTCGAACAAATCTTGACCAATTGACTTGAAATTTTAACTGTATATTCATAATTACATTTTGCAAAGAAGTACGTAAGATTTTCTCGATAGTTTTTTTTTTTAATAATGTTCGGACGATGTTTTTTAGATAATTTTGAACTTTTATTTAAAAAACGCGTTGTTTTTGCAAAAATCGATATCTCAAAAAAAATCCTACATACTTCTGTAGCTTCTGTATAATCGAAAAAAAAAAAATTTCATTCACTGTAAATGAAAAACTGCAGGTGCCGTTGGTCCGGCCTATGAAAAAAAAGGCTTCGTCGAAGAAAAGCTGTGCAGCCGCCATTTTGTGTTGTATTACTTTGAAAAAAATAGTTTATACAGTTTATGATATGTCCAATAAAATACCTTTTTCTGAATTTTGATTTATTCCATTGTCCCGCTAAAAAAAAATCCCAAAATAAACTTATTTTTTCCCCCGCTACAGTGGCTTTACCCCTCAATTCGTATAGAACAAAATATTCCGATTGACAATCTTTCTCTTCATTCCTGCACAGGTGTGTCTCCCAAAGTGAGTTAATAATTAAAACACTCCCTCAACTTGGAGAAAATTTCACATTTTTATATTTTTCGCTTCAGATTCTACTATTTCATTAGTTCATACAGAACAAAATATTCCCATCGCCAATATTTGTTTCAATCCTGCAAAAATATGTTTCCCAAATGTTAATAATTCAAACACTCAGTCTACTTGGAGAAAATTGTATCTTTTTATACGCTTTTCATTTTATATTCTACTATTTCATTACTTCGCATAAAACAAAGTATTCCAATTGCCAATCTCTTCTGCATTCTCGAAAAATTGTCTCTCGAAGTATATTAATAATTAGAAAACTCCGACTTGAGACTAATATTACCTGACTAAACGTGAAATAGGGTTTCAGAGCTTCCTCCACGTGTGTAGGCAGAACAGGAGGAAGAGTCAATACCGTCTGGCTCCAGCCTGAAGCAAGAACATTGGTATGTCGTTATTTGAATTTAGCGGCTAGCATGCATCGGGTATCGCAGGTATCCTTACAATCTTTCTTGGTCTTGTGAATCTCCCTCGTCGAATTTAACTCTTCCAACGGTCTGCTCGGCGTGCGCATTTCAGATTTTCCATCGTTATTCTCGATTCTGTCACGGGGGCTGGGAATGATCTGATTGGCCGTGAAGAACTCGTTGATGGCCGCCTGAGCGACGACTTCGATGTCAGGATCGGTGGAGTGCATTTGTTGGACTGGAAATTCTTCTATCTTCGCCGGCTGAATGAGCGCCAGCTCGTCGACGCTCCAAGAGAAGCCCGGCGAGTCATGGTGCATGGACGGAGAAACCTTCAACGGCGATAGAACGCTTGGCTCGCTGCTGAAGCGGTACGGGAGAAAAATAAAGAGCGGCAAGATGTTTACCTTGGTGAAAACTGTCGGGCTGATAACGGAGAGATGAAGACGACTCGTCAGATCGGCGTCGAATGGATTTCGCGCGATGAATTTCGTCAGGCCCGACGGTGGTGTGATGTGAGCTGGCAATAAATTGAAACTCGCTATGCCGCCGAATCCATTCTGGCGTCGTTTTTTGTCGTTTTGTCGCACCGGCGTACTGAAAGTCGTGGGACTCTTCGCACAGTTGATGGACTCGTGAAGGAATGTATTTTTACCTGGACTATCGCACATCACACGCTCCATTTTGTCCCTTTACTCCGAAATTTGATACACTTGTCTATAATATGTTAAAAAAAAGTAGGCGCGTATGTTTCTAAGAGCTAGTTCCTCGGTCGTTGCGCTAAATAATTATTTACATATAAATTGTTTGGGCTCGGTACGCGACCGTCAAACGTGCCTCAGTTCAAGCCGTTCAGGCCAATATTTTTTGTATGGAGATTACCGCGTCAAAGGGTTTTTCGAACGGACTGGGAAGGACAACTGCCAGTTTTCGTCACTGGCAGCGTTAGCGTAGCACGTACCGAGCGAGCGGTGTCTGAGCATTTGTTTTCAACCAGACGGTCAAACTTATTTATTTATTTACAATTTCTCTAGTCATTTACGGGTAGATAGCTGTTTTTTTAAGTGGTTCTGTGTTGTGCGTAGATAGACTGCTGAAGGAACACATTTTTTTTCGAAGGATGACGCCGCAGGCGCAAACAGTGGGAAATAGCTTTGTCCTTTTTTCCCCTGTCACCTTGGCCTCATTGCTTCTGAGAATGGATTTCAATTCTTCAACTCTCAAGGACATGTAGAAGGTCAACATAACCTCACAAATTTTCCGACCCAATTTTCTCATAGATGGTTAAATTTTTTGAGAAAAACAAAGCATTAGGCTCTGGAGAATTCCCTGACGCAGAGCTTGATTTCCATTTGCCCTAAATATTATTCATCTCTGAAGAATCTCTGTTCGAAAACTCCAGCTATCTCTCTCGCACTCGTATGTCACGTGGTACATCTTCTACTTCGCCTTAAGCAGGGGGCTGGCATCTTTTGGAATTTTTGCTACGCGAATTGTCCGCTATTTGTAGTGTCCTATTCTGCCACTCGCAGCGCTAGTTGTACTCGAACAATCCTGATGCGCGCACTGGAGCTATGTATGTGTACGCACGCACACATATAATCGAGCAATACCCACATACCACCAACAATACACACTGATGGTTTCACATGGTGTATATCTATACACACACACAATTTATTATACTACCATTGTTGTGTTATTAATTTATCTATTATTCATTAATTGTCCATTATTATAACTCTGTTGTCTAATGATCATGCCAACAAACAATCATGAAGATAAATAGGAAAACGGAACTATTTGGTACCAAATTATAACTTTTTCAAAAGGTCTACTAGTCTACTGAAGATTACTAAATCTGAAAGTAGAGACTAAATCTAAAACGAGAACTCAAGCATTTTTAAGAACATAATCGCTAACAAAATTTTCGAGAATCGGATTATTTAGCGATAAATAATTATATTGTACCCTGAGGTACAACTGCGCGCAATACACGGCATTAGTAGACGAGTATGAGCAATTTCAGTAATTTAATCAATTCCACACCTCGATTTAAACTGCAAACGTCAAAATCACGGGTCAATATCACGGGCCGCACGTTTGCGCAATAAGAAATTGTCGGACACCTACTAGCGCCACGGGGAGAGGTAGTAGAACTAAATAAAGCGGTCGAAAAGCGTAGCATTTTTGTATACGGTAAGGGATAGGAGGTGCCAGCCCCCTGCTCTTAAGTGAGCACGTTTATTGTGAGTACTCATTGCACACAACAAAGAATGCAGAGATGTTTCTCTCCTCTGCACACAATAAGAAATAAACTCTGCAATAACCTCAATGTCTTTCACAGATATATGGTACAAACAGCGACGTGGGTCGCTTTGAGAAGTCCGTTTTGATAACGGAAGCACAAGCAAATTTCGAACTAACAAAAGATTGAAGTTTGTAATGTTAAAATATTATATTTCCAGAAAATATGTATAATCATTCACTTTCGGGGACGTGACCTGAGGTTAAAATGATTGGGACGTGCTATGGTGGCGTAACCTGCCCCGAGCTTTGCGTTGCCTTTCCCCTTGGAGTGCCATTTGATTGGACAACATCGACCAATCACATCGCGTCCCAGCGATCTCCGCCATGATATTTTCTAAAGCGACCATTGACGTAGAAAAGACCATGGAAAAAGACGTTTAGCCGAAAATGCGAATAATATCGATGGCGCCGCGATCGAACGAATCCATCTTTTTAGTAATATATCGGTCGGCGAGATGAAAGCGACCGAATGGGGTCCCGACACATGGTGTCGGATTTTTTTTCTTCATTTCTGACATATTGTTTCATTTATTTTCCAAAATTCATCTTAAAATTAGTTTACAAAATTTCGTTTTATTCGTTTTTCAAAATTTATCATTATGTCTATTTGAAAAAATTTAGTTTCGTTTTCTAAAATTTATCTTTATTTTCATTTTTTTAAAATCTTTTACATGAAAATATTAAAAAATTCCGAAATAAAAAGAAAAATGGTCTTGCCTTTGACTCTACTTGAAACGTATCTCAGGATTTTTCGTTCCTTCGCCGTTCTGGAGTTATTTCGATGTCTGAAGATAAACACACACCCTGTCTAGAAAGAAGGGAGCTGGAAAGAAGAATAGAAAGAGCGTGAAAATTAAGGGGTCTTCTCGCTTTAGACTCTAAAAAGGCTACTTTCATGAACTTTTTTATAGGTTTATATTATAGATATTGATATAAGAGTTGTTACACTTAATAAAAACACTTTCGAAATTCATTTTAAAAAATTCATAGTCTTATCTTGCGCCGCGGCGATGTGAATTGGCCATCAAGATCGTGTGATTTGACGCCATTGGACTTCTTTCTTTGGGGTTTTCTGAAAGGAAAAGTGTATGCCAATGATCCACAAACTATTCTGTAGCTCAAGAAAGCAATTGGACGCACGATTATTGAAATTAGTCCGCAATTATGACAAAATGTTATTGAAAATTTCGTCAAAAGAGTGAACGTTTGCAAACAGGGACGAGACGGCCATCTATCGGATATTGTGTTCCACACATAACCTCCATGTTTCTATCTTATATTAAACAAAAAATGTTCGTACTTTTCAAATAAATATTACGTTTTAGCAATTAATTAAAATGTCAGGTCATTTTGAGACATCGTAAAGAATGAATATAAAAAAGCCAATTTAAAATAATTTATGTAAACACCCTTAGAAAGGAAATTAAACAAGGAATAAAATACTACTACCACCACTCATTTTCTGTTGTTTAGTGAATTTGTTTTAATATTATTTACATGAATCAAAATGATTTGATATTATTTAATATTAATTGCTTAGTAAATAAATATTCCCAGCAAAAAAAGATTTGTAATACTTAAAATAAAAAGCCAAAAGGGTATACAAAGAATAAAATACTACTGCTACTACTCATTTTCTATTGTTTAGTAAACTTAATTCAATATCATTTGATATTATTCAAAATGATTTAGAATAATTCAATAATATTTAATATCAATCAATCAAATCGAGTTTAATTGACACAACTTCTAACAGTTTTTTTTTACAAAACTATAACTGTCTGCTTACAAATTCCTTCACTTATTTACTTCGCCATGGATTCTTGCACTTCGTACTTCGTGGTTTCGAGAAAAACGCGTTTGCAGTTTAGAGAAGTCGGAGCTACAGTGTTAGAGGAGCAGGACTTAGTAAGCAATAACTTCGAGAGTTTTGCTCTGGTTGACTTGAAATTTTAGGATTATATTCTTAAAATGTTTAACTACAAGAAACGACAAAAAAATCGATTTTTCAAAAGTGCATACCCCTACCCTCCCCTTAATATTACCGAATATTTATTATAATCAAATATTAGTGAATAAATATTCCCAGGGAAAATAACTATCTGTAATACTCAATATAAAAGAAACCATATAAAAAAAAATATACATCACAATTCCAAGACCGAATCAAAAACATTTAACAAAATTGTCCAATCAACTTTTCTCCACAATACGATTGGTCTCCACGCGTAAATTAAAATTGGACAAACTCTCCCGAAAGCCCCAAGTTTGTCCATAAACCATGCGAAGCAAAAAAAACTTAGCGCCGATTGCCGCCTGGAGGCTCTACCGCGCGGTGTGACGTAACAGGCCTGTTCGGAGCGCTGGTCGCGCATGCGCGCCCGCCGTGGCTGAGAATTAGTTTAACGGAATCCCAGAAAGTGAAGTGTCCCCACCCCGGCTACCCTTCGCGCGTGCGTGTGTGTGTGTGTCGCGTGTGCGCGCTCTGGGCTCTGTGCTTTTTGAAGAAACGAGTAGGAAAAAAAAGAAGGGAAGAGGGCAGTAACGAGGCAAACAAAGGAAGTCCCGCGTCTCGTTTCGCGTCAAACTCCCGAAATTGTCCGATAGCGCAAACGTTCGTAAAAAAAAAAAAAAAAAAAAACGACGACGACGTCGACGCAGAAAAAAAGGCCGATTGAATCGCCACCACGGTTGTGGCCCCTTTGCACGCGTCGTGCGTGTATGTTTGCCGCGTGTGGGTGAGGAGCGTGCGTGTGAGGGAGCCGTTGGTAAACGAGACTCGATTGAAACGTCGATTCGAAGTGCCGTGAGTTTGGCAGAGATACTCGGCCCGAAGCTATGGCGAAGCCCGACCAGGTCTTGGTTATCGAGCCACACAACGAGTTGCGATTCAGGGGTACGCGAAATATCTATTTTTTTTGTTCATCGTCTAACTCTCGATAAATTATCAACCCCCTCTCAACCTCCCCCCGCAATATTTCAATTGACGGAAATATTGCTCGGGACCGCGTGCAAAACGTTCGACGTGCTCTCTCACGATCTTACCCTCTCCACCCCCCCCACTCTTCGTCTTCTCTGACTCGCACCATCGGCCGTGACATGGCGAATAACCGGACTACGTATACTCAATGTTGGCACGTTACGAAGTCCGTATGTGCGAAAAAAAATGATTCACGTTCAAGATGACGTAAGGCGCGAAAAAAAACTTATTTTTCTCGCACTTTGTCGTTGCGCGACGAATTTTTTGCTCATGAACGAAACGCACCCCCCCCCCCCCCCCTGAGCTAATACCTACGCGCTATACATCGGTCAATCCTGTCAAGATTTCACGCGCTCCTTCCCTCTCCGTCTTTTTTCGCCGAGAGAGCACGCTCGATATGTCACGGGAAAGACACTTTTTTTTTCGCCAAACACACGAGGCGAACGATGAGGCAGATTTTTTTTAAAGCAAGAAAGTTTCAGGCCCTTTCACAGGTCCGCCGGTCACGTCTTACATCAATCTAACAAATCCTTCGACGAGCAAAGTTTATTTTAAAATAAAGACCACCGCGCCGAAGAGGTACTGCGTACGGCCCAACAGCGGAGTACTCGCGCCAAAAGAATCGACTCAAGTAGCGGGTATGTAAAAAGACCAGCTGCGCCCGATCGTTTCCACTCGTTCGCTCATGCCTTCGCCTTTCACCTTTTCAGTGTGCTTACAACCGTTCGACTTCGATCCGGCGGAGAAGAACAAACACAAGTTCATGGTACAAACGGTGATAGCGCCGGAAGGCGACGATCCCGACAACTTGAACGATGTGGTAAGGACCGCGCGAGTTGAGGCGCAAGTTTGCATCGTTGGAACGCAAGGAAAATTTATAGTTCCAGATTTCTTTTGTTTACTTCGGCAGATTTCGCCTGAGAAAATCCTTCGAATATTTTAAAAGATATTTATTCACGTCTGCAATATAAATCTATTAAAAAAAATATGGCGTATAATATGTCGGAAAAAAATTCCGCTGCGTTCAAACTGTGCAAACTTCAACACCGGCGCTCGAGAAAACGTCGCTTCGATTCTTTGCTCCGATAAGGTTGGCTGTTATGTTTCTTTTCTCCTGGAATGATCAGGGAAGAGTCGGGGAATTTTGAAAATTTTCTGGAATTTTTCGAGAATTTACGTTCTGCAAAAAAAACGAAAAATGAAACTGACTTGGAAAAAAAAAATTGAAAAATATGAAAATAAATGTTTCAGTTTATTTTTAATATTTGTTATTCCTCATTATATATTTAAAAAAGTTATGTCAGTGCCAAACATTGAAAATTTCGTGAAGTAAATACTAACGTACTCCAAAGCTCTATACATTTGCATTCGATTTGTCGATACACAACCACACAATTATTATTGTAGATACGTGTTTATAGCAGTAGTAGTATTTATTATTTCAGGTATACCTCTTCGGGGTGTTTACACATAGAATTTTCTTATTTCCAACTTATATCCTATGGGAAAGGCAACGCAAGGCTCGGGGCAGATGGCGCCACCATAGCACGTCCCAATTATTTCAAATTCACGTCACGTCCCCGAAAGTGAATGATTATACATATTTTCTGGAAATATAATATTTTAACATTAAAAATGTTAACTTTTCGTTAGTTCGAAATTTTCTTGTGCTTCCGTTATTGAAACGGACTTTTTAGAGCGACCCACGTCGCTGTTTGTACCATATATCTGTGAAAAACATTGAAGTTATTGGAGAGTTTATTTGTCATTGTGTGCAGAGGAGAGAGACATCTCTGCATTCTCTGTTGTGTGCAATGAGTACTCAAAATAAATGGGCTCACTTAAGAGTCGAAGAATTGAAATCCATTCTCAGAAGCAGAGGACCAAGGTGACAGGGGAAAAAAGGACAAAGCCCCACTGTTTGCGCCTGGTGTCATCCTTAGGAAAAAAATTTGTTCCTTCAGCGGTACATCCTATGCACAATACTGAAATACTTTTAAAAAAAAGCTATCTACCCGTAAATAATTAGAGAAATCGTAAATAAATAAATAAGTTCGACCGTCTGGTTGAAAAGGAACGCTCAGACACCGCTCGCTCGGGACGTACTATGCTAGCGCCGCCAGTGACGAAAAGCGGCACTTATCCTTCCCATTGTCGTTTTGCCTTTCGTTTCGGCTCGCATTCGCTTCCTCGTTTACTATTTTCCCGATTAGTTTTTTGAAGTGCTTTATATACATTAGGGTGGCACAAATGTGAGCTCTATTTGTTTTTCCTCTTTCTCATCAATTCATGTTTTTCCTCTTTCTCACCAATTCATCCAATTATTTTCTTTAAAGAAAAAAAATTGTCTCGAAAGCTGCGAGCGGTCAAAAAATATTTAAAGGTCGTTCAAGCCTCCCAAAAATTCAAATTTTCATGGAAAAATCGATTTTTTCTGTCCACTTTTCGCCTATGCTTACGCTTTATAATTTTTAAATCAATCTCGTGAAAGTTCAAGCCGGCCAATGAATATTTAGCGGTCATTCAAAAGCCTCGAAAGTTCCAATTTTCGCCAATTGTTTTTTACTCTTCTCACTCATAAATTTGACGCTTTGTAAAATTTTCAAAACAATGCATTTTTCTTTAGTTACAGATTTTTCAAATTTACCTCACACTTCTAATCCAATAATTATAACCTTTATTTCCATAAAATAATTCTTCAAAGCTCTTGTCCGTAAACAAAATTATAGGTCGTTTTATTCCTAAAACTAAAATGGCGGCTGTTTTCCGCGCATCGTAATGCGTCCCACAGTTGGTTTCATTAGTCAAACTGCGGACCAATCGTAGCTGTACTCTGTGACGAGCGACCCCATAATACAATAATACATAATAACACATATCGTCTAATTGGTGTTTGTTACAAATTATTATAGTAAATTATTCAGAAAATGTAATACTTCGCTATTTATTCTGTTTTTATGCTACAAGGAATTATAATGCATGCGAGATTTATTTCTTGGCGGAAATTGTAAATTGCGAAAACCTTGAGTGACCACTGAATATTCATTGGCCGGGTAGAGCTGTCGGGAGGTTAATTTAAAAATTATAATGCGTAAAACTCATGGGTGAGAGGTGGACGAAAAGAGAGCAAAAATGGTTTTTGAAATAGAAATTTGAATTTTTGGTAGGTTTGAGCGACCTCTAAATATTTGTTGACCGCTCGCAGCTTCGGCGACAATTTTTTTTTCTATAAAGAAAATAATAGCATGGTGAGAAAAAGGAAGAAAAATACAGCTCAAGTTTCTACCACCCTAATTTACGTACGTAGCTCAGTTACTACAGGCTCCCTTTTAAGCAACGTCTGTATCTTTCTATCGATTTGCTCTCCTATATCCCCTATCCATTCTTCCAGATCTTCTACTATTTCATTTTTTATTTTGTGCCTTGACTTTCTCGCACGTACATATATTGCACCAAGTTTTCTGCTTCCTTTTTACAAACCCTGCGTTTATTGTCACTATATCCCTTATTTCCTTCCGCCGTCACATTCCCACATCACAGTCTCGCCCAAGTTTCTTTCCTTTCGCCCATTCTATTTACATCCCCCCAGTACGATCGATAAGTGTTATATTTATTTTTTATTTATTGGCACTCGAATAAAACTTGCTGTTTATAATAAACAACTCTATTTGCTTTTAATGCATTCTTTTTTACTTTGCACGGTTTAAATTATTTTTCGAATTTCAACTGTAAAAAAAAAATGTATGTCAATATTTAACATTTTTATATATTTGATCGTGAAGAAAATTAAGTTCTTTTTTAACCCCAATCTCCCTGGAATATTTGCAAAACTTGGTCGAGTCAGGGAATTTCTGAGTCAACAATGCGTAACAACCATAGTCACGGATCGTGATAATCTCAATCGAGAGAGAAATTACGGAATTCATCGCCTTGCCGCGTCCTTGAGCCTTTCAGGGGGGACTTTAGGCAGGTGAAAATTAATTTTCATGATTCTTCGTGTCGACACTATTTATTCTACGTTACTAACGCTTCCTTGAGACACTTATATTTGGCCACGGCTTTGACACTCTGGGTCAATTTGACCCGGATAGTACTTCATCCACCTGCCCTTTACAAACCTTCGGTCCGTTTTTATTGAAAAAATCCGGGATACACTTTTAACATTTCTTAGTATGTCTGCATAATTAAAATTCAGAAAGTATAAAATTAATTAGTAAAAAATTCTTGAAAACTTTTAGTTTTCGAAAAGTGAGCATTTTATTGCAAATTCGTCCGGGTCAAAATGACCAAGTGTGTCAAAGAAGGATTAAAATTTTATGTACAGGTCATGTTTCTTTCATGACATCTTTCTGTTTGCCGAGAATAATTTTCTTTTTAATACTTTAAAATGGCGGCCGTAGGACACTTGCTCCAGAGACGGTTGCCACCTGAGTTGTTCCACGGCGTGCAACCTAGCGTCTGGTGCATTGATCTAAAACTTCGGAGCTGAGAAGTTTTAGATAATTCGAAAAATTGTACGTGTTTGAAAAAGTGGTCTATTTTTCGTAAAATGTTTACTATAGTGTTTGTTAATGAAAAAGTAGTTTTTCAATAATAATTTTCGAGAAACTTTGGGTTCACATAGACGGTAATTATGTTATCTGAAATTGTCAAAAATGTCAACATTTCTGATCATATAGTTTTCAAGTCTTGAGGCTCCGCAAAGCCTCTGCTAGGGCTCAATCGAAAGAAAAACAATATCATGGAAACAATTTCATCAATTTACAGTGGAATTTATATATTGTTATGTAAAGTACCTATTTTTGTATGACTTTCATTAAAAAAATAGACATAAAACCAGGTTTTGCTTATTTTAGGGTTCTGTAAAATATTTAATGTTTCAAAGGGGTTCCGTCGCCAAAAAAACTTGAGAACTGCTGTCGTATCACGTTTACGAAAGAGTGGTTTTGAGGAAAACGCGTTTAAATTTTCGAGACTCAAACATTTTGTGACTAAATGACCTACCGATTAATCTGCGATTCGGCGGCCATGAAGTAGTCCCTCAGCTTCCTCATGGAGTTCATTTTCAGCCATAAGCCCTTTACGTTGTAAAGATATCTCCCCTCTTAATTTCGACTATCTTGGCACACTTTAATTTGGAGTAATCTGAACGAACACGGAAACGTTCCAAATGTCTTAATTTTATATGGGAAATAAATGTTACAGCACTTGTGTAAAAATACCTAGTCACCGTAAAAATTGCATTAAAGGTTGCATCGCCGCAATGCAACGAAATTATTTTTTTTCTTCGGATTTCCGAATTTCTTTTTTGCACATTTAGGTTCCAAATACCACTGAAATATTTTTGGAGCATCTCTTTAGGGATCCGTAACCTTAACTTGCAGAAGAAGAGTTTCGATAGAATAAAAATAAAGAAATGCAAAAATAAAGATGGTGTTGAAGTTGGCATCGTTGGAATCCAACGAGAATTCTCCTTGATTTTCTCATTTTTTTCATTTTTATTATTATCCGAAATGTTTTGTGCAGAGTTTGGTTAAAGATTCTTAATAAAGATGCTCGAAAGTGTCTAACTCACTTTCATACACTGCATTTGCAAGACAAAAAACGCCCACACGAAAAACCCATATTTTCGTTCAATTCTAACGATGCAAACTTCGATACAATTCGTGAGAAGGCTAACCTGCTGAGGCCCGGAGCGCAGAAGGCTGGTTTGAAGATTCTCTGTACCGACATTGAATGAAAATTATTTAGTCGTCCAGAGCCAGGCGCAAAAGCATTAATATCTCCGTATCGAAAAAATCATTTGGGTTTGATACTCAGAAGGCGTTCCAATGTCCACTCAAGTCACGATTTTGTGTTGAAAATAGTTCCCTTTAGCACAATGTCCCAGAGTAAGAAAATTCGTGGTAGATTTTCGAAGAAATTAAAAATGTTCGTGACTTCGAAGCTCAATTTGATGGTTCTCCACGTTTTTATTTTGCGCAGTGGAAAGATACGAGCCCCGGTCAGATGATGGAGCACAAGCTGAAATGCATTTTCGAGAATCCTGTAAGTAGCAATACTACAGCGAAGCCAGCAGCTGCACCCACAGCTGCGAAACCCGATTCGAACACTGACGGGAAAAACAAAGCAAGCGGAGATACGGCAAAAACGTCTCTCAAGGTGAAATGTCTCGAACGCGAAACAATGCAGTTTAAAAAAATGTGTATATATTTTATCGTACTGTTCTTCCGTTCAAAGGGCACCGACGAGACCGAAGAGAAGTTGAAAAAAGCTGCACAAGAAGTCTACCAGTTGAGGGTAGAGGACAGCCAACTGAGGCAGGAATATCTTCAACTTAAGGTGAATGCCTGCATTTCTTCGTTCTCAAGTGCTTCTACGGGTTAACGGGGGAATATACCTTTAGGCGAGGAAAAAATTGCAGATTTTCATGACTTTTTTTTAAAAGGAAAGATTTCGTCACTACTTTTTAGACTTAAGGTATGTTTTGCTACTACTTTTGGCTGCTACATGCTATTTTTTAATTGACTTTTGAACATGGCGGAGGTATAGCACGGTCTTCTAAACGGGTTGCGCCGAATGTTGTCAGGCGTCGTGTCACGAAGCGTCTGCGGCATTAATCTGAGATAAAAAACGAAGATTTTTCTTTCATTAACATTCATACGCAGAGTATGAACCAAGGAAAAGTGAGAAATCTTTAAAATCGATGAAATGGTACGCTTTGAAACAAAAATATTGAATGTTCCGAAAAAAATGGCTACATTTTTAATTGAAAAAAATCCTTTTTTATTTTATTTTCAAGAAATTCAAGAACTCAAGAAAAAGAATTTCGAGTGATGTTTTAGACAATAAGGTTAGAAAGATTTCTACCAAATTTCATCAGAATCGGTCGATTAGTTTTTAAGCTATACGTCGCGCCACTTTTGAAAATGCAGTTTGGAAGACCGTGCCATGCATTGCGGAAAGTTTATCGCAAAACAACTTCTCGATAACAATTGGCCGAATAATCAATTTCTCAAATACAATTCACCGGAAACAAGTTACCGAATAAACAATTTTCAAAATGAACAATTTCTCGAATACAATATCCTACATGGACACATTTTTTGTTTGGGTTTGTTGAACGAAACTTTGACGAAACCCAAAGAAACCTAAACAAGAAATTTGTCCATTCGGGATATTGTGTTCGAGAAATTGTCCGTTCGATAAACTGTGTTCGGAAAATTGTTCATTCGGGAATCTGCCTTCGGGAAATTGTATTAGAGAAATTGTTTTCGAAGAATTTTCTGCAAACGCCGTGCCATACCTCCGCCATTTTTAACCCTTGTCAGTCACACCTCCAGACTATTACTTTGGGGGTATGATCAACCCCACTCACTTTGGAGAGTGATAAATAATTGAAAAATTGAAAAAAGAAAATACTACAATGCATTTTCAACCCTTGTGTGTAAGACCATGTCGATTATTTTTAAGTCGTGTAATTTTTAGGTTAAAAAAAATGTCGCAAAACAAATTTCTGGAAGGTCGAAAACGACAGGGGTTGATTCAACCCCGATGACTGTTAAGGGTTAAAGATAAATAAAAACAAAAATAGTATGTAACAGCCAAAAGTAGTAATAAAACGTACCCTAAGTTAAAAAAATGGTGAAAAAATATTTCCTTTAAAAAAAAATCATGAAAATCAGTCAATCCCCCCCCCCCCCCCGCCCTCAATGTAAAATAGGATTTGTGCCATAAGTCATAGAATTTCAATAATGTTGACCCGTTGGGTAGACTCGTGTCACAGGAAGTAAAAAAAATTGCCATTGGCATGCACCCTCAGTTTGTTTTCAAATCTTTTCTTAATAATCAATTATGTTAATGTTCATTTAAATTAATACCTTATATACCGTTGGATGGTCGGAATGCAAGGATTCTTAAAGATTAAAAAAAAAATTCTAATGGAGAAATGAAAATGGCGTTTCGAGGATATGTTTTACACAGTCGTAGGTACTCAATCTTATATTTTTTCAAAAAATGCAAAATGGCGGCCCAGTCGCCGGTGGAAAGAGAATGCCGTTTTTCTTAAGGCCCACTATGGGCGATCCCGTCGGAGAAGTACATGGTCACGCGGAAAAGGAAAAATATTTTTTTTTTGCCATCTACATGAGTTTTCCTAGCGAAATACACACGATTATTTCAAAATATTGATATTTGCAAAATTGGCACCATTTTGAAAAAAAAAAATCACACTTTCGATTGAAAATACGGCCGTAATTAGTTTATAGAAACAGTAATTGTTAATCGACCGTAAAAATCGTTTGTACTTCACTTGTAGATCGATCTGTCAAGCTACAGTTGAAATTTTATGTCAATCGGCCGGAAAATGTAGAAGCTACGAGTCTGTCCGATTTCACAACCATAGTTTCAGGAAAAACACTTTTAGAGTTTTCAAACCATTTTTCTTCGTATCTTAAGGCTCACATGCACCAGAGACGGTTAAAAGTAAGGTCATGTTTTAGAATTTTTTTTTGTGTATAAAACTGAATTTTTTTGAACCACCATGATATACATTTTAAAGTATGACATTTTATCTACATTGTGTGAAAATTTGATGAAAAAATTTCAAACGGTAAAAAAGTTACAGTCGTTTTCCTGCGACGTGATTTTGGTTGACACCGTTTGCGGTACCAGACGAGCCATTTTCTATCTAAAAAAAAATATTTGTTTCTTAAATTCGATAGATAAAACTAGTAATTATCGATCCGAATTCAAAAATTTAATTTTTTTGGGTCATGGCAGTCACTGGAATAAAACAGGCGATTTTTCGCCTTAAAATTGTTCAGTACTTATGATGGAAAAAAAACTATGCCAGGTATCGAAAAAACGGGTCGATAAGTACTAGATTATTGTGCGAAGCATGACTGTGAAAAACTTGATCCCGATCGGTCCAGTAGTTGCGGAGATATTTCTGGTACCGATTTTGAAAATACTGTTTCGAGTAAAACGCGTTCAAAGTTTGAAGTACCTGCGCCTGAACCATTAGTCGTTGCTCACCCGGTCAGTTACAAAACGCCATAACTTCGCCATTACTGCGAATTTCCTTATGAAATTTTCAGAGTAGACACTCAAAGGATAGTTCTTTCGAATGAGCACCTTTTTGAAAAATCGATCTTTTTTACCTCCCCAAGTGTATGTAAGCCCTTAAGATTTCGTTTCCACCTGAAATAACTTTTGCACATCGTTTTCTAGATGTTTATCCATCATTTCAGCCAATAAAAAAAACGATTAATTGTTTTTCAAAGGTATATAAGGTCTTAATAAATTCCTTAAGGGGAGAACCTCCTCCAGACAACAGGTTTTTCAATAACTTTTTACAAAAAAATGAGAGCTTTTATTGCCATGAATCAAATTATTTATTAATATTGACGTCCAAATGAATGCAAAAAAAAATTGTCATGAGTGAAAAAAAAACAAAATGGCGGCGCCAGAGGTGCTCGAACTCGGCTCCTAGAGTTTGCGCCGTGGAACGCCCAGGTCCTTGTAGTTAACCAAAATCAACGAAACAATGTTTTTTTTTCATTAAAGTAAGTCATTCCGCTCTGCATGAATCTAAATTTAGCATAAAAAATTGAGAATTGAAAATTTGAGGACAAAAAAAACACTTTTTTACGAAAATAAACAAATCTTTAAAAACTATATTTATTAAAACAATTTATATGAACTTTTAGGTTTGTGCAAAGACCGATAAGTTAACGAATATTTGTACAAAATTTCAAGTCGATTGGTTCCATACTTTTTGAGTTACATTCAACGGCACGGAAAAAAATACGTTTCAAGGAAAAACTCGATTGAAGTTTTCGTTCTTAAAAGTAGAGTTTAGAGTGATTTATAATTACCCAAGCTTAAGGCCTTAGGCCACTCTGGAGGCCGAAAAAAAGGCTTTTTGGGGATTTTTTTTCGGAAAAACTACAAAATAAATCGAGATTACAAAAAAGGGTGTTTATCATACATATCAGTGACTGTATATAATAATTTTTATAAAGCGATTAATTTCAAAATGGCGGCTGTGCAGCGTTTACTCAAAACTGCATTTTTCAAGCTAGCCGGAAACATAACTCAGACAATTTTCAACCGATTCACTTGAAATGTTGAATATATCTTGAAAAGTACATTGTCTGTGGAAGTACGTAGGATTTTTTTTTATATTGCATAGTTCATTTGTTATTAACAATTATCTGACGATTTTTTAGGCAAATTTTTGGAAAGTGAAACAGTTGCCTAAAAATCGTCAGATAATTGTTAATAACAAATGAACTATGCAATATAAAAAAAAATCGTACGTCCTTCCATAGACAATGTATTTTTCGAGATATATTCAACATTTCAAGTGAATCGGTTGAAAATTGTCCGTGTTATGTTTTCGGCCAACTTAAAAAATGCAGTTTTGAGATGAACGCTGCACAGCCGCCATTTTGAAATTAATCCCTTCCAAAAAATTATTGTATACAGTCACTGATATGTATGATAAACACCCTTTTTTGTAATCTCGATTTATTTTGTAGCTTTTTTTTTAAATCCCCAAAAAGCCTACTTTTTCGGCCTCTAGAGTGGCCTAACCCCTTAATCTGCGATGCCAGGACCATAAAGCAAGCCTTCTTCTAGGAAATCACTAATTTGGACTGCATTTTTCTCTTTTTGTGTGAACTGTTTGTGTGACAACGAAAAACTACGGTTACACAGGTCGAATTTTTCTTTACAATCGTCGGAAGTGTATTATTCAAAGAGTAAACTAGCAAACTTGTTTGGCGAAGAAATTAAAAGGTAGAGGGCGCAAATCGCGCGCTCGTTTATCTACTCTCGCTACTTTTGGAGCGCATCACTTCGGTGACTTCCTAGGGACCTTTAGGAATTTCTGTTGGGCTTCAAACTTTGCGAATATATTCCTCAGATACCGAATGAATTTTTAAAGCAATAAAAAAAAAATAATCTGGCGGAGGTTCCTTCCTTAAATCTTCTTTTTTTAAAAGATTAAATCTAATAAAATTTAATCGTAATTTTAGTATAGTTTGATAAATGTTGTCGTCTGTCGCCCCGTCGAAACTGTAGGAGGAGATGCTGAAATGGCGAACTGCCGCAATGGACAAAGGTGTTAACGTTACGTCGAGCACGCGCCTAACGTCGCCGAATTCAGCTGATCGGCACAGTACTCATGTATTACCAATGACACCAACGAGCATCATACTGGCCGTTGCAATGGTCATAGTCGGTTATTTCCTTGGAAAACTGATCTGAGCAGCAAAAGATAATCCGCAAAGCAAAGAAAAATGCATCCCTCGGCGCATACCCTCCTTCGGCCCTCTCTTCAAACTCTCCATACGTTACTAGAGCCCCCCCCCCCCTTTGACTTTCTCTCTCCCAGCCTCGGATACTCTATTTTTTTTCCCACTTCCTTTACAGCTCAATACTTATCGATTGGCTTCGTCACTTGTATTCGAATCGCAAGTACGATTTGAGTTTAATGTTCTTACCTCCCGCTCGTTAATGATTGTGCATAATAAATAATATTATCAACGTTTATGGCTCGACATGGTCTACGTACACGTAGAGAGAGAGAAAAAAAAAGAGCAAGAGAGAGAGAGAGAGAGAGAGGAGAATTCCACAAAGTGAAGCGAGTAAACGAGAATAAAATAGCAAGTAATAGCCATTCGCAGAATTTTCATTTCTCTTTCGGGACATCCGATTCGCTTGCGTTAAAAAGAAATCTAAAAATCCTTTATTTTCTTCTCATCGCTCGCAACTCGAGCCAACACTACGCGATTTCATTTGTACTTAAAGTTTCTTCTTCTCGTGCATACTCGACGCTCGAATTAATTTTCCCGTTCGAGAATATTTCGGCAACGTGCGTGGCGACAAAAAAAAATGTGTACATTATCGGGGGAAAAAAAAATATATATATACTACAGCGTAGTCAACTATATCTCTGCTGATGTGCGCGTATAGATTTAAAAGAAAGAAAGAGAGAAAAAAAAGCCGAGTTCGCGCGAAGAATTCGTACTAGTTGTGTGACTAAGATAAAGACGAGGATGAATAACAAACGAAAAAAAATATTACTAACGAAAAGTCCAACGCTGCAGGGCAGTTCGAATCGAATTTTTTTTTTTATGTCTTATTTAAACGAATGTATATCACACGTTCTACTTGAGGAAGGAAAAAAAAACGAAGAATCGCGGAGAGAAAAGAGCAATTTGTGTTCTCTGATATTGGGAGGGTGTGGGCGATTTCCGAAAACGAGAGAAATAAATATAAAAAAACGAACAAAAAACAGTAAAAAAATAGGGGGGGAAAAATCACACGAAACAAACACGTATATAAACGTTTAGTGGCGCGTAGTCTGGCAAAATGGTTTTTACTGGAAAGAGAGAAGAAGAAAAAAAACGATATACAAAAAATTAACTATACGATCGTCTTTCGTGCAACGGAGCTCTCCCGATGAGATCCCATTGCGCTTAATTGACGCATTTAATTTACCAACCGATCGGTGTAATTTTTAATTATTTATGTTTGTCTTACGAAACGATAAAAAGAAGAAAAAAACCAATATTAAAAAAAAAAAAAAACGAATTCGCGTGGAATAAAGATGTCCAGGAATGTCACATTTGAAGAGCTATTGTGCCTTTGTACCTTCTCATCTTGAAGCCGGCTTTTATTTTTGCGCTCGAGATATACGTTTTGTATATATCAACATATATGTGCGGCGAGTATACGCTAAGATTAGCAGGCTGTCCGGGCGAACGCGGCAAACTCCGCGGCCGCGATGAATCCAATTAACTTTTCTTTTTTTTTTGTATTATTTTTAGTGCGAAGCTTTCAATGGGAATTGTCTGCGAATTTGACAGCCGGGACGTTTCCCGTGCGATTTTTCAACGTATGCGAAGACAGCAGAGTTCACCACGACGGCGTTATTAATCTTTGTATGCGGAGCTAATATACATGTCGATATATGTATATATGTTGTGCACATTGGTATTCAAAATGGTTTGGCCTTGATGGCATTTTTGTGCCTAGCTCGAGCCATTTGTGAATATCGCTGTATATGAAAACGGGGCGAGCTTCTGGGAAAGGACTTCGCGGTACGAATCATCGATGATATTGTCCTGAAAAAGAAAACAGCCTCGGCGAGCTGTCAATGACTCATTGTGTCTCTGGTCCAGAGATGGGAATTCGTTGTTTTCCAAAGTCATTAGAGGACAGCGAGTCTCTTGATTGGACGCGATGCAAAAAAAAAACAACCCTATTTACGGCTTCGTGTGTGTGTGTATATGCATTCGTAATTATAATCTCTTATAACGTTGTTGTGGCATTGATTGCGACAGTAAAACGAAAATTAGTACATACCAATTTACACTAAGCGCGACAATTGAAGGATCACCCTGTTTCGCCAAAAATTCTGCCTCTTTGACCACTATCTTCGTGAAAATAGTCGCAAAAGTCAAACATTGCATAGCGTGAATCTTCGTCTTCTAAGGTCGCGGTTCACCATTTTTTTCGCATCTTCGCATCTTCGTTGAACAACGAAAAGCAAAAATTGGAAAATCGGCGCAAGTTCGAAGATGTGCACGGGGAATAGAATCTTTTAAAAACCGCTTCGGCATTTTTTGAGAGCACACATTCCGCTTAAGGGGTTAGGCCACTCTAGAGGCCGAAAAAATAATTTGTTATTAACCTTTTGTTAATAACAAAATGAAATAAAAATAAAATGATTTATTTTTATTTTTCATTATCATTTAATAATAATCATTTAATAATATATCATTTAAAAATAAAAATAAAATCAGTTATTAAAAATAAAATCATTTGCTAAAAAATAATGAAAAATCATTTGTTATTAACCTGACGATTTTTAGGCAAATTTTTCACTTTTCAACAATTTGCCCAAAAAATCGTCAGATAATTGTTAATAACGAATGAACTATGCAATATAAAAGAAAAATCCCACGTACTTCCATAGACAATGCATTTTTCAAGATATATTCAACATTTCATGTGTATCGGTTGAAAATTGTCTGAGTTATGTTTCCGGCCAACTTAAAAAATGCAGTTTTGAGATAAACGCTGCACAGCCGCCATTTTGAAATGTATCGCTTTAAAAAAATTATCGTATACAGTCACTGATATGTATGATAAACACCCTTTTTTCTAACCTCGATTTATTTTGTAGTTTTTCCGAGAAAAAAATCCCCAAAAAGCCTTTTTTTCGGCCTCTAGAGTGGCCTAAGGCCTCAAATTTTTTCATCGATCTCGGTAAGATTTTGAACCGAGTTATCGACTCAAAATACGAAGCTCATATTTCGACTTTGAAAGGCAAGGGCCCAGGCAGAAAAGTTCGCACAGCATCCACAAGGGGAGCGATAGAAAGCTCATTCCTCTATAAAATTTCCCGAAAATTTTTTTTTTACTTTTTTTGTTATAAAGAAAAATGTCAAAACTTTTTGAAGCCGCGATTTTTTAATTTCGCCATAGCGATTATTCTTCAGCGAGACACAGCGGTTCAAAAAGGTCGAAATGTTGGCGAAAAAACGTGATCCTTCGATTGTTGCACCTAGTGTGTGTATGTGTGTGTGTATATACATATATCCTGACACTTGCTTTTCTTTCCCTGTTCCCCAAAGACCCATGGTCTCTGGACGTTTCCTATGTTGGAGTCAACATACGCGCGCACACATACACACCCACCCACATGTACAGGGTGAGTCACGAGAAACGGAACACCTGAATATCTCTGTTGGATTTGAAAATACGAAGCATGTGCATATCGGAATTTGAATGCTTTGGAAGCACGCACATGGCTATCATAATATATATTTTTTTCAAGGTCAAAGTTTTTTTTTTACCGAATGGCATATTTTTCCCCTTGCTCATTGCAGCCGGTATCGAAACGAATTCAATCATGTAACATAGTATGACCTTCAAGTGACCTTCAAATGACCTTCAACCCAGAAATATTGATAAATAATGATAAATTTGCCTCCTGCAGTCGAACCTCGATATAACGAATGTCTAGGGACGTTCGTTATATGGAGATTTGACTGTACTAGTATCAGGATTTTCATTCGGCGATGCCAGAACATTGATTGCGTTTCTTTCATTTGTAACATTTTTCATCATCGCTGGGTGTTTTTTTTAAATTTGTCAACACTACCAGTTTCAATTTTTATTTTTCACGTGGCGGGTGTCATCAATAACGAAAGTGCAAAAAACGAACTTTTTGCATAATAAATTATTACGACTAATCTAGCAGGCAAACCATAACCAAAAAATAGGTAAAAACTTGGTTTTTGATCCACTGAATACAAACCCGAAGTCTAAACCGTCAAATTGAAAATGGCCGATCCAATATGGCGGCTGTAAATGGGAAAAACTATAGGATTTTCTCTAGGCAGCTTATTTCATGTAACAGCAACCCCGAAAACCCCCGCGTACCAACTTTCGTTATCATCAAACAACGTTTTGCATTTATGGTCCGCCATCTTGAATTCTAGAATTTTGAGTGCAGATTTGTAATCAGCAACCCCGAAAACCCCCGAGTACCAACTTTCGCTATTATCAAACAACGTTTTGCATTTATGGTCCGCCATATTGGAGCCGCCATCTTGAATTTCCGAATTTTGAGTGCAGATTTGTAATCAGCGACCCCGAAAACCCCCGATTCCCAACTTTCGCTATTATCAAACGACGTTTTGCATTTATGGTCCGCCATATTGGATCCGCCATCTTGAATTCTAGAATTTTGAGTGCAGATTTGTAATCAGCAACCCCGAAAACCCCCGAGTACCAACTTTCGCTATTATCAAACAACGTTTTGCATTTATGGTCCGCCATATTGGAGCCGCCATCTTAAATTACCGAATTTTGAGTGCAGATTTGTAATCGGCGACCCCGAAAACTCCCCAGCGCAAAATTTCAAGCCAATTGCACGTAAAGAAAAATGTATGCTTCGAAGGGTTAAGCACTGTCGACTTACTCCATAAATGAAAGTCATGTCGATCTTTTCTTCCTTCGAGCAACGCATTGTGAAACGTTCATCGGTAAACTGATAAATTAGAAATTGTGGAAACTCCACAAATCTGATAGCAAGGAGGTATTCGGAGTATTCAGAGTAAAAAGTAGCTGATAAACACGATTGTGTACAGGTGAATAGGTGAAGGTGTTTCGTGAATCTTCTATCCTCGCCGAACCTGTTACTCTGTTGTGTTATTGTGACACATTTGAATATAACTCAGCTTACAGGAATCATTTAGCGTGGAAGAAATCAAGAAAAAAACTTACACGTTGAATTATTATTTATTCAATATTTCTGGGTTGAAGGTCATTTGAAGGTCATACTATGTTACATGGTTGAATTCGTTTGGATGCTGGCTACAATGTGCGAGGGGAATAAATATGCCATTCCATTAAAAAAAAACATTGATGACCTTGAAAAAAATATAATATTCCATTTTGAGAAACATTGATGACCTTGAAAAAAAATATGATTGCCATGTCTTTCCGAACCATTCAAATTCCGATATGCACACACTTCGTATTTTCAGATCCAACGGAGCTATTCAGGTCTTCTGTTTCTCGTGACTCACTTTGTATAGGTATATATATATATTCGTAATCGTAAGCATCATGGTTGTACGTTTCATTACGATGACGTTGAAATTTTCCATCATTCGAATGCAACGAACATTTTTTTTCTTCAACTTCCCAAATTTCCTTTAATAGATGTAAGCTACGAAAGTCACGTAAACGTTTTTTACGATTCTTATTCAGCGATCTACAAGCTGAATCTGCAGAAGACGATTTTGGATAGTAAGAAAAGTGAGAAAAGAAAGAATTTTCGTTGCATTCCAACGATGCAAACTTCAACGTCATTCATTAGGGATGTTCGGAGCAAGTCTATAGGACGATGAAAAATGATTGAAAAATGTTCAGAGGGAACGTCGAGAGCACATTCGCGATTATTTTATTCCGTTATCTTCGATTGATCGAGTCATGTGAGAGTGATCGTGAAATATCGTACGATTGACATGCGGGGGCGGGCTTAGTACGCCGAAAGCGTGAGATTTATCGTATTTACCCTCTTTCGAGTCGTTTCATTTTGAGTAACGACATCCACCGGTATACTTATTCCTTTTTGACAAATGAAGTTTTCACCGTGCCCCCGATAATATCGGAAAAAAAGAACAAATATCAATTTCATGATTTACAACAGTTTAGGAAAGAGCGAAGTATAGGTACGAGAATTTTTTATCCGAATCGAGTAGGACAGGATGACCGGAGCACTGATC
Organism: Ophion ellenae; assembly: GCA_963210295.1. Classification (NCBI taxonomy): domain Eukaryota; kingdom Metazoa; phylum Arthropoda; class Insecta; order Hymenoptera; family Ichneumonidae; genus Ophion; species Ophion ellenae. The sequence continues at coordinate 55,762,118 of OY723387.1, forward strand.
GTGATTTTAGTACTGTCTGTATGAAACCCGATTTCGCGCAAAATTTTTCTAAAGTTATATATATATATATATGTGCAAAATTACCCACGCGCGCACAGAACACCCCCGAACCATCACACACACACACACACATATGCATACGCAAGTGTATGCGTGTACATTTAGTTGCATTGTGCAAGCTCCGTTAACAATAAAAGTGTACGAAAATTCAGTAACTCGAATAATCATTATTTAGTAACCAGAAAAACATCTTAATGTTATAACCGTGTAAATAAATAAAAGAAAAAGCAGTGTAGCTCGACATAAATGAATCATTTAGTGGCTGTTTTTCTGTCGCTTCGTATCGAAGGTAACTTGCTGCAATTTGGGCAACTCCGTCCATTGGTCTTTAGTTGAGGAGTCTTCAACACGGTCTTACAGGTCTGGAAACGAAGGCTTCAATGATGCCTTGAGGCACCGTTACGAGCTCCACTTTTTGTTCCGCTCGCCGCCACATGCGTCGCTGCTATCGGAGGATGTCTCGCACCCACGATCTTCTGTGCTCTCACCCTTGCCGCATTATTTTTCGTGTGGTGATGTGAAACATAACCTAGTTCCGAGTATCGTCCCATGCTCCTAAGGTGGTCCTATCGCCAGGCTTCAATCCATAGGATTTTCATCAATTTTTTTGAGCTTCACTAAATATGTTAATAATCGTCTCTGTAAAATTTCAGGGTTTATCGACCTAATTACAGACAAAATTAATATCAAAATTGCGTATTTTTGTGAAGGAATTCCGAGACGACATACAAAAACCCAATTTCCGGTCGCTACAAAATTGTATTTAATAGTGGGAATCCGTCAGATTCTTAAAAATAATCAGATCTACATACTTCACACTTGTAGTAATCCAGTGCTCTCAGAAAAAATTACGCTTATTGACCTAATTTTTATGTAATATCAAGTTTAATTTGAACTTCCGGTATTGGATTTATCACCACTTGCTACGATAAAGAGACGTGACAGTAAAGCAACAGCTGACTGTAGTCCTAACCTCATCTCACTCATTCGAATTTCCACACATATTTCATTTTTAACCGATATATTTCGCCGACACAAATTTTCCACGCTTTTTACCAGTCGTGGCCCGAATACAATGCTTTATATTTCCCGTACCTGACATTGTTTTGACGGATCGACGTTGACAAGCATGGAGGTTAAACTCGCCTGGTTGAGTAAAAAGAGACGGAGATAGAACCAATATTGTCAAATATCAAACCTAGAAATACCGCGCGAATCGTTGGAATAACTATTTTTTCATTTTTCTAATTAAATGTGAACATGCACTAAACAGTTTACACATGGAAAATTTAGTTATTACCATCTTTTTTGCATATGATAAAAATACAAATTGTACAAGTCTCAAGCATGATCAGTGGTATGACTAGTGTGAACTACCTTAAGATCGTGTTAACGAGAACTACATAGATCTGTTTGGATAATAATATTATTTACATAATTGTTACTTACTGTAGAAGACTGTAGAAACTGGAAAAGCACTTACCCGATCAATGGAATCATTTAAATACGCCGATAATACGTATACGAAAAGGAAGTGACGAATAAATGTAACAAAGGATCAAATAAAAAAGTATTTAATGTATCTGAATTAATAAACACTGCAATTGGATGAAAATCTTACTTTCACTTTTATTACGTGAAGATAAAAAAAAGACTTCGGCAAGAATCGAACTCTGAATTTTGGGTTATAAAACTTGGCGCTAACCATTTAGCCAAGCTGCGACGTGATAGTGTGGAATAAAGATCGTTTATGTTCATCACAGCTGCTTGGGTTCCACGGAATTCTTACATATCACGCAGGTGAGCTTAATTACGATGGTGTCTATCATTTTGGTTTTCAGTAAGCTTATTATTTATTCATTTGTTTTTTTTGGCGTCCCTATCAAATATGCAGTAAACTAGGTAAGTAAGATCGACGGCGCACGCGCCTCGTGAGGCCGTGCGCCGTGCACAGGGGAGTGAGAGAGATCGACAGAAGACATTCTGTCCTTGTCACACATCCATCAACAGCGAGGCCACGTAGTGGCGAAAAATGTAAAGAAAAAGTAGAGTATAGGTAGGTATCTAAAGGTAGATCAGCGATATTTCAATATGGTCGGTCCGAGTATAGCCTTAAACGTAAACAATTACTTCGTTCTTGATTTCCTGCGACCTGGCTATTGGATTTACCTCCACGGTAGATTGTTAAGATGCTACTGTGGTGAATCATTTATTTTCCGCTCTTTTTTAGCTATGTGAGCTCTGGATCTAGATTTTTTAAGGTTATGAGAGTCAGTCGCAGGTTTCGAGAAGGGGTTATTCTATTTTTCAGAGCATACTTGTCACAAGGGACGTCTGAAAATATATTTATACATTGTATATAACAGAAACAACTTTTAATGTTGCACGATTCATTATTTATAAAGATACAAACGTGGAGAGAAAAAATCTTGTGGAATGACTACAAACTCGCCTTGATGGCCTAAAAAGAGAGACATTTCAAGAGCCAAAAACGACTTTTTTTGAAGGATCTTTGCGTGGCTTTTGGAACGACAATTCACTTTTATTATTCGTTTTGCGCCCTGGATCACAGTAGAATCTTGATTTCTCGTTTTTTAAATGTTGTCCATTATTTTCAATGCATTTTCACAAAGTTTACTATACCAACAGAGCTTCTTTCTGTCTCAGGCCGCGAGAGGCGCCAACACTTTTGGGGATCGCGAATTACTGTCATTTTCATTTATAGATTTATTTGCAATCTACATAAATGAATAACTAAATTTTTCCATATTCGCCACAACTTTAAATTGTACCATCAACAATCGTGGCCCTCGAATTGTTATCCGAGCGTTCGAGAATCCGCGGAGGATGCACGAGCGCCCTCGCGGAGCAATTGCTGAGGAGTCTTCCGCTTCCGGTCTCTGTACTACCAGCGGAAGTGTGCCGCAGTCCCGGACAGCCTAGCGGTTTGGGAAGAAGACAGAGGGCGTTGGAAGCCCGAAAGTCGGTGTTTGACGCGAGCTCTCAGCTATACGGGGTAGCAGAAAATTCCGCAAGTGCGAAAAGCGATCGAAAGAAGAGTCGGGCGAAGAGAGAAAGGAGTACGGGAGAGAGAGAGAGAGAGAGAGAGATGTGGATTAGGATGCGGGCTTTTTGGGACAAGAGTGAGAGAATGCGCGGGCGCGAGAATACCAGCTAAAAGCCAAGGTGGAAAGAGCGAGAAGAAAGGGAAATAGTTGGCAAGAGAGGGAAAGGTTACACACGCGAGTATGGGAGAGAATAAGATCAGGGAGGCGGCAACAACGACGACGAGGCTGGAAAAGTTGCCTCGGCCGCCGGTGGCACTAGCGGCTGGCTATTGATTTCAAGGGCTTCCTTAGCCCTCCCCCGACTCCTCGCTGTCGCGGAGTGCCCGAAGGCCCCAGGTCACCTCGAAGGGCTTACGGTGCCCGCGTCTAACGGAATTTCAAACTGAGATTGTCCCCCGTGTACTTTTCATCCCACCCCCTCCCTAAACGGCGTAACAGAAATTACCACTGCAGGAATAATTCATGTCCAAGCATTCCGCTACGTAAGCCACGTATTCAACATCGAGTCACGAGGAAACGGATTGATTGCTCTTATCGATCAGAGAGTACCGAATTTTTCTAAATTCTACTGAATCATTGAGGTGCCTAGGGCGGTATGGCTAGTCGAGGTTGGTGAGGTAAAAATGACATTTGTATCGGGGAAATGGAAGACGCGATTTGTACCTGAAGAATCTCAGAGCCGACCTACGATAACCCAAACAAAAAATGTGTCGTTCGCTGAATTGTCGAACGTCAAACGGTAGAGGATGTCGGGCGTATATACGAAGAGGTTGGGAGTGTAGTTACGGGGCTACATCTACCTAGACGCTCGAAAAAAATGGCCTAATTCCAATTCTTTTCCTACCAAACGGTTCGTGAAAGCGAAAAGCATTTCTTTCAACACAAAGGTACATATATTGAGAGCCTTAAAAGAAATCACAAAAAAATACAGAAAAACAACAAAAACATGGCCACCGGCAGATGATGAATTTGTTTCGCGACATTTAACGGTGGACACTCTCCAGCTCAAACGGTCCATCCGAAATAAAAAAACCAAACGGGTTATTCATGTCAACAATAAATACGAGCCGTTGACGATCGTTGATTTTAAAAATAATTTTTTTAAACAACGGGGCGACGAATTGAGCCTCGAGCATACAAAATCTATGAAAAAAGTCGTCATTTTTACGTAACTATTAAAAAATGAAGATCGATTTAAAAGAAGTGCGATCGTCAACGACCTTTCAATGTTTCTCATGGGATCTCCAGCCAATTTGAAAAAAGTCCATCAAGTGGTCTCGAAATATCATTCCCGCCAACTTTGGAAACAGTGTTTCAAGAAAAACGCGTTTAAGGGGCTATACCAGTGTGACACTTTCAAAAAATCGATTTTTTTGCCTTTTTCGACAGTTTATACTTTTAAGAATGTCATTATCATTCATGTCATTTAAACCAATATCGTTTTATCTTGCAAAAATCGATAGTTATATCTTCAAACGCGTTTTTCTCGAAATGAGATTTTGCAAATTTGCTGACATTGTAACTCAAAGAGCAATTATCCGATTGACTTGAAATTTGAACTGAGTACTCTTGAATATATTTACTCTACAATGACGTAGGATATTTTTGATTCGATGAAAATTGACGATTTGGCATTCAAAAAAACGACCATTTTATAGGCAAGAAAACAGACTTTTTTCATAACTACGCCATTTTGTTAGATTTTGATATTTTTCGAAAATCCTACGTCATTGTACAGGAAATACCTTCCAGTTTAATGACATTTTTTCCTTTTTCGGTTTCAGCTACTCAATCAGCCGGAATCATGTCAGCAGTGGAGGAACTTTTTTTTTGGCGCCTCCGAAGGCACCGCATAAGTCGCTTGGATCTGAATATTTTTCTATGAAAGAATTATGTAATATAGGCCAAATATATCCAAATATATCCTTAATTTTCCGAAACATTTAATTGAGTACTTTTCTTCCAAAAAAATCCCGAAAATCGCTCAAATTTTCAGCGTTCACACTGGTATAGCCCCTTAAAGTTTGAAGTATGGTGCTGCCACCGCTCGCCCAGTCGACTAATCGCGTTTATTTAGATTTCTTATTTGAATTACCTAGCAAATTCACAGACGCAGTAGTACGTTCTGTGGCCGGAGGGTGGCGCAGGGCCCGAGGCTTCTCTCGCAAGCCATGTGTACTCCGAGCGAGCACATAACCGAGTCCGTAAAACGTATCGACGCACCACGAATTTTGCGCATTGTCGCTCGTGGTCGGTCAAGTGTATTACGAAAGACTTCCGAGTTATACATCTTGTTATACCCACCCAAAAGGAACATCCCACTCGTATATACCGAAATCGGGGCAAAACAAAGTATTTTTTATAATTTTGTCACCATTGATGATTGTTAACAACACAGATAAACATGCATTGTTTATAAGAAGTTATAGGAAATTTTCCGGTTACGAATTAAAATGCTAGCTATTCAAATACAATCTTTATTCGTTCGAAATAACAATATAGTTTACCTGAGACGTATTTACTGCATGGATGGAGACATTTTTACTTAAATATATCTCTTATCCGTTAAAATCACCAATGAATTCCGATCAATCACGTACTTACCGTATCGTCTGCATAGCCGAAACCCTCATACAAAAAAGTACATTCGGAATAGAATCCTAGTAGGCGGTGGGACAACCAAAAACTGATTTTACCCAAATGGATCCCCGAGCAAACTTTCGTTTACGAAGATCCCAAGTCCAGTTTCGACACCCGCTAGGGCCATTGATCATCGCGACTTCCCGGGAAAAAATGGACATATATAAACATAAATAATCATGTCATAAATTATCATGAACGAAATTTGTCTCTATATAATCATATATAGTAATATATAGCCATATATGATGATATGTAATCATATATGATAATATATACTCATATACTATTGCATATAACGATATATAACCATGTTCAGTCATACATTGATTTGCATACATACGCATAAATAGGAAATTTCGAGAAAACAGATTTTGTATTTTTATAAAAATTATATTGTCATGTGTATCGTAAATTCAATATGTATATATATTAAGCAAAAGATTCTCCGTATAATCTTTCATTAGTAATAGTCATGATGTTCAGTCTGAACATGTAAAAGGTTGTATAACATTTCATAAAATAATGCACCGTTCAAAAGGCTTATACATTATTATTCAACTCAGCAACCAATGTAACATATCAGTCTTGACAGAAATATTAGAAATATAACAATACTTATTTAAGAAAAGTATCACATTTTTACTTTCATGTATAAGTGGTATGTATATATTTTTTTTATAGTAATTTTTGGCTGTACTAACTGTACTGAACTTTAGCTGTATTAACTGGTATATAGATAGAAAAATACTGATTTAATGGGTGGCATTCACTCTTATTATATATGGAATAATATCCATGGTCATATATGTGTTCGTTGTTATATACGTTCAAATATGGTTGTTGCGAATAATTACGATTACATATATGATTATATATGACACCAAAATAGTTTGTACATCATATATAGGTTCATATACATGGTCTCATATGCAATTATATACGCTTATATGTGGGTTTTCGAGGGCAAATGCAATCATTACATATGATAATATATAGTACATGTTGTATCATATATAAGTTCATATATACAACCATACGTTCATATACGAGTTCAGAGTACCAACTTTTGAACATACATGAACATATATGGGCATATATGGTCCACACCTAGAAAAAATAAATAAAATACATGGTAATATATCTACATATACGATCATTCATGAAGTCATGTTAAGGCATATATAATTGTATATAATGTTATATATGAGTATAAATAATTATATATGTCTATATATGTTCATTTTTTCACGGGTAGTTTACCTAAGGCCACATTTACTGCATGGATGGAGGCATTTCCACTTAAATACATCTCTTATACGTTCAAGTCAACAATGAATTCCGATCAATCACGTACTTACCGTATCGTCTGCATAGCCGAAAGCCTAACATAAAAAAGTACATTCGGAATAGAATCCTAGTAGGCGGTGGGGCAACCAAAAACTGATTTCACCCAAATGGATCCCCAAACAAACTTTCATTTACAAAGGTCCCAAGTCCAGTTTCAACACCCGCTAGGGCCATTGATCATCGCGACTAGTTAAAGTCCCGTTTTCAATGGCACCTTTCCATTGCTGAATAAACGACGAAATCAATACAGATGGTTGATGACAATGACCGTTGGTGAAATGGAACATCGACAATACTCGTTACGTTCAGCTGAGCGGAATTCAACGATCCCCCGATCCATGCAGTCCTCCTGCCACCTCCACTCGCCAAAGGAGTGCAGAGCGTGCACCAAGTAAATTGGTTATGCGGACGATTTTTTGCGCAAACGTGCGAACAAGCGTACATTCCCGTAGGAAGTTGGGGTGGTCCGCGCGGAAGAGCCCGTACACATACATTAGTATATACGAGAGCAAAGTGAATAGGGAGGAAAAGGGAAGACGGCTGGTGTGCACGAGGAGGATGAGTGAGAGCGTCATCGGGCGCATCGCGACGCCGGTAGGGCAGCTCGCACCGGGCTCTCTCCTCGTTCTCGGTTTTAGACTAACGGGGCTGCGGGGTGTCGGGTGGGTGGCGACGTCAGTATTGGTGCGGTGGCATCTCGTTTTCGCACCCCCTGGGCCGAGAGAAATCCTGCGCGTTCGCGGCACTGCGCGACTCGGCCCAAGCGCAGCTCGAGCCAGCTAACCGCCCTCCCTCCGGACGGTTCCGTGTATCGAGTTTACCGTTTTCCCTGTATTCACCTCCACACTCGTGTACGTCGGTGTGTGCCGGTGGTGAGAGCGAGGTCGAGGGAGAGACAGAGGAGGGCTAGTCGAACCGTAGAACGCCGCGTTTGGGCGTCTCCTTGCCGCGCCGAGAGAACCCTCCGTGTTCGCCCGTCCTGGCCTGTTTTCAATCCAAGCCTAACTCGCGCGCCTTTGTCCGCCTCGCGTCTAAGCAAAAAGCCCAAAACTCATCCAGGAAGCTCCATTCCCCGGACATCCGAGGATTGGCGGAGAATCCAGCCGTGGATCCCGCTGGTGACGACTGTGTACCTCCTTTGGGAGCTTGGAAACCGGAAGAAGCTGAAATCCGAGCCACATGGACAGCCTGGTGACGGAGGCCGCGTGGCAACTTCCAAGCGTCAATCAACGAGAGCAGACTTTTCTGCAGTGTCCAGTAAAGTTTCAAGCGTAGAGTGATTTGGAAGCCTGGCAGCCCGGTACTTCACGTTTCGTCTTTCAGTTCGAGCTTATTGCAGCTCTTCCCCCCCTTTTTCCGTCTCACGCCCTCTTTCCGCACTCCCGTGAATCGGCTGGAACAAGGAGGGGAACGAAAAAATTCCCCCGAGGGGCCCAAATCGTGCAGTGCTCGAGAAAAAGTTGCTCGCTTTGATCCCCCAGTGACCGCCGAACCTCTATCCCTCTTGTTGTCAACGATGGTACGATGTCGCGGCGCGTAACGGATCGCCGCAAAGAGTTCAGTGACAGCACTGCGATACAGTGCCGTTATTGGTCCATCTCACTCGACGAACCTCCGCCCCTCCAATGGGACATGCTGTGGCCTCAGACTACCAAACGTTCACTCGATAATATTAACAATCGTAGTATCAATTGCTTTTGTGATAGTAAAAACGATACTGGCGTTGCACGCTGTGGTATTTCTCCTGTAAGTGGCGTAAGGTCAGACCGCAGCGCGACTCGGATCACTTGGCGAAACGGTAGCGGCGCAACTCCTCGCGATCGGGCCGCCTCAGTCGGTGATCGCGATTGTACACTCGTTACTCATCATCGTTCCTTCGACACGAGCGATTACGTTTTCACGATTCTCGCTCTCGATATCTTACCGACTCGCTCGTCCAACGTTTGCCCCCAAACGTCACGAGGCCAACGACACCTATATTCAACTTTTTCACACTTCGCCGCGCTTATGCCACACAGCCGTCCCGAGGATCCTCTCCATCTCGCTTTGGGTGAGTGTTGACTTTCTCATTTTCGCACAGTCGGTCGCCATTTCCCCCGTTCTTTCTAGGTTATGATTTACGTGACAGCCCGTTACGCGCATCCAACGGTTTCGCCAAATGCATCAGTGCTCGACGTTCGATACGCCATTTTGTTCACCGAGCAAAGTTGAAAACGTTTGAACGAAAAAACAGACGTTTCGCGAGGGCTCGCGTACAGCAGTGCCGCCAAGTGATTCTGGCCGGTCAAAGTGCTTTATGAACACCCACTTCCGGTTTTACCGGAAGTCCGTTTTGGGGTTTTTTGGTCTCCGGTTTCGGATTCGAGGCTCGCGATCTGGTTGATTTTTTTCACTAGGAAATCGTTTCTTTTGCGTTTTTATTTCCAGTGGTGTTTTTTTTTTCCAGCAGGAAAGTGTTTTCGTGCAGTTATTTTCCGCAGTGGTGCTCGCCTTCGAAAGTGAATTACGACGAGCGGAGTGGAGGACGGAGTGTGGGAGTGGAACTGTGTTTGTGTGTGTGGCCTCGTTCATATCGCACAGACGTTTGACCACATACGAATCGTCTCCGCGACTGGTTGCCTCGCTCTGCGGTTTCCCAGGACTACTATCCTCGTTATGTAGGCGCTCGAAGAGACAGCGAGCTGGGCGTAGTACACGAGCGAGCCTCGCGAATCTTTTACGCCTTCTCATCTTGATTATTCCGTGACTCAATTTTTTTTTGTTCGCCCCGCGCTGCTCTGGGCGTTTCTTTTTCGTGCGAAACGAGGCGAAATGCAAATACGGCCACAGCGAGATTGGTAATTTTGGAGAAATGTGGGTCGACGTGCGTTCGTGAAAATTCTTGACGTTGAACGGGAAGAATCGAGAGGGAGTGATGTACGTAACGGGTATGCAGGCTCATAGACGAAGGAAAATCGATCGATATCGCATCAGTTTCCTTCTCGATTGGGACGTACGTCATCCAACTCTCTCTCTCTCTCTCTCTCTCGCGTTCATTTTTTACGTAGGTTGATGCATTCTTTTCAAAATGAACATTCAATCTGAATTTAATTTCTCAATAAACGTTTGAAAAAATGTCCCCTGTGAGAGAATAATTAACTTGAGTTAGCGAAAATCTGAGACGATTTCTTCAGAATCGATTGCCACAACGCCTTTGAGTATTAACATTTTTATGGAAAATCTTTTTACTTTTGTTTACTTTATTGTGATTGATTCTCGTTATAAATTATGAAACAATGATAGCTTCGAACTTGAGAATATCGATTTAGTTCTTAATTTTTTCGTGTTGCGATGAGGTTGTGATAGTGTTTCGAATTTTTTCATTCGCTCGAAGCCTCTCCCTGTTGGCTTCTGCAAACTAAATTATCGTGCTTCGTATATGGGGCACATTAATTCAGTTGATATTTTTGGAAAAATGTTACAAAAATATGCAAATAAAAGGTTTCAACTAATATTTTTTTTAACAAAAGAAAATTCAATATCTATATATATTGAATTTGTTTTTTATTCTAAAAATATCTATTTTAGATATTCAGTTTTTAATTCACGAGTAAAATATAAAATAGATATAAAAATAATAAAAAATATCTATTTGAAATATATACATTTGTGAAATTCACAAGAAAAATATATAATAATAGTTTTAATATTTAAAAATATCTATTTGAAATATATAAATTTGTAAATCCACGAGGAAAATATAAAATGAATATATAAATATTTAAAAATATTTGTTGGAATATATAAATTTCTAAATTCGCAAGAAAAATATCAAATAAATGTTAAAATATGTTTAAAATATTCTAAAATATATAAATTTGCAAATCCACAATCTAATATCACCCCAAAACCGACCTAACACCAGTAATCAAGGAAATCCATTTTCCAAAATACGTTTCGAACGTACCGAAACGTTATTTCGAAAGTGTCTTAAAAAGATTCGAGCTTTAGATTTAGGCCTGCCAAAATAATTTTCGTCCACCGTCTATAATTTTGACAATCCAAAATCTCAATGCACACGTCCAACGTAAAAGTTAAACTCCGTCACAATTCGATCTCTTCCTGCGCATGCAGAGGAAAAGCCCTCACTGCATCGCCGAACTGTAAACGAACAAAATTTGAAGACAAAGAAGGCGGCCTTATAGCATAATTAATAACCATTAATAACCAAAATATAGCATAATCAATAACCACATATCCATCTCATTAAGGGGGGACGTGCCTTTAGGCGAAGAAAAAATCGCTGTTTTTCGTGATTTTTTTTTAAAGGAAAGATCTCTGCGCCATTTTTCAGACTTCGGCTATATTTTATTACTACTCATGGCTGCTGCATGGTATTTTTTCATTATAATTTTTTTTATATCGCGGAGGTCTGGCCCGGTATTCTAAACGGGTAAATAACTTTCCAACAAAAAGATTGAATTGTCTTGAATTCAATCTTTGAAATAGTTAAAAAATAGTTAGTTAAAATTTCAATCTACTTTAAATAGTTTAAAAAAAATTTCAACCATTTAGCGTCATGTTTTAGACAAGGTTAGAAAGATTTTTACCAAATTTCATCAGAATCGGTCGATTAGTTTATTACCTATACGTCACGCCAGTTTCGAAAATGCAGTTTAGAAGACCGTACCATACGTCCGCAACTTTAAAAGATTAATAAATAAAAAAAATACCATGTAGCAGCCAAAAGTAGTAATAAAACGTACCCTAAGTCTAAAAAATTGCGAATAAATGTTTCCTTTGATAAAACAATCATAGAAAATCAGGAAATTTTTTCCTCGCCAAAAGGTATCTCCCCCTTAAGGTCCGATCACGAGCTTGACGATCACAATTTTTTAAATGATACAACGGGAAAAGCATCGAGGAAGTGGGTGGCTATAAATAACTAATGACGTTGTTTTCCATCGACAAAAAAAACTTAGTCAATATCCACGTGGAAAATCGAACTTTTTTTAAAACCGATTTTTTTTTATTATTTAAAGTAAATAAATTTAATATGAAGCAATTACTAAAAATATCCACTCAGTGGGGATGAGGAATGATCAAATACAAGAGACATATTTTGATATCATAGTCGATAAAAGTGTATGCAGTGAGATATTATACACACACACACACACATACACACACACACACACACACACACACACACACACGCACGCACGCACGCACGCACGCACATGCGTGTGTGTGTGTGTGTATATATATATATATATATATATATATATATATATATATATATATATATATATATATATATATATATATATATATATCAAGTGTGGGTGGAAGATGCGCGCGCGCGATTTTCCGTGACGCACACACGATCGCGACCCGAATAACGCGCGGACGATGCGTGTGGGGCTCCTGGGCTTGCCCCAGGGCCAGCGCAGCATACCGCCCAATATGTACATCAGGATTTTGTCGCAGGGTCCAGAGACCTGTCGCACTCCTAAGAATCTCGTCGTCGAGTCAGGATAATATAAGTACATACGACCTTTCATGCAAGCGTACACGAATAGCATTTTTTTTCCACTTTGCGACCCTAATCACGTATGTGTTAATTCTCCTGATCGTGCTTAGAGCCATAGAGAATTTTTTCCCGATGCTTTGAGAAGCAACGAGTGCTAGGAATATTTTCAAATACAAGCAGATCTCATCCAAGTTCACTGATAAATGAACCTTTGAATAGATAGACCTCGAAATTCATCCAAGATCCAATTTTTAATTAATCGTATTATAAATTTATTATTCTGAAAGTTTTTCATTATTGCATAGTTTTATAGCCTATGCTTGGTCGAGGCTCTCACTTGTGTGCGTGTATATTATTAGTAGTAGTATTTATTCCAAGGTATACCCTGTAAGGGTGTTTACATCTATACTCCCTCTCCCCTTCACTTCACCTTTACATTTCTTACAATTCTTACAATTTGTATCCATGCCTTTCCCTTTTCGCAACATTTTTTAGTGTATATTATTATTTCTTTTTATTTGCTATTGTTAATGAATTAATTATTGATATTATTCATGATTGTATTTTTGTTATTTATGATTTATTTATTGGTTATTTTTTATCAATGTTATTTTCACTTATTAGTTTTAAACGAATATCATTTTTCATTCATTTATCATTTTGAAAAAATGATTACTGTTTATTAAAGTGATTGATTTTTATTTAATTTCTCAATCAAAAGATTATTAATTTATTATTTCATTTATATATATTCATATTATTATCAGCTCCTTCTCTTCGCGAGGGAGTCGGGCCTGACACAATAATCCACAAGACGACCCGGGAGGGGCCCGGGCACAATGGTCCACAGGACTGAGTGCCTGGGTTAACCCCAACAGTACAATACAATGTATTATTGTCGTCACAATAATAATAATAATGAGTTGATTAATTAAAAATTAGAAACACATCGATTTCATTAATTTTTTTATACTAAGGGGAGGTACCTGAGTAAACGGCGAGAAAAACAGGTAAACTTGGGGAATTTTTATTGCAAAAACTAATGCTTCGGCTGGATCCGGGTTTTTTTTATTGGAAAATATGTACATTGAGGTATGTTTAGGAATTATTTAAAATAAAGTTGTTGACTGGAAGCGATTCAAGGCGATTATCTCGAAACATAGTTTTCAAAGTCGGTGCCAGATGTATCTCGAAAACGGCTTGTCCGACTTTGTCCAAATTTGGATACAATATTCTTCGATAGTTTTTTCTCGTTCGCCATGTAGGATTTTTTTGAAATTCATTGTTGACGGAATCGCGACCGTTTTAACTTAACATTCGTTTTTCGTTCGCAATTTTCGACGATTTTGGATTGCATACACATTGCATAAAAAAATATTTCCAATAAAAAAAACCCCGGATCCAATCGAAACATTAGTTTGTGAGATAAAAATTCCCGAAGTTGACCTGTTTTTTGATTATTTTGATTTATTGATTTTATTTTAAGGGTCCACTTTAGAGCCACGAAAAAAGGATATTTTCGCGATTTGTTTTTGAGGATTTTATAAAAGATATGAATACCGGTGCGATGGTCTAGTGGTTAGCGTGCTCGCCACTAAACCAACGGACCGGAAGGTCCCGGGTTCGAATCCCAATCGCGTACATTTCGTCGTGAAATGTTTTTCTTCGGCATTTCGCGGCGAAATAAGACTAGTTCCACGACTGGGGGGCGAACTCGATGACCGGCTGTATTGGTATAGGTTTTCCGCAGTTTCCCTATACCCATGACAGAAATGTCATGATGAATATAATACAGAGGGGGAAGTCGGCTGCGGCCGCAAGAGGGGGGGGGGGACAAGGAGAAAGATGGAGAAAAAAAAGGAGTAACAGTAGAGGAAAGAAACGGGCACAATGAAGGGAAAGAATAGGTAACAAACGCGAAAAGCGTGTACCTAAGGAAAAACCAATAAAAAAATAAAATAAAATAAGAGATATGAATATAAAAGGTGTTGGGCTTGATAAATAAAGTCTTGAAATACATTTAAAAAAAAATTAATTCATTTTAATTCATTTTTAAGTACAAAAAGAAAATATTGTAAAATTAAGAAAAAAAATCAAAGTCCATTAGATTCAGTAAGACACCAGCTACAAAATGACCCTCGGATATAAAGTTTTGCCAAAAAATAAAAAAATGGCCGATAAAAAACGAAAAAAGTTTAAAAAAATAAAAAAAAACGTGTTTTTTCGCAGGTTCTCGCAAAAAAAAATCACAATTTTAAAACCATCGAGGGTTATCTTGTTGCGAATTATGTTCACAATATGTGGTTCAAATTTCAAGAGAATCGATTTATTAGTTTCAGAGATACGATGGAGCTATTTTTGAAAACGTTGTTTCGAGAAAAACGCGTTTGAAGTTTATACTATGATCGTCCGAGCGCGCTATACGCCCAGGTACACGAAATGAGGTCCTGCTGTTCAGGTAAAAAAAAATATTTAGAGAGCTCGGATTTTCATAAAATGTTGACAAAATATTTCTGAATGTATGTACTTTCGAAAACAGTTGAAAAAAATCGATTTTTCGAAATTTTCAAAGTGGACTGGCCCCTAAATGCATTACTTGAATTACAAAAAAAGAACTATCAATTTGTTAATTTATTATTGTTGTTGTTGTGACGATAATAATAATAAATAAGTTAATTGAAAAGTAGGGACCCATCGATTTAACAGAGAAGGTTGTCGTGTGCGTCCACATAAGTAACACGTATACAACGTATATAAATATACGTCGACACCAAGATATAGTATAGTTCGACATATACGCATCGTGCACATCGATACTATGCAAGAGATAGAGAGTGGGGAGAGGCAAAGTGACAGGATTTCCAGTCAAGCGGCTGGTTCGACATGCAGAGGTTTCAGTATATCAGTAGTCGTCGGAACGTTCGTAAACATTCCCCACCACACTTTTCTCTCTTCGCTTGTATCTTTCTTTCCACACGAAATAACGCCACACTGTTTCTGTGCGATATTTCGAATAATCACAAGTAAATACGCAAGCCACGGTGTTGAATTTCGAGCTGCGGTGGCCGGGCGATAAAAAAAACTCGATAAAGCGTGGACTAAGAAAAAAGCTGTGCTCAAGTGTCTTCGAATTCCTCCGTGTCGTTCGTGTGAAAGACAGCCGCGTGTACTTGGTGAGAACAGTTGATTATTTTTGGGAATCGCTTCTGTCCTTTATGCCCCGAGCGAGGTGAGAGGTTTGTTTCAATTGATTGTTTTGAATTTATTACGAAATTAGGATAGAAGATCTTGGGGAATTTGAGAAGTTCGTTGGGGTGGCTGCGTACCACCTGTATACTCCTTAGACCAGACAATGAGTGGACGTTGGACTTAAAACCTTGCAAATGCTGCAAACACGTTGCAATTATGATTCCACTATTTTTTTTTGTCCGACTATTGTTCCAACTAATTATCTCCAATTATCTCTACTCACTAATTATCTCTACGCACCGAATGCGGTACAGTTTCCATTGTTTGGGAAAGGAAATTTAGAAAATTCGTCTCGTTTCTCAGCCAAAGACAGCTGTTGTCATAGCGAAGTATTACGTGGCTCGGTGGAATTTCCGATGAAATCGAGTGCATTCAAATGACAAATGTTGGAAGTATGCCATCAACGTGTTTACGAATGCTTGTGAAAAAAACAATAGAGTAGTTGTGAAAATATTGAGATAGGTTTATAAGAGTATTTGTTCGAATATTAAAATTATCAATTTTTAAGAGCATTTATGAAAATATTAGTATTATTATGTAAAATTATTATTAGTATTATTATATTATTTTAAAAGTATATTTATTATAATATTTTTTAAAATATTACGATTATGAATTCACAAGAGTATTTATAAAAATAGAAAACCACGAGCGTTCTTTTTTATAATTATAAAATCGCGAAGTTTTTTTATAAATAGTTTTTTTAACCCTCAATCCGTGAACCTGGGTCGTTTTCGTCCTGCCCAAAATCATTTTCTTCGCAGGCTGCTTAATATTTAATGAAAAAATATGTATATCAAAAATAAGAAAGAAAAGAAAACCCTATTTTCCCTTGAAAAGTACGGCCTAAAGATTGACCATGCATTTTTTCAGATTTTTTTTCATTGACAACTGTTGGTTTGGTAGTGCAAAAACGAGAAACGACCCAGGTTCACGGGATTAAGGTGCCTCAAATACTTTCACGGATTGAGGGTTGATTACGAATCTTGAAAGAAAAACAATTTTGAAATATTTGTTACGAATATTTTTCAAATTATTTTTTTTTAATATCTATAAAAACACGCACATTTTTTAAAGTATTTTTAAAATATTTATAAAACGACGAGAAGTAAAAAGTTACAAGTACACCCTCTACGTGTTTACGAATATTTATAAAAATATTAGAATTATGAACTCACAAGAGTATTTATGACAGAAATTAAAATTATAAATTCACAAGAGTATTCATGAAAATATTTAAATGATGAATTTACAAGAATATTTATAGAAATATAAGACCAGGAAGATTTTTCAAAATATTTATAAAACCACTAATAATTGCAAAACTACGAATATTTTTTTTACATTTATGAAATCTAGAACGACGAATATTTATTTTTAAAAACGGGAAGTGATTTACAGGACATTCTTATCCGTCGTTGCTTGGAACTTTAAGTACATGCTGTAAAAATAGTTCACCGTCCCAATTTTCCAAAAATGCCAAAATATAATATCGAGAAAATTCTTTATCGAACAAAGCTATGAAAGCATGCTCAATTTTTTTAAGGTCGCAAGACTTACATCCGAATCGACAGAGGCCACGTTGAGTTTTTTCTGGCATGCTCCATCGATCGATCGATATTCGAATGGTCTAGGACGGAAATCGTTTAAATCAGGTTTAAACTCGTAAACGCTATCGTTCCTACGTGGCTCCGCATACACAAATACATACACGTGGGGCCTGTTTCCTTTCTCACGCCAAAACCGATTGAATCACGCTCCGATGTCTCGCTTCAACGTGCACCCGTTGAAATTTTCCTTTTCTCTAACTGCCTCTTCTTCCATCCTCGCGCTATTGGTTTTTTTTTCTTTCTAATTTCGCAGACAATTGAATATCGATTCTTCTCAAAATTGTCGAGCAAAAGGATTCTCTCCATAGCCATTCTTCTGAGCTGCATTTGAAAAGGTGTACCTCGACGATAAATCGAGGAAAAGTTTTATTCTCGATGGAGCATGGGAAATTCGGAAAGGAAATAACTCAGGGAGTGGAACTGGAGGCTTTATGTAAACCTATAAACATTTATGTAAAAGTATGTTTTTTATTAAAAAAATATTTTTAATTTATTTTAAATTGATTTTTTATCGATTTTTTATACATTTTAAATTTATTATTTTTTTTTATTTTTCTTCCATTTGTTTTAAATTTAATTTTTTAGTAATTTAAAACTTATTATTCACTTGGTTTACATTTATTTATTTAAAAAATCATATTTCTGGAAATGAAAATTCGCAAAACTCAAAACTCAAGTTATAAAATTGATAAGCGTGAGTTACGAAACTAATAGTATGTGATCTCGCCGATAACAAAGAAGGCATAAAGATCTCTCACGACCCACGGCTCTGGTCACGTAAGCTGATAAGCCGTGATATTGAATGGATTAAATTTTTCAAGATAATTTGAGGCGCTCGACCGTGTCAAATTTCAAATACGCACTTTTGAGAAACATTTGTAGCTAGAAAAAAAGAGAATGTTTACTTTTTGTATTTATTCAACAAAATTCATTCAACAAAAAATATTTCAACAATATTTCCGCAAAAAGACAGGTGAAATTCCAAATTATTGCAAATTTTCGTAAAAATACTCGAGTCGATTCGTGCTCGATTCGTAGAGACAATTTAAATCCTGGATAATGTCGACGTTTGGAAAAATCCGTGGAAAAAACGATCACTGACCTATCGTGAGTAGAAGCGATGAATGACGAGAGTTGAAAGTCGGTGAACGAGTGAACGTATTCACCAAATATGAAACGAGAGAAATGGCGAAAAAAAGAGGAGCAAAGTGATCGGTTTCAGTGTCGTCCCAAGGTAATGGGAAACGAGGTCATGGCACAATGAGACAGAGACAGAGAGGCAACATTTTCATCGATTATTACGGCCGATTATATCCTTATGTTACATCTACGCGCATATATCGGTAAACGGATCTATATTTACCGGCGTGTCGAAGATTCAATGACCTCGATTTATTATTTCCTCTCTATTATTTGATAATTGCAATCAATAATAATAACAACAACGATACGTGGAATTATTCAAAAGTCGGCACTGCATTGAAAAAAAGTCACGATGTTGAATACAACCGAATTGAGTTCATTTAAATGAAGTTAATTTTTTTGGTTTTATTTATTCATTTTTCAGGATTTATCGGGCTAGAATTAAGGAACATAAAGTTGAGTTAATTTTTGGGATTTTAGTTCATTTTTTAAGGATTTATTAGGTTAAAATTACCGAAAACAAAAGTGAGTTAATTTTTTTAATTAACTAATTAAAATTGAGTAATTTTGTTAGGTTTTATTTATTTTTAACTCGGCACTGCGATGAAAAAACGTCAGGATGGCAAAGACAACACAATTCAGTTGGTTCTTCTTTTATTAGGTTAGAATTATCGTTATAAAATTAACTCAATTTTTTAGGTTTTGTTTATTTATTTTTCAGAATTTATTGAGCTACAATTAACGAACATAAAGTTGAGTTAATTATTAGGTTTTTAATTCATTTTTTAGGATTTATTAGGTTAGAATTAACTAATTCAAATTGAGTAAATTTTTTAGGTTTTAATTTTTTTTAACTCGACACTGCATTAAAAAATGTCAGGATGGCAAATACAACAAAATTTAATTTTTTATAATTAGGATAGAATTATCGATTCAAAATTAAGTTAATTTTTTAGGTTTTGTTTATTTATTTTTCAGGATTTATCGGGCTAGAATTAACGAACATAAAGTTGAGTTAATTTTCAGGTTTCTAATTAAGTGTTTAGGTTTTATTAGGTTAGAATTAACGAAGTAAAATTTAGTAATTTTTTAGGTTATAATGAAATCTAAATTAAATTAACTTTTTAGGTTTCTTCAAGTTAATTTTTAGGTTAGGATTAACGAACTAAAATTAAGTTCATTTTTGGGCTTTTATTTATTTATTTTTTAGGGTTTATTAAGTTAGAATTAACGAAAATAAAATTACGTTGATTTCTATTTGGTTAGAATTAACGCGAATTCTCGTAAAATCAATGTTTTTCTATTTAATTATTATTATTTTTTAAATTTCTTCATTACTCAAAATGTTATTGCTCATTTTTTATATGCTTTCAATAATTTTGGTGTTTGGTATTATTTTCTCACAAAAATATTCAGACGTAAAAAGGCGACGTTAACATTTTTTCGAATCAATTTCTTTTGGAAAACCATTATTTTACTTGAGTAGATCCTAGTTGAAACAAATAAACTTTTTCAACGGTGTAACAAACGTATTATGCGTTATATAAATCAAGAATGCACGTGCACTCTGCCCCCTCTTTCTCTCTCTTTTGATCACACACACACGCACCCGTGCATATATATTTTTATTCATAACGTAGTATGGATAAAACAGAAGTATGGATTAAACATGACTGTCCTTTTATGCAACACTGAAGTAAGGAAAACATGCGAGATCCTAGAACGTAATTGACCGCGATTAATATGAGCATCGGCGAGAAAATCCGGTTGGCCGATGCTTGTGTTATTCTTCCATAAATTGTAGAATCGCTTCGAGCGGTTGGACGAAAAATAAAAAGGCAAAAGATTCCACGGTTATTATAAACGTTTGATTGTCAATTTCATACGATGTCACAATCGACTATCATTCTAATTGTAATCAAATAACGGTACGCAACGGTTAGTTCATCGAGCATTATAAAATAATTCAATCAAAATTAGATAATTTTTTAAAAGAATTTTGGAATAATTTTAATAATAATAATAGTTTAAGAGAAAAATGAGAGGAACTGATGAGGAATAAGCCCGCCAAAGAGCTATGCGCGTATGGAAAAGAATTCGAGGTGTTTGTGAAACGGGTAGTGCGAAGAGAAGGAAATACCAGCAGTCAAATGTTGCGAAAGCGGAAACACATGTACTTCATTTGTAAGAACAAATGTAAAGGGGACAGAATGTGAGGGGGAGGAGGGTTATGTGTAAACACCCTTAAAAGGTATACCCTGGAAATAAAGACTAGACTCGACTAATGATAATAGTGTTGATAATAATAATATTCAATCAAAGGGGACTTTTTTCCTCTGAGCGAGGAATAAATTGCTGATTTTCATGATTGTTTTTAGAAGGAAATATTTCTCAACCATTGTTGAAACTTGGAGTATGTTTCATCACTACTTTTGGCTGTTACATAGTATTTTTTAAATTTGTCATTCATCACCAAAAATGGCAGAGGGTTGCGGCGGATTTTGTCAGACGGCGTGACACGTAGCGTCAGCGGGATCAGTCTGCAAAAAAAACCGGTGGAGATTTTTATTTCGTTAACACTCATACGCAGAGTGTGAACCAAGAAAAAGTGAGAAATGTTGAAAATCGATGAAATGGTACGTGTTTAAACAAAAAGATGGAATTTTCCAAAAAAAATGTCTACATTGTGCAATAAAAAAATACTTTGTTTTTATTTTCAAAAACATTTAGGATCATGTTTTAGACAATAAGGTTAGAAAGATTTGCACCAAATTTTATCAGAATCAGTCGATTAGTTTTGAAGCTATACGTCACGACAGTTTTAATAGTGCTGTTCAGAAGAACGTGCTATATCTCCGCCATTTTTGAAGATTAATAAAACAATACCATGTAACAGCCAAAAGTAGTAATAAAACAATACCCTCAGTCTAAAAAAATAAACGTAAAAAAAAACTTTTTTAAACAAGCTTTTATTTAAAACGTACTGTACTAAAAAGTAAAAAATAATGTTCAGTAAAATTGAAAATCAAAACAGTATGACTGAAAAAAGTCCCTTCCTTGGTCACTCATCATAGGTGCAAGTACGTAAAAGCTACATAAACGTCGATATTTTGAAAATATGAAATATACATTTTAAAAGCTCGAGGCTTTTTTCAGAAATTGTAAGGTAGTATTAGTATTTATGAGGTTTGACGCCTCAAGCTTTCAAAATGTATATTGTATATTTTAAAAATATCTACGCTTGTGTACCTTTTAAGGCGTCACCCCCACTTGTAGCGCAAAAAAAGGCCTTTTTCATGAATATTTTTAAAGAAAACCACAAAACTTTTTTAATCGATCAATATACCATCTTAAAGAACACATCTTGAAGAACTTTCGGTAATTTTTTTATTGAAAAATATTACATTGTTTAGTGGCAAATGGCCGTCCATGAAATAATGTTTTTATATACACGGTTTGCGGTGACCAACATTGCGGCGAAGTGGATCATCTGAAAAAAAAAATTCGGATGGATTTAGTCAAATATAAGTATAAACTAGTCTTTAATCGAAGGATTTTTAAAAATATTCATTTTTCACAAAATGGCGGACAGTCAAAGTTAATGGTTCGATTTTAACGAAAAAAACGGCCGTTTTTTAGCTATATAGCGGCCATTTTTTTCGAAAAAAAAAATCGAACGATTAAAGACTACATTTTTATGTATTACATAAGCCTGAAAAATTTCAAGAAGATCGGTTCATTAGTGTTCGAGTAATCTTGGTCACCGACTTCAGAAATGCCATTTTGAGAAAAACGCGTTTAAAGTTTCTCTTTCAACGCTCTTTCAACGCGGATTCTTCTCTTTCAACGCTCATATCTCAGTCTATTTTGTTCGGATCGACTTGACATTTTCAGGACATATTCTCAGACACTTATACTTCAAAAAAATGCAATGAAGAAATCGATTTTTTTTAAATCGCAAGTGGGGGTAACCCCTTAAGTACTCGCACCTATGATGAGTGACCAAGGAAGGGACTTTTTTGTAGTTATACTGGTTTGAATTTCAACTTTACTGTACATTATTTTTTTACTTTTCAGTACAGTATCGTTTAAATAAAAGCTTGCTTTTAAAAAGTTTTTTTACGTTTATTTTATTTTATACTTTCCAGGATTAGAATTTGTTTATTTATTTGCCATGCGAGACCCTCAAGCCATTCAGACATCGGCGTAAAAAAACCTTGCCTTAGGTTATAAAGGTTTCGCGAGAAACTTTATGTAATTATAAATAGTGCTCAAGTCAACGAAGTTAATGAGCCCAAACTCGATTGTCCTACCATTTGCCATTAGGAAACTTCAGTTCCCACCTCCCACCACCGTCATTAGACTCTCGTTATCATGTGTAATGAAAAGTGCTCATGATAACAAAACAAATGAGCACAAACTCGACTGTCCTAGTATTATGCTATTAAGGAGTTGCATTGCCCACCTCACACCTCCATCATCAGACCAGCCTCATGGTACCATATGATTGCATTGTCACCGAAGTTACATATGTATGCCAAATTTCAGCTTAAGGTAGTACCTCCACCGAAGAGTTGAATTAAGAAATGGTTGAAATTTGACATATACGTTATTTAATACATTATCCAAACATCTGTGCAATTTGAATAAGTTTGACGACCCCAAACCTGAGATATTTACACTTAAAGTTGGCTTGGTTTACACGTAACAAAAGCGTTATGATGGGCAAACAGAGCATCATTAATTCTACCGTCAAAACTAAAATTAAGAAATTGATAAAAAACGAGGATAAGCTACAGTAAGATATCACGAATAATGTGAAAAAAAATGAGAATGATTCACCATCTAGTTTCCAAGATATAACCATGAGAAGCCTTCACAATTTTGGTGCAAAGCCTGGCAAAGCCTGGGAAAAAAACAATTGGGGCAAAGCCTGGACAGTCCCGGCAAAAAGTTTACTGGCAATGGTCGATCAAAAACACAATACAAAATATATTTTACGGCAATAAATGATATCCATCGTATTATCTACTAGTACCGAGTCGATATTGCGTAGTTTTTAATTTTATTCATTACTAATTAAACCAATTATCAATCTTTTAAACATGAACATGGTATGTAAACTTTTGGTTGAGATTTTCGCAGAGGAACTACCTTAACGGGCCAGTCCACTTTGGAGCCGTGAAAAAAGGCTATGTTCGCGATTTTTTTCTTGAGGATTTTTCAAAAGATATGAATATAAAAGATGTTGGGCACGATAAATAAAGTCTTGAAATACATTAAAAATATATTTTTAATTCATTTTTACTCAATTTTCAAGTACAAAAACTATAGTTTAACGGAAAGCCTAAAAAATATGTGGGCTAGGTAGCTCCATCACAAAAATCAAAGTCCATTACATTCAGTATGACACCAGCTACAAAATGACCCTCGGATATAAAGTTCCATCAAAAAATAAAAAAATGGCAGATGAAAAACGAAAAAAGACTTAGCAAACCCGTTTTTTCGCAGTTTTTCGCAAAAAAAGAGTAAAAATCAAATTTTGAAAACCATCGAGGGTCATCTTGTTGCGAATCATGTTTACAATATGTGGTTCAAATTTCAAGAGAATCGCTTTATTAGTTTTAGAGATACGATGGAGCTAGATTTTGAAAACATTGTTTCGAGAAAAACGCGTTTGCAGTTTATACTATGAAAAACTCTTACCTAAAGTCAATCGGCAATTCCTCCACCGTACAAAATCCCTTCTGATTGCTCATCATCGTCGATTTCTTCAAGTCTTGCTTGCTTTCGATTTTTTGAAATTTTCACAGTGGACTGGCCCCTTAATCGGATGCCAGCAAGTGCTTGAAAAATGGATTACACATTCTGAACCGGAAAGACGGACATACGTACGAAGCAAGTTAAATAAAAGCTTGTAAAAATAGTGAAGAAATTGTACTTAAAAAGAAAATCATGAAAATCATCAAATTTTTTTCTCGCCTAAAAGTATCTCCCGCCTTGAATTACGTACGTCTCCAAATTTGCCGAAATTCATCCGGGAAATCCATATAAGATTTTAAGGGATACAGGGATACAATCAGGAGGCCCAAAAAGATCGATTTTTCAAGAATTTTTCTCGAGAAGACTTTTAAATCTATTAACGGAAAAATTTGGACACATATTATGGTAACTTTTAACTGTATTTTGAGATTTTTTATTTGCGAATATAATTATTTTAAAAGCTGCTATAGCTTATCTCCGGGAGCACCTCTAAAAAAAGGCGTCTTGCGGTGAGCACGATATCTCTGGACTGGATCATCTAAAATGAAAAAACCAAAAAATGTTCGTTAATATAATGGATTATCGGTGAATATTCGGAAGTGGGGCTCCTGCTAGAATCGGGCTAATTTTTGTATAAATGGTTTAATATGATTAACAAACATCATCCTTATCATTATTGTAACGGCGAATGATGTTTCCGCCACAATAATGTCATGAATATTTATATTCCACGTACCCCCACAATTCCACGCTCCCATCCGAGGCGCCCCCCGCCCACCCCAGTGTATGATTTTATGATCATAGCCCTAAGGGCTACATTATTTAAATTAGTCCATCCAAGCAGGGATCCACGTCCAAATGTTTAAATATTTTTTTTTTGAAGAAAATAACGTCGTGCGCCGTCATAATATTACTTCGTATCATCTGCTATGATCATTGAAAAAAATAAGAAAAAAATAGCCTGATTCTAGCAGGAGCCCCACTTCCGAATATTTACCGGATTATCTTGTAATTGATCGAAGGAATAAGGAAATAACAATTTTTAACAAAATGGCGGATTCTAAAAAAAAACTCGATTTTTGACAAAAATTTAGGCCTTGAATTGTTTATAAAATGAAAAATATTTATCGGTGAGAAAAAAACTTCGATTGGTTACTAAAAAATATACCTAAACAGATTGTGTTAAAATTTGAGAATGATCGGTTCAGCCGTTTGCGAGAAATCTTGCTGGCCGACTTTGAAAACACAGTTTTGAGAAAAAGGCGTTTAAGGTAGTTCCTCTGCGAAAATCTCAACCAAAAGTTTACATACCATGTTCATGTTTAAAATATTGATAATTGGTTTAATTAGTAATGAATAAAATTAAAAACTACGCAATATTGACTCGGTACTAGTAGATAATACGATGGATATCATTTATTGCCGTAAAATATATTTTGTATTGTTTTTGATCGACCATTGCCAGTAAACTTTTTGCTGGGACTGTCCAGGCTTTGCCCCAATTGTTTTTTTTCCAGGCTGTGCCAGGCTTTGCACCAAAATTGTGAAGGCTTCTCATGGTTATATCTTGGAAACTAGATGGCGAATAATTCTCATTTTTTTTCACATTATTCGTGATATCTCACTGTAGCTTATCCTCGTTTTTTATCAATTTCTTAATTTTAGTTTTGACGGTAGAATTAATGATGCTCTGTTTGCCCATCATAACGCATTTGTTACGTGTAAACCAAGCCAACTTTAAGTGTAAATATCTCAGGTTTGGGGTGGTCAAACTTATTCAAATTGCACAGATGTTTGGATAATGTATTAAATAACGTATATGTCAAATTTCAACCATTTCTTAATTCAACTCTTCTGTGGAGGTACTGCCTTAAGGCCTCAGGCTACAGTAACGGGTATAAAATCATGTGTGAATTTAACCATTATTTCTCGTATGAAAAAGAGATAAACTCATAAAATTAATTACACATCTCTTTCGTATGAATATCAAGCTGTTAGAATTCTTTTTTTCGATGTACAAAATGGCCGACTACTAATATTTTCTTTTAGACGCTCCGCGGCGTGACATTTAGCATCCACAATTTTTTGCCTAGAACGAAAAACAAAAGTCCTCGTCAATCTACATTAGAATACCTAGAGAAGTACTGCTCATAAACTCATAAACTGCTCATAAAATGAAAAGTTTTCGATTAATCAGAAATTCCGCACGTACTTCTCTGCGAAATGCAATTGGGAACATAAGTTTTAAATTTGAAGTAAATCGAGAGAAAATTGTTGAAGTTATTTGTCACGTCAATTGGAAAAAAGCTGTTTCGAGAAGTTTCGAGTAGTCGGCCATTTTGTGCATCGAAATTTTTTTTTTTCTAATAGCTTGATATACATACTAAATAGATGTGTAATAAAGTTTATGAGTGAATCACTTTTTCATACGAAAAAAAAAATGGTTAAATTCGCACATGATTTTATACCCGTTACTGTGGCCTAAGGCTTTAATGTTTCAAAAGCACTTTCGAACGCGTTGACACGTCATTACAAATGTCCGTGTAACTTCGAGAATATTCGCCGGATTGACAAGAAATTTTCCGTGTGTGTACTTAAATATATATTCGTTACGAAAAAAAATATAGAAAATCGATTTTTCGACAATTTTAACTGTATATATCCCCTTAATTAGATTATAGTATTTTCACATCTTCTCGGATTCTCGTTGCAATGCAGCAGAATAAAAAGAAATAATTTTATTTTATTCACGATTACGTATTACTTTTTTTTGTTGTTTTTTAAAATTATAATGCCATTACTTTTTTCCGCTCCCGTAAAATATATTAATAACAGTAATCACTTTTATGTTTTCAGCTTAAAAATTTGAAAATCGACGTGCAGCGCCTTCTCTCTCTCTCTCTCCCCCTCGCTCTCGCTCTCTCTCTCTCTCTCTCTCTCTACTGCAAGTTCCAAGTGGCATTACCGTCGCGGTTCCCGAGACTGATCGTCGTCGCCTGAGCCTGGACCAGGGCCGGAAACGCGGAGGATAAATCCGTGCGCCTCGAGGAAGGGGGCGAGACGGGATAGTCGATAGACGAGCCACCACGATGGCTTGTGAATTCTTCAAGGTGAGCCCGCTCTTGTTCTTTTTCTTTCGCTTCTACTGCATTTTTTTCCTGTATGCTTGTCGCTCGGGAATTCCCGAGGCATCAATTCCCAAGGATATTGAGAAATTGATAAATGCGCTTTTCCGCAATTGGCCAACATATTCCCGAAGGTCGTGATCGCACGGAGTATCATATTTATCAATAATCAGCCCCGGATCTACGATTTTTTCGAACCGGGCCAAAAACTTGACATTGGCGCCGCTCCCCGCCAGCATTTGAACTTAATTATGTTAATAAAACTCACAAAACAAATATAAGAAAATTTGGGTGATTTTCGGGAATTTTTTTTGGAAGAAAAGTACTCAAATGTTTCGGAAAATTAAGAATATATTTTGATATATATTTATATATAATTAAGAAGAATATATTTTAATTAAGAAAAAATGTCGTTAAACTGCAAGATATTTCCTGTACAATGACGTGGGATTTTCGAAAAATATCAAAATCTAACAAAATGGCGTAGTTATGAAAAAAATTCTGTTTTCTTGCCTATAAAATGGTCGTTTTTTTCAGGGCCAAATCGTCAATTTTCATCGAATCAAAAATATCCTACGTCATTGTAGAGTAAATATATTCAAGAGTATTCAATTCAAATTTCAAGTCAATCGGATAATTTCTCTTTGAGTTACAATGTCAGCAAATTTGGAAAATCTCATTTCGAGAAAAACGCGTTTAAAGACTTAACTATCGATTTTTGCAAGATAAAATGATATTGATATTCTTGAAAGTATAAACTGTCGAAAAAGGCGAAAAAAAATCGATTTTTTAAAAGTGTCACACTGGTGTAGCCGCTCAAATGAATTTGCGCTCTTTATTACCGATTTGCTGATAACTTTTCCGTATGGGATTGTCCCAGTGTAACGGGTCGAAAAATAGCTTATTTTCGCGATTTTTTTTCGATGGTTGAAATACGCTGATCAGTCTGATTTTTTAATGTCACATCGAAGCACTCTTGAAGAACAGAAAATAAATTTTTAAACGTTTATTTTTATTTTTTTACATTGTTTTTAACGGTTGAAAATGTCGAAAAAAAGGAGTCCTCACGGTGTACACGGTTGTGGCCGTAAATATAATGTGAAAGAAAATTTGTCAGAAGATTATTAAGGGGGAATATACCTTTGTGAGGGCAAAATCAAGGGTCACTTTTGACAATTTATTCAAGAAAAACAAAACAATATTTTTAAATTCGGTTTTTTATACATGTTAGTACAAGTCTTAAAGTAAAAGAATTATTTTTTATTGTTTTAAAACAAAACGGCGGCGCAGTAGTCGATGAAAGAAAAGTCCTTTTTTCATAGTCCTCTACGGGCGTATTCGCACAGGTCATAATTTTCAAGCTAGAACAAAAAATGAAAAATATTTTATAAGTATTTATAAAAAAACTAGTCCAGTACGTAGGGGTTTCTCAAAATATTTATAAAAAAAAATAGCATTAATATAAAGACAAAAAAAATCGGTCGAATATCGATAATAAATTTTTTAAATGTCAACTTATCGAAAAAATCCTACGTACTGGACTAGAAAATGTTTTCAAGAAGCTACAGTTAAAATTTCAAGTCAATCGATTGAAAACTCGCGGCGCTACGCATACGCCCGTGTTTAAAAACATAGTTTCGAGAAAAGCGCGTTTGAAGTTTTAAGTACTGTAAAATCATGGAGATTTCGTGTTTACCTTTAATCGGCGATGCCTGGACCATACGGTTGTCCTTCTAATTCAACATTCTCTTGCTCGTCTTCTTTTCTGGAAGATGTAGGGAAAAAATGCAAAAAAAATTTACAAAAGTATAATCCCCCTTAATCAGTATGAAAACCGCTATCTTGTTATGGGGTTTTTTTTTATATCAAAATTGACAAAATAGCGGCGGTTTGACAAAAAAGATTCGAATTTAGCATACTTTTTGTTAGTTTTTCGTTAAAAAAAATATGAAGATTAAAAAAAAAGCTTCCATAGCAAGATAAAGAACGGCGTGAAGATTGTTGTGTCAAAATTGGAGACGGATAGCTTGAAAACTCTTCCTTTCAGCGAGTACGTCGATTTTTTGAAAATGTTACACTGTGATGATCCCTTTTGTGTGACATTAAGGGGTCTTCTCACTTTAGACGATAAAAAAGGCTATTTTCATGAATTTTTTTGATAGCTTTATGTTACAGATATTGATGTAAAAGTTGTTACACTTAATAAATACACTTTCGAAATACATGAAAAAAATTATTTATTTATTTAAATCACTATTTATCGACGAAAATGGTGGTTAAAAAAATGTTCTAAAAAATTGTAGGTCTGCACTGTTGATAAAATCTCGGAGATGGATCATCCGAAACAAAAAAAATTAAACGGTTTTAGATTCAGTATGGTAATGGCTATAGCGCATATGATACGATTTTTGATATATGCAAAAATAACAAAATGGCGGACATTTTTCGAAAAAACAAAAAAAACGTGTCTTTTTCACCGTTTTTGGCAAAAAAAAAAACAGTAAATATTGACATTTCAAAAACTCCTTGATATGCGCTATATCTATAGTTGTAAAGAATATGTGGTTAAAATTTCGTAAGGATCGGTTTGGTAGTTTCGAAGATTTTATCAACAAGCCGGGGCCGGGTTGAAATTCCGATCTTTGCATGCTCCGAACGTTGAAAAATTCCGAAATTTAATGTTTCGAAATTCGAGATGGGGCCGGGTTGAAATTCCGAACTTTGAATGGTCAGAACGCTCAAAACTCCGAAAGAATAGTACCCCGAAATATCGAAACTCCGAAAGAATTTTACAGGAAAGACCAAAATTCCGAAAATCTTAACACCGTCAAAATAATGGGGCTATGGAAGTTTTTAAAGTTTAAAAATTTTCAATAAATCGACGAATTATGTCGAGAATTTTTTTTTTATTACGAAGTGATTCTGCGTCAATTTTGAAATTTCTCTAGACAATGTTATATGTTCTACATAATTTACAGTCAACTGTGTAGACTTTCGCTGGCATGATCTTGACATGTGGGCCGGGTTGAAATCCCGAACTCTGAATGCGCCGACGGTTTAAAATTCCTAATTTTAATGTTGCAAAAATACAAGGTTCGTCGAGATTATGCCAGCGAAAGTGTACGCAGTTGTTTGTAAATTATGTAGAACGTATAACATTGTCTAGACAAATTTCAAAAGTGGGGTAAAATCACTTCTTAATAAAAAAAAATCTTGAAATAATTCGTCGATTTATTGAGAATTTTGAAACTTTTAAAACTTCCATAGCCGGATTATTGTGACGGTGTTCAGATTTTCGGATTTTTGGGCTTTCTTGTAAAATTCTTTCAGGGTAGCATATTTTCGGAGTTTTCAGCGTTCTGATTATTCAAAGTTCAGAATTTCAACCCGGCCCCGACAAGCCGTCGAAAAACGTTGTCTCGAGAAAAACGCGTTTAAAGTTTGTTTGGGTTATATAAATACATTAACGCGGTCCTCTAGTTTCTCGGCTGTTTTTTTACGGCTTTTTCAATAATTTTTTACGGGCAAAGCATCGAAATAATCAATCTCATTGTTTTTGCATAATCATTATTAACATTTAAATAAGCTTTACAAATTTTTCGAAGTCAAAATATATAATAGAATAAAGGTTATAGTGGCCGACAGGAAGACATCAAGTAAAAGAGGTGCTTGACGGTGACCAAGATTGCGGCTGTTCTGCTTATCTGAAATCAAAAAACCAAACGGCATTTTAATCTTCATATTTAAGACTAGCGATTGAACTAGAGTGAATTCTAAATTACAAAAATTGACTTTTTTATACACTTTTGAAAATTACATTCTATTTTTTACTCATTTTTTCTTAAGTTTTTCGCTCGTACAAAAAAAACTATCGTAGCAATCGTGATAATCCTAGTTCAATCGCTGGCTTATAACATATTAAAGATGCTGTATAAATATGAACAAGATCGGTGCAGTAGTTTCTGATATATCGTGGTCACCGTTTCGAAAAATGGTGTTTCGAGAAAAACGCGTTTTGAAAGTTCGCGCATGTGATTTATACTAAAAATTTCATCGCACCGTCAATCTGCTATGCCTGGACCATACAATAGGCCTTCCTCTTCTTCTTGGAAGTCACGCAGAGCTGCTCCGTCTTCCCTTTTCGCGATTCGGGCCTGTTTTACAACATCACTCGTGCGCCTTTCTGAACGGTCGATCCGAGAGCTATCACGCTGTTGAACATATCTTTTAGCTTGTGGGCCGATTTTCACTCCCATGGTTTCCAAGGTCTTCAGGATAGATTTGAATCCTTCGTTGAAGATTATGACAGCGAGAAAGGTGGCGATTTCAACCACTTTTGGCCCAGATGGGGGTGCTTCGGAGCAAAAGTCCAGATTAACGAATTGAGCGACTCGTTATTATTTTGAGTTTCCGCTCCCAGGCATCTGCTTAACAATTCTTCTTTGGATAAATCCTCATAAATTGGCTTTATAACTTTTTGAACTGCTTCGGAAAGAGGCGGTTTATGGTGTTTGAATTGCTCAGCCTCTCCGAGAAGCTCATACCTGCTCCGTTCCAGGGCCGTAACTTGTGAACCACTTCGAATATCGAAAAATCCTCTGGCACACATTTTCTACACACGTAGATGTGATTTATGAAAAAAAAATTGATTTTTTCGACCCGAGAAACTAGAGGACTGCCTTAAAACATTTTGTTAAATGTATTTCGAAAGTGTATTTATTAAGTGTAACAACTTTTATATCGATATCTATAATATAAACCTATCAAAAAAATTCTTGAAAATAGCCTCTTTTTTAGCGTCTGGAGAGGACCCCTTAAAGTAGAATACATACAACCAGTGTAGACAACGCACAGTACAGACTCCACACACATCTTCAACCTTTAGGACCCAGCAAATTTTACTATCTAATCTTGCTACAGTTTCACACGTCGAACTTTCGCTTTCGCGAGAGAATCTGTTACCTCATCAAAGCTCGTCCCATAGGCGGTTTTATTTTCGATGGCTAGGATCGCGAGGCCATCGAAACTCACTTAAGCGCCCCGGAAACGCATGAATTTGGCGCCTCCTGAAATTGCCGCCCGGGGCAGGTACCCCGGTGACATCATTGACAGCCCCTAGATCCGGGGCTGTCAACAATGAATATTCTTGTTGTCGTCACGAAAGACACGTAGATGGTTGCTCGAGCCGTACGAATGATAACAATATTCAAATTAATCAACAAGGTTCAGCGCACCTTTCAGTTGTCAGGTTGACTCAATGGAAACGTTTCCAAAAACACTCCGAGCAAGAAGGACAATACTCGCCGTAGGGTATAGTCGTGTTCGTTTTCGTACGCCGAAGGGGGTTCGTGACTGCCGGTGACTGGTACGGTCTAGCCGCGAGCCTCGCGAACGTTTCCAACTTCGCTAGGAATGGAAACTCCGACGGAGCGTTCGCAGCTTAGATGCGATAGTGAAACTTGGATCAAGGGGGGGGGGGAAATACCTTCGGGCAAGGAAAAAATTGATTTTTTAATGATTTTTTTTTTAATGAAAGATTTTGCGACCATTTTTGAGACTTAGGGTATGTTTTATTACCACTTTTGGCTGTTACATGGTATTTTGTTATTTTTGTTAATCTTAAAAAATGGCGGAGGTACGGCACGGTCTTCCAAACGGGTTGCGGCGGATGTCGTCGTGCGACGTGACACGTAGCGTCGGTGGGATTAATCTTAACAAAAACCAACGATGATTTTATTCAGGCGGGGTATACGTCTAGATAGGAAAAAAATAAGCAATATTGAGGGATTTTTTAAACTAAGAAATAATTGTTCTACAATTATCAAACTTTAGGTATACTTTGAACAATACTAAAACAATTTTTTAAATTAATTCTTCATCAAAATTACGCAGCTGTGGCAGAGTGTTACAGCAAGCTCGCAGTTAGAACATGTATAGTTTCTATGTGACGGTAATTAAAATTAAGAAAATGCAAATTTAAGAAAATGACATTTTTAATTGCGCGCCTTTTTTTTTTTTGGTGAACATAGAGTTCACCACAAAATTATGGGGACCATGCTCTATCAATCTCAACTTGTGAGTACTGGTTTGGACGGTTCGATAGTGGTGATTTTGACGCGGAGGATAGGGAACGTGAAGTAAGGCCACAAACGTTTGCAGATGCAGAATTGGAGGAATTATTGAACGGAGACTCGTGTTAAACGCAAGAAGAACTTGCACAATTTTAATTACTTTGAGTAATACATTTTTTACCATTTTTGCACAGAGAAGCCACAATTTTCACAAAAAAATCCTGTAAAACTTGTACCTCCATATTTTTCAAGTTTGACATAATATGGCAGTGGAAGTGAGAGGAGCCACGTATGTCGGTGCGCCGGTGATGATATTCTTCGCTTGCGGAAGTCCTAGACAGGTGATCTGAACCGAAAAAAAATCAAACATATTTTTCACTTTGCAAAATATTGTGTATAAGTCGAACTACAATCCAGAAGAAAAATAAAAAAATAGTTAGCGATTGAAGGGGAAGTTACATTTTTTACCAAACATTTTTGCAGTTCTTTGTTCATAAAATAAAAACGTTTGAATTTGTTTTTCATACTTCTAGCTCAACTAATGAAGACGTTTGTTGTACACGTGACTGCTATTTTTTATAACGATTGCTCATCTAGAGCATTTAGGAGCACGTCCGCAAACTTGAAAAACGTGGTTTTGAGAAAAAAGCGTTCAAAGTTAAACTGAAATTTATGTGCGAATAAAATGAAAAGTTTCATACCTACATCTAATCTGCTATGCGAGGACCATAGTGTACACATTCCTCTTCTTTGGCTCTTTCCGATACAGGAAAAAAAGGAAAAAAAAATTCGGCCCAGCCAAGTAGAAGCTTAACATTCATACACAGAATAGGGGCCGTTCATTAATCACGTGAGGATCAAATAGGGGCAGGGGGGTTTGGATAACATCACGATTGATCTCACTGGGAGGGGGGGGGGGGGGGTGTTGTGACATATCAAATGTATTTTTTTTGTGTACCTGCGTGAACCAGACATCCGTTGTCTTGAACAGGCAACTTGTGCCCAGGGGGTTGGCACCTTTTGGAATTTTTGGTACGCAAAATGACCGCAATTTTAGTGTCGTACTCTGCCACTCGCAGCGCTAGTTATACTCTTACAACCTGATGCGTGCGCAGGGGCTATGTATATATACGGTGGCTATGTACGCAGTGCGGGCCTCGCGCCTGCGCAATAAGAATATTGTAAGGTAACTGCTAGCGCCATGGGGAGACGTAGAACTAAAAAAAGCGGTAAGAAAGCGCAGCATTTGCATACACAGTACGGGATAGAAGGTTTCAACCCCCTGGTTGTGCCTAAAAAGTAACCTAAACAACAGTTTTTAGTTCTATTCATTTTCGACTGGCCACCTACTTAAAGTGAAGTGCCTACATCTGATCCACAAAAGGCTTGTCCACTTGTTACTATAGATAACACTCAAATGAACCCATGGTTCTAGGACAATGCTATTTAAATATACTGACAATTATTTCGTTTTTGACAATCGAATACCGTACTCCCTATCGCTTGTGTCTGACATTTCTTAACGAAACAAAATACACGTGATGTGGGCGGGGGGGGGGGGGGGGGGGTCGGAAACCTCACCACATACCACTACGGCGGAGGAGGGCTCAAAACGTGGCCTAAAAATATCACGTGATTAATGGACGACCCCATATGAAAGAAGAAAAAGCGAGAAATGTGGAAAATCGATGAAATGGTACGCTTTGAAACAAAAGGATTGAATATGCCGAAAAAATTGCTACATTTTGCTATGGAAAAACACTTTATTTTCACTTTCATAAACATTTAGGGTCATGTTTTAGACACTAAGGTTGAAAAGATTTATACCAAAATCCATCACAATACTGCCGGCGTGTGGAAGAAGACGGCATCTACAAAAAAATCTAACATGCGTTTTATCTATACATAACGAAGAAAAATTTTGTACTGATTCCAACGGTACCAGAAACGAATTTTCGATTTTTTTGTAGATGCCGCCTTCTTCCATATGACGGCAGAATAGGTCGATTAGTTTTTTAGCTATACGCCACGGCGGTTTTGAAAGTTAAACTGAAGTTTAAGTGCGAATAAAATGAAAAGTTTCATACTTACACCAAATCTGCTATGCTAGGACCATAGAGTACACATTCCTCTTCTTTGTCTCTCTCCGATATAGCAAAATGAAAAATATAAACATTTTCGGCCCAGCATAGTAGAAGCCTCCCTTAATATACGCAGCATATGAGCCGAGAAAAAGTGAAAAATGTCGAAAATCGGTGCAATTGTACGCTTTGAAACAAAACGGTTGAATTTTCCGAACAAAAATGGCTACATTTTGCAATGAAAACAAAAACACTTTTATTTCCAAAAACATTTAGGTTCATTTTTTAGACAATAAGGTTAGAAAGATTTATCCATCACAATCGGTTGATTAGTTTTTCAGCTATGAGGCATTCTTCATCAACTGGGCCACTTTTTTTTTCAACCTCTGCAATTTTTTTTTTTTTCAAAATCTGCCAGTTTGAAATATTAGTCAAAAGGAACGTCTGTGATTTTTTAAAGATTTTTTAGGCGTCCGTTCAGGATTTTCAAATTTTCATTACGAACACTGTATCCGAAAAAATATTCATCAAACAACAAAAAAACATGAGAATAAAAACTTTTTATTTTTTCCGCTTTATCGAAAAAAATCAAAATCATAATTTGTCTGCATTGACATAAATTGAAATTTGGCAAAAAAAAATGAGAATAACATTTTTTTAAACTTAATAACACACTTTCGATTTCGGTACAAATTTTACAGCATGTCTGTCATTGGGTAAAGAGTATGCGAAAAAAATTTCAGAATGGTACCTGCAATGGTTAGGATGAACAAAAATAAAACAAAAAGTAAAAACCCTGCGAAATCTCATAACCGCATGCGGTTATGAGATTTCGCAGGGTTTTTATCTTTCTTCATCCTAACCATTGCAGGTACCATTCTGAAATTTTTTTCGCAGGCTCTTTACCCAATGACAGACATGCTTTAAAATTTGTACCGAAATCGAAAGTGTGTTTTTAGGTTTAAAAAATGTTATTCTCATTTTTTTGCCAAATTTCAATTTTCTCAATTCAGACAAATTATGATTTTGATTATTTTCAGTAAAGCGGAAAAAATAAAAAGTTTTCATTCTTATGTTTTTTTTTGTTTGATGAATATTTCCTCGGATAAAGTGTTCGTAATGAAAAATTGAAAATCCCGACCGGACGCCTCAAAAAATCTAAAAAAAATCACAGACGTTCCTTTTGACTAATATTTCAAACGGGCAGATTTTGAAAAAAATTGAGGTTGAAAGAAAAGTGACCCAATTGCTGAAGAATGCCTCCTATACGTTACGCCAGTTTTGAAAAAGCAGTTTATAAGTTCGTGCCATAACTGGTGCGATGGTCTAGTGGTTAGCGTGCTCGCCACTAAACCAGCGGACCGGGAGGTCCCGGGTTCGAATCCCAGTCGCGTACATTCCGTCGTGAAATGTTTTTCTTCGGCATTTCGCGGCGAAATAAGACTAGTTCCACGACTGGGGGGCGAACTCGATGACCGGCTGTATTGGTATAGGTTTTCCGCAGTTTCCCTATACCCATGACAGAAATGTCATGATGAATATAATACAGCGGGGGAAGTCGGCTGTGGCCGCAACAGGGGGGAACAGGGAGAAAGATGGAAACAAAAAAGGAGTAAACAGTAGAGGAAAGAACGGTCATAATGATGGGAAAGAATAGGTAACAAACGCGAAAAGCGTGTACCTAAGGAAAAAACCAAAAAAAAAAAGTTCGTGCCATACCGCCATTTTCAAAGATCAATAAAAATAAACCATGCAACAGCCAAAAGTAGTAACAAAACACACCCCAAGTCTGAAAAACGGTGAATAAATCATTCCTTCCAAAGAAAATCACCAAAATCATCAAATTACCTGAAGGTATCTCTCCCCATGAACCGGATAACGCGATAGATCTTCCATATTTCGTGGTCCTCTCCGCATCGTACGGAAATGTCCCTACGACACTCCCAAAGTTCTTTCCCCAATAGATACGTTTTTTTTTCATCCTCTCGCGAAAACGTCTTCACGAATGTGAAAAAGTGGCAAGCTAACCGGCAACCGGTGTTCCCTCGCAAAAACAATTGTAGCGGAACATACGATGGCCGATTCACGCGGCTTCGGGCCAATAAGCCAGCTGTGGAACGCGGCAGTCTCGGGTGATCCGGATTCCGAGTGTCTTTACGAGGAGATATCGGGGATCTCGACGTCGCGTGAAGCTGGCGTCGATCAGCGCGGCCTCGCCGATCCTGGGACCACAGTGAACATTGCCACGGTGTTGGAGGAGGGAAAGGCCGATCGTACGCGCAAGAAGAGAAAAGTCAGCCACGACCAACAGCAGCAGCAGCAGCAGCAGCAGGAGGAGGAGGAAAAAGGGGAGGACGAAAAGGACGAGGAACGAAAGGAAGTACGGAGAGACAAGGAGGAGAGAAAAAAGGAGGAGAGGTCCAGGCGTAGACCCAGCGAAGAGGAGAACCAGAAACGCCTTGGCACCAGGGTGGAGGACTATCGACATGGTTTACGCGGTTACTACGGCGAGGCCAACACAGGAGGGCAAATCGAAGCGGCTGCGACATTCAAGCTGACGAGGGATCGAAGCGCAGCAGCACGCTATCTCCAGTCAGCGGCCGCAGCCGCTGCTGCTCATTATCATCATCAGCAACAACATCAACAGTACTATCAGCAACGGCAGCCCTATCATCAGCAGCCTTACCATCATCATCATCATCATCCAATCGGTAGCCTACGGCGCACCGAACGAACCCGTCATCATCAACTTCCACGGCCCGAAGCATTCAGTAATGAGACGCAGGAAGAAATACAGGAGGACGATGAAGCTACTCTCAGGGAGTTGCTCGTAAGGTACGTTTCAACGGACCTCGTCGTATCTTCGACTCTTCATACGTTCAGGATCAAGTTACGGTCAGGGAAGTACTCTTCCTGGACGCTACCGCCTTAGACCATCCGCCTTTTTGTCAGGATTCAATTTTATCCGGAAATTCCAGTGGTTTTTACTTTCTGTTTTTTTTTTGTTGGTTAATTTGAGGGCTTAGGCCACAGTAACGGGTATAAAATCATGTGCGAATTTAACAGTTTTTTTTTCGTATGAAAAAGAGATTCACTCGTCAAATTAATTACACATCTATTTAGTATGAATATCAAGCTGTTAGGGGGCGTCCATTAAGGGGGGATTGTCTTTTTTTCCGCAAAATTTACCGCCTTTTGGGAATTTTTTTGTGAAGAAAGTATACAACGGAAAACTTGTGAAACTTGGCATATAGTTTTATTGATCTGTTTACTACATACAAGAAAATTTTTAAACAATTTCATCAAAAAATCCGCCCCCCACCCCCCTCGACGCGCGATGGTCCTTTTTTGATGGTGTGCACGATTACAGCCTTCACGTTCATCCTGCAACAAAAACCCAAAAAGCATTTTACTTTAGACACATATAGCTATCGTTCGATGAAGGGAAAAAAAAATTCACGATTTGGTGACGTTTTGAACTTGAAGTATCGATTTTTCGAAAAAAATCGATCGATTTTTTGTTATAAATAAAAAACTATTAAACGTATTGCTTTTTTGCTTCATCAAACGATAAAAGGATGTCAGCTGAGCATTCTGTCCAAATTTGAAGGCAATCGGTTGAATAGTTTTTGAGAAATCGTGCACACCATCAAAAAAGGACCATCGCGCGTCGAGGGGTGGGAGGCGGATTTTTTGATGAAATTGTTTAAAATTTTTTTTGTATGTAGTAAACAGATCAATAAAACTATATGCCAAGTTTCACAAGTTTTCCGTTGTATACTTTCTTCACAAAAAAATTCCCAAAAAGCGGTAAATTTTGCGAAAAAAAAAGGACAATGCCCCCTTAATTACGTGAGGCGTCTAGGGGGCGGAGGGGGGTCGAGCGAAATTTCACCCAATTTCACGTGGGGGAGAGGGGGGCTTCGGCAAATATCGCGTAATTTTAGTAATTTTAGTAATCACGTAATTATCACGTAGGGAGAGTCTCCCTACTACTTTACATGGTGGAGTAAAGGGTACTACAACCGCAGTTACTTCTACTACAATTTATTTTCCGTGAACGTATGCATTTTGAAAAATCTCACGTGAGATTAGGGGAGGGGGGAGGGGGTCGAGCAAAATCTTACGACATCTCACCAGGGGGAGAGGGGTGGTCGAAAAATCGCCAAAATCACCTCACGTTATTAATGGATGCCCCCTTAGAATTTTTTTTTTTATGTACAAAATGACCGACTACTCGAAACTTCGCGAAACAAACTCGAGCTTGTTTCCAATTGGCGTGACAAATAACTTCAACAATTTTCACTCGATTTACTTCAAATTTAAAAGTTATGTTCCCAATTACATTTCGCAGAGAAGTACGTGAAAAACAGAGTTGGGCGTAATTCTATTTATAAATACGAATACGAATTTATTCACATCGTTATTTTCGTGTGAATGTAAATACAAATTTATTCATATTTCACTAATTGCAAAGATGAATACAAATAAATTCGTATTCACGAGTGTGAATGTGACTTTATTTGTATCACATGCATGCATACAAATACAATTGTATTCACAAATATTCTAAACATACAAATGAATTCACAGAAAAAATTGTGAATATTCACAAAAAATGTAAATATTTGAAAAAAATCCTGTGAGTTAAAAAAAATTCACATTAAAATCTGTGAATTCAAATGTATTCGCAAAAAATTGTAAATACAAAAAAATTCACAAAATAAGTTGTGAATTATTTCGTTTTTAAGACAACGTAAATTCAAATTCACACTGATTAGATTAAAATTTACACCAAAAGTGAGTTCTTACGTATTTTGAGAGAAAACATTGTGTTGAGGGCCTCAACACAATGTTTTCTCTCAAAATACGGAAGAACTCAGTTGTGGTGTAAATTTTAATATAATTGTCGCGAATTCGATTTTAATTTTCTTCAACTTGAGGAAATTTACAACTCATTTTGTGAATTTTTTTCATATATTTATAATGTAATATTTGAAACACAGCTTTTTTTGCAAAAATTTATTTGCCTCGACGCAATGTTTTCTCTCAAAATACGTAAGAACTCACTTTTGAAGTAAATTTTAATCTAATCATTGTGAATTTGATTTTAATTCGTCTTAAATACGAAAAAATTCACAACTTATTTTGTGAATTTTTTGTATTTACAATTTTTTGTGAATACATTTGCATTCACAGATTTTGATGTGAATTTTTTTTAATTCACAGGATTTTTTGTAAATATTCACATTTTTTTGTGAATATTGACAATTTTTTCTGTGAATTTATTTATATGTTCAGAATATTTGTGAATACAATTGTATTTGCATGCACGCATGTGAATACAAATAAATGCGTATTCACATCTTGTGAATACGAATTTATTTGTATTCGTATTTACAGTAAGTGCAGTGTGAATAAGTTTGTATTTATATTCCCATGAAAATCGCGATGTGAATAAATTCGTATTCGTATTGATGAATAGAATTACGGCCAACTCTGGTACGGAATTTCTGACTAATCGAAAACTTTTCAGTTTATGAGCAGTTGAAACGAAATTTTTCACTGAAAATTCATTTCTCAAGTTCAAATACCCACAACTTTTGAATGAAACAATATTTTTTCAATTCCGTACGTACTTCTCTAGGTATTCTAATGTAGATTGACGAGAATTTGTGTTTTTCGTTCGAGATAAAAAATTGTGGATGCTAAATGCCACGCCCCGGAGCGCCTAAAAAAAAGATAACTAAAGAAAATATTAGTCGTCGGCCATTTTGTACATCGAAAAAAAAAATGTATATATTTTCTAACAGCTTGATATTCATACTAAAGATGTGTAATTAATTTTATGAGTGAATCACTTTTGCATACGAAAAAAATGTTAAATTCGCACATGATTTTGTGCCCGTTACTGTGGCCTGAGGCCTTAAGACGCCGTCATTTGGTTGCCTGATACGGACTAAAATGGTCGCTCTGTTATAAAATTAGTCATTATTTGCATATCGAACGGGCGGGTG
Source organism: Ophion ellenae (assembly GCA_963210295.1). Classification (NCBI taxonomy): domain Eukaryota; kingdom Metazoa; phylum Arthropoda; class Insecta; order Hymenoptera; family Ichneumonidae; genus Ophion; species Ophion ellenae. Next base: position 55,803,807 of record OY723387.1, read on the forward strand.
AATTATCAACGTTTTCTCGAGACAGAGAACGCATCTCCATCTGTAATTACAGGCGTCATTTTGTCAGTGAACAATAACAGACTTTTTGTTTTCTTGTATTTATTCTTAGTTGATTTTCTTCCGTGCTCATTCTATGAGACATGAGTCACTGAGATGTGTATATACGTAGATAACCGCCAGGAATGTCGATTGTCACTGGGCCTGTTCCAGTGTTCATTCTTACCTACTTGATTGCATACTAGAGAGTTATAGGCTGATTTTTACTAATATTTATATTTTATTCTGGTGTTTTTGGATTTTTAGTTTGCGAAAAAAAAAAAACAACATGCGAGACTCGTATAAACGGAAAAATTTCCCCGCTTACTCAACACCATTTTTTATTCACGACGAGGCACGAAAGTTAAACGTTCACGACACTTTTATCAAAATCTCTCGCTATTTTTAAGATTTGATCTGTAAATATTTTTTGCTGGCGACTGCCATTTCAAAATATTTAAATATAATACCGTATATTTTTATTTCTATATATATATATATATATATATACACGTAAATTCACTTGTACTTGGATACACCATTACTCGAGAGTGCAACCCAATGCTTCATTCGATTTATTTTTCAATCCCATATTTATACATTAGTGTGTCGAAAAGAATTCTCGACTCTTCGAACAATAACATTGGAGATAAACCAAAATTCGGGCCAAAATCGAGCTCTTTAACTCAAGCGTGGGCTGGATTATTTCCCTTTTGGTCTACACGGAAAATTTAGCGATTAAAATGTTTCGAATCCGGCCGAAAGCTTAAAAAAAAAATGTATTCTCCATATCATTATTTTTTATGCATTTGAAAAGTGCATTAAAAAGTGCATATTTCTTTAAATCGCTGTGAAAAACAATCTTTAATTAATTCTCATCAATAAGGGTAAAAAAATGATTGTCTGCGAACAGAAAAAAAAATTAATTTGCAAAGGTAAACTTCGAGGGTTTTCGTTTGATTTTACGAAACGTAAATTGTTTGTTGAAGTTTTCTCATTTGAACCGAAAGAGCCAATTTTCCGTGTAAATTGTTCTGGCAATAACATTTTCTAGTTCGACCACTTGGAATTTTTTTTTTACGCTTGACTATAAATGTTTGCAGGGATCAGAGATGAATTTTTTTTTTCGACACACCTTTATTACACACTGTACATTACTCATGGCGATCCAGACTCTCTCGTACTTGTTCATTCTTACAATTCATATAACTCGCTCCAACATACAAATTCCAAAAACACACACCGTGTGCGTTTTTTTTTTAAATCGACAATAAAATAATTTTTCTTGTCATTGATTTTCGTATACTTTGTTTTTCTTTATTTTTCTTTTTCTTCTCGTTTGTTATTTGGAGACATTAATTTGGCTGCGACGCTCGCAGGCTTACCACTGGTTGCTCATTCACGTTCGTTTTCATGTTCCCTTGTCGGACAGTCGCACAAACGATTTTCTCGCACTTGAGGAATTCAAAAAATATAAATTTTGGGGTGTCGGGATCTGACGGGAAAATTACGCGTAGCCCCCCTCCTTACATCCCAGTTCTGATAAAAATTTGCAGGCTCCGAAAAGGTAAAAATATTTCACGCTTTTTTTCGGCGAAAATACATTTTTGAGGCTTAGAGGGCATTCTTAAAGAATGAGAAAAAAAGAGCGAAATTTTTTTCCGTTAAATAATGATGAATACGAGAAAATTTGAAATTCGATAAAATAAATAATAAATACGCGTGGAATATTTTCATCCACTCGACAAGCCTAGAATATTTGTTGAGGTTCGACTAGAGGGATGGCTCTTCGCGCAGTTTTCTTGTAAAAAAAATTATTTTGTTCGTTCTCTCGTACAATATCAAGTGTATTTTTTACACTGAAATAAATCAATTATCATAAGCCCAATAAAAAAATACGCGTATGTAAAAATCTTCGGTAAATGTTCAAAATAGCTTGGCCATTTGTAATTTCAATAACAGATAGAGATTTTTTCAATATCTCGCCATCGAAATACAAATAAAAAACATTTTTCTTCCAAAATTAATTCCGGCATACGAATCAGCCTCTTCGAGTGGCAAAAAACGAAAAAAAAAGCTTCATCGATTTCAATTAATTATCGAAATTAAAATAATTTAAAAAAAATTCTACAAAAATTAATTCTATTCGAGTGGCAAAGATAGAAAGAAAAAAAAAACTTTATCGAGACACCCAAAGAGTTGCACCGGCAAATTGCAACGATCTATTAATCGTTCGCGTTTCGAGAGAAAATTCGCTAGTGTGCCCGTCCGCAGATCACTCATAATGTCACGCTGATTTTTTTGTCAATTCTTTTCGCCGTTGTCATTAAACAAAAATGAAAAAGGAAGCGAAGAATTTTTCGAAATTGCAACAATGGATTAACGTTGCGAATAAAATTCGAGCGAAATGAAAAGTCTCACGACGAAGAAAAAGAAGTACAATTAGAATCCGGAAGAAAGGTCAATAAGAAAAGAATAAAAAGAAATGCGATATGTACGTGCGATTTGTCTCGCTCCCTCGAAACGCGTTCTACGAGTGAAGAGATACCGATTTTTTATTTTTTATTTTTTTTTAACTTTCATACTATGGCAGGGGTGAGTAAGCTGGCGGCGCGTCGCACACCACCGGGCGAAAAACTTGACGCGCGCGATGCTCCGCACGACGACGTCGTTGGCGTACCGTGCACAAGAGAAAATCGAAAAAATATCGCGTCCGAAAAATGGGAAAAATTGTAGCAAAAAAAATTACCAAAAAATGGGAAACTTGTGCCGCAAAAATTACCAAAAATCGAAAAAATTGTACCAAAAAAATTACCAAAAAATGGGAAAAAATTGCACCACCAGCCGACGACGACGACGTTGAACGCGCGCCAGGTCGCGCTCGAGTATAACGCGAGAGATCTGCGTTCGCACAATTACAATATTTCAAAAAGAGCCAAAAAAAAAAAAATAATAATAATAAAAACCAAAAAATCGTCAGTTATTCGTTTAATCGTAAATCGCAAAATGTGTTTCCAAAATAGGTAAAACCTTACAGAGTGCGATAAGAAAGAGAAAGAGAGGGAGGGAGAGAGAGAGAGAGAGAGAAAAGAGAGGATTCGTTACTGCTCCTTCTGGACGTCTTCCCAAATCGAAAGAAAAGACGAAAAAAACCATAATCGAAATAAAAAACGGGCTGTGCGGTTGCTACGTCGACTCTCTCACGAGCGAAGATTCTCTCGGGTGTGCGAAAACGACGGAAAGTGTCGAAAAAAAACCGAGGTACGGAAGAGACAAAAAATTGGAAAAAAAAAACCAAAAACAAAACAAAAAACGAGCGCAAAGCCACGTTGCTAAAGTAAGACTGAGATCTATGTAAAACGATATACATATATGCACACATATATTCATATGGGTGTATTTATATTTATACATAGATAGATATATATATATACATATATATACACACACATATATATATATATATATTCATATGTATGTATGTATCTATGTATAAATATATGCGTATACACTGCGTTGCGAGTGAGAGGGAGAGAGACAGAAAAGTCGAGGAAGAAGAAAAAAGTGATTATATCGGTGAGAGGATACTGTAGTTTCGGAAAAAAAACCGCCATGGTCTCCCTATCTCCCAGGTACATAACGACATCGTCACTGATTTCTCTTTCTATTCTACTTCTCTACTTTATACTTGTCCGAACCTTCTTCCTTCTCTCTCATTATTAAGTTCCAATTTTCCCTCCCTCCCGATATCCTCGTGCCTTTTGATGAGAAATGAATTTTTGTCAGCCTTGGAACGGAAGTTCGAAAATTTGAGAAATTGAGACAATGTGAGAGGAAAAAAATGAATTTTTGATAAAATGACCCCAAATTTAATTTCACTCGTATGTAATTTTTAATGGATTTTATTTTTATCGGCTAATCTGAATTGAATAATTGAATAATTATATTTTATAAAATAAATCTATTTTTATTTCGGAGATATTGGAGATTTCAATTGGAACAAATTTATTTTTATCGGTTGATCTGAATTTAATAATTCTATGTACTTTAATAATCAGTAATTGAATAACTCTAATAAAATAATTCTATATCCATTTCGGAGATATTGGAGACGGCAAATAGAAGAAAGTTCATTTTTATCCGTCGATCTGAATTTAATAATTCCATTAAATTTAATAATTGATCATCAAATAATTCAATAAATCGATTTTTATTTCGGCGATATTGGAGACCGGGATGATTTTTTATTTTACAATTGACTTTTCTGCCTTCGCACTGAGAAAAAGAACTCGTTGAATGTGCAAAATGCATTTTGTTGTCGCGAAATTTTGTTGTTTTGGCAGTTGCTCAGACATGCTAAATGAGCTACAGTTCACACCGCTAAAACTATCAGTTAGATTAACAAAACGTTTGTTATGCCAATCAAAAATCAAGTTTTACGTATTTAAAGATACATTTTGTTAAAACAACTGAATTTCGGTTGGATGAACGATTTTTATTTTTCAGTTCGTGAATTCACTGAAAAGAACAATGAAAATGATCGCCTGATCGAAGAAAATATTTTTCCATCACTGTAAACGGGTTTCGTTTATTTAAAAGATATCTTTCAAAAATTAAAATCGTTTAATTTTGAATAAGTAAAAAATTAAATAAATTCAATATATATTCGTGGTCCAAAAGTCCAGTTTCCTTGTCTCCCATACCTCGATCCGTCATTCTTCACACCGCTATTGTTAACATCACCAGCATATCACTGTCACACAACGCATTATGCCGATGAGTTCGTTTCTCTCGTAACTTTTCGAAATCAATTTTTCTTTTTTTTTTTCTTCCGTTTTTCACACCATTACGCCTCACCGTATCTTATGTGTTGTTCACGATTTTTCTTTCCTTCACATTCGCGAATTTTGCGCGTAGCTGTGCACATATTATCTCCGGCAAATAGACCACGATTTTTTAGCCGAACAAATTATCGAACTCGCGTAAAGTCACGGAGCATCGTGTCCCGGCTCGTTCAAATAGGATCGTACAGTCACGAGCATTTTCATCATAAACTATTTTTATTCATACAAAATAAGTATCAACGAAAAAATTCTCTCGACCGTTTTCAAAGATATTTTACATTGTGCCCTTGAACGCGTAACTATTTTTTGCCTTAAATTCCAATCAAGTCCACGTGTGCACAGCAAATTATACTTGTGAGAAGTTGCTTCATCCTAACCATCACCGACACTATATCTATATATGAAATAAAATAGACAAGGCTTTCAAACGTCCGAAGTGATAGTTGCCTCTTTGTAATTTGTTTCTTTTAAAAAATATTCTTTGATAATTTGCCAGTATCTGTCCGTCGCAATTAGAACGCGTACGATTGTTTTCGAGACTTATCGCTGCCGAGCTGCCCATTTTTTCCCCCGTAAACTTCGAGATTTTAGAGCGAGGAAAGTGCTTTGAAAAAAAAGGTGCTCATTGCTGTAAATTAGTCTGATTTATCAATTTTTTTTAAATAGCAAATTAACGCTGAATTTATTCGAATAACATTGCATTGTCAGAATATTATTATTCTTGTGACATCATCAACAATATTATCAGGGTGACGATTAAAAATGGGATTTTAAGGGGTCTTCTCATTCCAGACTCTAAAAAAGGCAATTTTCATGAATTATTTTGATAGATTCATATTATAGATATTCATATAAAAGTTGTTACACTTAATAAATACACTTTCGAAATACATTAAAATTTATTCATTTATTTATGTAGGTCACTAATTATAGACAAAAATCGTAGTTAATAAAATGACCTAAAAAATTGTAGGTCTGTAGGAAACAAAAAAATCAAACGATTTTAGATTCAGTATGTCAATGGCTATAGCGCCTATCCCACGATTTTTTATGTATGCAAAAGAAACAGAATGGCGGACATTTTTCGAAAAAACAAAAAAAAAAACGTTTTTTTTCCACCGTTTTTGGCAAAAAATAGTAAATATCAAAATTTAAAAAATCCTTGATATGCGCTATAGCTAAAAAAGGCGATTTTCACGAATTTTTTGATAGGTTTATATTATTGATATTGATATAAAGTTGGCACACTTAATAAATACACTTTCGAAATACATTTAAAAAAAAAATTATTTATCCAAGTCAAGTCACTAATTATAGACGAAAATAGTAGTAAAAAAATGTCCTACAAAAATGGTAGGTCTGCGCTGTTGATGAAGATTCAGTATGTTAATGGCGATAGCGCAGATCATACGATTTTTGATATATGCAAAAATAACAAAATGGCGGACATTTTTCGAAAAAACAAACAAAAAAAGGGGTTTTTTTTCACCGGTTTTGGCAAAAAAAAGTGAATATCAAAATTAAAAAATCCTCGATGTGCGCTATAGCTATGGTTGTAAAGAATATGTGGTTAAAGTTTCATGAGGATCGGTTCAGTAGTTTCGAAGATTTTATCAACAAACGGTCAAAAAACTTTGTTTCGAGAAAAACGCGTTTGAAGTTTGTTTTGGTTACATAAATAAACATTTGAAATAAAATGTATTTTAAACATAAAAAAAAAATGTATTTCGAAATATTTTTCGAAGTATTTATTAATTGTAAGAACTTTTATATCAATATCTGTAATATAACCCTATCAAAAAAATTCATGAAAATAGTCTTTTCAAGCGTCCAAAGTGAGAAGGCCCCCCAATAAATACAAAAAAATATATTATACGGTCGGGCAATAGGCCATGAAAAATACGATTGCAACTATGCTCGGCAGTTGGTTTTTTTTCTAGAGAAAATAGTGCACAGCATCCTAGAGACTAGCAATAACAATTCTAGCCGCGTTAATTTTTTTATCCGCTTTTTTTTGTCCTTCGTTAGTTTATCGAATAATTTGATCGCCTCGATGTGTATCGTTGTTCACGCGCCGCAGTGCGAACAATTGCGAGCTTAGCAAAAAAAAAAAAAAAGAAGACGAAAACTCTCTCGAAAAGTAGGGAAGAAAGAAAGTCGAAAAAAATTCATTCGTCTCCCGTTTTGTCTGTTTTTTGCGTGTGTCCTCTGTGTGCACAGTCTGCAGAAACAGGTCAGCGTAATGAGTATGAACTTGAGCGCGAAGTTGGACGAGCTTCAGCGCGGTGATCGCCAGCTGGAGACGACCGTCGCACTCTGCGAAATACGTACGCAGCTGCAGGAGCTCACGAAGAGTGTTGACTCCTACCAGAGCGAGGTCAGCGAGGTCAAACGTGACATGGCCGTGATGAGGGTACGACATTCGTCTCGTGTCAAAAACGAGAAAAAAAAAAGCGAATAATCATTTGTCTGGGTTTTTTTTTTTTTTTTACATCGGCGATGTTGATTGTGGAAAAATGTTTTATATTTTTCGATTGTACGCATGCTCGATTCGACCGATGTCCGTAAGAATTATTATGTTTTTTTTTTCAATGATGAAACTCGGGAAAGAATGATGTTTTAATGAATTGTAACGCGCAGCATGAGCTGGACACGGTGCAGCAAGTCAAGGAGGAAATCGAAGAGCTGAGAGAGTACGTTGATCGACTCGAGGAACACTCGCATCGACGGAAACTCAGACTCCTCGAGCAGGTGACGAAAATACATTTCGCGCATGAAAACTGTGTGTGCGATTTTTTTTAGTTTTCACATTAGTTTAAACGAATTTACTTTTATACGATATTCTTATTATTTTGTCACGTTTCGATGTCGTCGCAATTCATATTTTTTTGTACCACATTATTATTTTTTGTAAATTTGTGCTGTCCGAATTTATACCGTTTAATAAAGAGTGTGCTTTGACTTATGATTTCATTTTTTGTGTTGCGTTACCTGTTATGAGTTTTTTTTTTAAATTTTATTTTAAGTTAATTTGCGATTCGCTTTAGGAGATTCTTCGGCTCTTGGATCGAAAAAAGAAAATTTTTGGTCACGTGAGAAGAAGAGAGAACACGTGTGTGATTAATGTCAGAATACGGCATTTTTTTTCACAATTTATCTTAGCTCTGCATTGCAGTATCGTCGTGGAAATATATTCCGGAATGCTTCACCGCAGTGAAAAACGTGTTACTAAATCGAGTGAATTTTTTTCCATCAGGGCTTGACGTTCTTCCTGTCATATGCGATACTGGCAGCGGTCCTCGGCATGTTGCAGTTCGGATACAACACTGGAGTGATCAACGCACCTCAAGGAGTAAGTACAAATATTGTCACTCTTACGTTTTTTGAAAATTCTCATCTTGAGGGGTTAAGCCGCAGTAACGGGTATAAAATCATGTGCAAATTTGACAATTTTTGTCGCATGAAAAAGTGATTCGCTCATAAAATTAATTACACATCTATTTAGTATGAATATCAAGATGTTAGAAAAAATGTATATATATTTTTCGATCTACAAAATGGCCGACTACTAATATTTTCTTTTGTTATCTTTTTTCGGCGCTCCGCGGCGTGACATTTAGCATCCACAGTTTTTTACCTAGCACAAAAAACAAAAATTCTCGTCAATCTACATTAGAATACCTAGAGAAGTACGTACGGATTAAAAAAATATTGTTTTATTCAAAAGTTGTAGGTATTTGACGGAGTTGGGCGTAATTCTATTTATAAATACGAATACGAATTTATTCACATCGTGTTTTTTCATGTGAATATAAATACAAATTTATTCATACTCTACTTATTTGTATTCACATGCATGCATACAAATACAGTTGTATTCGCAAATATTCTGAACATACAAATAAATTAATAGAAAAAATGGTGAATATTCACAAAAAATGTGAATATTTACAAAAAATCTTGTGAATAAAAAAAAAATCACATCAAAATTTGTGAATGCAAATGTATCCACAAAAAATTGTAAATACAAAAAATTAAAAAAAAGTGATTTTTTTTTCGTATTTAAGACAAATTGAAATCAAATTCACAATGATTAGATTAAAATTTACACCAAAAGTGAGTTCTGACGTATTTTGAGAGAAAACATTGCGTCGAGGCAAAGAAATTTTTGCAAAAAAAGTTGTGTTTCAAATATTACATTGTAAATATGAACAAATTTACAAAATGAGTTGTAAATTTCGTCAAGTTGAAGAAAATTAAAATCGAATTCACGACAATTATATTAAAATTTACACCACGAGTGAGTCCTTACGTATTTTGAGAGAAAACATTGTGTTGAACTCAACTCAAGTGAGAATTCACTTTTGGTGTAAATTTTGATCTAATCATTGTGAATTTGATTTTAATTTGTCTTAAATACGAAATTATTCACGAAATTTTATATTATACGAAATTAAATACGAAAAAATTCACAACTTATTTTGTGAATTTTTTCGTATTTACAATTTTTGTGAATAAATTTGCATTCACAGATTTTTATGTGAATTTTTTTTTAATTCACAGGATTTTTGTAAATATTCACATTTTTTATGAATATTCACATTTTTTGTGAATATTCACAATTTTTTCTGTGAATATATGTGTATGTTCAGAATATTTGTGAATAAAATTGTATTTGTATGCACGCATGTGAATAAAAATAAGTGAAGTATGAATAAATTTGTATTTTTACATTCACACGAAAATCACGATGTGAATAAATTCGTATCCGTATTTATAAATAGAATTACGCCCAACTCTGGTATTTGAATTGAGTTGTAGATATGCGAATGAATTTTCGGTGAAAAATTTCGTATAGAACTGCTCATAAAATGAAAAGTTTTCGATTAATCAGAAATTCCGTACGTACTTCTCTGCGAAATGCAATTAGGAACATAACTTTTGAATTTGAAGTAAATTGAGTGAAAATTGTTGAAGTTATTTGTCACGCCAATTGGAAAAAAGTTGTTTCGAGAAAAACGCGTTTAAAGTTTTAAGTACTCTATGGCCGTGCCAGAGGTGGGCTTACGTCATACGCTCAAAGTCGGTGAAAAAAAAAATGTCTTGCTATAAATCGAATAGTAACTTATTCTTATGACGACAAAGTACCGTTTTAGCGAGGAAAAAAAATCGATTTTTTGGAAATTCTACTGTGGCCTTACCCCTTAATTATGTCTGCGATCAAACGATCTCTTTCTCGATGTCCCGATTTGTAATGTTGACATTTCGCCGCCTAGAATATCGAAAACTTTATGAAGGACGTCTACAAGGACAGGTACGGAGACGATTTGACGGACACGGCTGTACAGAGGCTGTACTCGGTGGCCGTTAGCATATTCGCGATTGGTGGTATGGTCGGTGGTTTTAGCGGAGGCATTATAGCCAACAGATTTGGCAGGTCAGTGAGAAACATCGACAAGCTTTTTACTTTTCAGATCTTCTTTCTTAACAACTTCCTTCATAGCCAATCAAGATTTTCGTCGATTTTTATTGGATTATGCTGAGAACACCAATACACGTCCGGTTCTTGATACATACATTTTGTTCGCGGAATTACTTCTAGCCCGAACAAATGAAAAAACACGTGTCGTGATTTTTCAAGCAAAGAAAACCGCAGTTCAGAAGTTTTCATGCAAATGAAACGGCAGTTCAGAATTTTTTAAGCAAAGATAAGCGCAGTGCATAGGTTTCTAAGCAAAGAAAACCTCAGTTCAGAATTTTTAAGCAAAGAACACCGCGGTCCAGTATTTTTCGAGCTAAGGAAACGGCAGTTCAGCATTTTTTAAGCGAAGGAAAACGTAGTTCATACGTTTATAAGCAAAGAAAACCGCGGTTCACAATTTTTCAAGCAAAGAAAACCCCAGCTCATGTTTTGTCGAGCAAAGAAAATCGCAGTTCGAAAGTTTCTACGCAAAGAAAACCTCAGTTCTGAATTTTTTAAGCAAAGAAAACGGCAGTTCAGAATTTTTTAACCAACGAACACCGCGGTTCAGAATTTTTCAGGCAAAGAAAACCGCAGTTCATAAGTTTCTGAGTAAGGAAAACGGCAGTGCAGAATTTCTTAAGCAAAGCAAACGGCAGTTCATAATTTTTTAAGCAACGAACATGGTCGTTCAGAATTTTTTAAGCAAAGAACATCGTCGTTCAGAATTTTTTCAGCAAAGAAAACCGCAGTTCATAATTTTGTGAGCAAAGAAAACCGCATTTCATATGTTTCTGAGCAAAGAAAACGGCAGTTCAGATTTTTTTAAGCAAAGGAAACCTCAGTTCATAAGTTACTGAGCAAAGACAACCGCAGTTCAGATTTTATTGAGCAAAGAAAACCGCAGTTCGGAATTCTTTGAGCAAAGAAAACCGCAGTTCGGAATTCTTTGGGCAAAGAAAACCGCAGTTCGGAATTCTTTGAGCAAAGAAAACCACAGTTCATAAGTTTCTCAGCAACAAAAACCGCAGTTCAGAATTTTTCGATCAAAGAAAACCGCAGTTCAGAATTTTTTGATCAAAGAAAACCGCAGTTCAGAATTTTTTGATCAAAGAAAACCGCAGTTCAGAATTTTTTGATCAAAGAAAACCGCATCTCAGAATTTGACAGCAAAGAAAACCGCAGTTCATGACTTTCGAAGCAAAGAAAACCGCAGTCCAGACCTTTTTAAGCATAGAATACGACAGTTCAAGATTTTCCAAGCAAAGAAAACCGCATTTCGGAATTTTCCAAGCAAAGAAAATAGCAGTTCCGAGTTTTCCAAGCAAAGAAAACTGCAGTTCATAAGTTTTTAAGCTAAGAAAACCACAATTCAGAATTCCTCACGCAAAGAAAACCGCAGTTCATAAGTTCCTCGGCAACTGAAACCGCAGTTCAGAATTTTTGGAGCAAAGAATACCGTAGTCCGGATTTTTTAAGCACCGAAAACGGCAGTTCAAAATTTTCCAAGCAAAGAAAACCGCAATGCAGAATTATCCAAGCAAACAAATCCGCAATTCACAATTCTTCTCACCAACTTTCGTTAAGGCCTCAGGCCACTCTAGAGGTCGACAAAATAGGCCTTTGGGGGATTTTTTTTCCAGAAAAACTACAAAATAAATCGAGATTACAAAAAGGGTGTTTATCATACATATCAGTGACTGTATACAATAATTTTATTAAGCGATTAATTTCAAAATAGCGGCTGTGCAGCGTTTATCTCAAAACTGAATTTTTTAAGTTGGCCCGTAACATAACTCAGACAATTAGGCAAATATTTGGAAAGTCAAAAATTTGCCTTAATAATTGTCAGATAATTGTTAATAACAAATGAGCTATGCAATATAAAAAAAAATCCTACGTACTTCCATAGACGATGTATTTTTCAAGATATATTCAACATTTCAAGTGAATCGGTTGAAAATTGTCTGAGTTATGTTTCCGGCCAACTTAAAAAATGCAGCTTTGAGATACACGCTGCACAGTTGCCATTTTGAAATTAATCGCTTCAAAAAAATTACTGTATACAGTCACTGATATCTATGATGAACACCCTTTTTCTATTTCGATTTATTTTGTAATATTTCTTTAAAAAACCCAAAAAAGCCTATTTTTCGGCCTCTAGAGTGGCCTAACCTCAAAAGGGGTCTTTTCACTTTAGACGCTAAAAAAGACTATTTTCATGAATTTTTTGACATGTTGATATTATTGATATTGATATAAAAGTTGGTACACTTAATAAATACACTTTCGAAATACGTTAAAAAAGAAATATATTTATTTAAGTCACCATTTATAGACGAAAATGGTAGCTAAAAAATGTCCTAAAAAAATTGTAGGTCTGCGCTGTTGATGAAATCTCGGAGATGGATAATCCGAAATAAAAAAGTCAAACGGTTTTAGATTCAGTATGTTAATGGCTATAGCGCATATCATACGATTTTTGATATATGCAGAAATACCAAAATGGCGGTCATTTTTCGAAAAAACAAAAAAAAAGTTTATTTTTACCGTTTTTGGCAAAAAAGTAAATATCAAAATTTAGAAAGAATCCTTGATATGCTCTTTAGCTATAGTTGTAGAGAATATGTGGTTAAAATGTCCTAAGGACCGGTTCAGCAGTTTCGGAGAATTCATCAACAGGCCGTCAAAAAAGTTGTTTCGAGAAAAACGCGTTAAAAGTTTGTTTGGGTTACATAAATACATAACATTTTTTTTAAATGCATTTCGAAAGTGTATTTATTAAGGGGTTATACCAGTGTGAACGTTGAAAATTTGGGTGATTTTCGGGATTTTTTTTGGGAGAAAAGTACTCAATTAAATGTTTCGGAAAATTGAGAATATATTTGGCTATATTTGACCTATATTACGTGATTTTTCCATAGAAAAATGTTGAAATCCAAGCGACTTATGCGCTGCCTCCGGAGGCGCCGAAAAAAAAGTTCCTCCACTGCTGACATGACCAACATTGAATGACGTTGGATTTTCGATAAATATCAAAATCCAACAAAATGGCGGAGTTATGAGAAAAAAAAACGTCTGTTTTCTTGCCTATAAAATGGTCGTTTTTTTTCAATGTCAAATCGTCAATCTTCATCCAATCAAAAATATTCTACGTCATTGTAGAGTAAATATATCCAAGAGTACTCAGTTCAAATTTCAAGTCAATCAGATAATATCTCTTTGAGTTGCAATGTCAGCAAATTTGAAAAAATCTCATTTCGAGAAAAACGCGTTTAAAGATTTAACTATCGATTTTTTCAAGATAAAATGATATTGATATACTTGAAAGTATAAACTGTCGAAAAAGGCAAAAAACAATCGATTTTTTTCAAGTGTCACACTGATATAGCCCCTTAAGTGTAACAACTTTTGTGTCAATATCTACAATATAAAGCTATCAAAAAAATTCATGAAAATAGCCTTTTTTTAGCGTCCAAAGTGAGAAGACCCCTTAATGGCAATCTCCCCTTTATTCCTCTTTTCAACAAATCGCTCGAGGCCTTGGTGTCCAAAAAAAAAAACCTCATCGTCCAACAATACTCATGTTTTTTTTCCGTTACGAAAGAAAAGCCCACTCATCGCTAACTCACGTTTTCGCTTCTTTTTTTCCATTGCGAACAAAAAAAAAAAAATCCACGCACTACTGGGGGATGAAAAAAAAAACCAGAAAGGGGGGCTTACTGCTAAACAACGTGCTGGGCATCGTCGGGGCGTGCCTGATGGGTTGTACCAAGATAGCACAGTCTTACGAGATGCTGTTCTTCGGGCGGTTCGTCATCGGTGTCAATTGTGGCTTGAACACCTCCTTGGTTCCAATGTACATATCGGAGATAGCGCCGTTGAATCTTAGAGGTGGCCTGGGCACGGTGAACCAGCTCGCTGTTACGGTGGGCCTCCTGGTCTCCCAGGTGCTGGGCATCGAACAAATCCTTGGGACGAACGATGGCTGGCCAGTACTGTTGGGACTGGCCATCTGCCCAGCGATACTGCAGCTAGTACTGCTGCCCATTTGTCCAGAATCTCCAAGGTAACCTCTCGCTCCCGTCATTAAAACAAATCACAGTTTTTCACGATCGTTGTCATTTGCCATTCGCGGCATGTTCCAATTTCCTAACGTCTTTACACCCTGTTCGACAATTAGGATCGTCTTTTCACTCTCGAGTGTTCATTTTGTGTTGTGTTGTGTTGTTTGTTTTTTTGTTGTTGTTGTTGTTGTTCTTTTCGAACGCTTCATACGTTCATCGTTGATGTGGCTGATTTGGGAAAAATATTGTCGTTTCCATCGATTAGATATTTGCTCATTACAAAGCAGTGGGAAGAGGAAGCTCGTAAAGCCTTGAGAAGGCTGAGAGCGAGCAACCAAGTAGAGGAGGATATAGAGGAAATGAGGGCGGAGGAACGGGCTCAATTAGCCGAGTCGACAATTTCAATGACGGAGCTCATATGTAGCCCTACTCTAAGGGCACCGCTCGTTATTGGCGTCGTCATGCAACTCTCCCAACAACTCTCGGGTATCAATGCAGTAAGTTGGCTCATTCCTCAATCACCTTATACACTTTTTTTTTCAACCCTTTGCGGCACAGTGTGACACTGGTGTTACACCCAATTCAATTCAGATTTTGACGATTCACAAGTGTTTTTTAATTAAATATGGCGGTTGTAAATGCGTTTCGACCCCCATGGAAATTTGTGTATGTAAAATATATGCAGAAAATATATGCTACATATATATATATATATAGATCGGTCGCATATATAGTGACGAAAAATAGAGTAATACGTATATATTCAGTATATATGCACCAAATATATGACGCATATATTTCATATATATTTTCGATATATTTATCTGACCAAAACATATATTTTACGTATAAACACTATATATGATGCATATATGAGGTATATACGACGCATATATTTTCGATGTATTTTCAATCTATTTTTTTGTCAGAAAAATATATCAAAAATGCATGCGTCATATATGACTCATATATGTGTCACTTATGCGTCATATATGACGCATACATTTTTGATACATATTCCTGACAAAAAATATATGCTGTGCATAAACACTATTACAGTTAAACTTAAGGGGGGATTGTCTTTTTTTCGCAAAATTTACCGCTTTTTGGGAATTTTTTTGTGAAGAAAGTATACAACGGAAAACTTGGGAAACTTGGCATATAGTTTTATTGATCTGTTTACTACATACAAAAAATTTTTTAAACAATTTCATCAAAAAATCCGCCTCCCACCCCCCTCGACGCGCGATGGTCCTTTTTTGATGGTGTGCACGATTACAGCCTTCACGTTCATCCTGCAACAAAAACCCAAAAAGCATTTTACTTTAGACACATATAGCTATCGTTCGATGAAGGGAAAAAAAAAATTGACGATTTGGTGACGTTTTGAACTTGAAGTATCGATTTTTCGAAAAAAATTGATCGATTTTTTGTTATAAATAAAAAACTATTAAACGTAGTGCTTTTTTGCTTCATCAAACGATAAAAGGATGTCAGCTGAGCATTCTGTCCAAATTTGAAGGCAATCGGTTGAATAGTTTTTGAGAAATCGTGCACACCATCAAAAAAGGACCATCGCGCGTCGAGGGGGGTGGGAGGCGGATTTTTTGATGAAATTGTTTAAAATTTTTTTTTGTATGTAGTAAACAGATCAATAAAACTATATGCCAAGTTTCACAAGTTTTCCGTTGTATACTTTCTTCACAAAAAAATTGCCAAAAAGCGGTAAATTTTGCGAAAAAAAAAAGACCATCCCCCCTTAATAAAACTTAAAACTTAAACTTAAAAAAACTTAACTTACAGTTAAAGTACGCTATTACATATAAACACAATATACAGATATGCGTAGCATATCTATATATATCTGTATATATATAGATATGCGTAGCATATCTGTATATATGTGGCATATACGTACCATTTATGCAGTATATATATGGTATGTACCCAGTGTGTATGCAACATATATGCTAAATATATGTGGTATATATGCAGGGTAAATGCTACATATATCATTGATATATGATACATTAATATACAGTGATACCACGCATATACATCTCATATATAAAAACGTTACGAAAATTAGAATTTGGCACATATATGCAACATACATTTTCAATATGTGGTATACATTTCACATGTATTACAATTATTAATCAAATAAATTTGCAGTATATTTTTGCGTATATGAATTTCCATGGGGGGAGGTTCCTAGGACTTCGATAACTACTGAAACATACCTATTAAATTTTTATTTCTCACGTAGCGGGTGTCGTCAATAACGAAAGTGCGAAAAAACGAACTTTTTACATAATAAATCTGGTTACGACTAACCTAGCAGGTAAATCATAACCAAAAATAGGTAAAAACTTGGTTTTCGATCCACTGGATACGAACCCGAAGTCTAAACCGTCAAATTGAGATTGGCGGATCCAATATGGCGGCTGTAAATGGCAAAAACGGTAGGATTTTTTCCAAATTTGATGATTTTTTTTTTTTGGGACCTTATTTCATGTAACAGCGACCCCGAAAATCCCCGAGTACCAACTTTCGCTATCATCAAACAACGTTTTGCATTTATGGTCCGCCATATTGGATCCGCCATCTTGAATTTGCGAATTTTGGGTGCAGATTCGTAATCAGCGACCCCGAAAACCCCCGAGTACAAAATTTCGCTATCATCAAACGACGTTTTGCATTTATGGTCCGCCATATTGGATCCGCCATGTTGAATTTCCGAATTTAGGGTGCAGATTCGTAATCAGCGACCCCGAAAACCCCCGAGTACAAAATTTCAAGCCAATTGCACGTAAAGAAAAATGTATGCTTCAAAGGGTTAAGGGGCTACATCTACCTAGAGGCCCGAAAACCGACCAAATTCCGATTTTTTTAAACACAATGGTACATATATTGAGAGTAAAAAAAAAAATCAACAACAAATACGGAAAAACAACAGAAACATGGCCACCGGCAGATGATGACATTTTTTTCGTTTGGCGGTGGACACTCTCCAGCTTAAACGATCCATCCGAAATCTAAAAACCAAACGGGTTATTCAAGTTAACAACAAATACGAGTCGTTGACGATCGTCGATTTTTAAAATATTTTTTTTTAACACCGCGGCGTCGAGTTTAACCTCGAGCATACAAAATCTATGAAAAAAGTCGTCATTCTCACGTAACCATTAAAAAATGAAGATCGATTTGAAAAAAGTGAGATCGTCAACGACCCTTAAATGTTTCTCATCGTTTGTCCTGCAAATTTGAAAAAAATTCATGAAGTGGTTCTCGTGATATCATGTCCACCGACTCTGAAAAGAGTGTTGCGAGAAAAACGCGTTTAAAGTTCATAAAGAAGCTGCAGCTCATTTAATTTCAGGAACATTTCAATGAAATTTTGAGGGAATATAGTTAAAAGGTGGTACTGCCGAATGAAAATATTTTTGAAAAATGCAATTTTTGACCCCCCTAGGTAGATGTATGTAGTCCGTTAAGTTGCGATTTTTTAAGAGTATTTTACAGCCAGGCAAACTTGGATCTTTCGGAGTAACGATTTTAAGCGACCAAAAGTCATTTTTCGTCGTACAACATTTTCATTGGCGCTCACGTATTTTCATTCATTCCAGGTATTTTATTACTCGACAAATCTGTTCAAAAGCGCGGGATTGTCGGAGGAGAGTGCCAAGTTTGCGACCATCGGTATAGGTGCAATAATGGTCTGTATGACGTTAATTTCCATCCCGCTAATGGACAGGACAGGGAGGCGAACGTTACATCTCTATGGACTCGGTGGCATGTTTATCTTTTCCATATTCATGACGATTTCGTTCCTCATAAAGGTGAGTAGAGCTTTCATCGTCTTTTTTTTTTCATTCTCGTCTGCTTCAAAGTGTTAACCAATCACGTGTGTAAGACAATTCACCGAAAATACAACGTTTCATTGGGCTCAGCAATGAAATATTCGTTGGTTAGTCCACGAAATTAACAAGCTGGTGAAGCAATCTTCCATTGTCTCGTGGCATACCGTTGTATCGATTTATCATTAGAGCAAAACATTTCGAATTATTCTGCTTGGTTTCTACCAGACTCGTTTACTAACGAAGTCATTTTTCCATCGACTAATTGCATCGAGGTGATGCTGGAATAATCGATTTTTACGAACTGGTGAAAAGTTTACATCTCGATTGTCATTTTAAGGCGGGATGTCCATTTAGACGCGAAAAAATTGAGCAATTTTTGTTGTTGTAAAAAATTTGTAAAGCATGTTGTGCAAATAAAACTCGATTATTATTATTATAATTAAGCAATTTTGAGAGATTTTTTAAACTGAGAAACAATTATTCTACATTTATCAAACTGGAGGTATACTTTAATCGTATATTTGAGTATACAAAAGGATTTTTTTCTAATTAGTTTATCAAAATGGTGGAGCTGTGGCAAAAGGTTGCCGCGGGAGTTACGAATCGGCATGCAGTCTAACTTTCCGTAGACTTTGATTTGCCAAAAAATTTTTAACTTTCTCAGTTAGAACATTTATAGCTTTTATTTGACAGTAATTAAAATAAAGAAAAAGCAAATTTACGAGAATGGCACGTATATACAAAAAAAATCATTTCACGCGAAATTTTTCTAAAATTTGTATTGAAAAAGTCGTTTTCTCCCCATTTCTCAAAAAACAATTCTCGTCAAATAGAAGGTAGTTTTTCGAATTTCGCTTTGAAACTTTGGGAAAATATTCTACATATGAGGCGATCCATGTGACTTTAGTCGGTAAAGAAAAAATCCACACATAATTTTGAAAAATCGAGTTACTTTATTGAAAAATATTCATCGAGTGTCGAAATATGTAAAAAAAAATTCTGACGTTTTTTCTCGTTGATTGCCATTTTTTAACATTTTTCCATTCAAATGGCTGTATCTTTGGCAGGATTTGACGTATTTACATTCGTAAAAAACGAAAATGTGCGTCTTTTTTTGGTCTTCCAGAATTAACCGTCCAAAAAGTTAATTTAGATTTTATTGAGCAAGACGAACGTCCGTTTCAGGGCAAAATGTGCAAAAATATTTTATTCCTCAAGGAAAGTCACATATTTTATTTTTCAAAGTTTCCCCGAATTGTGAATACGAAAAACGGATTTTTGGTACTTTTTATATTATGGGATTCCTAAACACCGTGAAGTAACAGCTGTTTTATTTTTATTTTTATTAATATTTGATTAAAGAGTGTTCTCTGTTTCTCTGATTGAGAGTTTGAAAAGATTGAAGAGTGTTCCTGGTAAGCATAGATCGAGTGCTCAACACTCTTCAATCGAATATTGATAAAAAATAAAAAAAGATTATCAATAAACAATATTAATAAAAATATATTAATAAATAATATTAATACAAATATATTAATAAATAATATTAATACAAATATATTAATAAACAATATTAATTCAAAAAATTAAAAATAGCTGTCACTTCACGGTGCTTAGGAATCCCATAATATAAAAAATACAAAAAATCTGTTTTTCGTATTCACAATTCGGGGAAATTTGAAAAAATAAAATAACGAGTGTCTTTACTTGAGGAAAAAAAATATTTTTGCATATTTTGCCCTAAAACGAACGTTTGACTTGCTCAATAAAATATAAATTAACTTTTTTCTGGAAGGCCATAAAAAGACGCACATTTTCGTTTTTTACGAATGTAAATACGTCAAATCCTGCCAAAGATACAGCCATTTGAATGGAAAAATGTTAAAAAATGGTAATCAACGAGAAAAAACGTCAGAATTTTTTTTTTTAGTTTTGACACTCGGTGAGTATTTTTCAATAAAGTAACTCGATTTTTCAAAATTCTTTGTGGATTTTTTTTTACTGGCTGAAGTGACATGGATCGCCTCATATATAGTTCTATCGTTTGAAAAAAAAATGCAATCAATTTTTTGATCGTGTAGATGTATATCCCGCCTTAAAGGAGGACACCACTGTGACGGGCCGAAAAAGGTCGTTTTTGACCGAATTTTTTTTTGTCCACCAGATTATTTATTTGGAATCTGGAAAAAATGTATGTTACTGAGCATACATTGAACTCATTTAGTGTAGATATTCATTTTAAAAAATTAAAAATCAACAACGTTATTGAGGTAAAACAGAGCCACTGTATAAAAAAATGTGGCCCGAAAAATAAAAATCGAAAGTTTTATAATTTATATAAATGTACTTCTCGTTGTACCTAGCCATTTTTCGAAAAAAAAAACCACAAAAATGCGGGCGTCCAAAAAAAAGTAAAATGTTGGCGAAATTTTTACTTATATTCGGGTGTATGAACGCTGAAAATTTCGGTGATTTTCGGGAATTTTTTGGACGAAACGTACTCAATTAAATGTTTCGGAAAATTAAGAATATATTTGGCTGTATTCGACCTATATTACATAATTTTTTCATAGAAAAATATTGAGATCCAAGCGACTCATGCGCTGCCTTCGGAGGCGGCAAAAAAAAGTTAGTTAGCAACGATAGTCAGTGACGGGATTTTCGGTTTTTCAAAATTGAAAATCGGACACTTATAGCTAGTGTTACGATTCCGGCCAGGTCGAGAAAAACGCGATTGAACGTTTTAGCATACGTAAAAAAAACTTGGTCAATTTTCAATATTATTCCTTGAATAAAAAATTATTCACATATTTTTGATTATGCATACTTCGAGAAAATGTGAAAAAATCGGCATTTCCCACTCGTCCCAGTGGTGTCCCGCCTCAAACAATTTTAACAATCTCATCCCACACGACGACTCAAAATTTGTTAGTTCGAAAAGCAAAATTAGTCTTTCGAAAATAGCTTCCACTTGTTATGAAACGTATTCGAATTCCGCGACACTCTGCGCCCTCGCTCCGTGTGCGCGGGGGTGGTGCGTGATGCTTTTCAACCTCTCGCCAGCGGGAGTGCGGCACTGCACCAAATGTGAGAATAAATCACCGCTAATTATATTTAAACGTTCACGATCATCGATTTGGAGAGCAAACGAAAAATGATTATAATTCGAATCACGAGCGGCCGACACACCGAGGATCGAATTATAATGATTTTTGGACAGCCTCGATCAAGTAGGTAAAAGAAAAAAGAACCCCACTCACGCATGCGCTTTTTCAACGATTTTTCCAGCCTTTATCTGCAATAACACGATTATCATTTTCGACTTCATACTTCACGCTCCGACAATAACGCCGGAAATTTCACTCGCGAATGGCGGAAACGTTGCGCACGTTTCTGCCGAAAGAAACATCACACACTACACGAGCCAATGCACGTGACGTTTCCTTTTTTTTTTTTTTTTTTCACTCGAGTAGCCGCGTTATTGTTATGGTTTTTCTTTCGCTGCCCTTCCTCCCTCTTCTCGACCTCTTTCGTGACTGTCTGGAGGAGATTTATATTGAGTCGTAACTTCTTATTTTTTTTTCCCTCGTTTTTTTTTTTTACACTGCTCAAACCTGCTGCAAAAATCTCCCTTCTACAGTCACCATAAAAGTTACGAAAACTAACGATAAATGAAAGGAAGATGAAGTAATAATAAAATCAACCAGTTCAGTCCACTTTCAAAGTGATAGAGAGAGAGGAATTGGAGCTTCGAGCTTATCCTGGCACTCTTTCAAATCGGCAATAATATACACCGCTCGGAACAAAAAAGCAAACAAATGGATAAACGCTGTAAATATGGCACTCTACGTTCTGTCATTCGAACAAACGGATAACCACACGATGAAATTTCAACACTCGACACTCGGATCACTTTGCATCAGGATTGAGACGAGCATGCTGCACACAACACAATGAGCGAAAAAAAAAATAATAAATAAACATCCACCACTATGCATTTTCGTAGCGTTTTCGTTTAAGATATTTTAAGTAAAAGTCTCATATAGCTCCTCCAGCTGATCAGGAAAGAAGAACTCGATTCTACGGCCTGATAGGAGTTTTTCAATTACGTACAGGAAATGATAGACTGGATGTCCTATCTCTCGGTCGTATCGACCCTCAGCTTTGTTGTATTTTTCGCGGTTGGTCCTGGCTCGATACCCTGGATGATAACCGCCGAATTGTTCTCGCAAGGCCCAAGGCCAGCTGCAATGTCTATTGCTGTTCTCGTCAATTGGATGGCCAACTTCATCGTTGGCATTGCTTTTCCAAGCATGATGGTGAGTCACCTCAGCCACTCTCGAGAACGAGAAACCGAATAATCGACCACTCGTCATCGTGTCTCAATCGTGCGATACGGATTTTTTAATTTCTTGTTTGTTCGCTTGCAGGATTGCCTTGATAATTACACGTTCCTACCGTTCAGCGCATGCCTAGCCTTTTTCTGGATCTTCACCTACAAGAAGGTTCCCGAGACCAAAAACAAGACCTTCGAAGAGATTCTAGCTTTATTCAGGCACGGTCACGACAGGTATGATGAAAATAAACAATCCAATGAGATACCCAGTACGTACACGAGGAAACCTCTGGACAGATAGCTTTGCTAATTTCAGGTCCGTTTGTTATTATTATTACTGAATCGTAATGTTTTATTGTCAACGGAGCACACGACATCGAATACACAACATTATATATATATATATGTTAGGGTGGTTCAAAAACAAAATTAACTTTTTCTTTCGCGGTACTCAACGAAAAATGTTACTACGTTATGAATAAGTAATTCATACAAAATTTGAAAGGTCTAAACATTTTTTTAGGTAGTGCTCGAGCGACTTTTAATTTTTTTTTCTTTCGATTTTTCGTCAATTTTTTCTCCCCGCCAATAGACATCATAATAATATAATTCAAATAATTTATCCAACTTATGTCGAAAGAGATTTTCGTTGAACGATTGAGTTTGATTTTTCCGTAAATAATTTTTTTTCAATGCTGCCCACTCCAATCGTAATTTTTGCAACCTTTTGAAATTGATGCAAGATTGAGAAATTCCTATTCCGGTTTCGCTCCAAATATTAGTTATTTTGTCGATAACGTTTTGTGCACTCTCTCGAACAGAACATTTAAGAGTATTACGATGGTGAAAGAATATACTTAAGGGGGGATTGTCTTTTTTTTCGCAAAATTTACCGCTTTTTGGGAATTTTTTTGTGAAGAAAGTATACAACGGAAAACTTGTGAAACTTGGCATATAGTTTTATTGATCTGTTTAATACATACAAAAAAATTTTTTAAAAATTTCATCAAAAAATCCGCCTCCCACCCCCCTCGACGCGCGATGGTCCTTTTTTGATGGTGTGCACGATTACAGCCTTCACATTCATCCTGCAACAAAAACCCAAAAAGCACTTTACTTTAGACACATATAGCTATCGTTCGATGAAGGGGAAAAAAAATTGACGATTTGGTGACGTTTTGAACTTGAAGTATCGATTTTTCGAAAAAAATTGATCGATTTTTTGTTATAAATAAAAAACTATTAAACGTATTGCTTTTTTGCTTCATCAAACGATAAAAGGATGTCAGCTGAGCATTCTGTCCAAATTTGAAGGCAATCGGTTGAATAGTTTTTAAGAAATCGTGCACACCAGTTGTGAAAAAGCTGTTTCGAGAAAAACGCGTTTAAGGGGGGATTTTTTGATGAAATTGTTTAAAAATTTTTTGTATGTAGTAAACAGATCAATAAAACTATATGCCAAGTTTCACAAGTTTTCCGTTGTATACTTTCTTCACAAAACAAATTCCCTAAAAGCGGTAAATTTTGCGAAAAAAAGACAATCCCCCCTTAATGCTTCTCTATTCGTGGGTAATTTTCGCTCCACAAATTCTTCGATTTCCGACCCAATCAGATACATTTCGGCACTTTCACTATCGTCCAAAACCGCGATCATTTCTTACATTTTTATTTTTACGCGTACTGCGACGTACCTCAATACAGCAACCACTGGGAACAGTCAAATGAATCGCGAAAAGAACTCACGGACAGTCGGAGAAACAAAGGTGCAGTAGCGTCAACAGCGCCGCGGTTTGTAACTCTCGAATCCGTATGGCTTTGTTTTTTTACTCCGAAACGACATGTTACTCCAAAAAAAACACGCATACTTGTTGGACGTTCAGTGATGTAAACACCGTGTTCTTGTTCATCAAGTGGTTGATATAATTTTCACAATTGAATTACATATATTGGTTCTTAATTTGCAAATACAAATTGTTCATGGTATTAGAAAAATATTTAAATAAAATTTGTGTATTGTTACAGAAAAAATTAAATCAAGGCTTACATTGGACATCGCACGAACATTTTCTGCATCGAAATGAAAACAAAATTAATACTCCGATAATCATGAAAAAAAACATGAAAAAGGCGTTTGAGCACTAATTCAAAAATTGTTTAGAACCCTCAAATTTTACAAAACGTTTTTTTCTTAACATACTTTAATTTTCCGTTGAGAATTTTTTTTTTTCAACCACCCTTATATATATATATATATATATATATATATATATATATATATATATATATATATATATATATATATATAAGGAGCAGCCGAACAAAATCGGACTTGCTCACGCTACGTAAACTTTGTTTGATTTTAATTTTTCGTTTTTTTCAAGGACACTTTTACTAGCTCCCGAAATATTTTGAATCAAATCCGCCCCTAAATACCTCAAAATTTACCAAAAGCTCCCTTTTCAAGCAAAAAAGCATTTCTTAGGGAGAAAAAAAAATAAAAGAAATTTAACGCAGTGTAGACAAGTCCGATTTTGTTCGCCAGCTCCTCATATACAAATTGTTCGCGTATATGAATATAAATTTATACACATATAAAGCTACATTTGTTTCTATTCGTACCCTAAGGTACATTTACATCAATCGAATTCTGACTACGTGGGCTCAACACCGCAAGTCTCACAGTTATCTTTGATTCGCCCATGGTGAAACGAAGAATTTTTCTTTTTTTTCCATCGTCTTTACATTCAAGCGATTGAATTGTTGTATGTATCGATTGGAAAGTGTTAGGCGCAACGTTGCGTATTGTGACATATGTGTGCGCACCGAGGTACCTGGACAAAATCTTCCGCGGTATGGAAAGTCAATGCTCCCGTTCGTTTCTGCTTCGGAAAAAAATATGTACTCGAGGGGTCGGGGATACTGCGACGACCCGCAAATCGGGGTTATTTGAAAAAATTGATTTCGAAGGAATAGGCAAGATTGAAGAATTGTTTGGACGTTTATTCTTATGTACATTAACAAAGTTGTGTACTAAATTTCATTAAAAAAATGTTAATAATTAAAGAAGTTGTAAAAAAGATCGCGAAGGACCTTTGAACGTGAGGGGCTAGAAAAAACGAGTTTTTTGTTGTTGTTAAAATAGATAATATTGGCTAAGACTCGACCGAGCTTTTTATTGTCGTGTTTCAATGATTAAAAAAAAATTTGATCGCGAAACCGTTTTGAAAAACATAGTTTTGAGAAAAAGGCTATTAAAGTTTTGCTAGCAGTTCTATCGTTGCAATCATAAGTTTATCTTCAATCTGCAATTACTGCACGATATGTTAGACCTTCCTCTTGAATTTGAGTTGCCTCAAGCGACGAACGAGTGTTCGTCATTTTCACTGTAGTTTACCCCCTTAAAATTTGACAAGTTTCGTTGCATTTTTTTTTATCTTCACGTCGATTCTAAACTCGGGATTAAGGGCCTACACCACTGTAAACGTGTAAAGTTGAGCGATTTTTCGCTTCTTTTTTTTTGTGGAAGGACAAGTAAGAGGATAATATTCAAGAATGTCAGTCGTATTTTAAAGTGGACGAAAAAAATGTATATTAAAAAATTATACAAAATGGCGACGCTGGAGCCATTCTCGCGAGGTGTGTTGATTTTGAGACGCTCTGCGGCACGTACAACTGACGCACATTTAAATGTGCATTTTTTTATTATTTTCTATTATTTTACACGAGTATAGCTAGAGAAATACGCGGGGGATTTTAAAAATACAAGTTTTTGTGTAATTGGCAAGCGTTTGAAGTAAAAACTCAATTTTCGAAAGAAAAAAAGACAATCATTTGTTAATAAATAATGTTATGATAAACTCATGGAAAATCCCGTACGTTTTTCTCTTCGGAATGTTATTTTAAAGATGTGCCCGACGTTTGGAGTGAATAGGTCCCTTAAACCAGTTTTAAGAAATTCAATTTTTTGGAAAATCTACAGCGGCACCCCTTAAGGCGGGAGCCTGAATTGGAAGGTCCAAAAAGCGTTTTTTCGGGAATTTTTTTAGAAGGGACAATAACAAGTGAGCCTAGTAAACATTGAGGTATCTGTTAATGTATATTTCACATGTATAAAAAAAAATTTCAACATGAAACAATAAATGACTGCAGATTTATCAGCCTATTCCATGTGCGTCTTGTCACTGCAGTCCCCAATCGGCGGAAAAGATGCAGCTCGTAATTCTTGACTGAAACAAAAAAACCAATAAAATGTTCAATTGTCATATATTTTTGTCTTCTGGGTGAATTAAGAAAAAGCTGAAAAAATCGTGAGATTATAACTTTTCTCAGGTTTGGAAAAAAAATTCGTTGAAGAAACACTTTAACGTGCTGAAAAACTATTTAAAAAGACTTATTCAACGACTTTTTCAATTCACTTGGCAAAGATTTTCGTACTGAAGAAAATAAACTTTGGTTTGATTCAATAGGTTGTTTAGTTTTTTTGCTATCACGCCCGCCAATTTGGAAAAACCGTGAAAATGAAAACTGGAAAAAATGCGCTTCAAATTTTTCAATAGGACGAAATATCAATATCAAATATCGATCGCCTTTCTGCTTTTGGCCTTGTATCTCCGAAAATATTTACAATTGGCCTCTGTAACTTCCCAAATATATTCTCGGATAGTTGATCTATCGATTTAAGGCCTTAGGCCACAGTAACGGGTATAAAATCATGTGCGAACTTGACGGATTTTTTTCGTATGAAAAAGGGATTTACTCATAATATTAATGGCACATCTATTTAGTATGAATATCAAGCTGTTAGAACTTTTTTTTTCGACGTACAAAATGCCCGACTACTAATATTTTCTTCTGTTATCTTTTTTTTAGGCGCTCCGCGGCGTGACATTTAGCATCCACAATTTTTTACCTAGAACAAAAAATAAAAATTCTCGTCAATCTACATTAGAATACCTAGAGAAGTACGTACGGAATTTAAAAAATACTGTTTTATTCAAAAGTTGTAGGTATATAAACTTAAGCAATGAATTTTCAGTGAAGAATTTCGTTATAACGGCTCATGAACTGCTCATAAAATGAAAAGTTTTCGATTAATCAGAAATTCCGTCCGTAATTCTCTGAGAAATGCAATTGGTAACATAACTTTTAAATTTGACGTAAATCGAGTGAAAATTGTTGAAGTTATTTGCCACGCCAATTGGAAAAAAGCTGTTTTGAGAAGTTTCGAGTAGTCGGCCATTTTGTACATTGGAAAAAAAAAATATATTTTCTAACAGCTTGATATTCATACTAAATAGATGTGTGATTAATTTTATGAGTGAAACACTTTTTCATCCGAAACAAAATTGTTAAATTCGCACATGATTTTATATCCGTTACTGTGGCCTAAGGCCTTAAGTAATTAAAAAAAAAAAAACGATTTTTCGGACCATCTAATTAAAGCTCCGGACTTAAAAAAAAAAATTGATTCGAACATTTTAGTCCCATGTATGCGAATGAATATATCTTATATCTGACAACGTTAAGGCGGTCCTCTAGTTTCTCGGCTGTTTTTTTACGGCTTTTTCAATAATTTTTTACGCGCAAAGCATCGAAATAATCAATCTCATTGTTTTTGCATAATCTTTATTAACATTTAAATAAGCTTTACAAATTTTTTGAAGTCAAAATATATAATAGAATAAAAGTTATAGTGGCCGACAGGAAGACATCAAGTAAAAGAGGTGCTTGACGGTGACCAAGATTGCGGCTGTTCTGCTTATCTGAAATCAAAAAACCAAACGGCATTTTAATCTTCATATTTAAGACTAGCGATTGAACTAGAGTGAATTCTAAATGACAAAAATTGACTTTTTTATACACTTTTGAAAATTACATTCTATTTTTTACTCATTTTTTCTTAAGTTTTTCGCTCGTACAAAAAAAACTGTCGAAGCAATCATGATAATCCTAGTTCAATCGCTGGCTTATAACATATTAAAGATGCTGTATAAATTTGAACAAGATCGGTGCAGTAGTTTCTGAAATGTCGTGGTCACCGTTTCGAAAAATGGTGTTTCGAGAAAAACGCGTTTGAAAGTATCCCTGCTCCGTATACCTGCTCCGTTCCAGGGCCGTAACTTGTGAACCACTTCGAATATCGAAAAATCCTTTGGCACACATTTTCTATACAAGTTGTAGATGTGATTTATGAAGAAAAAAAATCGACTTTTTCGACCCGAGAAACTAGAGGACCGCCTTAAAGTGCTAGTGACGGTGCCATTTGGATGCTTTATTTTTAGCTTTATTGCACAGGGCACACGAATTTTGCGTCGAATTCTCGATTTTCATTGACTTTCCTGTCTCGCGGAAGATTTTTCCTCTTTCGATATCTCAATAGCTGTATATCACACGATATATACGACGTATGAGTATTTCGATTGTAAATATGTCGCTGGCCCTATAATCTGTGATAAGTGAGGAGATTCGCACCTTCATGCGCATTTTTTTTTTCCTTTCACCACGCAGAATTTTCGTTCTGTCGAATCGTTGAATGAAGCTCACGACGAATATTCCGTTTTTTTTTCGCCGTCTTACTTTCATTCTCGTTCACAGTTCATTGATCTTAAGATAGACGTACGCTAGAGAAACGGCCGAATCCGTTGACGTAAATTCCGTGAAAAATCTACGAAAGTTTTCGACGCTCAACGATGAATCCTTGAATCCTGAACTTGAAAAAAAAAAAAAAATTCCTACGAATTTTCAACGATTTGTACGATTTACGAACGCGACAACGATTAATTCGCTCAAAAGTTTTTTCGTCCAGGCACAAAATTCATTCGAATGTTGGTCGATGAAAATTACATGATAAACTGCCGTTCACGAACTGGTCAACCAGGATTTCAGGATGCACGAAAAAAGCGATCGAAAAATACATATCAAGCGGCAAAAAAACTTCTCCCGAGTTGTAGTAAAACGAAAGGGAAAGAAAAACTATTCTAGCCACACACGAGGAATTAAAGAGCGACGAAAAATGACATCGTTCGACAACTTTTATCGCGGCTTAAGTTATGCGTATACTTGGTGATTTTTGTTTTCTAGCATTTACACCAGCCCCACCTTTGTTTCGTTTTTCTTTCTCCTCGCAATCCCCCTATTGACATTATAATTATTTGTCCAGCTTATTGTAAATGTATTGTTCTTACGAATAAATCATTATTTCAAAGTTACTCGACATTTTTATATCATTTCGTATATTTATTTGTACGATTGTCGTTTTTTTTTAGTTCGCGTCCGGAGTTATCGTAAAGCAGAACGCGATGAAAGAAAAAGGGGAGAGAAGGAAGTGTATCAAAGTGGTTTTACATGTGCGATTATTATTTTCGTAATTGTCTTTTTTGTCTGTATTACTCTCGGAACAGGAGCAGCTTGCGGGACAGCAGACTATATGGGTAAGTGCTGCTTGAAGAAAAAAAAAAAAAGAAAAAAAAAACGTTTCGTTTATCTTGCGATGGTGGCTTTGTAACTTATTCGACTTTCCATGTATACGAACGATTTACGACCCGTGTATACAGTAACGCATCGTACATACAAATCTCATGTGTATGTACGATCTTTTTTCACATCGTGCATGATGAAACAATTCGAAAATCCCGTGAACGCGAACTAGCGGTTTTTTGTTTGGGGGAAAGAAAAAAAAACGTTCTCGAACGAAACGAGGAAGGGTCTCCCGTTGCTACAACTGAATATGCAACCTAGTTTGATTCTCGTAGAGAGCTGCCTATGAAAAAAAAAATAATCCCACGCTGTACCTACTTTAGATGAGAAAGTGAGAAAAAAAAAGAAAAAAAAAAAGATCTAGTCAACGTTTACATTGTGAGTTTTCGAACCGAAAGACATCTGGCATGGCATATACACATATACAGATAGGAAACACACGTGTTACGTAGACATTGGATCGATAAAAAAAAAAGCTCATGGCATACCAATTCGGAGAGAGAGAGCTAAACGCCAAAACAAAAAGGAATCTATTGTCGTTACTTACATTTTTCATAGCTGCATGAACAACTACTAAACGTATGTTATTTACTATGAAAACTTCGTCTGTTATCTATGCATATCACTTTTGCGTGGAAGGTACATTTCACAGTTTCTGCCAAGTTCCTCAGGGCTATTATGTGCTCGAGATTTTTTTTTTCCTTTTTGTTCCCACGAGTCGATATACATGTACATTATACACTATATATATATATATATATATATATATATATATATATATATATATATATATATATATATGTATATTTCGTTTTATTTTGTATATACAGGGCGAGGCAATAACTTTCGGCACCTTCCATAGCTTCGAGTCTCTGGCAGTGGGGAAAGAAATTCTGCAAAAGTTGAGCAGTTTCGGAGCGGCTGTCGAATGGGCGAGGGGAGGTCGAGACCTCTCGCTGACAAGGAACATCACTTTGGTGTCCGCTTTTGATTTTCTTCCAACTCGTGTATATATGATAGAGCAGCGAAAATGATTAGATACGGATTTTTATTCAGGCCTTAGGCCACTCTAGAGACCGAAAAAATAGGCTCTTTGGGGATTTTTTTTTCAGAAAAACTACAGAAAAAATCGAGATTACAAAAAAGGGTGTTTATCATACATATCAGTGACTGTATATAATAATTTTTTTTGAAGCGATTAATTTCAAAATGGCGGCTGTGCAGCGTTTATCTCAAAACTGCATTTTTTGAGTTGGCCGGAAACATAAGTCAGACAATTTTCAACCGATTCACTTGAAATGTTGGATATATCTTGGAAAATACATTGTCTATGGAAGTACGTAGGATTTTTTTTATATTGCATAGTTCATTTGTTATTAACATTTATCTGACGATTTTTAGGCAAATTTTTTGGAAGTGAAAAATTCTGTCAGATATTTTGAAATTAATCGCTTTAAGAAAATTATTGTATACAGTCACAGATATGTATGATAAACACCCTTTTTTGTAATGTCGATTTATTTTGTAGTTTTTCTGAAAAAAAAATCTCCAAAAAGCCTATTTTTGCGGTCTCTGGAGAGGCCTAACCCCTTAATCGTTGGAGAATTGTTCACCCAGTGGGAAACTTTCCGCCCATGATGAATGTCACCGAGTTTTTGTCAAGTGTTACAAAAGTCCGCGGACTAAGCGCGAAAAACGTCCTTTCGCACAATTTTGACGATTTTGGATGGACATTAAGGATTTTGGAGGAAATTAATGAATTTGGGTTCAGAAGGTGATTTATACATCGATAAAGACTTGGAAAAAAATATTTTTATTTCAATTGTTTTCGCACTTGACAAAAAAAAAACATTCTACATAATAGGTGCGCACTTTTTTCAGTTTTCTCTTTGAAATGTTCAGTTTATGAAGGTCCCTTTGATTCATGAAGTTCCGATGATTTTTCTTTACTTGGCAGAATTTTAAAGTTGGACTATGGATTTTCGCGAATTTTTTAATACGTTTTGCCTTTTTTTCGGCCTTTTCTCGAGTGCCCTTTCTGGGAGAACTATTTGAGATACCGGGATGAATCCAACGACACTCTCAAAGCCTATTGAAATATATTTTTATAACCACTGATAAATTTATATCATTCAAATGGAACTGACGCTACGGCTGTTTGAAATTTCGCGATTTTGACGATTCCGAAGAAAAGTGTACGGAAGGGTGGATAACATTTTTTTCGACCATTCAACCACTTTAAGCTGTATCTAACGAGAAATTTTTCGCCGATTACGAATATCGATTTTTTCTCGAATTTTTTCTAAATTCTCTACCATATACACGAGTTTCAACAAAATCAAAGGCACGGACACCACAGTCATGTTCCTTGTGGAAAAGTCTGCTCGCAACGAAGAAATTAAAAGATAAAATGTCCATACCATTCTTAAAATGCAGACGACCTTAAGGGGCATCATCTACCTAGAGGCCTGAAAAAATGGCCAAATTTTTTTCTCTGGGAAACGGTCGGTGGAAGAGAAACGGTTTTTTTTTAACACGAAGGTACATATATTGAGAGCTTTAAAAAAAATCACCTAAAAATACAGAAGAGCAATAAAAACATGGCCGTCGGCCATTTCTTTTATTAATTTTTATTAATTAATTTTTTTTTTTCATTAAACAAAAAAAATTTCCCGTTGTTGAACAATCAACATTTTTTAGCACCGGAAATTCGGATCAGTGCCAAAAAAAATTGTGATTCTCAAAAGACGAATAAAAGGTGGTAGATTCAGCCTTTAATCGATTTTTGGCAAAAACCACAATTTCGATCATTCGGAACGAAATGAAAAAAAAATCGCAGGGGTTTAAACTTTTGAGGGCTTTTTTAGGATACTCTGAGGTCATAAAAAAACCAAAAATGTTTTTGATCTATTCGAAATTGGCAAAATAATCCTTAGTTAAAAGAATATTCGTAAATATGCCATTTTTCACGTTTTTTAAAATCCATTTTCCCGCATAAAAAAAAAATCTTGATAAAAAAAATGTAAAAGCATCTTATAGAGAATACTTCGAAGTTTCCAAAACCCTCTGGTTTTTTTCTGTGCGACCATTAGTCTCCGAGTAAT
Source organism: Ophion ellenae (assembly GCA_963210295.1). NCBI lineage: Eukaryota > Metazoa > Arthropoda > Insecta > Hymenoptera > Ichneumonidae > Ophion > Ophion ellenae. Next base: position 55,836,994 of record OY723387.1, read on the forward strand.
CAGTCATCAAAGTCAAAAGTGTCATTTTTGCTTTGAACATCGATATCTCAGCGAGAAAACATCGTACAGAGCTCTCCCACCGCTCAAATTAAAGAGGAAGAATCCAGCTAGACGATCCTTTTAATCTGATCATTCAAAAAAATTTATTAAAGTCCGTGCAGACTGTGAAAGATAAGCAAAAAATTTGATTTTTTTTTAATTCGATTTTTTTATGACTACTAAAAATTGGCTGATGCGAAAAATGTTTGAGCTCAAGATCTCAAAACTAGAGATTCACACCTTCAATTTTCTTTTTTTTTATTTTGCTGTACGACCACTTTTCGAGGAGTTACAGCTATTTGAAAATGACCCTAAAATTGGCAGACTTTTTCAATATCCTTTAATTCTTTTGCCTAGTGTATTTCACCGACACAAATGTTCCGCGCTTTTTACCAGTCGTGGCCCGCATACAATGCTTTATATTTCCCGCACCTGACATTGTTTTGACAGAACGACGTTGAAAAGCATGGAGGTTAAACTCGCCTGGTTGAGCAAAAAGACACGGAGATAGAATCAATGTTGCCAAATGTCAAACCTAAAAATACTGCGCGAATCGTTGGAATAACTATTTTTTCATTTTCCTAATTAAATATGAACATTCATTAAACAGTTTACACATGGACAATGTTAGTTATTGCCAATTTTTTTCTGCATATGTTAAAAATATAAATTGTACAAGTCTCAAGTATGAACAGTGGTATGACTAGTGTGAAGCGATAGGACTACCTTGATTTTAGGAATACTTCAATGAAATTTTCAGGGAATATAGCTGAAAGGTGATACTAGTGACTAGAAATATTTTCAGAAAATGCAATTTTTTGACCCACCTAAGTAGACGCTGCCCGTTAAATGTCCAAAGAACCTTACGACCGCCACTCGATGTCCTCCTTCGAGCCATACATCCTTTTCAGAATTTTTTTTTCCTAACTGTTATAAATTCGTCTTTTCCGGAGGTGCCAATAGTCACTGCCTCGTCCTATATATGAGGGTCGTCTTTACTGGGAGTATCGGTGAATTTTCTCCACAGCAGACCCTACACATTTAAATATGAACATTGAACAGTCTGAGTGCAGAGCTTTTCCCAGTTTGAACAAGAAATCGTGCCTGTAAAAACTGGATTGGATTATCAATGTTGTCTTTCATAATTCTGATATTTGTTTTGGTAAAAAAAAAAAAATAGAGAACTCGAGACTCGAAATGACAAGTAATCCAAGTTCTGCAGGTATGCCATGTAATTGAAGCTAAAAAGAGAGGCTATACGCGAACTTCAAAACGTTTAATGCTCGTTTCGAGGTCGATAATGCCTGAACTCACTGATACTCCTCCTAAGTACCACCCCGATATATGCACAATTTATAAGAAATAGAAAAACAAAACGATTTTCAGTAACTCAACGTCAACCAGTCCAGTCTTACATAAGAGCCCCGAAAAACACTTGATACAGCCCGGAGACTTTTGCAATCAATCGCATGCAGAGATCGGCGTATTTAATTACAGTTCTGCTCCATGTGCTGATCTATGCCAAATGACAATCGCAATTGGTCATTGATTTCTATTATATTGCCAATTCCAATTTTCCAATTCTCCAATTCTCCAATTTCCAATGCCAAGTTCGTAATTCAATTTTAATTCTGTTAATTCCTCCCAGCTGACTTATCCAATCCTATTCCATACCAATGACATTTCCATTGAATCGCATCACCTTGAATGGGCAATACATGACGAGTCAATTACGAATGCGAGCCAATAATTAACAATAGACATCAATCCAATCGCAAGAACGTTGAGCAAAGTTTGAAGTTCATCAGTGAGCGAAGTACAAATGTCATTAAATACGCTGATCGTTGCACCTCAACGAGGTCCAGATCGATGTTGGTCTCGCTCTCAGAGTCCAAGTTCCAGACGTCGTCGAGCGTACGTCGATGATGACGTTGTTACAGGAGCCCAGATCACGGACAATCTCGCTTTCAGAGTCCGCCTAAGGGACGATGCTGTTTTTTGGAAGACAGGTTGATCGCGACACTTTAAGGTCCAGAGCGACGGAATTCGTTGTTTTTTCAAAGGCGTTACCCCCACTTGCAGCACAAAAAAGGCCTTTCTCATGAATTTTTTTAAAGAAAACTACAAAACTCTTTTAATCGATCAATATACCATCTTGAAGAACACATCTTGAAGAACTTTCGGTAATTTTTTTATTGAAAAATATTACATTGTTTAGTGGCAAATGGCCGTCAATGAAATAATGTTTTTATATACACGGTTTGCGGTGACCAACATTGCGGCGAAGTGGATCATCTGAAAAAAAAATGCGGATGGATTTAGTCAAATATAAGTATAAACTAGTCTTTAATCGAAGGATTTTGAAAAATATTCATTTTTCACAAAATGGCGGACAGTCGAAGTTAATGGTTCGATTTTAACGAAACAAAAAATCGATCGATTAAAGACTACATTTTTATGTATTAAATGAGCCTGCAAAATTTCAAGATCGGTTCATTAGTGTTCGAGTAATCTTGGTCACCGACTTCAGAAATGCCACTTTGAGAAAAACGCGTTTAAAGTTTCTCCTTCAACGCTCTTTCAACGCGGATTCTTCTCTTTCAACGCTCATATCTCAGTCAATTTTGTTCGGATCGACTTGAAATTTTCAGGACATATTCTCAGATACTTATACTTCAAAAAAATGCAATAAAAAAAAATCGATTTTTTCAAAATCGCAAGTGGGGTTAACCCCTTAATCCACTGTAACGTTTGGTAGTGACAAGGTTGATGTCACACGGTGGATTACAGTGCAACGATTACTTTTGACGTTGTAGCTGATTCCAAGTTTTTTTTTTCATCGGCACCTCACATCATCAGTGAAGTTACCGAAGTACAAACCCAAACATACCCAAACGAAATCACAATTTAAGGGAGATACCTTCAGGCGAGGGAAAAATGGCTGATTTCGATCTTTTTTTAAAATGATATGTTTCTTTATCATTTTTGAGACTTGGAGTATGTTTTATTGCTACTTTTGGATGTTACATGATATTTTTTTTGTTATTCTTTAAAAATGGGGGTATGGCACGTTCTAAACGGGTTGCGGCGAACGTCCCGTGAAACGTAGCGTCGGTGGGATTCATCTGAAAACAAACCAACGACAATTTTTCGTTCATCAACACTTATACGCAGAATATGAACCAAGAAAAAGTGAGAAATGTTGATAATCGATGAAATGATACGCTTTGTAAGGAAAAAAATTGAATTTTTCGGTAATTAATATATTCAATATTTTTTATATTATTTTATAATTTATATATTAGATAAATTGTATATATTATATAATTTTATAATTATATAATATGGCAAATAATTATATAATATATATTATATAATTTTATAATTTATATATTATATAAATTTTATAATAATATTTCATTAATATTTTAGGGTACCAATTCGGCAATAAAAAATACTTTTATTTCTTATTTTCGAAAACATTTATTCCGGGTTGAAATTCCGAACATTGAATGATCAGAACGCTCAAAACTCCGACAGAATTTTACACGAAAGGCCAAAACTCCGAAAATCTGAACACCGTCAAAATAATTGGGCTATGGAAGTTTCAAAAGTTTCAAAATTTTCAATAAATCGACGAATTATTTCAAGTATTTTTTTTTTATTAAAAAGTGATTTTACGTCAATTCTGAAATTTGTCCAGAGAATGTTATACGTTCCACATCATTTACAGTCTGTGTAGACTTTCGCTGGCATGATCTTGACGGGGTCGGGTTTAAATTTCGAACTTTGAATGATCGGACGATTTAAAATTCCTAATTTTAATGTTCCGAAATGACAAGTTTCGTCAAGATCATGCCGGCGAAAGTCTACACAGTTGACTGCAAATGATGTAGAACGTATGACATTGTCTAGACAAATTTCAAAATTGACGTAAAATCACTTCTTAATAAAAGTTCTCGAAACAATTCGTCGATTTATTGAAAATTTTGAAACTCAAACTTCCACAGCCGAATTATTTTGACGGTGATTTTCGGAGTTTTGGTATTTCGTATAAAATTTTTTCGGAGTTTTGACCTTTCGGGGTAGTGTTTTTTTCGGAGTTTCGAGCGTTCTGATCATTCAAAGTTCGGAATTTCAAACCGGCCCCATTTAGTTTCACGTTTTAGACAGCAAGGCAAGAAAGTTTTATACAAAATTTAATCAGAATCGGTCGATTAGTTTCTCAGCTATACGTCATGCCAGTTTTGACAAATGCAGTTCGGAAGACCGTGCCATACCTCCGCCATTTTTAAAGATTAATAAATAAAAAAAATACCACGTAACAGCCAAAAGTAGTGATAAAACTTACCCCAGGTCTCAAAAATGCTGAAGAAATCTTTCCTTTGAAAAAAAAACTCATGAAAATCAGCAAATGTTGTCCTCCCCTTGACGTACCTCCCCCCTTGAATTCCGGCAACGAAATAACGAACCAGCCGGAAATAACGACTCGGAAATCGGAATCGTCGTGAATCTGGGCACCAACGGGCATTATCGCTTACGACTTCGAAATGTCATTCCGGTCGGCCTGGACTCCGAGACCGATATCGTTGTCGAGCTGGGCTTCGACAACGGCGTCACCGTCGACCTAGACTCCGAGGATGAGATTATCCACGAACTGGACTCCGGAGAGGACATAACGATGGGCGCAAACAACGAGAACGATGTCTCGTCGATGACCCGAGGAACGGCCAGTTGAACGCGGACTCCGCGGCGTTCGGGACGAACGTAGCTACCTGGATATCCCTTAGGACGCGAGGAATCAGCGTATTCAATGACACTTGAACTTCCATAACCAATAAATTTCTCACTTTGGTTAGCGTTTTTCATTTGAATGGACAACAATTAACAATTCTGGATGGAATCGGTGATCAAACGATAATAGGTGCAATAGTCATTGGAACCCAATCGCCGACCTATTCCACCTTAAATCGAACACCATTACCAATACCCACTAATACTGTGGGACCTCGATTTAAGACTTTCGGGCTGCCGATTCTTGTCCTACTTTTAGCCAAAATCATCTATCTATCCTTGAACAATGCATTTTTAAAAATTATTCACTGTTTTTCATTTATACAGTCGTGACGTATTCGATTCAATCGATCGACGGCTTCGCTCTTCTCGACCGGTGCAATTTTTCTTAAACCGAGGTTCCCCTTTATTCCGAATTGATAATTTTTCGTGTTTAGTGTATGTAAAAAAATATGCCAATCTCCAATCGCATGCCTTGTCTTAGAACATTCGAGATAAACATTTGAAAATCCATGTTCGATGCTTAAGAACAGGTTTTTTTTTGGTTTTTCAAATCCCGAATCGACTTTTTTTCCAACTTGTTCTTTTCTTCAGAGGTATACGTCCCATGTCTCTTCTGATAGCTGGCACGACATTCTATGCGCTGGTCTGTGCGATTGCATGTCTTAGGAGCTTATACGTAATATTTCAACATTTTTTTTTTTTTTTTCGTATATCGAATTAATTATTAATGAATATAAGATTTTTTTTTTTGACTTTTCATAATAGAGTTTCGAGCGCAAGAATGGGTTCATTTGGTCGTCGTCTTAGCTGCAAAAAAGAAAACATACGCGGGTAAACCCGTTTCGAAATATTGTAACCTGGTGGAATTTTCGAATATCTGTCATGTGTCATCGAGCGTATGTTTTCTCTATTTTTTTTTTTTCACGACCATCGTTTTTTTCATTTTTCGTAAGGAAGTATTGTTCTGATACTCGTTGTATGGCTATTGTTCTTTTTTTTTTAAAGTATTTCGTACGCCGTCGTGGTTTTGCCGAAACATTCGCCGAATTCTGAGCTCCGGGTAATTGATGATAAATGACTTTGGCAAAAAAAAGTCTCGCGATGATTAATTTTTCGCAAAGAATGGAAGAGAGGGAGAGAGAGAGAGGAGGTGAATTGCTTGAATGAGTTGGGATCTGTGCGATGTAATTATGAAGAAAAGATATAAATTTCGAGGGGCCTTGGTCGATGTAACGTTGTTATCTTACAGGGAAGAGGAGCTCTTCACTTACTCTAGCAAGGAGACGGTCCTATCTGACGTCATCACTGCCAGCAATCCCCAAGCTACAGAAAAAATACTCGTATAATCGTAAGAAGGCAGTAACAAAAAAAAAACAATTCTAATATCACGCGTAAATAAAAGTGGTCTCGGTCATGAACAAAAAAAAAAATGTTTCGTTTATATCAACTGGAAGAACGAAGTACGTACGACAACGTTAATTAGTGGTGTTTTAGCTCGATCTTAGGTCTTACCGAATACTATAAATCTTTAGCTGACGAAAAGTATATAAACTTCGCACAATCTGATTACACGAAAAAAAAAAAACACCACTCAGTTGAATAAAGAAAAACAAAAATTCAAAGAACAAATACTCGTATGAATATTTCGGCAATACCGATAAGTGTCAATTTTTTGTTTTGTTTTTCGTCACACGGTTATACTTTTCCGTTCGATATTATTTTATACTCGTATGTGGTGTTGGACGAAAATGATTAATATCCTACGAGATTTTTTTAATCCAATTTCGCTTCAAACGATGATGGAGAAAAGCACCAAAGCTGTAGCGAGATGAGAATGAATTCCGTCTGAGAGTTGACCTCCCGAGGCCCGGGATGGGGAAGACTGGATTGGAGGCCCATTGCACTGGTGTCGGAGGAAAATTATTCAGCCCTGTAGAGCCACACATAAAAATATTAATATCTCAGTAACGAAAAGGGGTCCCTCTTCGATTTTGTTGAAACTCATATACGTGATGAAGCATTGAAAACTATTCGATACGTATTTTTTTTCATCGGCGGAAAAACAGTGTCAAGGGGGAGATACCTTTAGGCGAGAAAAAAATTGCTGATTTTCGTAATTTTTTTTAAAAGGAAATATTTATTCACAATTTTTGAGACTTAGACTTATTATCTGCAGCCTACAATCCTACACTCCGCATTATTTTCACATTCTCCCGTTCTTCATTTATTCGTCCACTCCGTCGATCTCTCCGCCCCATGCTCATCTTTAAGGCGTTACCCCCACTTGTAGCGCAAAAAAAGGCCTTTTTCATGATTTTTTTTTAAAGAAAACTACAAAACTTTTTTAATCGATCAATATACCATCTTAAAGAACACATCTTGAAGAACTTTCGGTAATTTTTTTATTGAAAAATATTACATTGTTTAGTGGCAAATGGCCGTCAATGAAATAATGTTTTTATATACACGGTTTGCGGTGACCAACATTGCGGCGAAGTGGATCATCTGAAAAAAAAAATGCGGGTGGATTTAGTCAAATATAAGTATAAACTAGTCTTTAATCGAAGGATTTTAAAAAATATTCATTTTTCACAAAATGGCGGACAGTCAAAGTTAATGGTCCGATTTTAACGAAAAAAAACGGCCGTTTTTTGGCTATAAAACGGCCATTTTTTTTTCGAAAAAAAAATCGAACGATTAAAGACTACATTTTTATGTATTAAATAAGCCTGCAAAATTTCAAGAAGATCGGTTCATTAGTGTTCGAGTAATCTTGGTCACCGACTTCAGAAATGCCATTTTGAGAAAAACGCGTTTAAAGTTTCTCTTTCAACGCTCTTTCAACGCGGATTCTTCTCTTTCAACGCTCATATCTCAGTCAATTTTGTTCGGATTGACTTGAAATTTTCAGGACATATTCTCAGATACTTATACTTCAAAAAAATGCAATAACAAAAAAATCGATTTTTTCAAAATCGCAAGTGGGGGCAACCCCTTAAACACTTCCTCTATTTCCCTAAAGTACTCGCATATCCCTATTTATATTTTTCCTCCCAGCATATTTATGATATCCCCCTTTACTGTCAAATCATCCATTCCTTCCATCCACTCCTTTGCTTTTTTCTTTGCTTTCTCTGATACCAACTCCCTACCTTTTTTACACATCAATAGGTGCTCCAATGTCTCATTTTTTTCTTTACCTATCTTGCACCTCCAATCGTTTTCCATTTTCTTTTCCGCCCTTCCTATGTTGCCACATCTTAGCCTCGCCCATATTTCCTTGTTCCTACCCTTTACTCCCTCCTCTGATCAATATTTCCATGGCATCTAGTCCTTTTCTATAATATATTTATACTTATACACGTCGATTTTCTGATTTTTTCCTTTTCCCTCCTTAAAATTCTGTTTTTTAAGTTTTCCAGTCCCTCCTTTTATCCTTTCGTCAATTTTTTCACTTCTCTTCGCTCCCTTATCATCGTCATTATATCTTCTATCTCCAGATCTTTCTTGAGGCACCACACCACGGTTCGTATGCGGTACGAGGGTGTATTTTTCGTAATTATTTTCAAGCAAACGATGAATGGAATTTTCTTTTATTAATACTCATAGTCAGTATATACATATAGAAGACTGTATACAAATTTTTGTACTCGAATCTAAAGTATAGTTTGCGGTGTACACCGCTCCCAAGAGGACACTCCGACGAAATTGCTGCTTGGCGGTTGACAGCGATTAAGCCAATACAGTTCATATAAAAAATAAAATAAAAATATATTTCGAAACTAGACATATAGATTTACAGCATCACGTACGGGAATTTCGATATTTAAAAAAATAGCGGTCCAGCGAATTTTATTTCGAATTTTCATGGAAAATTCTTATCGTTCATGAAAAAAAAATAGAAGGAGGCCCCCTATAAAAAAAAGTCCCTACGTGGTGCCATAGAGACTGGATTTTCGAACAGTTTAAGACCTGGCACATGCAAATCAGATAAATAGTTTTTTTTAATATGTTGTCAACCTGGTTGAAAAACGTAGTTTCGAGAAAAACGGGTTCAAAGCTGCACATCTGCCACTTGGCGCGGTCGTGCGCTTCGAACGGTTTCACATACGATGCTGCATCTCCGTCAATTTTACAAATTTCTTTAAAAAATTTGTTGAGAGCATTCTTGACAAATGTATCTTTCAGAAAAAGAAAGAAAATTACAAATTTTTTTTACCGTGGTGTGGTGCCTTAATAAATTGACCAAGTTTTTCCCCGATTTTGACGGAATTGTTAACGCTCTAATTTCGTCCAATAAACAATTTTTTGGCCACCTTGTCTCCTCCATTCTCCCCACTTCTCTAATATATCTTAACGCTCTTCCCCTTGTCAAATATTCCAGAGTAGGCACTCCTAGTTCTCTCCTCCGTATATAATTTGGCGTCGTTCTGTCCACCCCTAACGCCATCTTGCAATACCTGCTCTGAATTTTTTCAAAAACGCTTATTTCTCCCATTCCCGGTATCTCCACTGCATACATTGATCCTCAGGGTATGTTTTATTGCTACTTTTGACTGTTACGTGATATTTTTATTATTATTAAGCTTTAAAAGTGGCGGAAGCATGGCGCGGGCTTCTAAACGGGTTGCGGCGGATGTTGTCAGACGGCGTGACACGTAGAGTCGGCGGGATTGATCCGAGAAAAAGGCAACGAAGATTTTTCTATCATTAACGCTCATACGCAGAATATGAACTAAGAAAAAGTGAAGAATGTTGAAAATCGATGAAATGATACGCTTTGAAACAAAAAGATTGAATTTTCGGAAGACAATGGCTACATTGAGCAATAAAAAATTCCTTTCTTTCAATTTTCAAAAACATTTAGGTTCGTGTTTTAGACAATAAGGTTAGAAACATTTGTGCCAAATTTCATCAGAATCGGTCGATTAGTTTTTTAGCTGTACGTCACGCCAGTTTTGAAAATGCAGTTTTGAAGACCGTGCCATACGCCGCCATTTTTAAAGATTAATAAATAAATAAAAACATCATTTAACAGCCAAAAGTTAAACATTCCCTAAGTCTAAAAAATAGTGGAGAAATCGTTCCTTAAAAAAAAAACAGCTAATTTTTTCCTCGCTTAAAGGTATCTTCCCCCGCAAGGGGTGGTTTCGCCCTTACAACTGTTTTTTTCGCGAATAAAAAAACCCGTGTCTAATAGTTTTCGATATTTCATCACAGTTCCAACAAATTCAACGGCGGGCATTCAAGTGATGTTCCTAATTGAGGATGTTCTTATATTGACTCAGAGATGTCACCCGAGTAAAATCAGTCCTACCACAATGCCAAATGTCAACGTAGTCTCGGCATAAGTGTCAAACTAATGTGCCACGTAATTGGAAACATTTAAATCGGTTCCATAATGAAGTCCTACTACTAGATGGCGTTGAAGTTGGCATCGTTGGAAGCAGCGAAAGTTGATTTTTTTTGTTCTTTATATTTATCACAATCTATAACTTTTATAGATTAAGATCGTGGATCTTTCATGAGGATAAGAAAAACCGTTTGTGATCCTCTAACCCTAAATCGGCGAAAAAAAAACGAGAGCAGTAGCGTAAAAGTTAATTTTCGTTGCATTCCACCGATGCAAACTTAAACTACTAGGACAATGGGCGATGATTCCAGTAGGATAATTTGAAAAGTGTTTCTGTACGAGTTAATAATTTTTTTCGAAAAAAAAAAAACAGTACACCGGGCCTTAGGAGGTTGAATGTTAGTTTATCTTACATCTACTACAGGGGCCAGTGAAACGTTACCAAACATATCTCCCGAACGGTACAGATGAGATCAAAATAGAAACTGTGAAATGACACATTAATTCCCGAGCATTTTATGATTCATTTGTTCCGTAATGAAATCACCCGACAAAAGGGAGTATTAGTATCCATGATCGAATCTTTCTTGGACATAGAGTCGCGAAAAATAAATCCAAGAGAAATTTGTTATCGTTCATTTATAAATGATCATTATTTGCAAGGCTGGAGCCTTTCGACAGGCGTCGCTGTTGAAGAGCTGTTCATGCAGTTTTCACGTATTCATTGAAAGATTTCACATACAATGACCTTCCGGAAACACCGGAAATTAGCAGAGACCGGACGCGCGGTAGCCTCAGGTTTGCCAGGAAGTGTGAGCCAATACAAATGTAACGCTTAGACCGCGCTATGCCTACTTCTCCCATTGTCAGCACGCGTTAGAATTTAAGTGGGGAGATCCCTTCAGGCGAGGAAAAAATTGCTGATTTTCATGGTTTTTTTTTTCAAAAGGAAAGATTTCGTCACGCATCTTACATAGAATATGAATCAAGAATAACTGAGAAATGTTGAAAATCAATGAAATGGTAAGCTTTGACATAAAGAGATTGAATTTTCCAAAAAAAATGGCGACATTTTGTGATAAAAGAATTTTTGATTTCCTCAAACATTTAGGGACATGTTTTGAACAATAAGATCATAAAGATTTATACCAAAATTCATCAGACCGTGACACACCTCCGCCATTAAAAAAATTAATAAAAAAATACCAATAAAACATACCCTGAGTCTAAAAATGGTGAAGAAACCTTTCTGCCAAAAAAAAGAACATGAAAATCGACAATTTTTTTGCTCGCCTAAAGCTCCCCCCTCAAAAAAAGCAACCCTCGTGATCATCATGCTTTGGCAATGACGCGGGATCAGGTAGATACCGGCAACTTGGGAAACCCAAACGCAAAATGAACAACAAGAAATATGTGCTCGAAGTTCGGGAGTGGCAGTCCAGTCGAGCCTCATTGAACGTCCATACGACGAAATAGTAGAGGGAGGATAGTGTACCCAATACCCAAAGACGGTTCGGTTGACGTTTTGCGAGCGGGCCGAAGCATTTTGCCGATCACCCATCAATCAATATACACCACAATGGTAGAATTCTAGTCACTGCAATGGTAGTCTAGCCTGGAACAAACGGACAGCCTCGTGATCCGCCAGAAAACGGCAGATCATTGCAAAGCCCCACAAATCTTCATAAAAGAGGATCATCCTTTTGAAGATATAATTGGTCAAATCTATCGATGCATGTAACGTCCAAGGGTTGTAGGTGATCAAACGCCAGGTGCTTTGGCTACTACAACTTGTCTGGCCTTCCATGCAGCCACTATTGGGCAGCTTGGACTCCCATAGTAGACAATGCACCTGACGCTTGATAATTCACAACTTTCGGACGTTACATGCATCGATAGACTCAACCAATTATATTTTCATATTGCCGATGCACTTTGCCGATCGTCCATCAATCAATATACACCACAATAGTAGAATTCCAGTCACTACGAATGCCTGGAACAAACGGATAGCCTCGTGATCCGTCGGGAAACGGCAGGTCATTGCAAAGTCCCACAAATCTTCATCAAAGAGGATCATCCTTTTGAAAATATAATTGGTCAAATCTATCGATGCATGTAACGTCCAAGGGTTGTGAATGATCAAACGTCAGGTGCATTGGTTGATCCACTAAGGTTGGCCAAGCTGCCCAATAGTGGCTTTCCATACGGCCACTATTGGATCACGGGTACTTGAAATGTGGGAGCAAGAGACAAAGAGAGAGAAGACTCGGAAAGAGGCAATTGATTTGAAAATTGGCAAATGTATTGAGAAGAAGGAAGAAAGGAAAGTGGCAATTTGGAATAGCGTCGTGGTGTTTTACAGGAGCATGCTAAACTGTGTGAATGCGTTAGAGGGACACATACCACCGGCCGAGAGCGCAGCCCTGATGGTTGCCGAGGAGAAGCCACGTCCTGACTCATGTAAGGCCCGTCAACCTGACCGAGAACACCCGTTTCATCACCACCACCACCACAACCATCACCACCACCACCACCTGTCACTATCACCAATTCCATCAACAAGGCAAACAATTCCTCAGACCTGGCTGTAGGGCTGTAGCACGAATATAAATACAACCGAGAGTCACACATCTCCGACTTGTCTCTACCAGGCTGCATCTCTGTCTCTCTCTGTCTCTCTCGCGCGTTTCACGCCGGGAGCCCGCGATAGCCTCGATCAAAACACCCCGAAATATAGGCTAAAGACCCTGCTGCGGAGCGATCTCGTCGCCCGGCCTCCTCGACGCGTTGCCTTCCATCGTGGTACGAGATTGTCAATTATAATCATTTCCAAAGTCCAGAGGTTTTGAAAACTAGCCCGGTGTTGGGAAAACAGATTGCAACGACGGGAAAAAAGGAATTTGGTGATCTTTTTAACGCCATGAACGTATTCACTTGTGATTGATTCAATTGTAATCGAGGGTAGCGTTTTGTAGGAATCCAAGATGTGGATGAAATCATGGACGAGGCTGACTGGAGAAATTGAGGAGGTTGGAGGGTTAGCCACAATCCAAGGTTGAATTTGGAAAAAATGTGTTATTGTCTAGACTATACTGAACCTTCACGAATTTTTTTCACGACGAAACACCAGAGATCAAAAATAGTTTGATGTATCTAACTTTACGGGCGGTTTGATGGGCAAGATGTTCACGCTACGGGCGATGTAATTTTTTTGGCCATTTAGCACCAAGGTAAACCATTTTTAGCAACGGATTAAGGGGCCAGTCCACTTTGGAGCCACGAAAAAGGGCTATTTTCGCGATATTTTAAAGAGGATTTTATAAAAGATATGAATATAAAAGTTTTTGGGATTGATAAATGAAGTCTTGAAATACACAAAAAAAAATTTATTCATTTTTATTCATTTTTAACGGAGACTTTGTCCTTGGAGTGCCATATTTCAGGTGTTTACATTTTTTTTAAAAGGAAACGAGTAAAGCTCTTTGAGTGCGGTTTTTTTCTTGTTTTTATTCATGATATACATAACGATAAAAAAAATGTTTTGAAAAAAAAACCAAAATGGCGTTGCAGCTCCGCGAAAACAGGTCCTCAAATCGCGGGAGGTAAACGGCTGACATCACTGCCCCCTCTTTGTTGATCTGAAACACAAATTCAAAGCACATTATCAATCTGTGACCCTTTGGTCATGGAATGACGGATGGGTTTTTCGTTTAGTACAAATTTCGGAAAATGGCGGCAATTAAAAAAAAAATCGAATTTTCGCGTTTTTTTTCGCATAAAAAGATAAATAATAAATGCAAAAATGTATCTATCGAAAAAACGATCCGTCATGCCGTGAAGACATATTTTCCGAGTATGCTCTCCAAATTTCAGGTCGATATGTTCATTACAGCGGTCAGGAGAATGTCGGCCATTTTTAAAAACGTGTTTTCGAGAAAAACGCGTTTAAAGTTTTGTAATGTGTTTACAGAAATGTGTTTATAATTACCGCTAATCGGCAATGCCTGGTCCATAGAGGCATCCCTCCTCTTCTTCCAGCTGCTCATGTTGAGCCGCTAACATCTCCCGCCGATTTCAAAGACAAAGTCTCCCTTAAGTACAAAAACTATAGTTTAACGTGACGCCTCAAAAATAGGTGGGCTAGGTAGCTCCATCACAACACGGCAACGCCTTGTCGGCTGGCGAATAAAGAGCTTGCTGCCAACCTCAGTGTCCGCGGAGTGGCTGTATTTCGGCAATACTTAATATTAACCCTTCGAGGGCACACTGGGTCGTTTTGACCCAGTGATTTTTTCGTGCAAGTACGTATTTTTCAACGTATGCCCCACTTTGAACGTATGTTTTGGCATTTAATTGTCGTTTGCGACAAAAAAAATAAATTTAGGGCCCTAAAATATGGATAATTTACTACAAAAAACGTCTCCACAAAAAAAAAACAAAAAATGCATATTTACCGAAATACAATGATTTGAAAAACGCCTTGGGTCAGATCGACGCATGATGCACTCATAGGTTGGCGGCGGAAGTTTGCACTCGAAGGGTTAATTAAAGGTAATAATAAATAATCTCGTGACATTAATATAAATAGGCATAGTTATGAATGAGTTAAACATTTATTCTGAGTTGTATAAAATATTTGCTGACGCTGTTTTTTTTAATAATAATCATCGATAATGTTATACTTTTTCAAGTTGGTAGTAACCTTTTTTCTCATTCACGTAATGAAAATATAAAAATGCATAATTTCGCCCTTTAATTATATATTTTATGAAAAATTCGCATCTACAGAATAAATGGATGCCTCGTATGCATTTTTTAAGGTTCATTGAAAAAAATTTCATAAACCGTCATCTGACTCAATTGGATTGCTCCAACCTCCTTAAGTGTGTGGATGTACGTTAGGATCGTCTGGGGGGTGGGGATCATTTTCAACAAATATCTCGACGACGTTGAGATGGGAAAAAGTCGTGAAAGTAACAAACTAACGTTTAAATTTTTATCTTTCAAGATTTATCGACGCTCTTTGATCTGTTTGGGTTTGTTTGGGTTGATAAAGAACATTGACCACAAATCTATAAAATTGAGTACTGGGTAAAAAGTATTTTTTTAATCGATAGTTTGTAATTGTTCATTTTTTTTTTAATTCTCTCACTATATCTGTTTTCCCACTCGGCTCGATTTTTCAACCAAACCTTAAACGATAACCGGACCATCAAGGACGAAAATGAAAGAACGGTTCGGGATTTCAAATGACGTTCGAAATATACTTAACATTATGCAACGTGACAAATTTTTAGATCGGCCACACTTACCCCTCGCAACGCGGACAATTTTACGGATTGCTTTCCCTCAACTAGAGGAAGAGTGGTAGACACAAAAAAACAATGTCACTTGACAACGATTGAATCTGGTAAGGTCTTTTGAAAACAATTTAACCACCCATGTGTTACATATGACCAGAGTTTGTTTTTGACACGTCCTCCCTCGAGAAATAATCACGTTTAATTATTTCCAAAATGCCATTCTCGTTATTGTTCCGATACCTGTTTTCACAATGATTTTTCACTTGTCGTTTAGAATATCGGCACGTATTTATCTACGTATTGACTGCAGAATAATATTGATTTGAAAAAAAAACCATGATAACTTTCCTCCAAATTTTGTTTACTTTATTTTACAAAATATAAAATTGAGTGCGTTACATACGAAAATGAGTTTCTGTTTCTTTTCAAACTCCGTTTGATAAAAATTTGCTCAATTCAGAAAATCTTTTGGCAGAAGTTATGATTTTTTTCTTTTGCCATAAATAATTAAGAAATATTTAAAAAAATACTAATATGAATAATAAAAAAAATAACATTAATTAAGAAATACGTAAATAAATTGCACCTCTCAATTGACGCAATCAGCAAAATACGTTTGCCATATTTTATTTTTGAGCAATAATTTTGGTGTAAAATTACCTTTTGCATTTTCTAAAACTAAAGAGTATTTTTGTACATCGTACTAATACGCATATTTATAAGCCTAGATAAAAGAAAAATCAATGTTAAAACTCGTATCGCAAGAATGTTCGTTTGGTGACTTTGTAAAGTGATTCCGTGTGCACTGTACGCTGAATCTTTCTTCACGCGACCGCACTCAAACACAAAAAGTCACATCACACGATAATGATGATAAAATAAAAATTAAAAAAAAAACCATTAAACACCGTAGGAGAGCACACTTGTTATCCATGTGTGTAATTTACGTGTGCGTGTGTGTATACACGAAAAAAAAAATCAATCAACGTTCACTAATTTTCACTATGTGGAAACCGCTTTCTCTCTTCGTCTATGTTTATATTGTTATTTTCTAAATCGTGCAAATAATAAAACGAGTCGGGTCAATCTACGGCATTTCGGTCTAGTCACGAGACTGCTGAATTCGGAAAATCATTTTTTCAAAATTTCCACCACGCGTAATGTCAAACTATATTTCGCAGTGTCTCGTGTGGTCCTGGGACTTGAAGATACAATTGGGATTTTGAAGTAGCTCATGTCAGTTTATGGAAAAGTCGATTTTCAATTAATAAAAAAAACAATTGTAATAAATTGTAATAAAAAAAAACAAATGTATAAAAATTCTTAACAAGTGATTTGTGTTTATGTTGAAAAAAAAACTCGAAGAGTAATATGGAAAATAATGAATAATTTCTGAGAACTAGATACTTTATATTACGAATAATTATCATTTATTTGTGAGACCTTAGAAAAATAATTTTCATACACGCTTCCGGTGACCGAATATTGTTCAAAATAATTATTAAAAAATTTCAATGGCGAAAAGTGAAGAAAAATCGTTTTCAAGAATTCAGCAGCTCTGAACAGCTGGTTATCCCGTCAATTGTCTCAACGTCACTTTACGTTGCAATTGTAATCCAAATCACCGTGTGTTCAATAGCCGCAACAGCACACCCACGTTGAAGCACAATACTCTTTAAGGGGCTATACCAGTGTGAACGCACGAAAATTTGAGTGATTCTCGGGAATTTTTCGGAAGAAAAGTACTCAATTAAATGTTTCGGAAAATTAAGAATATATTTGGCTGTATTTGACCTATATTACATAATTTTTTCATAGAAAAATATTGAGATTCAAGCGACTTATGCGCTGCCTTCGGTAGCGCCAAAAAAAAAGTTCCTCCACTGCTGACATGATTCCGGCCGATTGAGTAGCTGAAACCGAATAAGGAAAAAATGTCGTTAAACCGGAAGGTATTTCCTGTACAATGACGTAGGATTTTCGAAAAATATCCAAATCTAACAAAATGTCGTAGTTATGAAAAAGTCTGTTTTCTTGCCCATAAAATGGTCGTTTTTTTTCAATGTCAAATCGTCAATTTTCATCCAATCAAAAATATCCTACGTCATTGTAGAGTAAATATATTCACGAGTCCTCAGTTAAAATTTCAAGTCGATCGGATAATTGCTCTTCGAGTTACAATGTCAGCAAATTTGAAAAATCTCATTTCATATTCTTGAAAGTATAAACTGTCGAAAAAGGCACGAAAAAATCGATTTTTCGAAAGTGTCACACTGGCATAGCCCCTTAATGCGATGTGACATGCATCTATAGCCAATTTACACGTGTATTTTTTACTCGTATACCACGTTCGTCTTTAAAAAAAAAACGATAAACTTCAACAAAAAAAAACAGAGGAAATGCAAACAGATCCGTAGATGCGTTTTTTTTTCACCATCTCATGCCCATACGTCATCTGACAGAATTGCTCCGAGACCCATCAACATGACACTTCACCGTTATTTCATATAGAACACATTTTATAATTTATCGAAAGACTTCCAAACGAATAAATATGTTTTGTCGAACATCTCCGAGTGCTCGGCCACTTATTATTTCCCGTGGATATTCCATTATTGTTTTTTTCTTTTTTGCCAATCTACTGTCACATTGTGTACGACACGTGGGCACAGAGCCAAAAAAAGAGCTGCAGCTGATCATAAAAAAGCCTGGAGGAATCGTTTGCTGTGTATAACGCATTCGAAAATTGAAAGTATCCAAAAAATCTTCCCAAATCCTCCACCCAATTGTTTACCACAATCCGCATGTCACCTATATTATTATCTCTGTATGTTTGTGAATTTGTTCATACGTAGTCTCACTGTTATCTATTTAATATATTCTTGATTGCAAAAGTCGTGTATTCTTTGTTTTTTTCTTCAATTTTTGGTGCTTGAAATATTTTTCGGAATATCGTTTAGGCCCAAGAAGCAAATGGAAGTAATCGTGGGTTTTATTTCGTACGTGTACTATGTATAATTTTTCATTTATTTAGACTTGCGAATTTTGGCAAAGAGCGAGAAAAAATGGTTATCGTGACGCGTCAAAATAAAATCTAATTTTGAGCATACGCGGTTTTTCAAAAATCATCATTAGATACACATCGACAATTTTTATTTCTTGCTCATGTGTCATATCTCATGATTTATCGTCTGTGCCTCTAATCACGATATACATCGTGATATCGGCGCGTGCATTTCTGCTGTTTTTTTTCTTCTTCTGTATATACACGAAAAATCACTGGCCTCCGTAGTAGCTCTTCATGACACACAGACACCCACACACATCTACAAAGAGGGAAAAAAAACGGAATTCAATTTTCTCACCACGAAGGATATACGTGATACATCGGCGTTGAAAAAATTGAGGGAACGCGAAAAAGGATCGTTATGAAAGAAAGAGTGTTTAGCTCGCGTCTCCTAGTTTTCAGATCAAAGGCCCTCCTAAAGGCTACGAAATGGACAGCTGATGATCCGACGACTGGAAGGTTCGAGCATGAAAATTCCATTTTTTTCGAATTATTTTACGATTATTTTTCGCGTAGAAACGGAAATTTGAATATAATTGAAAAAAATTATTGTTTTTCGCGATCCTGAGTTTCAACGCCGGTATACATATGTACAAGTACTGTATGCGATAATGACGAATATTGGCCATTCATTTTTGTCGCTATAATAAGCCAACAACGTGAAAAAAAAGGGTTTTATGTTCAATTATAATTGTTTTTTTCTTCACGCGCTTTGGGCGGGCATATCGGATACGTTCAGCATTTTTATCGTATTATTTTGTTTTCTCTTTAGTTAACGAAATTGCAACAAACGACGAATCATCGAATTACTAGGCGTCTGAAATGAAGCATGATTTCTGTCGTAAAAAAAGCTTTTTCCGCATGTGGCTCTCTTCTTTTGCCTAAATGAACGTCGCCTCTTATGCGTGATAAAAAAAAAAGATGTGTCTTTATTTCCCTAGCATAGTCGTTCTACGATGTGAAAGAAGTAATTTAATTTTTGTCGGAGCACTCCACGCGATTTTTTTTCCTCCGTATTCGATCGTCAATGCGATGGGAACAAAAGTGAAGAAAAAAAAGAGTTGTAAGAGAATGTGATGAAAATATTATGTTCGGATCAATTTGTATTCCCGTTAGTCTGGACACGATTGAGGCTATTTTGCGCGCACACTCGTGGAGTTTCACTTTCACAATCATAGTTCGGAGATATGTTTTTTTTTCCAACTTCGACGAGACCTCCCGAGGCCAAGGGAAGGCTACATCGAAGACAGACTGCACTGATGTGAGGAGAAAATCATTTAGATAGACAGAGCCACACATGAAATAATTAATGGCTCCGTAACGAAAAAGTATTTAGGGTTGATACTTGGGCGGTTTGCTTAGCAGAGGGGGGGGGGGGGGGGAGCGAGTGCATTTATTTTACGAATATTTAGTAGACATGGGTATTGGGCATTATTGGCTCAGAAATTTCCTGTCTTTTTCAGGTTTTTCACACAGGTTTTGCCAATATTCCAGAGAGATTGGAATCAAATAAAGAACATAATTGTTTTTAAGATAAAATATATGAAAATGTTAAATATTAAAATAACTTGTTTCTAAAAAAACTGAAATTCGAAAAATAATTTGAACACTGTGAAGTAAAAAAAATATATCAAAAACAAATGTAGAGCCTGTTCTTTATTATAAACAGAACTTTAAAAATAAATATAAACACTTATCTACAATAATAATTTTGTGGTTGTGTACCGAAAAAATCGAATGCAAATGTATAGAGCTTTGGAGTAAATTAATTTTTGTTTTTCTTAATTTTTAATGTTTGACACTAACTTTTTTTTGTATGCGATGAAGAATAATGTAAATATTAAAACTATACAAAACTATTTATCTTTATACTTTTCAGTTTTTTTTAAAGTCGGTTTTATTTTTCGTAATTCTCGCAAAAAGTAAAAACTGAAAGAGTTTCAAAGAATTTTAAAAATACCCTGATTATTCCAGGAGGAAAGAAATTCCCTGCTTTCCATATGCGTAACGGCCATGATGGAGTAATCGAGCTTGCATTGACGCGAATTTAACCGGGTATCGCAAAAGATTAGCGAATGTACGTCGGTATTGACCAAAAAATCAATGGGCGGTTTCTCTGATGGCGAGATATCGGAAAAACAAAAAACACGTAACCGCTACTTTTCCATCCTCTGCGCACGTGTAAAATTTACATCCCAATCGGATGAAAGCTTTAAAAGATACTCATTTTTTAAATTCATTTTCGCAATAAACAATATGAAATTTGTCGTTATCTGCACCGTTCTCATCTCCAACGTATAGTACTCGAAAAAATGAAACATGATTGCACTTTGAAACTTGTCGGTGTCTCGTTCCGTTAAGGGGTCTTCTCACTTTAGACGCTAAAAAGGCTATTTTTATGAATTTTTTTGATAGGTTTATATTATACATATTAATCCAAAAATTGTTACACTTAATAAATACACTCTCGAAATACATTACAAAAAAAATGTATGTATTTGTGTAATTCAAACAAACTTTAAACGCGGTTTTCTCGAAACGTTTTTCGACGGCTTGTTGATAAAATGTTCGAAACTACTGAACCGATCCTTATAAAATTTCACCCATATATTCTTTATAGCTATAGCGCATATTAAGGATTTTTTTTTAATTTTGACATTTACTATTTTTTTTTGCCAAAAACGGTGAAAAAAACGTTTTTTTGTTTTTTCGAAAAATGTCCGCCATTTTGTTATTTTTGCATATATAAAAAATCGTATGATATACGCTATAGCCATTAACATACCGAATCTAAAACCGTTTGATTTTTTTGTTTCGGATGATCCATCTCCGAGATTTCATCAACAGCGCAGACCTACAATTTTCTTAGGACATTTTTTTTACTACCATTTTCGTCTATAAATAGTGACTTGAATGATTTTTTTTTTAATTATTTTTCGAAAGTGTATTTATTAACTTTTATATCAATATCTATAATATAAACATATTAAAAAAATTCATGCAAGTAGCCTTTTTTAGTGTCTAAAGTGAGAAGACCCCTTAAGGACTCATCACAGTGTAACGGTTCGAAAAATAGCTGATCTTCGCGATTTTTTCATGTCAAATTAAAGCACTCATGAAGAACAGAAAATCAATTGTTATGCGTTTATTTTTCGATTTTTCACATTTTTTTCAACGGTTAAAAATTTCTTCGAAAAAAATGAGTCTTTATGGTGATATCTGAAGCAAAATTGGTAAGATTATTAATCAGTATGAAATCCGCTATCTTGCTTTGAGCTTTTTTTTTTTATCAAAATTGACAAAATGGCCGCGGTTTGAAAAAAAGTATCAAATTTAGCCTATTTTTTCGACAGTTTTTCGTTAAGAAAAATATGAAGATATCAAAAAAAGGTTCCATAGCAAGATAAAGAATGACGTGTAGAATGATGTGTCCAAATTTGGGACGGATAGCTTGAACACTCTTCCTCTGAGTATATACACCGTTTTGAAAAACGACATTTTGCGAAAAACGCGTTTAATCTTTCGAGTGCAGAATTTTCATGTAAATTATCCACTTACGATCAATCGACGATGCCAAGTGCATGTTTATAACCGTCTATACTATCGGATAATCGAAAAAAACATCGATTTTTTGAAATTTTTACACTGCGATGACACCTTAAAGAGTTATCGGCGAAAAACCCCCCCATTTTTAAGGGCGCGTTTCATCCCTTAAAAATGAGTTTCCGCAGATATAAAAAAAAAATACGTATCGACTATTTCGACCCCACTCTGCAAACATGCCAAATTTCACAAAAATCACACCAAACGTCAAAAGTCACCGTATACATGACGGAACTGTCAAACTGACGTACCACGTGATAAAAAATGTCAAACCCAATTCGAAAATGAAGTTCTAGTACCAGGCCATTGATCAATGATTAAAACTGGCTAATTTGAAAGGTGCCTCTGTACCATGATCATTTTTCCGAAACCAGTGGCCTCGGGAGGTTTATCCGAGAGGCATTAGATTTCAATTTCAAAAGGTCTGCCCTCCAATCTCCCGGGCCCGGACAGTTCATTCTTCCCCGAAAGCCGCGCCGAATAGCCTCAACCTGCGCAACAAGTAATCGTAGATCGATGTGACCGTAGTGAGAAAAATTCGATGTGTCTGGAGTCTGGAGCAAAAGAGAAATCAAAGCAAACAAAAAAAGAGAGAGAAAGAGAGAGAGAGAGAGAGGAAAGAAATAGTCGAGATGAAGTTTTGGATGTGAGTAACGAGAAATTGTAGGCCACGAAACAAAAACCTAATTAACAATTATGCAACAGTTGTGTTTGTAGCTGGATCAGAACGTTCTTCCATCGCTCCCGCTCAACCGGAGAGGGCACCGCCCCCGCTTCCCCCGCCACGCTTTCCGAACAGCGGTGTCTGACAATGGGAAACTCCTCTTAATATTGGCAATTTTATGATAATGAACACACCGATACCGCTGCCACTTCTAATGAGTACCTCGAGCCTCGAGATCGAGACGCATCTGTACGAAATAATAACCGAAAGGAGCAAAGCGTGCGCCACCTTCCTGCGGAATAGTCTTCGTTGCGCTGCTACCAATCTCGCTCTGCTACCGAGACTCGAGCCGAGTCGAGAAACCACGAGTTACTTCGAGTCTTAGTCCCTAAGGTCGCGAACAACAAAATTAGGTCGAATTATAAAACGCATTGGTGAAGGTCTCGAGGAATAAACGAAATTTCAATTAGGAAGACAAAGAGAGAGAGAGAGAGAGAGAATAGAAGAATCCAGCAGCATATCGTTCTTTCGCATCCCACCTTGTCGAAAAGATCGCTTGTACCTCTAATTCTCACTGAAACTAAAACATTCGATTAAAAAAAACACTCAACTCTAGCTCAAGATTAATATGAATTCCTCAAAAGCAAAGATATCCGAGGAAAACGTGACTTCTTATCGCCACTTCCGGTCACGAGTATGCAGAAATATTGCGACACTCGAGACATATAAAAAAAAAGAGAAAGTCCACGGTCCGTTTATCCCGATTTCCGAAAATTACACACATATGACTTTGTAGTGCGAAATCGGTATGAGAGCGAGCGAGCGCACTTCCTCAGGCTCTTTGCCGACTACGAGGGAACGAAAGAATTGTTGGTGGAACCGAAGCTCTCGGAGCAGGAATCCTTACGAATAATGCTGGACACTTGCGTAGAGATTTATCAAAATATATCGGAGATTCCGTAGACTCGTGGATACTTTGGATGAAGGTACTGCAAATTGGCCGGATACTCTCCCGACGAACGACGCGCAATGGAATTACTGAGTTTTCTTCTTTAGAACTTTGCCAACGTTTCTCATAGTCAACTTTCGAGCTCTGTCGATTTTGGGTACGTCAATTGCGACTGATTGAAAGATTGCAAGAGCAGAGAAATTCGAGAATCGTAAGAGCTTTTTGTAAACGCCCTTCATATATGAAAACCAGAATATATGACGTTGAAGTTTGCATCGTCGGATCGCAGCTTGAACTTTTATTTTCTCATTGTTGTTATTACAACTTTCTTCAGACCCGATCGTTCATTTCGTTCCAGTGACTCAAAAGATGATCAGATTATTTACCTAGTCGAACTCTGCTGGAAGAAAAGGGAAGAGATGAAAAAAAAATCATTTCCATTGCTTTCCAATTGTGCAAACTTCAATTTCGCAATATATCGGACAACCGGAGCTAAAGCTCTATCAGGTGTTGGCGTTGTTTCATTCAGGCACGCGGGAATCAGCCGGAAAAATATACTGTCGAATAAGTACGAATATCCATAAGTCGAATGTCCACAAGTGAGTATAGAGTAGAAATGATTGCCAGAAATGGCGCGAGGTGGTAAGATGGTGTTGAAGTTTGCATCGTTGGTACGCAACGAAAGTTCCATTTTACATTTTATTTTCCATATTTTGATTATTATAGGCGATCTTTTTTTATAGATTTATAATGAAAATCGCCAACTAAGTATCTTAAAAATGATTGAAGAATTTTTGTAGGCGAAATCGGTCAAAAGAAATTGATTTCGTTGCAGCCCAACGATGCAAACTTCGACATCGTGAGATAAGTGAGTATAGAGTAGAAATGAGCGCCTGAAATGGCGGGAAGTAGACAAAGATAGTGATTTTGTTTGGGTTTGTTTGGGTACGGATGTTCACTTATGGATATTGGGACTTATGGATATTCGACTCATGAATATTCTACCCCAATCGGAAAAATATGAGCCGGAGGGATAGAAAGTACTTCGATACTTCCTGCAAAGCTAACAGACTCATTTGCTAGATCCTCCTTTTTATGTACATAGTTGTATATACTTGTATACTGCAAAATTACCACACACACAACACAAACACACATATATGGCACTTTCCATGTGAATTCTACTTCAAAGTGGCATCATTCAGTTTCTTTCCTTCCTTCGAGCAACACGAAAAACTACAGCAATTTTCCATTTTCCACGATTCCACTGGAACCAACTCCGATTATCACGACAAAAAAAGCCTTTTGCTCGGGAGCCCCGATAGTTGCCAATCAGCCGGTATGCGCGACCACGGCAAGCCTGAAAAGAGAACGAGACGAACTTCAACGAGGAAAGTAAGCGGGCGAAAAAACGGGTTGCAAGGTCCCACGCGTAAACTCACGGAGCAGACGATAGCGAAGAGGAATGAGACGTGAGGGAAAATCGTGAGATGAATAATAAATATAAGTTTGAAAAACTGGAAAATCGATATATATGCTAAGCATAGGTATCCTTTGTGGTATATCAAGAATCTCCGAATATTACTATTAAAGATCTTAGGATTAGTCGCGATAGGACTAATAGGTGATAGAAGGCACGAATACACAAGAAAAAGGACACGCTAACGTCGGAAACCCAACGCTGAAGGGACAAAAGTGAAAAACAACACATTCGTCACATTGGGTAGAAAAGACGTCACAGAGAGAGAGAGAGAGAGAATGACCGAGAAGCCAAAAGTGCATCTCGAATTTGAACGATGGCTGTACAATAATTGCGGACCGAGTCGAATAAAAAAAAAAAAAAAAAGCTAGCATATCCGTTTTCAACCATTACCATAGGCTTACGAGAAAATGAAAACACGGAAATAATAAGGATAAACATTTTCGATGTGTACGTAATGATAATCTTACACGCGGGGATTGCGATACGGGCGGAAAAAAAAAACGAAAGTCTTTGCAGTTATTGTCGAAACTAAAGCGTGCGTGTAAAACGCCCGTCGATCCCACACATCAAATTCGTATTTTTTATCCACGCCGAGGCTAATGTAAAACGGCGAACGCTCGGGACTCGGGGTCCCTAAATCGAAAGATCAATACACACCAACGTTCGAGGGCTACATTTTTCACAATTCTCTCACGACCGGCACGAAATTCACGAGCGATTCTTTTGTCTTTGCGAGAAAAAAACCGGATCCGGGACTCGTCACTGAAAAAAGAAAAAGGAAAAAAATTAAACGCGAAATTTCGGTCTCTTGCGATTTAGACGTGTAACGTATATTTCACGAGAGAGAGAAAGAGAGAGAGAGAGAGAGAGAGAGAGAGAGAGAGAGAGAGAGAGAGAGAAAACAAAATCGAACAAGTGAAAAGAAAGGTCGAGTTTAGGTAACTTAAAACGAGCAATAATTGCACAAATAGATTTTGAGTCAATGATTTGTATTGATGCTAAACTCATTGACGCAAGACTTAGATAGAGCCTTATGAAATTTGGATTGGCCCATCAAGCAAGTGATCACAATAAGCAAATTGTAATATAAGTTCACTGCCATTCAAATGACTTGCGCTCTGACGAAATAAAAGAAGGAAGAAAACAAAATCACGTAAGAAGAAAGCGCCAATATTCCAAATGTGAATGTGTACAGTTGTGTGAAAAGGTCGTCGAAGGAAGAAAAACACGATGCGAAGAGGAAGAAAAAAATGACTTATTATATTTACACGACGATACTAATTACGAAGTATTACTGTAAAACTCAATTAGTATACAAGCGATATAAAGAATGGTATACATACGTAGGTTTATAAATTAAATAACCGAAACCGGAGCTATTATATATATATATATATATATATATATATATATATATATATATATATATATATATATATATATATATATATATATATATATATATATATATATCGAATGAAAATGTTTATAAAGCACGCTTTCAGTTAAAACGCAAAAAACGAAAAGAAAAACGGAGAAGAAAAAAAAAATACTGCAAAGTGAAAATCATTTGGATCGAAGGTGTAATTATTTCACTGAACATCTGAAGCGAAGGGAGTCACATTGGATCGATATTTGTATTCCTCGCACGTTAAGATAATTCCCACCCCCGTGACCCCGAAATGTATTCCCATCCTTCGATATTCATTCGACGATTTAATTGGAATTAAGAAATTACGAGCTGTAAATAACATTTTAAACGTCATTAGATGCCAGTTTCTTGACGAAGAAACGAGACATCAGCGTTTTTTTTTTTTTTTTTCATAATTTTTTCTTATCTCGATTCGTTGAGACTGTTGACGCGATCGCGTGGAAAATTCAGCGAATTACGGAGCAATTGATTTCGCAGGTTTTTTTTATTTCAACAGGCTACGTTATTCGTTCTTTGGTCGGTCTAATATATGTACAGATAACCTAGATGAAGATAAATAACGATAAATTTACATCGAGATATCGGGTAGTTTGAATATAATATTGTTATTAGTAAAAATATTCAACCTCTTAGACAATTGAAACACTGCGCGCGATTGACGATTCTTCGTTATTCTACCGAAAAGTTTAGAATACATTTTCGTGTTTGAATATAATTTTCCAACTCGAGGAGGTACGATTATTATTACGTTCGAGTAAAAGAACAAAATTTGAAGAAAAAAAAAAAACGTGCTCAAGTTACAGAATAATAACGGTTGTTCCAATTTACGTTAATATTATTACGATCAATTGTTATTGCTACCTATGTGCAATATTCCCCTTAATTTTGGATATTAACAAATAAAAAGTGGAATATACGACACTCAACGATCTCGTGGGTCAATGGTACCTGCGTATGTCTGGGAGAACCTTCACCTCTCTCGTTAGCTCATCCCTCTCTATAATCCCTCGATAATTCAACCATCATCGTACGGCGATTCTTCACTGAAGACTTCGAACCCTCTTTCTGTTTTTTTTTTCAAGGGGTGAGATGCAGTCAGAGGCGTGAAAAAACGACCATTTTCGATAATTTTTTTTATAGTAATTAAGTTTGTTTCACAAAAGTGATTACACAGACTTTTTGTGTTATATTTCAACTTGACTTGTACACATTTTCAAAGAAAAATATTGATTGTTTATAAAAACATGGCCATATTTGTCGAACCCCCTTCGGCATGTAGTGCTTTGCGGTAACCATCATAAAATTTTACTGGATCTGAAATTAAAAAATCAAAAAAAAATCATTAGTTCAAAAATTAATCTAGTCGGTAATCGAAGCTTTTTTAAAATTAACAAAATGGCGGCTCCCGACAGATAACTTTCGATTTTCGACCAAAAAATCGCTCGTTCATTGTTAAAAAAAATAGAAATTTTCAACAAAAATGAAAATCCTTCGATTAAGGTCTAGTTTTTAATGCTACCAATAAGCACACCAAATTTCATCAAACTCCAGCGAGTAGTTTTTGAATTATAGTGGTCACCGACTTGAAAAACATAGTTTCGAGAAAAACGCGTTTGAAGTTTTTCAACGTGGATACGGTATTATATGTACGTAAAATGTTGAGCTCGATGGTGAAGCAAACATTTTTTTTGTGTATTTCGATTCGCTGAATCCGAATATCACAATTTTTTGCCGAAAAGTCGAGCATTCAATTGTTAAAACAATTTTTTCAAAAAATTAAAGTTTTTCGAAATGAATTATTTTTTTAAACATTTTGGGCAATTTTAAAACGAAAGTATTCTTTATAAAATTTTGCTAAAGTTCATAGTTTTTAAGTAATACATTTTTGAAAAATTCTGAAAGAGTTTTTCAATTTTACACTTGATTTATGTATAGAAATACTAATTAAAAAATTACGTACATCGAATCATCAATTCCTGGCCCATACAATAGGGCTTCTGCCGATGTGGAAGCTTCCAAAATATCAATTTGTTGTTGTCTTCGAAGCATTCTTCCTTCCCGGGTATTATCGTTTGCGCGTTTGTCAGCCACGTCTATACGTTGCGAATAGACGTGGTCCCTTCACTAATTGTGGGATGCCCCGGAAACTATTCATCGGATTGACTTGAAATTTTCAGGGAATATTTTCGAAACATACTTCAAGAAAATGTAAAAAGAAATCGATTTTTTTAAAATGCTGACTGCATCTCACCCCTTAATCACCATTCTCTTCCTGTTTGCCGGGGTTTGATTGAACACAAAAGATTGTCACAGTCCCTCATTCGCCCATTGCCAATCGCGTGACGATTTTTTCCATTCGTTACGTACAAAGGGGTAACGATGAGTTTTCAGACCCAGAGCTTCGTGATTTATTGAATAAAAGGAAGGAAATATAAAAATTAAAAGTTCACGAAGTTTGCTTGAAAACGGAGAGCCGGGAATGTTTTTTTTCTTCTTTACTTGAAGTCTTCAACCCTTATGCCACATGACAGAGTGCATAATTATAATTCGATTGTTTCGCATTATGTACAATAACCGATTATGAGGGGGGGGGGGGGGGGGGGGGGGGGCACAATCGTTACCAATAATCCTAAGGTTTGCACTCTTGGTGATAAGGTTCGAGGGTACGAAATTCTCGCCACGTCGGGGGCAGCGCGCTGTGAAGATGCAGCCCGCACCTCTTGCAGGGATCGCTGAACAACTGATTGAAACTATGGAACCACATCTACGAGAAAGAAATGCGAAAAATTAACATTACGGTCTTGAATAAATGATTACTTTCAAACTGAATTAATTCACCGACGCAATCGACGTATCGATAGTTAATCTTACCACGAAAGATCTGACGGACAGTTCGGGTAGAGCTGGCGAATAAAAATGCAGCATCGCGGCTTGAGTGTTCTCGGTGACCTTGCGGAAGACTTTGTGACGAGATTCGGTCCACAGATCCATCGTCTCGCCGTAACCCTTGACGACCACTCGCTCGATCATGAGGCCCTTGAAAGCCACTACCGCTTTCATCACGTGGCCCAGCGTTATATGCAAAACGGCGTTTGAGGCGAAAGGACGGGATACGGACACCGTCATGTCGGCAAACTGACGATCGAACGCGGCCAGAAACGCGTCCACTTGCCTAGACAAACGGTAGAATGTATTTGGTATTTTTATCCTACTTCCGAGTACGCCTCATCGATGATGAGAACGTTTGAAATACCGTGAACAAAGTTCAACAAAAGAACAATGAGATTGTCAGACATTGAAAAATCCGATATTCCATAATCCACGCGTCAATTTTTGACGTCCGATGAAAAGTATTCATGTATATGTATGCATAATTCCGTAGCGAAAATCGAGTAAATTTCAAACGCATTATATTTATCAAAACGAGCGATTTTAATGAAGTAAATATCTTCGATCCTGTTCAATGACTTCCTGCCATCTCTCCAGGAGCTTCTCCACCCCTCTTTCATAGAAGTCATGAGGTCTTTGGGCAAAGAAGTCATCCAAGTGGTTTTTGACGACTCCCAGGGAACTGAAGGTTTTATTATTCAAATTGTTCTGCAGTGCCCGGAACAAGTGATAGTCTGAAGGTGCATGGTGTTGAAGTTTGCATACTTGGAACGCACCGAAAATTCGGTAAAAAATGTATTTCTTCAGTTTCTTCATCATCCAAAGTCGTGTCCTGCGAATTTCTGCTGCAAATGTCTGATGACTATTCTAAAAAACAGCTGGGCGATTTTTGTGGCCAAGCATCGCAGAAATAGTGCGCGCTTTTAAACTTTGGTTGCGTTCCAACGATGCCAACTTCAGTGTGATGAAGGTGCACGGTCCGGATTATACGGTGGACGCACCAAAACATCCCACCTAAGCTGCAATAACGTTTTCCGGGTCACCAGAGAAACGAGAAACTTCCTATTCGCCGATACGGGCCGCTTCTGAGCGGCCTTTAAGGCCTTAGGCCACAGTAACGGGTATAAAATCATGTGCGAATTTAACAATTTTTTTTTTCGCATGAAAAAGTGATTCACTCATAAAATTAATTACACACCTATTTAGTATGAATATCAAACTGTTGGATTTTTTTTATCTACATAATGGCCGACTACTCGAAACTTCTCGAAACAGCTTTTTTCCAATTGGCATGACGAATAACTTCAACAATTTTCACTCGATTTACTTCAAATTTAAAAGTTATGTTCCTAATTGCATTTCGCAGAGAAGTACGTACGGAATTTCTGATTAATCGAAAACTTTTCATTTTATGAGGAGTTTATGAGCAGTTATAACGAAATTTTTTCCTGCAAATTCATTTCTTAAGTTCAAATACCTACAACTTTTGAATAAAACAATATTTTTTAATTCAATACGTACTTCTCTGGGTATACTAATGTAGATTGACGAGAATTTTTGTTTTTTGTTCTAGGTAAAAAATTGTGGATGCTAAATATCAAGCCGCGGAGCGCCTAAAAAAAAGATAAAAGAAAATATTAGTAGTCAGCCATTTTGTACACCGAAAAAAATAAATATATATATTTTCTAATAGCTTGATATTCATAATAAATAGATGTGTAATTAATTTTACGAGTGAATCACTTTTTCGAACGAAAAAAATTTGTTAAATTCGCACATGATTTTATACCCGTTACTGTGACCTGAGGCCTAAATTTAACCAGTTGTGAGCAGTACTTGGTTGAATAAATCGTTTCGTTGGGCAGCCATAATAGACGATTCCTATCCAATCCCACCGGATACAGAGCATGACCTTCTTCGGGTGTAATCCAGCCTTCACGACCGTCTGAGCAGCCTCTTCGTGCTTCGATCATGATCTTCTTCAGATGACATTGTTCCAGACAATCCACTTTTCATCGCCGATAATCATTCGCTTTAAAAATGGTTCGTTTGGATGAATTTAGAGCAGCGAATCGCTAGCTGAAATTCGGTGAATTTAATTCTTTTCGTTCATTTCGTGCGGCACCCAAACGTCAAGCTTGTTTGCCACCCGAAGCTTCCGTAAATCGCTCGAAACAGTTGATTGGTCATTATTGTCGTTTTGCACCATCTGTGTGATGCCAAATGCCGGTTGGCGTCGATAAGAGCTTTGATTTTGTCGACTTCAATAGTGACTATTCGACCACAGCGAGAAGCATCTTGGAGATCAAAATCTCCACAACGAAATTTCGCAATCCACTTCCGACACATACTTTCGCTTACTGCGTTCTCTCCGTCACGGCGCATATCTTTTTATGAGCTTGCGACACGTTTTTGCCTTTTCGGAAATAGAAAAGCAAAATGCATCGAAAATACCCGTTTTTTCCTTCCGTGCCAAAATATAATAAATCTTCCCGTACGTCACGTATCTCGATGGACATTTTCTTGGACCTGGGCACAAGTTTCAGCTTTCGCTCGATATACGACACTTCATATGGTTGCCATACGTGCGAGCGGAGAAACTGCGAACGATATCCGTCGAAATTTCGCTACGGACCTATGCATAGAGCCGGTATTTCTTACTGAGGCGGAACGTTGTGACTGCTGGTCTGTATCCTGCCTCTCTTGGATCGACTGGTATTGGTGTAAGAGCGCTTGAGGGAATTTTGGTTCAACAGAGCCTGAGCTACGTTGCTGTACTCGTGAACCTTGTCGGTCCATTTGTAGCTGTTGACGAGAGTACTGTAGAGCGCCTGTCTGTCCTGCGTCGTCTCCTGGCTCAGGTAAGTCGTGCTTGCCAGGTTGAACGGTCCTGGCGGCGGATTCAAGCTGTTCACAGCTTGTTCGACGTCTCTGAAAAATCGAGCGATCATCGGTATCGATTTACGACGAACTAGGCGCCATTTGGGTTTGACGATAAATTGTTAAAATTCGACAATCACCTCAAATTAGTATTGACGACTGTCAGGAGATCTTGAAGTTCCGCCAGGTATTTTGCCTCCCTGTTCTCCTCGCCGTGTTCAGCGCCCAGGCCATTGCCCAGAGAGTCGAAGACTTGACCGACGCTCGAGCGCAATACCTTGATCGCTGTCAGTGCCGTTTGTAATTGTTCCATTTTTTCCATTTGCTTATCCATTTAGTTGATTTTTCTACATTGCCGAATAACCTCAAATACATTCGAGAAAAACGCGTGCCACAATAACATTTCAATTCACAAATTGATACACGATTTTCGTACACACCGGGCAGGAACTTTTGAAATTTGTGCGCATTTCGAGGTTATGGATTGTTTTGGCTCATCGTCACACGGACGCGCTCGATGCCGGCGACGTGACTCGGTCGGTAAAAATCGTACGAGCGAGTTTCCGCCTCCCGGAAAACGTCACTTCCGGCGATCAAACGCCGAGATTTTCAGCAGTGAATTGTTTCAATCGCGTCGCTATTGTTTCCGTCAAATTTCTGGGTGGCCGATAAAGGTGCAACGAAAAATCCAAAAAAAAGCTTAAAAGAAAATGGAACGAATTGCAACGGATCCGGAATTCAGTTGGCTCTTGAGGACCGGCGCAAACGCCTACAACATTTATCTCACAATGTTTCATATGATAATACAAGACACCGCCGCCGATCTCGATGAGGAAAATCCACGTGAGAATTTCACGATAAAATTGGCTCAAAAATAAAAACGTTTCTTTTCATTTATTTTGTTTTAATACTCTTCTAATCGTAGACACAATTTTCTATCCCCTGTTGATGGCTGCTATTGATCTATTGGTCTACCTCAGTATGGAATAAGGACGGAGACACGTCGGATCTTTTCTTTCTTTCTCATGTCTCTCATTTCGAGTACAGGAAGATGGTAGATCATTGTTTGGGATATTGTAAAAAATATTCAAAACTTATATTTTAAATCGTCTTAGTTGAAACATACTCGATCCAGAATTGTACAATTACACTTATCTTATGTACTCGCAACTAATTATTCGTATGATGCTTGAAACGGAAGTCATCGGGTACAAGCATCTTTCTCGAATCGTTAAATATACAAAGAATTCCATCGTTCGCATCGAGAGGGAAGAAAGTAAAATTTAAAAAATTATAGTTCGAGCGATCGTAGGATCACGAGTCAAATCAACAGAACAGAGTAAAATAATTCTGGATTAGGATAAGTTTCTCCCGTGATTATCGAGTAGATCGTGATCGGTGAATAAATTCATTTTCTAAAATACACGTCTCCGATTCGCATGTTTCGCCGTGACGGAAGAGAAAGTGCCTGCACCCCATTTACGAGAAAAAAAAACTATACGATCATTTTAAAAAGACAGCAAGCTGCGTTCCACTCGGGATTTAAAAAATGAAGACTGAATTGAAAAGGAAAAAACGTTTCGAAGTCATCCTGCGTCACTCGCGACGACAAGAGGCCAAAGTTCCCATCCGACGGGTATGTAAACATCATTTTTCACCGCGAGTCCTCCCCGATCTTTTTATACTCGTTCGAATTTCCGTCACGTCGCGGAGAGGGAACTTTTCTGCGTGTCTTTCGCTTTATACCTGTGTGTGTCTGTGTTGTCCTGTGTACGTGTATAAAGCCTAAATCTATTTCTCGTTATATAATTTATAGTTCTGTACACGCGAAGATCGAGACACTATGGTAAAAATAAAAATGTATACGTATGTACAATGATTCTGGCGATTTGAAAAATACTTGAAAATTTTCATTACGCTACGAGAAAAAAAAAGTTGATCACATCCCTGACATGGCGTGGATGTTCGTCGAAAAATTCACCGCGAGTTTTTTCTTTCTTTGCTTCTTTATAACCTTCCGTGCCTTTTGTTTTTCGCGACAGTATTCACAGGTTTTCCGTTTTAATTTGGAAGATATGGAAAATTATTCGTATTTCCATGGTAGGAAAAGAAAAAGAATCACGCGAATTACCACGTGGAAGTTTCTTCCTTCGTGGCTCGTATTTTTTCGTCTTTTCTGTTGTAAATACGTGGATAATCGTCCTGATAGCCAACGTACTGATGGCTCGATTTATTGGACTTTTGTTGAGCCGCGATCGGCGAATGACTCGGCGAATATTTCATTTCCTGGAGTTCCTGAAGTTCCTTCAAGGACCTCATCACCATCTGTACATCGTTGTCCTGTTCGCTCGTTTGTTGAACTATGATATTCGTTATACTTTCGTCGACGAGAATATTTTGTTCCTTGCGCTTGTCGCTCGTTCCACGCGACGGTATATCATCGTTTATTATTTGACTAAGGAAATTCGTAGCTGCCATAGTCTCCTCGATTTGTCGTTGTTCCTGTTCCTCCTTGGTGAGCGTTGACGTTTGTGGATTCATCAAAACATCCTTCTTCAACGTCGCCGATTGTTGAACTCTTTCTTCGCCGCTCTTTTGTTCCTTTCGTCGTTTTTTCGCCTCTTGCGATTTGTGCTTCTCCTCGTGCCATCTGTCGCGTCGTTTATCTCGTTTTTCGCCCTTTCGACAAGACTCGCCGCCGCTGCCGCCCACCTCCGATCTCTCGTCGATTTTTTTCTCGGTCGCCTTGAGATCGACGCTGCTCTCCTGCGGCGTTCGTTGCTTTTCCGGAGCGTTCTTCGTTGCGCCACTACTCGTCACGGGATCGTTCGTTATACAGCTAGTCATCATCGTCGTCGTCGTCATCGTCGTCGTCGCTGTCGTTGTCGTCGTCGTCGTTGTCGTCGTCGCAGTCGTCGTCATTGGCTCCGAGTACGGCGTTATCGAGACGACGTCTTTTTTCACCTCCGTCAAGGATGACTTGCCGCACATTTTCGAATAATCGTTCACGGGCGTTATCGACAGCGAGCTACTGGTCAGATCCATCGGATTGAATTTTTCGCTCGTACCTTTAGGCTTGTTCTGGCCGATGAGCTGAGACGTCGGTACTACCGAGATCTTCGCCATCGACTCTCTGCCGCAGGACGTATTGTTGTCTTGCACGGGACTCGGGCAATTTCTCTCGCGCGTCTTCGCGCTCGCTTTTCTCTCCGTTTGCTGCGTCTCGTTTGGCTTCGAGCTGTGGCCGGAGGTGGGAAAATTTTGCGAATTTTCCGTAGCAACTTTGACGAAATTTGTCGGTGTAAGGGCTCTCTCGTGTGACGTTGAGCCAACGGTGACGAGCGAGATGCCGGGCATTTCTTGACGCGCGACCGTAACACCCGATGACGTACTTAGACTATTCGGAACCGTCGAGTCTTGTGACTTTTTCTGTTTTCTCTTTTCGCTGCAACATAAACACAGATAGGACACGTCTTGACGGATGAGAAATTTTTTCGTGTCGAAGCAGTTTTTTTTTTGTTGTGTTTCAATGACGTGGACGATAGAGGCGAGAGAGTCCGTCAACGGGATTCTTGTGCCGAGAGTTTTATTTTTCTTTGTTGTTATTATTATTAATGAGGTCGTTGCGAGGGAAATTAGAAAATGAGCTAAATTATTTGCCAACAGTTTAATAGTAGGTATAAATTACAAGCTTTTTTTTTTTTTTTGGTTTTTGTTCTCTCATTCACGGAATGAAGAATGTGAATCGTGGTTTTCGTCGATCGAACCGTCGACCGTGTTTAGCGTTTAAAAAAATATCTCCAAATTTCGGATACTGAAGTTGCGTTTTTTGTTTGTTGTGTGTGTGTTCTTTTTTTTTTTCTTTCTTTTCCTTTACAATTAAATCGCTATTGTAGCGTTTATCAGAGCGTCACATTTCGTTCGCACTCTCACTCGAATTATCGTCGTGCCGTCCTGTAGCAACGACGAGGCAATGTACATTTCGCATAAATAAAAACGAACCGTCGAAATTCGTCTCGATCTCAGAATGTTACACAAAACAAAAATGAAGAAAGAATAAACGTAGAAAAAAAAAACGAAAAGAACGCGACATTTGATATGACAGAAATGAACGTGTTCGCGACTGAGGAACGCGAACGATGAAATCGAGAAGAAGAAAAAACGTGAACGACCAAACGGAAACAATCGTACGGAGGCCGCGTGGGACCCACGCGTATGAGAGACTTTTCAAGAAAATGGCTCCAATGTTCGATGAAGTCGAACAACCGAGGTTATCGACGTAGACGCGCCAAGCCCTCGCAGACTCTTTCCGCTTTTATTTCTATAGACTAGTGTCTCTCACTGGGCGCTCCGAGCGCTCGTTTACGGACCGTTCTACCCTTGATGAGATGGCAAATTAAGACGCCTGTCGTGCGTTGGTTATAGACAGGCGGAGCTTGAAAAATAAAATCTCGTGAAGCCTTCGAAGCCAAGAATTATGGAATTGGCGAGTGATGATGACTTTTTTGTTGTTGTTGTTTTCTTTTTTTTTCGCTGTGTGAGGGTATCTTGGTTACTTACACCGGCTCAGGGTTCGAATACTTCAGTAACGTCTGCAATCGCACCCATCCCCCTGGCCAGAGTGGCAATACTTTGGATTCCATGTAAGTCGCGACGAACGTTTCGATGCTCTCCTTTCTTGGCTTTCGCATCTTGAAGTAATGGCGCCTCGCGCATGCTATCTCGTAAATCAACTTTCTGAAAACAATCGACGATTTCGTTGGTGTAACCAATCTTGTAAACAATCTTTTTTCATGAATAAAACTCGTTCATAGATGTGAAGTTCATACGTGCAAAAACAAAAAGTGACGCATTCTTAAGGGGCCAGTCCACTTGGAAAATTTCAAAAAATCGAAAGCAAGCAAGTCTTGAAGAAATCGACGATGATGAGCAATCAGAAGGGATTTTGTACGGTGCAGGAATTGCCGATTGAGTTTAGGTGAGAGTTTTTCATACTATAAACTTCAAACGCGTTTTTCTCGAAACAACGTTTTCAAAATCTAGCTCCATCGTATCTCCGAAACTAATAAACCGATTCTCTTGAAATTTGAACCACATATTGCAAACATGATTCGCAACAAGACGACCCTCGATGGTTTTAAAAATTTAATTTTTACTCTTTTTTTGCGAAAAACTGCGGAAAAAACGCGTTTTTTTTACTTTTTTCGTTTTTCATCTGCCATTTTCTATTTTTTGATAAAACTTCATATCCGAGGGTCATTTTGTAGCTGGTGTCATACTGAATCTAATGGACTTTGATTTTTTTTGTTTCAGACAAGCCGTTGCCGAGTTGTGATGGAGCTACCTAGCCCACCTATTTTCGAGGCCTAACGTTATACTATAGTTTTTATACTCAAAAATGAATTAAAATGAATTAAAATTAAAAAAAAATGTATTTCAAAACTTTATTTATCAAGCCCAACTTTTATATTCATATCTTTCATAAAAACCTCAAAAAAAATTCGCGAAAATAGCCTTTTTTTCGTGGCTCCAAAGTGGACTGGCCCCTTGAATTGCAGGTTGCGAAGGAAGCGCTTGGATTTTCGCGAATGGATCAACGGCTTTCGGAAGCTTACTTTATTTCGGTAGACCATGGAAACTTTTTTCGTGGAATTTTCGACTTTTCAACACTTTCGGCGTCGCTGCTGTCAACCTCGGCCGGCGAAAGCTCGAAGCCCCTGGAAAAAATGGAAAACAGAGACTCCGTCGATACTGAATTCTACAAGAGGGAAAGGGGGGGAGGCTTAACGAGATAAATGAGGAGGAATCGACATGACGTTTCGACGACCTCATTTCACGATGAAATTACTACAACGGATATTCGTTCAACCCCGATTGTCAGAGTTTGGAGAAGAGCGAAGGAATAACGGGAGAATCGATTCGAAGATAGAGACTGGATAACTACAATGACGATGTAATGTAGACAATTTTGAGAAAAAAAAAAAGAGATGACCGAAATGACGGAGATTCGAAATAGGCTGCTTCGAGCTTACCCACAGTATCGATATATCTCCCAGTACAAATGAGGGCTAAGAAATAAAGGAATTACGGATGAGTCATCAAGTATCATCACTTATGTTCGATTATCAAGGGGCTACATCCACCCAGAGGCCTGAAAAAATGGCCAAATTCCGATTTTTATTCTGAGGAGTGGTTGGTGAAAAAGTAACGCATTTTTTTCAACACAAAGGTACATAGAGAGTGGCCTGTTGTGAATGGATAATCGTCCGACTGTCGATAAGTCACATCGTGTCCTACTATAGGGTAAACCGACCAGTGAAAGGACAACATGATTTATATGCAAAATCAGTACAGTATAAGAATTGTCGATAAAAACTCGAATCACTATAATCAAGACCTCAGGCCACAGTAACGAGTATAAAATCATGCGCGAATTTAACAATTTTTTTTCGTATGAAAATTGTGATTCACTCACAAAATTCATTACACATCTATTTAGTATGAATATCAAGCTGTTAGAATTTTTTTTTTCGATGTACAAAATGGCCGACTACTCGAAACTTCTCGAAACAGCTTGCTTCCAATTGGCGTGACAAATAACATCAACAATTTTCACTCGATTTACTTCAAATTAAAAAGTTATGTTCCTAATTGCATGTCGCAGAGATGTACGTACGGAATTTCTGATTAATCGAAAACTTTTCATTTTATGAACAGTTATAACGAAATTTTTCACTGAAAATTCATTTCTTCAGTTCAAATACCTACAACTTTTGAATCAATGTATTGATGTATGTATACAATGTATTCTAATGTAGATTGACGAGAGTTTTCGTTTTTTGTTCTAGGTAAAAAATTGTGGATGCGAAATGTCACGCCGGCCATTTTGTATATCGAAAAAAAAAAATTCTAACAGCTTGATATTCATACTAAATAGATGTGTAATTAATTTTATGAGTGAATCACTTATTCATACGTAAAAAATTGTTAAATTCGCACATGATTTTACACCCGTTACTGTGGCCTAAGGCCTTAAGCAAAGAAAATCACATCTATCGTTAAAACCGATTTTTCAGTTGAATATCGAATTTTGACGCTATACGGAATTTTTCTAGTTTGTGGTACACACCGCGCACCTTAGTTACAATACGGCCTTGCACAGTAGGTGTTCAAAACGCGAAAACAATAATATTCATAAGTTTTGAGGGCAAGTATTACTTGCATCACTTGAAAAAGAATCAATCTTTGTTTTTTTGCAAATTTTTAAAATAAATTCGTAATAATAGATCAGAATTAGACATGTTTATTCACTGGTGCTGTATTCTAACTTTTTTCCAGTGAATGGACATATGGGCTCTGTTCTGATAATTCTCAAAGCAGAGGACAAAATGTAGCTTATCTGCTCCAAGTTGCCGAATTAATTATTGTTAAGATATGACAATGTACATTTCATTAAATGTTGTCATAAAATCAATTCATTCGTTTTTTTTTACTTTGGGAAAAACTCCGTTTTTTATTTCTCTGTCGAAATAAACTTTGGTAGTTTTATTTAGAATCAAGATGCATAGAAGCTTTGTGTATCTTCTACGAAATTGTCATAACGAATATAATACTAATATCTATAAGAATATTATCATTATTGTGCAACACAGTGATCGCCGGATCTAACAATTAATAAAAATAAATCGTTTTGCTTGACAGCGTTCGCCTACACTACACGTCCATTTACTGGTAATTGAGCGTCCATTTACTGGTAATTTCGTTCATTCACTGGCAATTTAGTCATTTCGCTACTCATCTATAAATTCCTTCGATATTATTTACTGCAATTACTTCGAATATTTTGTCCTACTATCTGAATAATATCTTCGGTAGCTTGTCGGTTAACTCTATGCTGCAATTTCAGTTTAGTAAAAGACTCACGGTTTTTTGAGACTTTAGACTTTACGTTATTTTTTTAAAGAAAATTTTTTTTTTTGTTCTTCTAATGCCATTTGTACAAATTCTATGAATTGACAATAACTAAGCAACTTTTGAAAGTCATTGGCACGATATCAAAGTCAGATGTTCGAATCGGTTTGTATGCAAATTCTGCATATGATCTTTTTTCATAAAGTTTCCTTAACATTTAAGGATGCAAAGAAGACTTTTCCAAATAAAACAAATAACCAAGAGTATTTTTAAAAAACCGGGTCGCAAAAAGTTATCATTTGTAGAAATGGTATGCGAAAAACCAAAAGCAGATTATTGTCATCTCGAAAATCGTGGGACTTTTACTAAACTGAAATTCCAGCATATAGTGGGACATGATCTGACATATCGACAGTTGCCGGATTATCCATTCATAACAGGACACCCAGTATATTGAGCCATAAAAAAAATCACGAAAAATACAGAAAAACAATACAAACATGGCCGCCGGATGAAGATACTGTTTTCAAAGTCGATGGACATATCTCACTATTTCAAAATCGATCTTCGTTTTTTTAAGGGGCTATACCAGTGTGACACTTTGAAAAAATCGATTTTTTTTGCCTTTTTTGACAATTTATACTTTCAAGAATATCATTATCAGTTATATCATTTATATCAATATCATTTTATCTTGCAAAAATCGATAGTCAAATATTTAAACGCGTTTTTCTCGAAATGAGATTTTTCAAATTTGCTGACATCGTAACTCAAAGAGCAATTATCCGATTGACTTGAAATTCGAACTGAGTACTTTTGAATATATTTACTCTACAATGACGTAGGATATTTTTGATTGGATGACAATTGACGATTTAGCATTGAAAAAAACGACCATTTTGTAGGCAAGAAAACAGACTTTTTTTTTATAACTACGCCATTTTGTTAGATTTTGATATTTTTCGAAAATCCTACGTCATTGCACAGGAAATACCTTCCAGTTTAACGACATTTTTTCCTTTTTCGATTTCAGCTACTCAATCGGCCGGAATCATGTCAGCAGTGGAAGAACTTTTTTTTTGGCTCCTCCGAAGGCAGCCCATAAGTCGCTTGGATCTCAATATTTTTCTATGAAAAAATTATGTAATGTAGGTCAAATATAGCCGAATATATTCTCAATTTTCCGAAACATATAATTGAGTACTTTTCTTCCAAAAAATTCCCGAAAATCACCCAAATTTTCAGCGTTCACACTGGTATAGACCCTTAAGTTATGCAAAAATGACGACTTTTTTTCATAGATTTTGTATGCTCAAGTTTCATTTCCTCGCCCCTTTGTTGAAAAAGGTGATTTAAAAAATAGACGATTGTCAACGACTCGTATGTTAATTGTTAAGTTGAATAGAATCGAATTTGGATTTCAGATGGACCTTTTAAATTGGGGTGTCCACCGCCAAACGTCGCGGAAAAAAAATCATCTGCCGGCGGCCATGTTTGTGTTGTTTTTCTGTATTTTTTGGTGATTATTTTTAAGACTCCCAATATCACTCCCCCGGTCACGAGTTTTCGCACACTTTAGATAATTGCAAAACTTTCGCTTCGGGTAATTGCAAAATGATATTACAAGAATATAATTTATTATATAGAGCTATGTAGTGTCTTCGTAAAATAATAAATGAAATGAATAATATTATTCTAACGTTATTTGGCAATTATCCAGTGATCGAAACTTTTGCGATCATCCGAAGTGTCCGAAAACCTTTGACCTTTAGTGTACGTACTGTTGGGTTAAAAAAATATGCGTTTCTTTTTCACCAACCGTTTCCCAGAAAAAGAAATCGGAATGTGGCCATTTTTGTCGGGCCTCTAGGCAGATATAGCCCCTTAAACTTAATAAACGTTTTATCCCCCTTATTTCGTTTTTGTACCCCAAGGATTTTCCAGAACAAAGGAGAACCACATTTTTCAAAAGTGGAATCGCGATGGGCAGTTCGACTCACTTTTCCTCGGCGACCCGCTGGCATTCCTTGGCATATCTCTCGACGACGCCTGGCATCAGGCCTTCAATTATGACTTTTAACCTGAAACACCGGGACACTAAAACAGCGGGGGTGATATTCGTACCTTGCACGTTGCAACGGCCAGATTGAAAAGAGAGAGAAAAAATAAAATACGT
The DNA here is from genome assembly GCA_963210295.1 of Ophion ellenae. Lineage (NCBI taxonomy): Eukaryota > Metazoa > Arthropoda > Insecta > Hymenoptera > Ichneumonidae > Ophion > Ophion ellenae. Next base: position 55,879,543 of record OY723387.1, read on the forward strand.
TTTTTTCGAGCGAGAATTGTTTTGTACCTGTGCAGCGGATCTTTCATTCTTCTCTCGGCGTCCTGAAGGCAGAGCTTTTTCGCACGATTCACCAGGGTCGCTTTGTTGCATTGAAGAAACGGCGCCAGGTGACCGTACGCGAGCAATCGGACTCCCGGCGATTGCAACATGCGCAATTTTTCTTCCAAACTGCAAATTCACAAACGCAATTCACTCACCTTTTTATTATTTTAGGCTATTTCACTTCTGTACGGGAATTATCTCAAATGGTTAATTATTTTATATTATGCACACAATATTTTTTTATTATGCACACATTATTTTTTTTCTCCGTGAATGTCAACATTTACGATATAAATCGGCAATAAAATTTAAATGTTCACCCAGACCGCCAAAACGCTCCCTTTTGAGATATGTAGTCACGTGACGCCTGTGACGTCACATGCCAGTAAATAAGGCAAAGGACCTATGTCGCTGCTGAGTTGTCGCACAGCAAACCTTCCTATCCATTCTTATTTATAATGTTGAAGTTTGCATCGTTGGAATGCAACGAAAGTTCTTTTTTATTTTCGTTTTTCTCCATTTTTATTGTTATTCGAAATCGTTTTTGATCGATTAAGGTTGTAGGCCTTCAATGATGATCTTAAGGGGCTTTACCAGTGAGACACTTTAAAAAAATCGATTTTTTTGCCGTTTTCGACAGTTTATACTTTCATGAATGTGAGATGAGATTTTTATACTTTCAAGAATGTGAAATGAGATTTTTCAAATTTACTGACATTGTAACTCAAAGAGCAATTATCCGATTGACTTGAAATTCGAACTGAGTACTCTTGAATATATTTACTCTACAATGACGTAGGATATTTTTGATTGGATGAAAATTGACGATTTGGCATTGAAAAAACGACCATTTTATAGGCAAGAAAACGGACTTTTTTTCGTAACTACGCCATTTTGTTAGATTTTGATATTTTTCGAAAATCCTACGTCATTGTACAGGAAATACCTTCCAGTTTAGCGACATTTTTTCCTTTTTCGGTTTCAGCTACTCAATCGGCCGGAATCGTGTCAGCAGTGGAGGAACTTTTTTTTGGCGCCTCCGAAGGCAGCGCATAAGTCGCTTGGATCTCAATATTTTTCTATAAAAAAATTATGTAATATAGGTCAAATATAGCCAAATATATTCTTAATTTTCCGAAACATTTAATTGAGTACTTTTCTTCCAAAAAAATCCCGAAAATCATCCAAATTTTCAGCGTTCACACTGGTATATAGCCCCTTAAAACAGTTCGCAGTAGCTTTCGTTTGCAAAAAAAAAACATTGGCAATTGTAAACAAAATTATTTTCGTTGGGTTCCAACGATGCTAACTTCAACATCATTCTCATTTAAGGCGGAATATACATTTACAACGATAAAAAATCGTTTTCTCTTATTTTTTCTTTAAACGATAGAACTATATATGGAGAATATTGTCCTAAAGTTTCAAAGCGAAATTCGAAAAACTTCAAACGTTACAGCCCGTCAACACTGTGCCTCACCGCTCGGATTCGGAGCGGGCGTGAACTTCAAGCGCGTTTTTCTTAAAACTGCATTATCGAAATTGGCGTGCAGGATTACTCAAAAACTATTAAGCCGATTGAGTTGAAACTTGGTAGAAATATTGATAATATAGGTACCTTCTCCTTGACGAGAATTGTTTTTGAAAAATTGGAAAAAAAACTACTTTTTTAATCCACATTTTACAGAAATGTTGCGTGAAATGTTGATTTTTTTTGTAAATGCGTGCCATTTTCTTGAATTTGCATTTTTTTCATTTTAATTACCGTCACATAGAAACTTTACATGTTCTAACTGAAAAAATGTTTGAACTTCTTTGCAAATCAAAGTCTACGGGAAGCTAGACTGCACCCCGATTCGCAACTCCCGCGGCGACCTTGCTGTAACACTCTGCCACAGCTCCGTCATTTTGATGATGAATTAAATAAAAAAAATTGTTTTGTATACTTAAACATACTATTAAAGTATACCCAACGTTTGATAACTGTAGAATAATTATTTCTTAGTTTAAAAAATCTCTCAATATTGCTTATTTTTTCCTGTCAAAATGTATATCCCGCCTTAATAGTTGATAATATGGTATATATATGGATAATATACTAGCACTACAAATAACTCTGAATGAAGAGAAAAAGCATGGAAACCCATTAAAATGAACTAGAAAATCGCTTGTTACTCGTCACAGGACTCGTAATGACAATCTGTTTACTGGCATGGGACGTCACTAGAGTTCCAACCAATCCTGGAGCGTTTTCGTTCACGTGACCAAACGTTCAAATTTATCTAATTGAAAAATTCAAATAAACGAAAATAATGCATGTTTTTTTCGATAAAATGATAGAAAAATACTTTTTAAACACTATGTTTTTTAGGATGACAAGAGAATGAACCATATTTTTAAAGGATCATCAAGGTGAAATTTTCAATAAATCGATTTTTTTGCATTGTCCGATACAATAGACGGTTATAAACATGCTGTTAAATTTTTGGGGAGAAATTCGAATAATTCCGGTCGCTACAGCCTTTCTTAGAGGAAGTAATTCGAGCAGGGGCCCGCACACTCAAAACTTCAAATGCATTTTTCTTGAAACGTTTATCGAAACGGTGTACACTCTCAAAGGAAGAGTTTTCAAGCTATTCGTCCCAAATTTGGTTCACAACATTCTTCACGCCGTTATTCCCCTTGCTATAGAAGGTTTTTTTTTCATCTTCATACATTTTTTTTACGAAAAACTCGAAAAAATTCGCTAAATTCGATACTTTTTGTCAAACCACCGCGATTTTATCAATCTTGATTAAAAAAAAAAACCTCCATAGCAAGATAGGGGCGCTCTCATACTGATCAATTAACTTTTTATAAATTTTGTTTCAGTCAATATTTACAGCCACAACAAAATGTAAAAAAAAACCGGTAAAAATTGTATTTTCTGTTCTTCACGAGTGCTTTAATTTAACATGAAAAAAATCAGATTGGAGTATTATAACCACCGAAAAAAAATCGCGAAAGTCGGCTACATTTTAACCCGTCACACGGTGATGATCCCTCAAAAATTGAAATAAACGAAAATAATGAATATTTTTTCGATAAAACGTTAGAAAATACGTTTCAAACGCTTTTTTTTCGGATGACAAGAGAACAAACGATATTTTCAATATAGTCAAAGACCCTATTCCACCGATCGAAAGAACGAAGAAAAAATTGAATCTTACGTGAGAAGAGTAGAGTTGAAGCTGTCGTCGAATATTTTATTCTTTCCTTCGCGATTTTTGTCAGCGTGAATTTTGAGCTTGTTGACGACATCTTTGATGTCATCGGGCAGTTGATCGGGTAGCGGTGTTTCCTCTTTTTCGAGCTCTTCGCACTCGGATTCTGTACCAGCGAGACAATGCGATTTCCCAGAATCAATTGTGTCACGGCTCGACTCGTCCTCGGCTCTGCCGGCATTGACGACGCTCTCGATCGCATCGTCAATGTTACTTTCCTTACCGACGAATTTTTTCACATCAATTTTCTTAACGTCGAGACCGTTGCTGGACGGCTGCGGTCTCTTCTCGAAACGCTTCAAATCCATCTTCTTCTCGATCTTCTTCGGCTCGTATTTCTTCTCAGCGCTCGGTAGCTTCGCCTTGCCCTGCTCGTACTTCGCCCTCTTCTTCTCCTCCTGGTCCTCTGTAAACCGTCAATCGCAGCGTTACCTCGCAAAGTCCCAACTGATCTTGCTTTGTTTTTTCGTTTCTTATAATGTAAAAATTACCCGACGAACATTCCACATCGAGAATTTCGCGTTTGTCGTCGCTGAGAGATTTTTCCGTCGTTCCATCGACGTCATCGCACTGCTGGTTGCTCGGATTGCTCGAGTTGTACGAGTCCGCCTTTCTCTTTTTCTTCATTACGTTATCGTGATTGGATTTTTTCTCGCCGTTCTCCTCGGCTTTGAGCTTCTGCAAGTTCGAAGTGAGGTGTTTTGTTTCTTTCTTTTTTATTTTTTCGTTCCAAAAAGCGAAGAACAATGCGATTTATAAAATATCGTTGGGCACCTTCCGAGGTGGATCGCCGGGAGCGATATCGTTCTCGTCGTCCTCGTCGGACGAGCTGAGAATGCGTTTTTCCATTCTCTGGAGGACACGATTGCCCACGTCCTCCTCGTCGTCGGCGCTATCCTCGCTGCTTTCCTCCTCCTCATCCTCGCTGTTGTTGTTGTTATTGTTGTTGTTGTTGAGCCGACTGTGGACTGGACTGTTGTCGTCGGCCGGCTTGAATTCGAGGGGCCCACTGTTGATGTAGAAACCCCCCCAAGCCGTCGTCACCTCCCGTGGCACGATCTCGTCGTACTGGAAAACGAACGAAACAAATTTTCCGATTGATAAACTAAATATGAAGGGGAAAATAAAAAAACGGGGGTGTTGGGAAAAAAGTACGTTCCTTACAGCGTCAGTGTTGTCGATGAAGGAATCGTTTTCATCGTATCCCGCGCCCAAGTCGACGTAATCGTCGTGCTTGTGTCGCTTTCTTCCCGCGGTCGCGGTACCCTGGCGAAAAACGGACGAATTTTATCGACATCTACACAACGTCGGAAGTTGTAGGTTAAGGTTATGGGGTTTAGCCGTCGGGGATGAAGTAAGAGCGCCCGATTGACTGTTACCACTGTTACTAACTGTTACCTTTCAAATAATCGTCATATCGGCCTTAACAATTTTATTTCGTATGAAAAAGTGATTCACGCATAAAATTAATTACACATCTCTTTAGTATGAATATCAAGGTGTTGGGATATATATATATTTTTTTTTCGATGTACAAAATGGCCGATTACTCGAACCTTCTCGAGACAGCTTTTTTCCAATTGGCGCGACAAATAACTTCAACAATTTTCACTCGATTTACTTCAAATTTAAAAGTTATGTTCCTAATTGCATTCCGCAGAGAAGTACGTACGGAATTTCTGATTAAGGGGCCAGTCCACTTTGAAAATTTCGAGAAATCGACTTTTCTTTACTGTTTTCGAAAGTACATACATTCAGAAATATTGTGTCAATAGTGTGCAGGAATTGCCAATTGAGTTTAGGTAAGAGTTTTTCGTAGTATAAACTGCAAACGCGTTTTTCTCGAAAGAACGTTTTCAAAATCTAGCTCCATCGTATCTCTGAAACTAATAAACCGATTCTCTTGAAATTTGAACCACATATTGTAAACATGATTTGCAGCAAGATGACCCTCGATAGTTTTGAAATTTTGATTTTTACTCTTTTTTTTGCGAAAAACTACGAAAAAACGCGTTTTTTTACTTTTTCGTTTTTCATTTGCCATTTTTTTTACTTTTTGATAAAACTTTATATTCGAGAGTCATTTTGTAGATGGTGTCATACTGAATCTAATGGACTTTGATTTTTTTGTTTCAGACAAGCCGTTGCCGAGTTGTGATGGAGCTACCTAGCCAACCTATTGTTGAGGCGTTACGTTAAACTATAGTTTTTGTACTTAAAAATAAATAAAAATTAATTAAATTTTCTTAAAATGTATTCCAAGACTATTTATCAAGCCCAACAACTTTTATATTCACATCTTTCATAAAATCCTCAAAAAAAAATCGCGAAAATAGCCTTTTTTCGTGGCTCCAAAGGGGACTGGCCCCTTAAACTATAGTTTTTGTATTTAAAAATGAAAAAAAAAATTTTTTTCATGTTATTTCAAGACTTTATTTATTAAGCCCAACAACTTTTATATTCATATCTTTTATAGAATCCTAAAAAAAAATCACGAAAACAGCCTTTTTCGTGGCTCCAAAGTGGACTGGCCCGTTAATCGTGAATTTTTCATTTTATGAGCAGTTATAACGAAATTTTTCACTGAAAATTCATTTCTTAAGTTCACATATCTACAACTTTTGAATAAAACAATATTTTTCAAATTCCGTACGTACATCTCTAGGTATTCTAATGTAAATTGACGAGAATTTTTGTTTTTTTTTCTAGGTAAAAACCTGTGGATGCTAAATGTCACGGTGCGGAGCGCCTAAAAAAAAGATAAAAGAAAATATTAGTAGTCGGCCATTTTGTACATCGAAAAAAAATATATATATTTTCTAACAGCTTGATATTCATACTAAATAGACGTGTAATAAATTTATGAGTAAATCACTTTTTCATACGAAAAAAAATTGTTAAATTCGCACATGATTTTATACCCGTTACTGTGGCCTAAGGCCTCAAACGTACGTTTTCGACCTATTTGTCTACGTATATTTGTAAAAATATGCATTTTTGAACATTCGGTGATTACATTAAGTGTCTTCATTACTTTGTATAATTGCTTTCTATAACTTTTTCTCGCTCAATTAACGCGAAACGAATTGGCAACGTCGTAAATCGTGGTATATCATAATGGCCAGGTTGGCAGAAGTGTCGCGAAGTTAGAGACATATGCGCCCCGTTCGTAACCTCAATATCGGCCCAAGGAGCTGTCAAAGATGAATATCGGTCCGAGTTAAAAATTCCGCTGGAAAGAAAAAGTGTGTACTAAAGCTGTCTATAATCTCGAAGAAATCAAAAACCGCAATAATTTTCCGATATTCTAAAAAAAAATGTATAAATGAAAAAAAAAAATCCGCGTTGTTTTGTCTTTGCCCAGAAATGTCTAGAAATGTATAATTTCCGAACATAGTTATCAAATTAATATTAAATAATTATTACTAATTAAGAGAATAAGTACCAATTATATTCGTTAATCATCCTGACCGAGTAGGTTTGAAGGGGCATAATTCCCGGGCATAATTACCGAATACCGATAAGATAGGTAGCATTTGTGCCGTCAACGACGTCGCCATGATTGCACAGTCTAATATTTCGTGAACCGTACCTATTTTTTCAGCTCCGTGGTAACATTTACGTGGCAGATATTAATAATGTACTGAAAAATGATCGGGAGTTTTCCATAAGCGTAATGTAATTAGCCCACGAAATACGTCGAGTTGCCGATTTTTTTTCTCAAAAACGCTACGGTGGATCGTATTCAAACTGCACAGGATGATCGGCAAAGAGGTTATAAAGGTCAAGAAAAAATTTCAGCTCAGTGGTAACATATTGACTCAACCCCATAACAACCTTAAAGATGACTTTTGTTTTCGATACTAACGTATTTGGCCTCGAAACCTTTCGCCATTTCTCTGAGCTTGTCCTCGTCGCCATCGTCGAATGGATCGAGCCCGTTCGTTGCGTTTTCATCGTGCACCCTCAGCTCCTCTTTTCTTCGCTTTTTCTGCAAACAGCCAAAACGAACACTTCAGGGTCGAGAATTTATAGCGCATTTTGTCACAGACATCTTCAAAGATTTCCAACATTTTTTCCAAACCAAAGGCTGTCTCAAAATGACCGGACATTTTAAATTTCGCGCCATTTTTTTCGTGGCGAACATAGAGTACTAATCTTCGACAACTGGCAGAAGGAAGTTTCGAGGTTTAGTCATGGAGACTTACACGATCGAGCAACGCATAGAAATTGTTATTTGCTGCATTGTTACTGCATAGTTATTGCAGACGAAGTTTCACGGTCAAGGAAGCAATTGGACGCACCAGTAAGGCCTTAGGCCACAGTAACGGGTATAAAATCATTCGCGAATTTAACAATTTTTTTTCGTATGAAAAAGTGATTCACTCGTAAAATTACACATCTATTTAGTATGAATATCAAGCTGTTAGAAATGTTTTTTTTTTCATGTACAAAATGGCCGACTGCTAATATTTTCAGTGAAAAATTTCGTTATAACTGCTCATAAAATGAAAAGTTTTCGATTAATCAGAAATTCCGTACGTACTTCTCTGCGAAATGCAATTAGGAACATAACTTTTGAACTTGAAGTAAATCAAGTGAAAATTGTTGAAGTTATTTGTCACGCCAATTGGAAAAAAGCTGCTTCGAGAAGTTTCGAGCAGTCGACCATTTTGTACATCGAAAAAAAAACAAATTCTAACAGCTTGATATTCATACTAAATAGGTGTAATTAATTTTATGGGTGAATCACTTTTTCATACGAAAAAATATGGTTAAATTCGCACATGATTTTACACCCGTTACTGTGGCCTAACCCCTTAATGAAATTACTCAGCAAATATGCCAAAATGTTATTGAAAATTTCGTCAAAAGAGTGAACGTTTGCAAACGGGGACGAGGCGGCCATCTATCGGATATTGTGTTCCACACATAACCTCCACGTTTGTACCTTACATTGAAACGAAAATATTCGTTCTTGTCAAGTAAACAATACGTTTTGTTAACAAATTAAAATGTCAGGTCATTTCGAGACACCCTGTATCACCTTCCCGCTCAATTCGAGGTGTCCATTCGGAATGAGACACCCGTTCGGGCACGGGATCCTGCGGTGAAAAGAAGAGAGGAAGAAAAACAGGAGTTCGATCGATCACGATGCGTGCTCTCTCGCGCTAGAGGCACACGCGCACGCATTCACACGTGTGCGAAATCGCACGTAGGCACGAGAAATCTCATTGTGTCGGAGGAGAGCGGGAGGGGCGAGATTCGGGTGGGGAGGAAGGGCGAGGAAGAGACAGGGAGAGGGGATGAAAGGACGGTGCAATTCTCAGTGAGATACACGCGACAAACGCGTTGAGGTCGCAGCGAGGAACGGGTCGAGAGAGAATGAAAAAGAGGACGGAAAATCTCGACCCGCGCTGCAGAGAAAACACGACAGACGCGACGAACGGAAAGAATCTTTAACGGACTACATCTTCGTAGGTGGGTCGAAAAATTTTCCGAAAATATTTCTATTCGGTAGTATCATAGTAGCTACCATAGTAGATAGTATCATAATAGTAGATAGTAGCTCTATTGGCCGAAAATTTCACTGAAATATTCCTAAAATTGAATTAGCCACGGCTTTTAACAGTCGGCCGTGCGAGCGCTAGCAGCACCATACTTTGAACTTTAAGGAATCATCATAGTGTAACATTTTCATAAGATCGATTTTTGTTGTTGCATTATTCGATAGTATAGACGGTTATAAACGTAGACTTGGCATCGCCGATTGATCGTAAATAGACAATTTTTACGAAAATTCCACAATCGAAACTTCAAACACGTTTTTCTCGAAATGTCGTTTTTCAAAAATCCGTCTCAAATTTTGTCTCGCTATGGAAGCTTTTTTTTAAATCATTATATTTTTTCAAACGAAAAACTGTCGGAAAAAACGGCTAAATTTGATACTTTTTTTTTCAAAACGCCGCCAATTTGTCAATTTTGATTTTTAAAAAACCTCCATAGCAAGATAGCGGCTTTCATACTGATTAATAATCTTTTTACAAATTTTGTTTCAGATAATATTTACGGCCACAGTCGTGTACACCGTACAGACTTTTTTTCGAAGACATCAACCGTTACAAAAATGTATAAAAAAACTAAAAATAAACGTTTAAAAATGTATTTTCTGTTCTTCATGAGTGCTTTGATTTGACATAAAAAAGTCAGATTGATTAGCGTATTTTAAGCAGCCAAAAAAATCGCGAAAATCAGCTATCTATCGACCCGTTACACTGTGATAATTCCTTAAGAGGCTATACCAGTGTGACACTTAAAAAAAATCGATTTTTTCTTGCCTTTTTCGACAGTTTATACTTTCAAGAATATCCTGTAAAAATTTCAAGGCCGTATCTCTAATCATTTTTTCTTGCAAAAATCGATACTTAAATCTTGTAACGCGCTTTTTCGAATAGAGATTTTTCAAATTTGCTGACATTGTAACTCAAAGAGCAATTATCCGATTGACTTGAAATTTGAATTGAGTACTCTTGAATAAATTTATCCTACAATGACGTAGGATATTTTTGATTGGATCAAAATTGACGATTTGGCATTGAAAATAACGACTATTTCATGGGCGAGAAAGCAGACTTTTTTTCATAACTACGCCATTTTGTTTGATTTTGATATTTTTGGAAAATCCTACGTTATTGTACAGGAAATACCTTCCAGTTTAACGACATTTTTTCCTTTTTCGGTTTCAGCTACTCAATCGGCCGGAATCCGTCAGCAGTGGAGGAACTTTTTTTTTGGCGCCTCCGAAGGCAGCGCATAAGTCGCTTGGATCTCAATATTTTTCTATGAAAAAATTATGTAATATAGGTCAAATATAGCCAAATATATTCTTAATTTTCCGAAACATTTAATTGAGTACCTTTCTTCCAAAAAATTCCCGAAAATCACCCAAATTTTCAGCGTTCGCACTGGTATAGCCCCTTAAACGCCTTTTCCCGCGAAACACTGTCTTCAAAGTCGGTGGACTCGATATCTCGAGAACGACTTGATGGATTGTATCCAAATTTACAGGAGATTCGATGAGACACATTTAAATGTCGTTGACGATCTCACTTTTTCAAAATCGATCTTCGTTTTTCAACAGCCACGTAAAAATGACGACCTTTTTCATAGATTTTGGATGCCCGAGTTTCAATTCGGCGCCATGTTGTTAAAAAAAATTATTTCGAAAATCGACGATCGTCAACGACTCGTATTTATTGTTAACTTAAATAACCCGTTTGGTTTTTAGATTTTAGATGGACCGTTTAAGCTGGAGGGCGTCCACCGCAAGAAGTCGCGAAAAAATATAATTTGCCGGCGGCCATGTTTTTGTTGTTTTTCTGTATTTTTTTGATGATTTTCTTTTAAAGGCCGTCAATATATGTACCTTTGCGTTAAGAAAAAATGCTTTTTTCACCAACCATTTTTCCAAAAAGACAAGGCCCCTTAAGGCCTTGTACAAAGACGACATAACCTCCAAAATCTTCGAACAATTTTTTCTCACGGATTGCTGTTTTTTTTTTAAAGAAAATATTTAAACAAAGCGGAATTTGACGATTTCATTTTGTCCTGAATATTAATTGTCTCTGAGAAATAAATAAAATCCGAAAATTTCAGCTGTCCGCTCGCACTCGTGCGCCACGTGGTAAAGTTTCTTCTAAGGGCGACACTGTCAACATAACCTCACAAATTTTCTAACCCAGTTTTCTCATCGCTGGTGAAGTTTTTTACGAAAATGAAAACATCGGGCTCTGGAGAATTTCCTGACGCAGCGCTAGACGATTTTCTTTCGCCCTAAATATTATTCGTTTCTGAGAAATCTCTGTTCGAAAATTTCAGCTATCTCTCTCGCACTCATATGTCGCGTGGTACATATTCTACTTGGCCTTAAGGGATAACACCACTCTAGGATTTTGAACATATCGTTTTCTTTTGCTTAAAACATACTTTGGGGTCACAAAAACAATATGCAATTGGACCTGTAGCGAATTTTTTTTTCAAACGGTGTAATTATCGATTTTGCCGCAGCGCCTCGGGCGTTTTTCAGGCGCCTCGTACAACTTTAAACGCGTTTCTCTCGAAACCACTTTTTTCAAACTGGGAGGACGGATTACTCGAACACCTTTGCATAGATGAATTTGAAATTTTGACAGTAGCTTGACAATCACATTCTCTATGGGAGTACATAGCCGTTTTTTTTTTCATTAAAGGTAAACTTTTTTTTTCATAAACAATTTACTGCTTATTTTTGGGCAAAAAATCGATTTATTTCTTTCAAAGTGCGCCATTTTATTCAAAATTTGATATAAAAAATCCCTACGTAGTCCTATAGCTAATAATATATAGATTATAATATTGTTTTGCTTTTTGTTCCAGGTGTTATACTTTACGAGAAAACCGTCCTCCCGTGAAGCTATTTGTAAAAAACACGTTTTTCAAGATGGGCTCTGTCGCCGCCATTTTGTATGAAGAATATAATAAGTTTTCTTTTTATACTTTGATATGTGTTAAATAAACCCTCACAGAAGAAATCCTATTCCTTTTTTCATGCTCCCAAAATAATTTGTCAAAGTTAGGCCTTATTTTCTGCCGATAGAGTGGTGTTATCCCTTAAGCCCTTAGGCCACTCTAAGGCCAAAAAAATAGGTTTTTTGGGGATTTTTTTTCAGAAAAACTACAAAATAAATCAAGATGACAAAAAAGGGTGTTTATCACACATATCAGTGACTGTATGCAATAATTTTTTTGAAGCCATCAATTTCAAAATGGCGGCTGTGCATTTTTTAAGTTAGCCGGAAACATAACTCAGACAATTTTCAACCGATTCACTTGAAATGTTGAATATATCGTGAAAAATACATTTTCTATGGAAGTACGTAGGTTTTTTTTATATTTCATTCGTTATTTGTTATTTGTTATTCATTTGTCATTAACAATTATCTGACGATTTTTAGGCCAATTTTATGGAAAGTGAAACATTTGCCTAAAAAATCGGCAGATAATTGTTAATAACAAATGAACTATGCAATATAAAAAAAAATCCTATGTACTTCCATAGACAATGTATTTTTCAAGATATAGTCGACATTTCAAGTGAATCGGTTGAAAATTGTCTGAGTTATGTTTCCGGCCAACTTAAAAAATGCAGTTTTGAGATAAACGCTGCACAGCCGCCATTTTGAAATGAATCGCTTCAAAAAAATTATTGTATACCGTCTGATATGTATGATAAACACCCTTTTTTGTAATCTTGATTTATTTTGTAGTTTTTCTGAAAAAAATTCCCAAAAAGCCTATTTTTCGGCCTCTAGAGTGGCCTAACCCCTTAAGAAAATATGAGACATTCTCTTTCTCGCTCTCTCTCTCTCTCTCTCTCTCTCTCTCACACACACACACACAAGCGCACACACCATCGTTAGCGCCGCTACTCTTCCTTCCCCCCAAATCTGTTGCACATCTCAAGGTCATGCGAAATGCCGATTGCAACGAGCACGATGGCCGAAAATTCATGTTTTTCAAAATGTGTACATCTCGAAAAGGCCGTTTCGGAAAATGAGAAGAACGCTCGGGCACTCTAGACACAAGCCAAATGGCGTTTACTTTCTCCGTTCTCAGAAGAAAAAAAACTTTCGGCACAAATTTAAAGAGAAAATAAGAAAAGGTTCATAGAAAAAAAAAACGTTTAAATCACAAAAGTTCAAAATGAAAAAAAGTTTGAATTAAAAAAGTATAAATATTTCAAAACTTACAAATCTTTAAACAAGTATAAATATTTTTTAAAAGTATAACGGCATTCAGTTGCTATCGGTGGCGACGTAAAATTTTTTTCGTACAAATGGTAATGAATTTGCACAAACCCAAACAAACCCAAACAAATCCGGCCCTACAAATTCCGGTGACCAAAAGAGAAAAAAAACAATGCTAGCATTCGGTCTTCCCAAAGCGGCGAATTCGGCGCCACCTAGCGACAGTAGGGGCAAGCGGTTGCACAAAAATTTGGACAACTTGCCCGTGCACGTCAATCTTCTCCAACGAATAAACAATTTTACGCAAAAGCGTAAAAAAAATCAATGAGTAAAATATCCCGAAGATGAGTTGAAAAAGAAAAATATACGAAAAATGTACAGCGAAAATGTAACTTTTTTTCCGTTTCTACGTGTCTCATTTTTTTTCGCACCCGTAACTAAAGGAGGCTTCGCGGCTCCCGTGATCCTTATGGATGGACGCGAGCTGAATTCGTGGCTGGTCGCGGTTCGCTGCGCCCGGAACATCATCTCCTTCTCTCTCTCTCTCTCGTGCACGCACGCACACGCGAAGCGTGACAGCCGCGAATGCAAATTCGTTCTCGTCAAATCGGACTGTTGTCCGATTGAGCAACAATCGAAAGCATAAATGGAGAAATATTTTCTTTCAACCACGAGGTTTACACACAATTCGCAGCTGTCCAGATCTAATCGCTAATTCGATGCGAAATCTCTTCCTCCCGTCCGACCCGCCCCCTCGAGGCAAAAATCGTCTTTGTAGCGTTAATCGGAGTGCCATCGCGAATTTTCCTCTACCCCAACAGCCGGTTATCCATACCGGCGGTACGCTCATTCCAGTACAGCACACTCGTAGCCGAAGTACAAGCAAGGCGTTTTACGTTCTTTTTTTTTTTCGTCGAACATGTTTTTTCTCACCTCGGCCGATTTGACGAGCTGAGCGTAGTTGAACTCGGAATACGTCTTGTCGTTGGACTCCGGCAGGGCGATAGTGAAGCGGAAGGAGGGCGCAAGCTGTTTGCCCTTTTCCCTCTTTTTTTCTTTCTTCGTAGCGTGCCCCAGGGAATCCGGAAACTCCAGGCACTGGGGGACAACCCGTTTAGGTTCTGACATTCTACATTTGTACGATCTTGACGCTTTTCACGGTTACAAAGGCCGAAACGAACGTCGAAAACATCGCGCTTTTTTCGTTATTCTTTTACACTCTCCCTCGCTCTCTTTCTACGATTTTACGTATATATATATATATATGTGTGTGTGTTTCTTTTTTCACGGTTTTTTCCGTCTTTTTCAAACGCCGTGGAAACACCAGCACTTGCACGTCGCCATCTTCGGCACGAGACTACTTCTACTGTTTTTAGAGTGCGCTGCCGATGCCACACACGGATACACAGATCCACACGTCGCGTTACGGTGGCGCCCTCAGACGCCGCAAGCGTACCGCGCATGCGCAAGCTATTCCCGACTTTGCGCGGGAATATTTGAAACGGTATCGTGGAAACGTTTTTTTAGGCAAAATATGTTTATAATTTTAATCGTGGATTTCACTGTAGGAGGTCTTAGCCCCTTATTACATACCCCGCCGTTTCCACTAGTCATCCCACCAAAAAAGATATATTTTTATAGAAAATGATAGAAATCTTTGTATATTCAATTTATAGTATGGCATAGTTCTTTACTTCGAACCCTTGCCGCTTTTTACACAGTCCCCCTTCTGTACATTGATACCTTTTTACACATTTCCTTCTTTTCTTGCTCACATTTATCTTTCGTACTGATTGTCCCCTATTCTTACCTTACCGTGCATTCGAAGGCTCTCACATATTCGCACAATCCTTTGACCGGTTTCCTTTTAATTTCTGTTATTAATTTTTCCTTTTAATGCCTCCCTCTTGTAGCCTGTTCGCCACTTTTCCAAACCATCTACCACTTCTTTATTCATTTTTTCTTTTATTTACCCGCATTCAAGGATGTGTTCCAAACTTTCGTCTTCCTTTCTACAACACCGGCATAGAGTTTCTGCGTATCGCTTTTTACCTCCTTTTCCTATACTTCGGCATCTTGACCTAGCCCGTGTCTTTTAGTTGTTCCCTCTATGCCCTTCGCTTCCCAGTATTCATATTGTTTTTCTATACGTTGTTTTCGATTTTTGTAATCTCCACAATACGTGAAATTCTCAATTTTGTTCCAGTCTTGTTGTATTTCCTGGTTAGTTTTTATTCGTATAGCTCTTTCGATTGTTTTTATTACGCTCTCTATATCTTCGTCTCTTATCCTCTTTACATTGCTTCCACTCTTACGTCCTCCATGGCTACATTTCCAGACCCCATTTGAATGGGTTTGCATTTAATATCGCTCTGACTTCTTTTAAGGGGTTACCCCCACTTGCGATTTTGAAAAAATCGATTTTTTTATTGCATTTTTTTTGAAGTATAAGTATCTGAGAATATGTCCTGAAAATTTCCAGTCGATCCGAACAAAATTGACTGAGATATGAGCGTTGAAAGAGAAGAATCCGCGTTGAAAGAGCGTTGAAAGAGAAACTTTAAACGCGTTTTTCTCAAAATGGCATTTCTAAAGTCGGTGACCAAGATTACTCGAACACTAATGAACCGATCTTCTTGAAATTTTGCAGGCTTATTGAATACATAAAAATGTAGTGTTTAATCGTTCGATTTTTTTTTCGAAAAAATGGCCGTTTTATAGCCAAAAAACGGCCGTTTTTTTTCGTTAAAATCGAACCATTAACTTTGACTGTCCGCCATTTTGTGAAAAATGAATATTTTTTAAAATCCTTCGATTAAAGACTAGTTTATACTTATATTTGACTAAATCCATCCGCATTTTTTTTTCAGATGATCCACTTCGCCGCAATGTTGGTCACCGCAAACCGTGTATATAAAAACATTATTTCATTGACGGCCATTTGCCACTAAACAATGTAATATTTTTCAATAAAAAAATTACTGAAAGTTCTTCAAGATGTGTTCTTTAAGATGGTATATTGATCAATTTAAAAAGTTTTGTAGTTTTCTTTAAAAAAATTCACGAAAAAGGCCTTTTTTTGCGCTACAAGTGGGGGTAACGCCTTAAACACTTTTTCGGCCACCTATTTTCCGGCATTTCATTTATCTCACAGGGGCTGCTGCTCTTTCCCATGGTTATATTCCTATGTCCCGTATTCCCGCCTCCATTCGCCATATGTAGCTAGGCGTATTGTCATTTTTACATATTTACCCTGTAATTGTTCGATTTGCTTCGTTCTCTTCCACCCCCACGTCGCCACTCCGAAAACATTCCACTCTTTGCTATTGCCTGCATGCCGCAGTTTTCTTCTTAGACTACGTTTATTTTTGCTTTTTTGCATATACCCCATACTGCGTTTATCCCTTTTCGTATTTTTCCCGCTATATCAAATTCGTATAAAATATTTCATTTTTTTTATCAAATATAAAAATTCTATTTTTAGTTCCTTTTAGTATTTGGTATATCATTTAGTATATGATAAAAATAATACGTGTTAAGTATTTTAGGCTACTCCATACACATGCCAAGTATGATAAAAATCGAAGGGGAGCACACACGATTTTCGGAATCGTATTTAAAATTATTACTTGGCGTCAAGACGTTGCCGCGTTTCTTGATAATTATATTGGTAAGAAAGTCTTGCAACACAAACGACACTTTTTCTAAATAAACCTAACATTTTATTAAGATGAGATAAGATGAGATTAATTTTTAATATAGTCCCCCTTTTCATCCACAACTCGTTCCCAACGCCCCGGTAAACTTTGAATGTCAGCCGTCCAGAAATGCTTAGGTCTTGAATTGAAAAACTCTTCGAAGATATTTCAAAGATCCGTTTGATTATCAAATTGTTTATCACGTCAATAGTTTTTCAGAGCCCGAAATAAATGATAAGTTGACGGAGTTAAGTCCGTTGAGTATGGCGGTGTGGTAGTACTTCCCATTCTAATTCTGAAATAGTTTTTTGTGTCACTTTAGCTACGTGGGGCCGAGTGTTGTCGTGAAGAAGACGAACTTGTCGACGTTTATGATTAATAATTTCAGATAGCTTCTGTCATTGTGTAGAGTAGATCTGGGCATTTATTGTGGTGTTAGGCGGAAGAAGCTCATAATACAACTGGCCCTCGAAATCCCATCAACAACAAAGTAAAACTTTTCTCTCTTCACGGGATCGTTGAGGAGCAGGGTTGCAAATAATGCATTACTTTTTGTAATGCATTAGCGTTTTCATTACTCATTACTTTATATTTTGTAATAAAAAAATTCATTACACGTTACATTACATTCAGTAATGTAAAAAAATGTCATTACCCATTACATTAGAATTTGTTATGTAAAAAATTTCCATTCCTCATTACATTACATTTTGTAATGTGAAATGTCTTCATTACCCATTACAATGTAAGGGGTAGTGAACATTTTTTACATTACAAAGTCCAATGTAATGAGTAATGGAAATATTTTACATTACAAAATGCAATGTAATGAGTAATGGATTTTCTTCACATTACAAAATGTAATGTAATGAGCAATGGAATTTTTTGACACTATAAAATATAAGGTAATGAGTGATGGAATTTTTTCACAATACTAATGCAATGCAATGTAAAAATTTCCATTACTCATTACAATGTAATGAGGATTACTATTCGTTACCCATTAGGGGCAGCGGTTTTTGCACTGGGTCGATCTGACCCGATGGGAAACGAATAATAATGCATAGTACCTTGTAATGAGTAATGGAGATATTTTACATTACATTAGTAATGTGAACAAATTCCATTACTCATTACATTAAATTTTGTGATGAAAAAAATTTCCATTCTTCATTACATTACACTTTGTAATGTAAAAAATTTCCATTCTTTATTACATTGCACTTTGTAATGTAAAAGGATTCCATTACCGATTACATTGGAATTTGCAATGTAAAAAATGTCTATTACCCATTACAATGTAACGTGTAATCAAATTTTTTGTCATTACACATTACATTCCATTTTATAATGAAAATGTTTCACATTACAAAATGTAATGTAATGGGTAACACAATCTTTTTACATTACAAATTCCAATGTAATGAGCGATGAAAATTGTTTACAATACAAAATATAATGTAATGAGTAATAGACATTTCTTACATTACAAAATCCATTGTAATGAGTAACGGAAATTGTTTACATTACAAAATATGATGTAATGAGTAATGGAATTTTTTTTACATTACCGAATGCAATGGGTAATGAAATATTTTTTCATTGCCTATTAAAAAAGTAATGAATAATGCATTACTTTTTCATTACAAGTTTCGCAACCCTGTTTAGGAGTTGGTTCTGGTTTTTCCCCTGAGGTAGCCATTAGCGCTTTCGCGTTCGGTCAACGTATAACACCCAACTTTCATCTCCAGTGACTACTTCCTTGAGCAAATCCCTTCTGTGCGAACCAAGCAGCAATGGAAGGCAAATAGAAACGCGTGTCGCCTTGGTGAACTCACTGAGATCGTCGGGGATCCAAGATGATATTACTTTTCTATATCCAAGCTCTCTCAAATGTTCGACGATCGTGGGGTGACCACAGCCAAGTTCGTTGGCTAACTTTCGTGAGCGTGCATTAGGTTTCATTCGTAGAAGAGATCGCAATGCCTCGTCGTCGACAGTTTTCTTGCTGGACCTACGTTTGTCTTCAAAGGATATATCGCTAGAACGGAGACGTTCAAACCAACGGGATGCTGTCGAATGATGAACTACGTTACTGTTGAACACAATGCACATATTAGTAGCAGCAGATCTTGCAGAGCGTCCTTGTAGAAATTCGTGATAGGCGATCACTCAAAGTGTTTTTCGATCCATATTTACTAATACTGTCCGATCGCAACGAACGAGCCTCTTATATATTTGACAGTGAAGTTCCTGGAACATCTAAGGGGCTATACCAGTGTGAACGCTGAACATTCGGGTAATTTTCAGGAATTTTTTGGAAGAAAAGTACTCAATGAAATGTTTCGGAAAATTAAGAATATATTTGGCTATATTTGATCTATATTACATAATTTTTTCATAGAAACATATTGAGATCCAAGCGACTTATGCGCTACCTTCGGAGGCGCCAAAAAAAAGTTCCTCCACGGCTGACATGATTCCGGCCGATTGAGTAACGAAACCGAAAAAGGAAAAAATCTCGTTACACTGGAAGGTATTTCCTGTACAATGACGTAGGATTTTCGAAAAATATCAAAATCTAACAAAATCTCGTAGTTATGAAAAAAAAACGTTTGTTTTCTTGCCTATAAAATGGTCGTTTTTTTCAATGCCAAATCATCAATTTTCATCCAATCAAAAATATTGTTTACAAAATGTTACTCTACGTCATTGTGGAGTAAATATATTCAAGAGTACTCAGTTCAAATTTCAAGTCAGAAGAAGTTTACAGATTTAACTATCGATTTTTGCAAGATAAAATTATATTTACCATAAAAACTGCTAATTACAGGAGGCAACAAAAAACCGACTTTTTCGACAGTTTATACTTTCAAGAATATCATTATCATTTATATCATTTATATCAATATCATTTTATCTTGCAAAAATCGATAGTTAAATTTTTAAACGCGTTTTTTTCGAAATGAGATTTTTCAAATATGCTGACATTGTAACTCAAAGAGCACTTATCCGATTGACTTGAAATTTAAACTGAGTACTCTTGAATATATTTACTCTACAATAACGTAGGATATTTTTGATTGGATGAAAATTGACGATTTGGCATTGAAAAAAACGACCATTTTATAGACAAGAAAATACTTTTTTCATAACTACGCCAATTTGTTAGATTTTGATATTTTTCGAAAATCCTACGTCATTGTAGAGGAAATACCTTCCAGTTTAACGTTTTTTCCTTTTTCGGTTTCAGCTACTTCATCGGCCGGAATCATGTCAGCAGTGGAGGAACTTTTTTTTGGCGCCTCCGAAGGCAGCGCATAAGTCGCTTGGGTCTCAATATTTTTCTATCAAAAAACTATGTAATATAGGTCAAACATAGCCAAATATATGCTTAATTTTCCGAAACATTTAATTGAGTACTTTTCTTCCAAAAGATTCTCGAAAATCACCCAAATATTCAAAAAATATTACAATAATTTCGAAAAATATTTTACCGAGCACTTTAGTGTCGCAAGACTTTCTCACGAACCTAACATATCATCAACTAGCGGCAAATTTTATATCGAACATTCTTCGTTGTGTAGATCAAGACGTGTCCCTTTCTTTTCGCAGACATTGGGAATCGGGCGAAAGGTGAAAGTCAATGACAACGCGAGACATAAATTGTTGAGCATAGCTTGATTTTGCTTTACTGCACGTTACTTTCCATAGGAAATCATTCAATTTTGTCTAGTGTATAAGTATCCACATGGGAAATACAGCATCCGTAATTAGTCTCTTAAAATATATACATTCATCTCAGTACGATAAAGGAAATTTGTACGTTCGTTCGCGCGTTATATGCTATACGGCCATTTTTTTCTCGATAAAATGTCGTTTCTGAATCCAGTGCCTGCAACGGGAGGGTATCATGAGACAATCGCAATGCAAGTTGCGGGATTAAAAGAAAATATACAAAAATTGGGGCACATCGGCTATAACCAGTACTGTACAATCGAATCGTCATTTTCTAAAAACAATTCAGTCCTACGTTCGTGTCGTTCGCGGCAAGTGGATAAAAAGTCTCCGACCTCAGTCGCCCGACACAGAATTATTCTCATCGGATGGATTATTCTTTTTCGATATTTTAATTGCTGAAAATTGCTGACCTAATATCTGCATTACTTCCTTGTGAGGTACACCCTTGCGATTCTTCTTCACCGTGGAATAATTTTCCTTCACGAAGAGGGCAAAAGCCGACGGTTTCTTAGTGACTGGCGTCCTGGACTCCACCTTACCGGATTTCGTCACTTTGTTTATCAGCAATTCAAATTTTCCGTAACAATGGCCGCAACGCTTTCTATCGACGTCCAACGACTTTGAGTGACGACCAACGCTGTATCCGCATCCGGTGCAACGGTACGTGAATTTCGTCGTTATTTTGTAGTCGTGGCATCGTTTTATCGGAGGTAAATCGGGAAATGCCTTGGAAGCTTTCGCAGCCCTGGAGGAAAAGTCCAACGTTCAAAATTTGTTTTGCAGTTGATCGAAAAAGTGAGAGAAATTACGAGACTCGCCAGCCTTTCCAGAATGGCCCGTGGCCGTCAGAGACGTCGTTTATCAACCAAGCAGCTGCGTGGCACATCTCGTGAACGAGCGTATCCCTCAGACGATCGGGCGTATCCAAAATCTAAAATATTTCGTCACATCTTTTGAGGGTGCCATTTTTATTTGGAAAATCATTGGACTTTGACGAACGCGTGGTAAACGAACCTTCGTGGCCAATACAATGCGCGAGGATCGCGTGACGCCACCGAGAGCCTTGACCGAACGTTTGTTGTAACAAAAGCCCGCGGTCCCGCGCATCCTGACATTCCACTCGATCGCCATGTCGCTCGGCAGTTTGTTGTCGAAAATTTTCTCGTTGTAAAGCTTGTAAAGATACTTGCAAAGTTCTTCCTTCGTGTTTTTGAAGTCCTGACGATACTTCTTCGCGTCGGGATGGGCATCTTCCAACGCTATCGACGCGGACAATGACTCGAGAAAGTTACACTTTGGTTTGGTGGTTCTTGAATTTGTCGCGGAAATTGGTATTTTCGTGGGTTTCGTCGCGTTCCTGGAGATCGTGGTTGCACCGTGAGTTTTCGTCGTAGTTTTAACAGGATTAACGTCGATCGGATCGTATTCGCTTGTATTTGAATCTCTCTCGTCCTCGCTGAAAGACAGAGCTTTTCTATTGTCGAAGAGTTTTTCATCCTCGTCGTCCGTTTCCGAATCGCAAATTGCAATCGCTCTGAAATGGCAATTTGTAAATGTAGGTATGTAAAAAGCAGTTAAAGCTTTAGGCCACAGTAAAGGATAAAAAATCATTTGCGAATATAACAATTTTTTTCGTATGGAAAAGTGATTCACTCATCAAATTAATTACACGTCTATTTAGTATGAATATCAAGCTGTTAAAAATATATTTTTTTTTCGATGTACAAAATGGCCGACTACTCAAAACTTCTCGAAACACCTTTTTTCAATTGGCGTGGCAAATAACTTCAACAATTTTCACTCGATTTACTTCAAATTTAAAAGTTATGTTCCTAATTGCTTTTCGCAGAGAAGTACGTACGGAATTTCTGATTAATCGAAAACTTTTCATTTTATGAGCAGTTTATGCGCAGTTGTAACGAAATTTTTCACTGAAAATTCATTTCTTAAGGGGCCAGTCCACTTTGAGCATTTCAAAAAATTCTAACTTGAAAAATCGACGATGATGAGCAATCAGAAGGGATTTTGTACGGTGCAGGAATTACCGATTGAGTTTAGGTAAGACTTTTTCATACTATAAACTTCAAACGCGTTTTTTCTCGAAACAACGTTTTCAAAATCTAGCTCCATCGTATCTCTAATACTAATAAACCGATTCTCTTGAAATTTGAACCACATATTGTAAACATGATTCGCAACAAGATGACCCTCGATGGTTTTAAAATTTGGATTTTTACTCTTTTTTTGCGAAAAACTGCGAAAAAACGCGTTTTTTTACTTTTCTCGTTTATCATCTACCATTTTTTAAATTTTTTGATGAAACTTCATATCCGAGGGTCATTTTGTAGCTGGTGTCATACTGAATCTAATGGACTTTGATTTTTTTGTTTTAGACAAGCCGTTGCCGAGTTGTGATGGAGCTACCTAGCCCACCTATTTTTGAGGCGTTACGTTAAACTACAGTTTTTGTACTTAAAAATGAATTGAATTTCTTTCTAATGACTTTATTCGTCAAGCCCAACAACTTTTATATTTGTATCTTTTATAAAATCCTCAAAAAAAAAAACGCGAAAATAGCCTTTTTCCGTGGCTCCAAAGTGGACTGGCCCCTTAAGGAGAGATATACACCGAGATGGTCGAGGTCGAGGATTTAGAAGCTATCAACATTCCATCGACCGTAGAAGACCTACACTATGGGCCTGGTATCGATGATTCCATGTAAGTCGACAAATTTCATGATTTATTCATTCCCAAATTTTCAAACGCGTTTTTCTCAAAACCACGATTTTCAAATCGGTACCCAAAATTTCGCGAAACACCAATGAACCGATTGCCTTGAGGTTTTTTGTGGTTATTCTATACACCATTCTCTAGTACTTGTCATAGGATTTTTTTCCCGTTACTTAGTTTTTGTTTTATAGGGAAAATAATAACTAATTATTGGCCCAAAAATCACTATTTATGTTCAAACGTCCGCCATTTTGTCATAAATCGATATTTTCAAAATCGGCTATGACAAGTACTAGATTATAGTATCTAATTTAATAATCTTTTTGGTTTTTTTTTCAGATGATTTTTGAAGAAATGCCAGTGACTACCGTATACGCAGATTTTTTTACGACGCTCCACGGATCATAGAATATCCGTGTATATTTTTGATATTTTTAAATAAATAAAATTAAACATATTTTTGAATGTATATACTTTTAGATAATTAAAACCCCAATCCGAAATTTCAAATAGTTTTCCTTGAAAAATTCACAAAAATGACTTTTTTTCCGGCTCCTAGGTGTATATCTCTCCTTAAGTTCAAATACCTACAACTTTTGAATAAAACGATATTTTTTAATTCCGTACGTACCTCTCTAAGGATTCTAATGCAGATTGACGAGAATTTTAATTTTTTGTTCTAGGTAAAAAATTGTGGATGCTAAATGTCACGCCGCGGAGCGTGTAAAAAAGATAACAAAAGAAAATATTAGTAGACGACCATTTTGTACATCGAAAAAATATATATATTTTTTCTAACAGCTTGATATTCATACTAAGTAGATGTGTAATTAATTTTATGAGTGAATCACTTGTTAATACGAAAAAAAAATTGTTAAATTCGCACATGATGTTATACCCGTTACTGTGGTCTACGGCCTTTAAAGGGGTTGAACGTAAAATGACGAAGGATAGCGCAAAAGTTTCTCTTCGTGTGTTCTTGAAATTCCAACGATCATTATTAAACTCGCACCTCTGTACGTTGGGTGCCAATGGCGGGTGTCGATTGTTTATTTTGCGGTCGTTGGAAACTCGAGGATTCGTCAATGCCGTGAGATAAGTCGTCTCCCCGCTACTTTCCGAGGATGACGAGGAATCCTTGATGAATCTTTCCCGATCCGGCCTCTTAGCGGGTTTTTTCGTGGAATTTAAATTTGGCTTGATGTTCCTCACGACTGTAGTGGAGAGTAGTCGAATCGTTTAAAAAATAATTAATATTTCGAAGATAGATTGAGGGGTTGGATTACTGGGCAAATGACGAAGGCTCGTTCGTTGCTTGAGGCAACTCAAATTGAAGAGGAAGGTCCAACATATGGTGCGGGAATCGCAGATTGAGGGTAAACGTATGATTACAATGATAGAACTGATAGTAAAACTTTTAACGCGTTTTTCTAGAAATGATGTTTTTCAAAATGGTATCACGATTCCTCGACGTCTAATGAATGAATTGATTTGAAATTTGGTACACTTATTCAGTGTAATAGTCGTTTAGTCTTGGCGGCGTTTTTCTTTTTAACATTTTTTTCATTAGTTATTAACGATATCATTTTTTCTCGAAAAATCGAAAAGAATATTGAATTTTATTATTTTGACAATTGAACCACGATGACAAAAAAAAAGGTCGGTCGAGTCTTAGCCAATGTATATTAGCTTACTATTTACTTAGCCGATGTATATTGGCTTACTATTTTAAGGGGGTTACTATTTCTTCCTGCTAATTTTCATTGTTGGAAAAAAAAGATTTCTTCACCATTTTTGAGACTTAGGGTATACTTTATTACTACTGTCGGCTGTTACATGGTATTTCAAAAAATGAATCTTTAAAAATGGTGGATGTGTGCCACGGAATTCTATACTGCATTTTCAAAATTGCCAAGACGTATAGCGAAAAACCTAATCGACCGATTCTGATGGAATTTGGTATGAATCTTTGTAACTTTATTGGCTAAAACATGACCCTAAGAATTTTTGAAAGAAAAGTGTTTTTTTATTGCAAAATGTAGCCATTTTTTTCGGAAAATTCCATCTGTTTGTTTCAAGGCGTACTATTTCATCGATTTCCATCATTTCTCACTTTTTCTTGGTTCATATTCTGCGTAGGAGTGTTTATGAAAGAAAAATGTTCGTTGGTTTTTTTTTTCACATTAACGTCATGTCAGCAGTGGAGAAATTTTTTTTTGCCGCCTCCGAAGGCAGTGCATAAGTCGCTTGGATCTAAATATTTTTCTATGAAAAAATTATGTAATATAGTTCAAATATAGCCAAATATATTCTTAATTTTACGAAACATTGAATTGAGTACTTTTCTTCCAAAAAATTCCCGAAAATCACCCAAATTTTCAGCGTTCACACTGGTATAGCCCCTTGAAGAATAAATTTAAAAAATACCATGTATCAGTCACAATTGATAATGAAACATATCCCAAGTCTAAAAAATGGTGAAGAAATCTTTCCTTTAAAAAACATGTATATCAGCCATTTCTCATCGCCTGAAGGTCGAGAAGGCCCCTTAAGAAGAAAACTCGTTCTTTTTTGTCTCAGATCAACCGGGTGGCCAAAATCAAGTCCGCCGTTGCGCCCCTCACGTACAAAGCTCCTTCACAAAATTGTTTATAACTTCTTCAACTATTCATATATTTTTATGAATTTTGCTACACAACTTTGTTAACGTTCATACAAATGAATGTCCAAACGATTTATCTATCATCTCACTAATTCCTTCAAACAACCCTGATTTTCGGGCCGTCACAGTAGCCTAACCCCTCAATCAAGATATTTCGAATACATAATGAAGGCCTTAGGCCACAGTAACGGGTATAAAATCATGTGCGACTTTAACAATTTTTTTTCGTATGAAAAAGTGATTCACTCGTAAAATTAATTAAACATCCATTTAGTATGAATATCAAGCTGTTAGAAAAAAAAAAAAATATATATATATATATATATATTTCGATGTACAAAATGGCCGACAACTCGAAACAGCTTTTTTCCAATTGGCGTGACAAATAACTTCAACAATTTTCACTCGATTTACTTCAAATTTAAAAGTTATGTTCCTAATTGCATTTCGCAGAGAAGTACGTACGGAATTTCTGATTAATCGAAAACTTTTCATTTCATGAGCAGTTAAAACGAAATTTTTCACTGAAAATTCATTTCTTAAATTCAAATACCTACAACTTTTGAATAAAACAATATTGCTTTAATTCCGTACGTTTTTCTCTGGGTATTCTAATATAGATTGACGAGAATTTTTGTTTTTTGTTCTAGATAAAAAAGTGTGGATGGTAAATGTCACGCCGCGGAGCGCCTAAAAGATAACAAAAGAAATATTAGTAGTCGGCTATTTTGTACATCGAAAAAAAAATATATTTTTTTTAACAGCTTGATATTCATACTAAATAAATGTGTGAATTTTATAAGTAAAGAACTTTTTAATACGAAAAAAAAAATTGTTAAATTCGCACATGATTTTATACCCATTACTGTGGCCTAAGGCCTTAAGGACAGATATACACCTAGATGGTCGAGGTCGAGGATTTAGAAGCTATGAACATTCCGTCGACCGTAGAAGACCTGCACTATGGGCCTGGTATCGATGATTCCATGTAAGTTGACAAATTTCATGATTTATTCATTCCCAAATTTTCAAACGTGTTTTTCTCAAAACCACGTTTTTCAAATCGGTACCCAAAATTTCTCGAAAACCAATGAACCGATTGCCTTGAGGTTTTTTGTGGTTATTCTATACACCATTATCTAGTACTTGTCATGGGATTTTTTGTCCGTTACTTAGTTTTTGTTTTATATGCAAAATAATAACTAATTTTTCGCCCAAAAATCACTATTTATGTTCAAACGTCCGCCATTTTGTCATAAATCGATATTTTCAAAATCGGCTATGACAAGTCCTAGATTATAGTATCTAATTTAATAATATTTTTAGTTTTTTTTTCAGATGATTTTTGAAGAAACGCCAGTGGGTACCGTATACGCAGATTTTTTTACGACGCTCCAAGGATCATACAATATCCTTCGATATTTTTGATATTTAAAAATAAAGAAAATTCAACATATTTTCGAATGTATATACTTTTAGATAATTAAAACCCCAATCCGAAATTTCAAATAGTTTTCCTTGAAAAAATTCACAAAAATGACCTTTTTTCCGGCTTCTAGGTGTATATTGCCCCTTAATCTCAGCTTTATCGACACGATAAATTATTCCGTACTGAAGATTTAATAATTTCTTACACGTATCGAAACCATCCTCCTGCGAGCTGCTGTCCGACGACTTCGTCACTCGTTTCGACCGCGCATTGATTTTTCTGTAAAACGAAGCGGACGAGGGAGCGAGCGAGAGATAGCGTGTTCAAACGAAAACAACGTATACACAACAACGATCCTTACAATGTAACGCGTTCGGGTTTACTTGCCTCTCGGTTTGCACGCCTTTGTCGCGAAGCAGAATATTTTTCTTTCGCGGTTCGGTCAAGGGTAGAAGATCGTTTGCCTTGGATCTCCAAACGTTGCCGTACAAATTATCGAGAATATCGGCGCAATCTTCGATGCCGAGATTCTCGCTTAATTTCTCCCTCTCCGGAGACACTTTTTTCCTCGTCGTTACGGGAACTGGAGTGAGCATTTTTTTCGTTCCATCTTCGCTTCTTTTCACGAAATTGTCGATGGTGGTTTGCCGCGATTTCGTCGAATTTGTTTTGTATTTGCGTTTCTCCTCGTTGTGGAGTTTTCTCAATTTGTCACGATTGTTCGGTGTTTCGTATTCCATTTCCAAGCGTTCGAGGCTACTGTTGCCGGAGCTGAGACTGTACTTGTTGCTCGCCGAAACGTTACTGATGGAGCTCTCGCCGGTGGCGGCCGGCGAATTCGTCATCAGCCAATGAGCGATCTCGAGCTGTTTGCTCCGGCTCATGCCGTCCGGAGTAGTCTCGATGTTCGCGGCTGGATCGAGAAATCTCGTAACGTGCGTCTTGTAAGGCCGCGAAAGATCAACCTTCGAGCCACGAATGATTTCGTCCTCGGTATCCGAATCGGTCTCGGCAATTACAACAGCGTTTTCCGTATGCCTAACGTTTTTCGAGCTCGCTTTCGAATCGGCCGATGAAATCGCGTCATCGCTACCGTCGTCGATCTCGCTGTCGTCGGAATTTCGCGGCTTTCTGTAGTCTTCAGGCGGCTGATAAACCGCTCGTTTCGATTTCACCACCCTGAGAATCTTTCGAACGTCTCTTTTCGAGAGAATCGTGCGACTCGACGACTTTTTAGCCGACAGCAAGGTATCCCGAGCTTCCTCCGTTTGTCCGGGCGTTTCTTGCAAATTCCTAGAACTCGCGCTCTCGGCAATTCTCAGCAATTGCCGAGTATCCCGAGATTTCTCCGAGTTCCCGCTCCTTTCCTTCCGATTACTCAGACTTCCGGTTTGCGCATGCGCGATCGTCGCGCATTCCGGAGTTCTTTGCGATCGGAGATCGTTCAGGCTTCCAGTGTCGATTCTTAATTCTCTGGACAACGGCGGAGTTTTTTCCAGTGCTTCCATTCTCTTATACGTTTCTTTTAATTTATTCAGACTTCCTGTTTCGTTTTTCGACAGTTCCGGCGTTTTGTCCGGTACGGTGATTCTTTTGTTAGTTTCCTTCGATTTGTTCGCACTTCCCGCTTTGTTTTCTCCAATTGCCCGCCTTCTTCGAGATTCTCCAATTTGCCGCTGAATTTCCATCAATTTCATCGGACTTCCGCTCTCGTTCGTCGACTCCTTTGACAATTCCGGAGTTCGTCGCCATTCTTCGATTCTCCTGTTCGTTTCCTTCAGACTCTCAATCCTCTCCGCCCTATCGCCGGGTGCTCGCTCGTTCGCCGGACTTTTTCCAGCGTCTCGTTTGCCATTTGTTTTTTCGAAAAGTCTCGAACTCACGGCCGGTCCGATGTTGCGTCGATTATCGGTCAAAACGCCTCTCATTTTGTCGAAACTGAATATCGACTCGTCGCTATCGGGGACAACGCTTTTCTCCGGCATAGGGTTCAACTGCGATCTCAACAAGTTTTCCTTGTTGTGGAATTTTTGCAGCGTCGCGTCGCTGAACGTCTCGTCCGACGTATACATCGAGCTGCGTCTTCTCGACGGATCCGCGCAAAACGAGCCGTCGTGTCTCCTACCATTCTCCTCCTCACTCTCGGACGATCGAATCGTGTAGATTGCACCGTGATGCGAGACGCCCTCCACCGAGTGCCTCTCGAACTCGCGTGTCTTCAACCTCGTCCATTCGTAACCCTTGGAAGTCTCGTCCTCACTCGAATCGCTTATCAATATTACTTCTTCCTTACCGAAATTTTTTACATCTACGTCGAGGTTCTCCTTCTCCTGGGTATCTTGCACGAGAAAACTGTCCGAGACTCGTAACTCGATGTTCTGCGAATCCGTGAAGTCTGAACTTTCGTCGCTAACCTTCAGCGCCTCAAGCATCGCGGTGCCTCTTTGAAGATTTACTCCGTCTCGATTTGACAGCGCTTGCTTGCTCCTCTTTAGGGATAGTTCGTACTCTGAAATTTGGCGAGTTACGCAGGTTTGGAATTTTTGTAAGTGAAATACGTTATTCACTTGCGAAATGAGCGAATTATTTGTGTAAATCAGTAATATGTGATCCATGAGTGAATCTTGTAACTTGTGTTGTTATTTAGCATAAATTATTTAAAAATTACGCAACGATAAGTGAATCGTGAGTGAATTTTCGAACTACTCGTAAATGTTCTTACTACAAAATTTGAAAAAATTACGAATACATGAATCGTGAGTGAATGTTCTAATTACTTGTACTTTTTTTGAACGACTTATAATTGATTAAAAAGAGAACACCTACTCTTCTTCGATCTCGCCTCAAACTCCGTGTCGGGGTCTATTTTCGAGTGCATCATCGTGTGCGACAAAGAGCGAGGATGTTGTCAGAAGCCGGGTCCTCGACATAGCACACCCGCTTGGCCGAGAGAGAGGCAGATACCTGGAAAGGACGTTTCAATGTAAACGCGAACTGTTACAGGTTACGTACAGGGTGAATGTCGACCCAACTCACGAATTCGCCACCGTCCACAATAAAACACAATGTGATTGTATTAAATTTTTCCAAAATACCCGTCAAATGATGTCCAGCAAGATGGAAACTTCAGTTCTTACGAATATTTTTCTCCGAACGCCCGAGATGGACTCGTTCAAACGCGATGCGGCGTCCGTTAGCGCAGTGCTGCCTACCTCCAAACAATGTAACTAAAGCTGCACCTCT
This sequence comes from Ophion ellenae, assembly GCA_963210295.1. Lineage (NCBI taxonomy): Eukaryota > Metazoa > Arthropoda > Insecta > Hymenoptera > Ichneumonidae > Ophion > Ophion ellenae. The sequence goes on from OY723387.1 coordinate 55,910,157, forward strand.
GTGAAGTTAGCCACCCAAAATCGACTTTACGATCTTTTGATCACCGTTCATTGATAAACTTTTACTCCACCGAATGGTATTTAAAAAATGGCAATAAAATTTCACGCGAACGTGATTTTCTTTAATTACGACTTGAAAATTGTATATTCAACCGTGGGGCGTGTTCAGAACGGGCAGAGCTTGGAGAGTGAAGGGACGTGTTCCCGTTTCGTTCGTACGATGTCGCTAGTGTCGACGGAAAATGACGTAAGGCACGTCAACGCGCGTGTGCGTGCAGCTTTTCAGTGTGTAGGCAGTCAGTGTGCCCGGAGGGCCAGCAGAGTGACCTTGCAGTGTTTGTAAACAGACACACGTTGTCGCCGCCAGAGCGCCCGTCGAGCTCTCCCTCGTTATCGTCTCTTTTTTCCAATCGTGCCGAGGATTGCAACGATCAACAAGCAGAGAAGACGCGTTCTTTGGAGAAAAACAAAACGCAAATTCATGGAGGTCGAACATATGTGTATCGTCGAAAACGAGACGGTGAGTAACCAAAATCTTTTGTTGCGGATCGAATCACACACAAACACACACACACACACAAACACCCACACGCACGTATGTGTCACGCGTGATGCAAACATTCTCGAGCGTTGCAAAGTAAGTCCCCGGTAGACATACCTAGAGATGACATCTTGTAATCTAAAGAAAATAAATGTTGATGGAACAAAGGGAAAAGTTCGTTCCGACTCGTACTGCGGCCGAGGGGGCGGGGAGGGGGTCGATAAGGGCGTGCTTGCCGTTGGCTCGTGGGGGCAGGCAACGTTTCCGTGTATGTTGAGGCCTAAGGGGGTTGATCCAAAGTCACCGCACAGCCCATTGAGGGTACCGACGCGACAAGTAGGCGCCTAATGGCGTTGCTCCCTCAGTCGGTACGTCAACGCCCGCGTGATTCTCGCGGTTTCACACAGATGACGCTGCAGTCTTCAAAAGTCGCGATTTTTTCCGCTAGCGCGCGATAATCGGACATCGAAATTGAAAGTAAGTCAAGTAACGGACAAGTTCGTTACTATTTGGATAAACGAATTTACATTCTTTTTTTTTGATTTCTCGCGTCCTATTAACGGGGTTACTTAAAAGTAAATATATTTGTAATAAATATCCATTACAAATGCAAAAAATTGATTTATTTTGCGACTGATGCGATGACGTTATGTCAGAATCGAGCGAACGGATTCATTTGCAAATGAGGGCGTTGGTAATCTTAGGTTAAAATTACAATACGACAGGATCGTCGAGATTTTATCTTAAAGTATTCCTTTGGTGAAGGGCCGTATTTTGTGGGGGCATGAGCGGGGTTGTTCCAGTCAATCCATTATAAGTGTATAAATTAATACTTTGAAAAAGTAATAAAAAAAACCTCCCGGAAACGTTATCGTTTGTTTTACCATATTAAAAATTCTGATTCGTCTTGATATATTTTGTATTTCAATTTAATGAATGGTTCTATTATATTTTTTTTATTCAAATGTACAAAAAGATTGCTAAATATTCGGGTTCGTGAACGGAACAGCTTAAATCGAGGTTGCCGAGATATAGATTTTTCAACTTCCGGTATTTTCGTGCAACATCCTTCGAGTAGGTGCGATAGGCGTCTAGACGCTTTCGCGATGACAATATCTTAACGTCGCAAAAGTCGCGACTGGGGCATTGAAAAATCGACTCGCTGCCGCGTCTATCGACGTGCGCCCTCGGTCTCGCTTACGTGCAACCGTTGTGCGAACACGCTCGGGGCACCGCAGAAATTCGAGCGATCCCTGAGCAACTACAGGCTGTGTTTTTTGCCAGTGAACTGCGCAGTTCGAACGGCCCGGCCACGACGCTCGGTACCCGGTAAGTCTCGTAAATTAGGCAGTTTCTTTTTATCTCGCTATCGTTACAGGCTTACACTCGCGTACCATCTTTCGCGGATGTGACAAATGTTGGACAGTAGATTTTTGCTCAAACTCAAAACGGATGAACGAAAGAGAGGTCGCGCAGGGCGCAGCGTATTTGATTATTTTTCTTTTCATTTCATCGTTTGAGTCTGGCGATGTCCGCAGGCCTTCTCTGGCTTTAATTTGCGTCTAACGCGGATATAACCTATAAACAGTATCCGTACCAAAGCACACATAGATATAGATATTATTTCACGTACACGAAGGACCAACCTAACCTATGTGACGAAATATCGGCGACCTCGGTTGTCCGCAATCTTTTCGATGCCTTAAGGTATTCCTTTCGCGGAGGATCGTATTTTGTGGGGACATGGGGAGGGCCCTTTTGAATAATTGGTCACGGCGGGAGTCTGAATTAGAAGGTTAGAAGAAACGTTTTTTCGGGATTTTTTTTTAGAAGGGAAAAAACAAGTGAGCCCAGTAAACATTGACGTATTATTTCATGTATATTTGTGATGTATAAAAAAAATTCAACATGAAACAATGAGTGACTGCAGATTTATCAGCTTATTCCATGTGCGCCACTGCAGTCCCCAATCGGCGGGTAAGATGCAGCTCGTACTTCTTGACTGAACCAAATGAACCAATAAAATTGTCTATTGTCATATATTTTTCTTCTGGGTGAACTAAGAAAAAGCTGAAAAAATCGTGGAATTATAACTTTTCTCAGGTTTAAAAAAAAATGTGTTAAAAAACACTTTAACCTGCTATAAAAATTATTTAAAAATACTTCTTCAACGACTTTTTTAATTCACTTAGAAAAGATTTTTATACTGAAGAAAATAAATGTTGGTTTGATTCAATCGGTCGTTCAGTTTTTTTTGCTATCACGTCCGCCAATTTGGAAAAAATCGTGAAAAAGAAAGCTGGAGAAAATTCCCTTCGAAGTTTTCAATAGGATGGGGTTGAAGTTTGCATCGTTGGAACGCAATGAAACAATTAAAAAAATGTTATTTCCTAATTTTTTCATCATAAAAAATCTTGTCAGGAAAATCTGGGCTTCAGATTTCTCATCAGGATCCTAAAAAAACGTTCGAATGTGTCGTGGCCGAAATTTGCCAAAAAAGCTCAAGCTACTGCACTTTCATTGAGTTCCAACGATGCAAACTTCAATATCATTTCAATAGGAGGAAATATCAATATCAAATATCAATCGCTTCTCTGCTTTTGGCCCTTGTATCTTCGAAAATATTTACAATTGGCCTCTGTAACTTTGTAAATATATTCACGGATAGTTTATCTATCGATTTAAGCAATTAAAAAAAAAAACGATTTCCCGACCTTCTAATTCAGGCTCCCGCCTAAAGGGATCATCATCGTGTAACGGGTCGAAAAATAGCCGATTTTCGCGATTTTTTTTTCGATGGTTAAAATACGCTGATCAGTCTGATTTTTTAATGTCAAATCAAAGCACTCGTGAAGGACAGAAAATAATTTTTTACACCTTTATATTTATTTTTTTTACATTTTTTTCAAAGGTCGAAAATGATTTCCAGAAAAATGAGTCCTCACGGTGTACATGGCTGTGGCCGGAAATATTATCTGAAACAAAATTTGTAAAAAGCTGATTAATCTTTTTAAAGAAATAAAAATTGACAAAATGGCGGCGGTTTGATAAAAAAGCATCGAAAGTAGCCTATTTTTTCGTTTGTCGTTAAAAAAATATGAAGATTAAAAAAACGCTTTCATTGCAAGATAAAAAATGACGTGAAGAATGTTGTGTCAAAATTTAAGACGGACAATTTAAACCGGAATAATTACAATTTCACCCCAAAAATTCAACAGCATGTTTATATCCGTATATACTATCGGATAATGCTCGATTTTTTGAACATTTTTTATAAGAATTTTACAAGGGAGGAGGAGGATGAGGAGAGAATTTGATAAGGATTGATTTTTTTTAAATTTATACTGCTGATCCCTTAAATTACAGTGGCGCCTAATAAAAATAAGTCACAGTCAATCATCATACTCAACGATAAAGTAGAATAAAATATTTCGCGCAAATTTAGTAGATTTAGACATTTTCACACTTTCTCTGAAAACTCGCAGCTACGAAAATTCTTCTGCTGGTCACATTGTTCTGAGTTTTATCATTAATATTTTCGTCAAACATTCGGTGACCCCCTGTTTTTATTGTCGTTACGGAGTCTTTAGATTTTTTAACACGCGTGAGCAATTAATATTAGGCATCTAGAGTTATTTGGTGTATAAATTATTAGATAGAAATTTGGCCAGCGTGTCGTATCCATAAAGCGCGGCATAAATGAGACGATTTTCAGAGTCGTCATTTTTCGTTAAAAGTTCGGTCACTTAGCTTGAAATTTTACCAGTATATAATTATACTTGATTATAGACGAAAATCAATTAATTGTTAAATATTCGGGTTTGTGAAAGAAATACCTTAAACATCGTGTTGGAGATTTGGCTTGTTTGAATAAATTCACGGTTAATTATTCGCCATGCAAATCTCGAAATCGACCGCAACCTCAGGTGAGGATTCAATCTACACGTAACTTAATTTTTTTTGTACCTCTGGAAATGTGCGCTGCCAACATTGTACATTGCCGTTGCGTTTTATCAATGCTGGAAGGCGAATAACGATGAACACAATAATTGGTGCAATGAAAACGGTGATGGCAACACCAAAAAGGGATGAAAACTCAGATATCGCGGCGAAAAAAGAAATACGCAACTGATCAAGCCGGAGGGCACTTGGGTAAAAAAAAGTCCAGCTTCAAGGAGGAGATACCTTTAGGCGAGAGAAAATTGCTGATTTCCATGATTTTTTTAAAATGGAAATATCTATTCATCATTTTTGAAACTAATATTACGTTTCATTACTAATTTTGGCTGTTAGACGGTATTTAAAAATAAAATTAATCGTTAAATATGGCCGAGGTACGGTCGTCTAAACGGGTTGCGACGGATGTTGTCAGATGGCGTGACACGTAGCGTCAGCGAGATTAATCTGAAAAAAAAAACCAATGAAGATTTTTGTTTTATTAACACTTAGACGGAGAATATGAACCAAGAAAAAGTAAGAAATGTTGAATGTCGATGAAATGGTACGCTTTGAAACAAAAAAATTGAAATTTCGACAAAATGGCTGCACTTTGAAATAAAAACATTTTTTTTTAATTTTCAAAAACATTTGCGATCATGTTTTAGACAATAAGGTTAGAAGAATTTATACCAAATTTCATCAGGATCGGTCGATTAGTTTTTTAGTTATACGTCACGCCAGTTTTGGAAATGCAGTTTCGAAGACCGTGCGATACCCCCGTTCTTCTTGGACATTCATTTGAAAAAATCCAATGTAACAGCCAAATGTAGTAATAAAACATAGCCTAATTCTAAAAAATAGTGAAGAAAACTTTCTTTAAACAAAAAATCATGAAAATCAGCAAACTTTTTCCTGGCCTAAAGGTATTTCCCCCCTTAATGTCCCTTTGAAAATTTCGATACGACTTCAGTTGACCCTTCCCCCTACAATTTAAGGGGCTACTGTAACGACCCGAAAATCAGGGTTATTTGAAAAAAATTATTATGATGGAATGAATAAGATGATTGAAAAATCGTTTGGTCATTCATTTGTACAGTCCGACCTCCGAATAAGAAACCAAAAGCCCCCAAGGGGAAGAGTTTTTCTTATATATCGCAAACCCCCACCAGGCGCGCGCTCCGCGCTCCCTACCTCTGTCTCTCTCATTCTTTTCCGCATGCGATCCTCTCAACAAGAAACTCGCTCGAACGAGTTGCAACTTAGTATTCACATCGCCCATGCAAAAACGTTTTCGACTGTGCGTGGACATTTATTTAGCGAATTTTTGTTTCACGTTAATGCACATACTGTTGAATATTATTGTGTACTACTGTATCTGAATTACTACTAACTGTCATAAAATGACCGAAACTGTAAAGAAGCGTAAGAGATCAGACTGTAGTATACAAGTCGAAGAAAATATTACAGAATCTGCGCCACAAGGTGATAATTTAGACAAAGAGCTTTATGTCCATATTCTTTTATCCCATTTATACAAAAGAAGAAGTCAATATCTCTGAGGATTCATCTTCAATGGCAGAGTCCGACTCTCTCGAAAATATTCCACCATCAGTTGAGTGCGTTGCGGACCAAAATAATACGCAACAAGACGAAAACGCTTTTCATTACGTCTCGGAAACTTTTGCTGTTTTATATGAAAATCTTTCAACGCCCTTATCTTTGTTTATATTTTATATGAAATCTTGTCAACACATATATGTATCTTTTTAATGAATACAAAAAAATTCTAATAAACTCGTAGATTTTGTGTTACATTCACACACGCACACACGCATACTCACGCACGCATGCACACATCAATTTACAGTACAACGTTCATTCTATTTTGCCCGAATGATCTCTCCCAGGCTGGTTTCTTAACCAGAGGTTCCGCGCAAAAAATTTTCGAGCTCGGAGTTCGAGTCGGAGTGGGGGAAGCGCTCGAGTGAGAAGCTGGGGAAAGTTTCTTATTGCCGGGTTTCTTATTCGGAGGTCGGACTGTATGTAGATTTTGAAAGTTGTGTACCAAATTTCGTGTAGAAATATGAACTAAAGAAGTTATAAACAATCCCGTAATGGAGCTTTGAACGTAAAGGGCCCAACGGTGTACTTGATTTTGACAACTCGGTTAATGTTAAACAAAAAAATCTTTTGTATGCCCTCAAAATAGATAATATTGGGCAAGACCGAGCTTTTTTTGCTAACGTGTTTCAATCGGAAAAAAAGAATGTTTCCATTATTTTGTTGATTTTTTTTAGGGAAAATGAGATTGTTAATGACTAATGAAAAAAAATTTAAGAAGAAAACCATCGGCCACGACTGAACTACTATTACACTGAACCAATGTGCCAAATTTCGAGTCAATCCGTTCATCAGATGTCGAGAACTCGGGAACGCTGTCTTGAAAAACGTAGTTTCGGGGGAAATGCGTTTAAAGTTTAACTCTATTCGCGATTCCCAAAAGTCTTGGCGCCTCTTCCGGCCTCAGGCAGAACCTCTACTAGTATAGCAAACTTTGTCAAAATACATTGATACAATGGACAACATTAAAAAAACAAAAGATGACTTGAGACTCTGCTGTGTTCCAGGGTACAAGACGGATAATAAAAGTGAATTGTCGTTCCACATAAAGATAAAGTCTTTTAAAAAAAGTGGCTGTTGGCTCTGGCAATGACTCTCTTTAGGCCATCAAGGCGCGTTTGTAGTCCACAAGATTTTTTCCTTACAAGTTTGTATCTTTGTAAATAATAAATCTAGCAATGGTATAAGTTATTTCTGTTCCATACAATGTGTAAATATAATTTCAGACGTCTATTTTTCAGAGCATACTTTTTACACGGGTAAAAAGTATGCTCTGAAAAATAGAGTCTCTCCTTCTCGGAACCTAGGAGTGACTCTCATAACCTTAAAAAAATCTAAATCCAGAGCTGACAGAGCTAAAAAATAGTAGAAAATGAGTTATTCACTGCAGTAGCATCTTTACAAGCTACCATGGAGGTAAATCCAGTAGCCAACTCGCAGGAAATCAAGAACGAAGTAATTGTTTACGTTTGAGGCTATACTTTGACCGGCCATATTGAAATATTGCTGCACCACCTCTAGGACGTAAAAATCGCCAATCGTTGTAGTCACAAGTTTACCTTCAATCTGCCATTCCTGCACCATATGTTGGACCGTCCTCTTTAATTTGAGTTGCCTCAAGGGATGAACAAGTGTTGGTAATTTTCACAGTATTCTTGAGTACCATCGGCGCGTGCCACAGTCAACAGCATGTCGGTCATGTGTTACATTTCCGAACATCATCACGGATTACGTTTTTTTTAAACGACGAGCATCACCGTCGGCTTTCCGCAAAACCGAAAATTCGCGTCTTTTATTTTTTATATTAATTCCTGGGCTCTGGAATTTAATGCTGTATATTTTGGGAATATTCGTATTCCATCTCTTGATTGAAGGACGTCCTCATTCTACCATTGACTCCAACAATAACGAATATAATGGATAAACTCTACTAATTGACGAGCGCCTGTTTTTTCGTTACAAATCCCCACTAATCTGCCATTGTCCATCAGGATCAGGGAGCACGTTTTTTGCTCTGGCAATTTATCGACAGGTGGTTAGGCGGGCTAATCCACACAACAACCGGTACCTGCGGCGTATCGATTTATTGCCTCGTATGGTATGGCGTGTAAATTCGCGTGTGTATTTTCAATGCGTGAAATTTGGATATTCGGGTAATCCTTCCGAATAGCGTATTATTGATGCTATCATGAGCGTTTGCCCGGTCTAAATATGTGTTTATTACATTGCTGGAGAAACAGCCAAGCGCCTGTGTTGCGATATTGTTAACGGCATGGATTCCGTTACGGGAGATATTCTCTCTCGCGAGCCAACCAATCCTAATTGCTCGACATCCCCGACGTCGAGGTAACGTCTACGAGGGACATCCATACAAGGGCTTCAATCGCATTAGCAAAATATGCCGACATGTAATTATGATTATTATCACTTCGTGTCGTCAATATTTGCATCAACTTGCAAAAAATTATTGGATGAAAAGTTTTACAATTTATATTCTCAAAAAGTTGCTCAAAGTCAACAAAATTTTTTTATTGACAATAAAGTGTATTTCTTTTGATTTACCATAACATATATTTTTAAACTTTTGCAACTGAAATTTCTGATATTTTCTCACTACAAAACACCAGAGTTAAAAAATAGTTTCATGTGTGTGATTTTACGTGCGGTTAGATGGGCAAAACGTTCACGCTACCGGTGATGTAATTTTTTTGACTATTTAGCACCGAGATAAATCATTTCTAACAACGGATTAACGCAAACTAAACTTTTGTAAACATTTAGAAAAACAAACCCATCTTTGCCATCGCAAACCATATATATTCAATATTGAAACATCAAGGTTTGATGAAAGATTAGAAATCTTGGCTGGAGAATGAAGAGCATTGCTGCCAGCCTCATTGTCCGCGAAGTTGCCGTATTTCGGCAACACTTGATATTAATTAATGGTAATAATAAATAATCTAGTAGCGTAAACATATATAGGCATAACTACGAATGACTCAACATTCCGTACTGAGTTGGAGGAAACATTCGCTGACGCAGTTTTGGGCAGGGTTCCGAAAACCCCCAACCTTCAATCGAGCTAAAATTTTGCACAGATCTCCCTTTTAATATTTAAAGACAACCCCTAAAGGAACCGGTGCGATGGTCTAGTGGTTAGCGTGCTCGTCACTAAACCAGCGGACCGGGAGGTCCCGGGTTCGAATCCCAGTCGCGTACGTTTCGTCGTGAAATGTTTTTCTTCGGCATTTCGCAGCGAAATAAGACTAGTTCCACGACTGGGGGGCGAACTCGATGACCGGCTGTATTGGTAGAGGTTTTCCGCAGTTTCCCTATACCCATTACAGAAATGTCATGATGAATATAATACAGAGGGGGGAGTCGGCTGCGGCCGCAGAACGGGGAGAAAGATGGAGAAAAAGCCAATAAAAAAAACAACCCCTAAAAGGACTTTTGATGACGCGCAATAGTTTTTGGGTTTGTGTGGGCTTGTGTGTGTTCGTTTGGGTATTTTTGTTTGGACAAAACGAAGAGCGCGTTAACCCTAGGACCCTACACTATCTGTACGAAACAAATAACCTACAGTGGGGTTACGCACACCCCAGCACTTCAAATCATCACTGCTGACGAACTGTTTGTCGTAGAGAGATTTTTTTTCACGCTTTGCGAGAAAAACCTAATATAAATTTATCACCGTGAAAAATGCGATTGAACAAAGCAAGAAAAATGATGTTCGCATTTCTCACTAATAACGTGGGGTTTGCCGTACCTATATGTAGGGTCCTAGGGTTAACATATATAGGTATGAACGGAGACGTAGCAGATATATAGTCGATGCGCGTTAAAAAGAAAACTTAATTAAATATCTCGAAAACCAACGCGAGTCGCTAAAAATCTCTTTAGGGGTTGTCTTGAAAAATTAAAAGGAAGGTGTGTGTAAAATTTCAGCTCGATCAGAGGTTGGGGGTTTTAGGAACCTTATCCGCGGTTTTTTTCATAATAATAATTGTTAGAAATTACCGCCGGCTCACTTCTTACTCTACGACCGTGACTATGTTCTGTCTGATGCTATTACTTTCGCGCCATCTATATCATCGCTCATATGTTCGCACCAACGACTGCCATGTAACGCTACTTTTTTCTCTCCCCGTTCATACCTACCATTATATATAAAAGTTATTTCTTACAAAGGTGTTTTAATAAACACATCCACGTATGGTAGTCCTTTTCGAGTCCTTTCTTTCCGGGCCAACAATAATCGATAATGTTATACTTTTTCAAGATGGCAGTAAGACAAACGTTTTTCATATTTACGTAATAATAATATAAAAATGCGAAACTGTGCATTTTAATTATGCAGTTTATGAGAAATTACAATCTAGAGGATAAATCTATACCTCATATGCATTTTTTTGAGGTGCGTTGACAAAAAAAATCATGAACCGTTATTTGTATCAACTGGACTGCTCTAACCTCCTCAATAGTTTAAAATGCACGAGAGTATCTCGATGTCAGGTGTTTATATTTCCCCAAATTTCATACAATAGTCGTTCGTCGTTTCTTGCTTTAAAAATCATTTTGTGGTCTCCAATTGTCATTTTGTACGTCAATATGTCGAGGGTGGAGAGAGCAGTATGGAAATGTATGTGAACTTCATCTGCATTGCATTCCGTCGTCCTCGTCCTCGCTCATTTTGCGGACGCTCTTGAGATGCCGTTTAGTTGTCTCGGTAGTGCTGCTCGCGAGCCATTGTTCGTTGTTCTATACCTCCAACTACCACAAATGCGTGGTAAAATTCATCCCTTTTTAGAATATTTTTTTTCCCTCTATCTCTCAATACGTATATCTCGCCCCCGCCCTTCTTCCCACCTAGCTTTCTCTCCCGCTTCTCTCATTCTGAGTGAGCTTTTCTTCCTAAAGCTGCTAGTCTCGTGAATTTCCATGCACGAGGCCTTTCAAGTTAAGGAGATCTGAGTTTATTTCCAAACTCCTCCATCTTTAAACAACGATGAAAAATATTAATATCGCCATCGTATGTCCCTCTCGAAACCTTCAACATTTTGTGGGAAGAGTTTTGCGATTCGACGGCATATTCGTGATTTGTTTGAGGTCTGCAATTAAAATGGGACAGCTTGTATATGGCTGTGCAGAGTCACGGTGACTGGAAACAGCTCGAGCACACCTCTGCAAAGTTACGAGGGTGCAACTCTTCCGGGTCCGCAGGGTGTGGGGTTGGCGAGCGGAACTACCGGGGATGGAAAGTGTCCTACTATGTACGCCCTTGAATAATGAGGCGAAAAAAAATCCTGATGTATAGATACTCGGAATAGCTTTTGCAGATATTGGAACTTTAAAATAAATATGAAATGCGCATTAAGGGGTTAGGCTAAGGTGACGACCCGACAATGAGGGTTATTTAAAAAAATTAATTTTTAAGGAACAAGATTATTCAAAACACGTTTGGACATTTATTTGTATGCACTTTAAGGGAGTTGTGTACCAAATTTCTTTTAAAAATATTAACAATTGAAGGACCTATAAATAATCTCATGAAGGACCTTTGAACATGAGGGTCTCAATGACGTTGAAGTTTGCATCGTTGGAAAGCAACGATTTTTTTTGTTCATTTTTCCTTTTTTTATATTTATGATTTTCAGAAGCCTTCGTTTATTTTAAATTTGAGCTCAAAAATATACAGTAAGAATACGCAAAAACGTTTAAACGATTTTTTCAACGGTCTACTTGATTTTGGCTAACCGGTTGATAAAAACAAAAGAAACGAGATTTTTTTCTTGAAATAGACAATATTGGTTAAGACTTGACCGAGCTTTTTTTAATCGTGTTTCAATCGTCGAAAAAGGTTTCATTCTTTTTTCTCGATTTTTCGAGGAAAAATGACATTGTTGTTAATAACTAATAACAATAAATGTTAATTATTATCGTGAATAAGTCTACCAAATTTCAAGTCAATCCGTTCATTAAATGTCGAGAAATCGTGTTCTACACCGCTTTATAAAACATCGTTTCGAGAAAAACCCGTTAAAAGTTTTACTAGCAGTTCTGTGATTGTAATCATAAGTTTACTTGCAATCTGCGATTCCTGCATCATGTGTTGAGTCTTCCTGTTCAATTTGAGCTGCCTCAAACGACGAACGATTCGTTGAAATTTTCACAGAAGCCTAACCACTGAATTATAACATGTAAAATATCGCACGATATTCGTAGTGGCGGCCTGGAAAAATGTAATTCTATAGAATACTTTGATGGAAGAAACAAAAGGATGACTGTTTTCCATTAGGTTCGTTTTGAATCCCAATATTTTTTAGGACACGAAAACTGTCGATATCTCCATGCGATGATTCCCTCGAGAAGGTATATTTTTTGTACGCGGCTTGTTCGTTGATTCTACCCCATTTTCGGATATTCGGGATTTATTTTTGGGTATGCAATTAAAATAGGACATGCCGTAAACATATCCGTATGTGTATATTTAAGTGTATGCTGGTTTATAAGCGACGCGGGAGTGACAGTGAAGAGATGTTTTTGTCAATTTCCCGAGAGTTTATTTCTCATGCTGGCTCGTTTTCTGTCTGCACGTCCATGTATGCGCTTTAAACTAAACGTCATCTCGTGGCGCGGTGCAATTCAGTTGAATCCAGCCTCAATACCTGCACCGGTTTAATTGCCTTTCCCTCCGAGTGCACAGAGAACGCGGAGAAAAAAGCATCTTTTTTTTGGTTTACGTCTGTACGATCTCGTAAAACGTGGCAAACAAAAAAATCAAGCAAAAAATCGACCTCCGCTGATGCCCGCGATCTCTGTTGTGGAATGTGCGTTTGTTAGGCATTTTTTTTCATGGAGACATTTCGACGGAAATTGCGTTTAAAAATTTAATTCTGTGAAATACCATTTGGGGAAGTGGTTTTGTAAATTATTTTGAGATTTCGTAGTTTGGAAACAACCTGGTTTTTCGATAGAGAAAAGTTTGTGTTTTTTTTAGCAATTGCACATTTTATTTCGGAACTCCGTTAGGAGTAAATGAAAAATGAAGAATTATGTATGTAATCAAAAAGCTATTTTCAACGTTACTAACAACGTTAAAAATAGCTTTTCGGCTGCAAATATATTTTTTCATTTGTTTATTGTGAAGTGAACGTAAGCACAATGGAACAATGATGAGAAATAGCTTTACGCGATGCTCGATTAAAGAATGGCTTGAGAGGAGGATTATGTTCGGCTTTATTATCCCTTAGAAGAGCACAGGTTCGCCGGAAAGCGATTCCCTCCCGGTTACCTCGTAGATATGAACTGGTCCCCTGTTTGAACCAAGATCGTGGCATTTCTTCTAGAGAAAACTCTTTAATTGCGGCACTTTAACCACCCTTTGGAATCCTCTTAACCGCAAGAGTGCCTGGAGAACGTTCAACAATTTCCAGACATCTCGTTGGCGCGGTGAGATCAGTTGATAAAGATTGGTCCCGTTGACCTTTACGGCACAGCCCACTCGGACACATAGACAGAAACTGTTGAATGCAACTACGCTTAAAGAACGGCTTAGTGTCAGATGACTCTACTCTTCAAATAAGTTTTCCCGAAGGCCGACATTTCACTCTACACCGTCAGCCTTCAGCTGAGTAAGACGGACAAGGGAGTTTTGGATAGGGAAGACCCGTTTGCCTCAGAGACTAAATCGTCTCATGGAATACATTCTGAGGAATGTCCGTTTTGGGCCGACTACGTGTTCGAACAGTCGCTGCAGTTGCATTTAACAGCTTCTGCAATCGTTGGCAGTTCTCTTTCAAGATAGAGACCGGATCCTACCGGGTTGATACTGCACTCGGTTTGCCTAGAAACTTTCCCTAATCGATTGAAATTACCGGCACAGCCGATTAACTTCTTCGGTTTCCACTAGCTAAAGTCCGCTATCAGTTTCAGTCTAGCTTCATATATGTTTTTCCGTGTAAATGTTTTGAAATGAAAGATAATACCTATTCGAAAAAGCTACTCAATTTCGCCATGTGTTCTCCACCACGATTCCATGATGTACCACTGGAAACACCACGCGATACACACTCAATGGACCACATCAGGTGCCACATCGAGGCTCACAAAGTAGCTGCGTTGCATTCGAGTGGAAATGATTCAATGATTTTTGAACTCCAGAGCGTCTGGGAGATTGACGTTTAAGGGTGAAAAGGGAATGGCAAAACACCGGGGTAATTGATACGTGCATGAGGAAAAGATATTCACGCCAGCGGTTGGTGTGGCACAGAAAAAAATAAACGGTCAGAGCCCGAGGCACACGAAAAAAGTCTCGCGCGTGGACGTCCAGCAAGTGAGGAGATTCAAGGAGATTTAATACCAGATAGGATTGAGAAAGGACGGGATGGAGGCAAACATCCACGGTCCGCAGCCTCGTCGAGCAACGCCTTCTGGTGCACTAACTTTCCCTCGCTCTCTCACTGTTAACGACGCTAGACCGTACGGGGACAAGAAGACGTTATGTGTGATGGTTGGGTTCGAGAAAAGCCAAGAGAATTTGTATTTTGTCACTAACGGCCCGCGTGACGTGTATGCATAGTTAATAACCTGAGAAACCCATCCGAAGCCCTTCGTGAATGGGTGCACGTGTAACTTTTCGATCTTTAGATCTTTGTTTTATGCAGCTATGCTTTATTTTATTTTGTCGCATATCGTTTTCTTGGAGTTTTCCCCAAGAACCATATTCACGCTATCCTAATTCATTACCTAACGATACACCCAATTGATTTCAATGTTTTATTCTATTGAAAGACAAATTCGAACGAGTAAATGTCCAAACGACCGTATTCCCTCATTTTATCGCACATGATTCTAAAAGCTGTACACTTCATTTCGGGACAGCCGTCGTATAGCCATGCACAATAAGCGTGCTTTTGGCATGTTGCAGGAAGGTTCTCGTGGCGACCGGAAAGAAGGGGGCAAGCGTGGACGCAAGCCCGGCAGAAAAGCATCCGACAAGGCGGACATGAGGGCTAAGCTCGGTAAGTGAAATAATAGTAAAACAAACAAACATTTATTTTCACTTTTTCGCATGTGAATTCGTCGAATATAGGGGAAAAGAGTACGAGATGATCCCCCTAAGGGAAAATGCTCGTAATTTCAAAGATATTCAACATAATTAAGATCTGAAAGTGTTTGCTACTTGCATATTTATCTATCTTACGATTGGCATATTCGAAATATTCAATTTATTGGGGTTTCAATGAAAGATTTCTTTTTTTTTTTAACGTTACATAAGAATCATCTTGGGCACCCTAGTGTGCAAGATGATCCCTAGGGTATGGACAAGATGACCCCCCAGATCTCCCGGATCATCTTGCCCCTATTTTGGGATTGTTTTTTGTATTCTGGAGAAATTAGGTAAATATACAGAAAAAATTGCTTGAGTTTACAATACCTTCACATATATTAATCATAGGTATACAACATAAACTGAACTTACAAGTTAAATTACTTTTATATTATACGTTTTATGTCACCCAACTAGAATTAAACTAAACCAGTCTTCTACAACCAGTCTTAAATCACTTAGGTATATCAATTATTATTTGTGAGATCAATTATACATTTGTAGTGTGGTTTGAACATGAATAGACAATCTATTTAACAAAGAAAAGTAGCTACATTATTTGTTAAATTTGATCAAGGTACAAGATGATCGCTAGAGATCATCTTGTACACCTAAAAGGGAATCACCTTGCCCCAAATTCAACTTTTTCATTCATTGCTCGGCAACATAACCTATAAGTATTCCCCTGTTACCACGCCAACCAAAAACCAAATCGAGCATATTATAAACCCATAAACACAAAAATGATTGCAACTGACATAAAAGTTACCTAAGATTAAAGTCAACTTTGCTTTAGATAAACAGCCCACAATTTAATTTTTTTCCGTCAAAAGTGCGTCGCTCACATCGTCATCATGAATTGACTAACGCGAGGGGTTGCCGGGCGCTATGTTTTACCAAAGAATACCACTAGATAGCGTTAATAGTTTCGTCGCGATTGAAAATGATAATCTTACCTCATGGGATCAACTCGTACACCCTTCCCCTGGTAGTGGAAAATATCGGAATCAAAATTTTGTGAAATGAAATCCGATTTCTCCTTCCCGAAACTCATTATTTTACCGTAACCATTATAATTTTCATGTGAAGCAATAAATAAATGCTATTTGCAAGAATAATTTGGAAATTTAAAACCAAAGGGGTGTTCTGCTTATGATTTTAAGGCGTTACCCTCACTTGCAGCGCAAAAAAAGGCCTTTTTCATGATTTTTTTAAAAGAAAACTACAAAACTTTTTTAATCGATCAATATACCATCTTAAAGAACACATCTTGAAGAACTTTCAGTAATTTTTTTATTGAAAAATATTACATTGTTTAGTGGCAAATGGCCGTCAATGAAATAATGTTTTTATATACACGGTTTGCGGTGACCAACGTTGCGGCGAAGTGGATCATCTGAAAAAAAAATGCGGATGGATTTAGTCAAATATAAGTATAAACTAGTCTTTAATCGAAGGATTTTAAAAAATATTCATTTTTCACAAAATGGCGGACAGTCAAAGTTAATGGTTCGATTTTAACGAAAAAACGGCCGTTTTTTGGCCATAAAACGGCCATTTTTTTTTTCGAAAAAAAAATCGACCGATTAAAGACTACATTTTTATGTATTAAATAAGCCTGCAAAATTTCAAGAAGATCGGTTCATTAGTGTTCGAGTAATCTTGGTCACCGACTTCAGAAATGCCATTTTGAGAAAAACGCGTTTAAAGTTTCTCTTTCAACGCGGATTCTTCTCTTTCAACGCTCATATCTCAGTCAATTTTGTTCGGATCGACTTGAAATTTTCAGGACATATTCTCAGATACTTATACTTCAAAAAAATCCAATAAAAAAGAATCGATTTTTTCAAAATCGCAAGTGGGGCTAACCTCTTAAAGATATATGGAGTACGATTAGAATGGTGATTTTTTCCCTACTATCATTGTGAAACATTCCAGGCTGATGATTATTTTTTAAACAAATGTACGCTGAAATTGATTTCTAGATTTTTATAAAGTAACTTAACATTTTTGTTCTGAGATTTATTCTTTTTTTTGTTATCCTCCTTTTTCTCCCCAGACTGTATCTCTTTTCATTCGTGTATACCTTTGGCGCTTTCCACAAACTTGCATTTGCACAGGTTGCGGATGAATATTTATGTCGTGATTTTACCAAGTCTGGTTGTTCGACCGAGGTTTTTGAATGCATTTTGCAGTGATCTCTCCGGGGTCTTTTCATATCTTTTCCACTGTCACCGAGACTTCGGGGTGTATTTGCTATTCTGCGCATGGTTCTGTGTACAGGCGAGATATGAGGGCAACAAATAGAGACACGAAAAATACGAACGGGGGGCTAAAGGGAAAGGGTTACTTCTGCACCGCCTTCCGCGGTACAGGAGTAACCTCTATTCAATGTGAATATCACACACGACAAAGGAATCTTAGAAGGTTAACTTTCGGTGCATGGGGATATGAAAAGTGCGAGAGGTTCGCTGGAAGGTACGATCTGAGGGCCGTGATAATACTCAGATTACGTGCCTCATTAACATACTGTAAGAGTACCCCCCTTCCACTGCAATTAGTGTCTGCTCTCTGAGACCTACCAGTAAGATAAGAAAAGAGCCACTGAACAATCCTGTCGGAGAACCTACTTACGGATTTAAATAAATTCAAATGAGGAATCACGTCCAAGGTTACTTATTTAGATAGCAACCATATTTTTTTTTTTGAAGAACGCAGTCGGCAAAGCGCGAGAGAGTGCCGTGCTCGTAAGAAGCTTCGATACCAGTATTTGGAGGAGCTCGTTGCCGATCGTGAGAAAGCTGTTCTCGCGTTGCGAAAAGAGCTGGAAATGGTGAGTCCGGAAAATAAAACTCCCAATTCATTGTTCCCGTTGGTTGATCATTCCCACAGACCACTTTCCCACGCCCTCAGCCTCGTCGGTAAGGTGCGCTCACAGTATTCTTATTTTTGGCGTATCCGCACTTATTCAGAGCGTTAAGACTTGACCTTAAAAAGCTGAAATTTTCGCGAAAGAATCAACGCGGCTGTGTCGATTTGGCAATAAAACAAAAAAGACTGGAACGCTCCATTTTATCGCTTTTCCTGTCTACGTTTATATGTCAAAAGGCATATGAAACAAGTTGAATTTATTGCCGCCGAGAGTTACGCGCTACACGGTGGGCACATTGCAAAATATAGAAAAAGACGTAACGTCAAAATGACACCTAACGATTTATTTTTGGGGCAATACGATTTGTCAAATTTTGCTCCGCGGTGGCATTTCTTTTTTCGCTATCCACCCAAATTCCACTGTATTTTCGCGGGTCAAGGAAAATCGAAGAATTCGTTGAGAATGAAAGACCGTGTCGGTGACACGCAAAAATAAGGAATGCACGACGACGAAACGCAAGAAGAGGCGAGAAAATCCAAAGAAGCACCAAATCCGTCACTGATCCCTTGAAAATCCGGAGACACATGAGTATACACCGTATCCATAACGCTTTTTCCCTACATCTATCGTTTTATCTCCTCTCACTACTTTTCTTACCATTTGCAGACACGAGGAAATATACGTATCTATAATTTTTTGCTTTATTGTTCAGTATCGATCGTGGGGCATGGAATTGGATAACGGCCGTGTGCCTGAGGGTATTCAAGCAATGTTGGAAGAGCTTGGTACCTTGAAAGTGGAGAAGAACAACAACTGACCAACGACGAAACACGAAAGACATGTTACGACGAAAAAACGAATGAAGAAAAAAACTGAGAAAAGCGACAAAAAAACTCGTGTGAATTGACACACACACACGCGCGCACGCGTATCTGTTATGCCTGTGTGTGTGTGTGTGGATCGGGAAAAACGATTGCGGCGATACTCTTTTCGGAAATATTGAAAAAAAAAAATTTCTATCGACGTCGAGCTTTTTTGTAGAAACTATTTGCGCCACCCTCCATGCGATTTTATTTCCGTTGTTCCAGTTTCCCTACATAATAGAGTTTACGTTGATACCGGCAAAAAGCCAAAATCTTGACTGTACATCACTCAATGTTTCATTGTTTCTAATTCTTTTTCACTATCTTTTAGTCCCTGTTCTCGTACCGCATGGTTTTCGATGCTACCGATGTCAATGCACTTTCAATGAGAGCAAAGAAGCACGAGAAGATATATTTACTATAGAACAAAAAAGAGAGAAACTTCTACCCTTGTTCGGGGACGAAAAATGCAAACAAAAAATATAAGTGTACCTGAACCGTTCGTGTCTCTGCTTCGGAGGACGCGAGAGCCAATGACCCTCGATGATGTTTATTTTCATTTTAACTCTCCGACAAATGTGTGTAATTATTTTTCATGGAATGTCTAGAATAGTAAGCCTATGTATATGACATAATAAAAAGTCGTTTACCTCACGCGAATACGAAAAGTCTGTCGATCAGTCTTCGACAAAATTCTGAACAAACGACTATTATCGTTATTATTGATTATAATGTTAGTCATATATGATCGTGTTATATACTAAAGGATATATGTAAGTCATTACAAAAATGTATAGTTCAATATATAATTATGGAATATTGCAATAAAAATCATAATAATGGTAAGAATAATGTTAGATTTGCGAAATTATAAACTTTCCAAGCTCTCGGAAAACGCTTGGAAAAATGTAAGTTAGCGAAAACTCAGTGAGCGAGAAGCAAAACTATTAGACATTCTTTACAATCTGTTATTTTATCCTGCATAAGGTCTACACTAAATGTGTCGCTATAAACAATACGTGTTTTTGACAATAGCACACCTTGGTACAATGTTAGAGCACAAGGTCGGATACTTTGCAGGCAAAGCTTGCAACCTCATTATCTTACGATACACTCGACTCCCATCTATTTTGCTCACGGTCTTACATACAGGGATGGAAAGTCCGGCGTCTTCTAGTGGTGGGGAGTATCACCGTTAGTGAGGCACAAACTTAGTTACGCATCTATCCACTAGGAGCGCCATCACGTAGGGGTCATGAAGATATCGATGTACAGCAATAGATAACTTCCTCAAAGTCTTTGAATCGTGTTTCCGTGTTCCGTTGTAGTGTCGAAAGAAAGTAAACGGTCTATTCAAATCAGAAAATGCCTAAAGCGTGCATCGTACCTAAATGTCAGAAAAGTTTTGAAAACGACAGTGGAAAGTGTTCAGTGTTTAAAGTTCCGCAGGACAATGAATTGGCGTCAGTGAAGTTAGCAGAGCATTTGCCAGCAGATCAAAATTAAGTGAGAGTTCTCTTCGCATGCAGTCGAGTTCTATAGTTCGTAATGATTTTTAGAAACGGTTTTGGTGATTTTGTAGAAAAACAAGTGATTGAAAAAATGATCTGCTAACTTCACGTAGCAGATCATTTTGCAGAAAACCATAAATTACCGGGAGTTCTTTGCACATGCGGCTAAGTTCTATAGTTCCTGATAGTTTTTAGCAATAGTTCTGGTGATTATATTAACAAAAAAAAGACGGAATTTTTTAATGGAACTTCCTATGGAAATATGCTGATGGATAGGCGTGAGTTCTGGGTACTTGTTGTGTGAGATATTATAGTTTTGGTATTGTTTGATGTATTCGAGAATAGTTCTGGCTTCCAGCTATTGTCAAATAATGGTTGAAAATGTTTATTAATATCTCAACTACACAAGGATGCTCTGCTGATGGATAGGCGTTAGTTCCAGGTGCTTTCTGTGTAAGATATTAAATTTCAAGTAAAATATTATAAACTAGAACTGATTTTCATTTTTTTAATCTCCGACTGAGCAGTAGATTGATGGCGCGATGGAATGTTTTGAGTGAAACCAAATTTTTTTTCTTGGAAAAATAATTTTTTTTCGAACTTCTGGTTGCCCCCGCAAGAGTTCTGAACTCCAGAACTATGTGAGAGGTAACCAGAACTGATTTTCTTTTTTTCCTCTGACTGAGCAGTTGGACTGAGCATTGATAGCGCGATGGAATGCTTTGAGCGAAAAAGAATTTCTTTTATGACTGTTTCTTTGTAGTTCTGGTTGCCCCCGCCAGAGTTCTGTTAAATATCTTCACAACTTTTCGTTATCAGACAAATATTTACAACGTTACACTCGAGTAAAATTTGTGGAGGTGGACCCTAACGAAAAAAATTGCTATTAACAACAGAACTATCAATAAAAAGTTCATAAAACTGCAGGACTATGTGACAGGCAACCAAGTTTTTGAATTTTTGAGAAACCAAATATTTTTTTTGGGAACAATGAATTTTTTTTGGAGTTCCGGTTGCAAAAGTTCCGAACTCTAGAACTATGTGAGAGACAACCAGAACGGATTTTCTTTTTTTTCCCGTCGACTGAGCAGTATATTGATGGCGCGATGGAATGCATCGAGTGAATCAAAAATTTTTTTAATGAATTTTTCTTTGTAGTCCTGTTTGCCCCCGCAAGAGTTCTTTTCAATATCTTTACAACTTTTCCTCATGAGATAAATATTTACAACGGTACACTCGAGTAAATTTCTTGAAGTTGGTCCCTAATGAACAAAAAAATCGTTACTAACAACTGAACTATCAATAAAAGCTACATAGAATTCCAAAACTATGTGAGAGGCAACCAGAACTGATTTTGTTTTTTTTCCTCCGACTGAGCAGTAGATTAATGGCGCGATGGAATGCTTTGAGTGGACCCACATTTTTTTTTTCGAAAAATGAATTTTTTTTTGGAGTTCCGTTCGCCCCCGCAAGAGTTCTGTTAAATGTCTTTACAACTTTTCCTCATCAGACTAATATTTACAACGGTACACTCGAGTAAATTTTGTGGAGTTGCCCCCCCCCCTTTAACGAAAAAAAAACAATCGTTACTAACAACAGAACCATCAATAAAAAGTACATAGAACTCCAGAACTATGTGAGAGGCAACTAGAACTGATTTTTTTCCTTCGACTGAGCAGTAGAATGATGGCGCGGAGGAATGCTTTGAGTGAAACCAAATTTTTTTTTGTTTGGAAAAATGCATTTCTTTTTGGCGTTCTGGTTGCCCCCGTAAGAGTTCTGTTAAATATCGTCACAATTTTTCCGCATGAGATAAATATTCACAGCGGTACACTCGAGTAAATTTTGGAAGTTGGCCCCCAACGAAAAAAAAATCGTTACGAACGAGCCACTTCCGAAATTTTGCTTTTGCGGCAGAACAGAAAGAGTTACCTGCATTGAATTGTTACTGGCGATGAAAAATGGATATATTTAGAGAATCCCAAACGCAGAAAATCATGGCTTTCACTAGGCGAAGCGTCAACATCGACGGCACGGCAACATCGCTTCGGAAAATAGACAATGCTCTACGTTTGGTGGGACCAGAAAGGAATCGTGTACTATGAGCTGCTGAAACCGGGCGAAACTGTCAATGGGCATCGCTACCGACAACAACTAATCAATTTGAACCACGCATTGCTCGATAAACGGCCAGAATGGGATACGAGACACGAACGTGTGATATTGCAGCACGACAACGCTCCGTGCCATCGCAGTTCCATCGTCCAGGACACCATAAAAACACTGAAATGGGATCTGCTACCGCACCCGCCGTATTCGCCAGACCTGGCCCCTTCAGACTATCATTTGTTCCAGTCGATGGCGCATGGCTTGGGTGGGCTCCACTTGGTCAATTACGATGCAGTACAAAATTGGTTGGACGAATGGTTTCAGTCCAAAGACGCGTCTTTTTATCGTCTCGGTATTTATGTATTGCCAGAGAAATGATAAAAATGTGTAAATAGCGAGGGACAATATTTCGAATGAACCATTTTTTGTATTTGTACTGAAATTTTCGATTTTTTATTGGTAAAAAAAACCCGGAAACTTAGTTGCGCACCTAGTACGTGAGAGGCAACCAGAAAGGATTTTCTTTTTTTCCCTTTGACTGAGCAGTACATTGCGCGATGGAATGCTTTTAATGGACCCAAATTTTCTTTCTTTTTTAAATTAATTTTTTTTTTGGAGTTCTGGTTGCCCCCGCAAGTATTCTGTTAAATATCTTTACAAATTTTCCTCACTGGACAAATATTTACAACGGTACACTCGAGTAAATTTTGTGGAATTGGCCCCCTCTAACGAAAAGAAATCGTTACTAACACCCGAACTATGAATAAAAAGTACATAGAACTCCAGAACTATGTGAGAGGCAGCCAGAACTGCTTTTCTTTTTTTTTCCTCCGACTGAGCAGTAGATTGATGGCGCGATGGAATGCTTTGAGTGGACCCAAATGTTTTTTTTTTTTTTTTGGAAAAATGAATGCTTCTTCGGAGTTCTGTTTGCCCCCGCCAGTGTTCTGTTAAATCTCTTGACAACTTTTCCTCACCAGACAAATATTTACAACGGTACACTCGAGTAAATTTTGTGAAGTTGCCCCCCCCCCCCCCCCCTGCCGAAAAAAATTCTTATCCGAAAAAAAAAATCCTTTTTTCTTGCAGTTCTGGTTGCCCCCGCAAGAGTTCTGTTCAAAGACTTCACAACTTTTCCTCATCGGAAAAATATTTACAACAGTACACTTGAGTAAATTTTGTGCAGTTGCCCCCCCCCCTAACAAAAAAAAGATGGATGGCGCGATGGAATGCTTTGAGTGGACGTAAATTTTTTTGTTGTTGGAAAAATGATATTTTTCTTGGAGTTCTGGTTGCCCCCGCAAGAGTCTTGTTCAAAGACATCACGACTTTTCCTCATCAGATAAATATTCACAACAGTACACTCGAGTAAATTTTGTGAAGTTGGGCCCCCCTAACGAAAAAAAAATCGTTACTAACGACCGAACTATCAATGAAAAGTACTTAGAACTCCAGAACTGTATCAGAGGCAACCGGAAATGATTTTCTTTTCTTTTCCTCCGACTAAGCAGTAGATTGGTGGCGCGATGGAATGCTTAGAGTGGACCCAAATTGTTTTTTTTTGGGAAAATGAATTTTTTTCTTTTTGGAGTCCTCGTTTCCCTCGCAAGAGTTCAGTTACAACTTTCACAACTTTTACAACTGTTTACAACTTTTCCGCATCAGACAAATATTTACAACGGTTCACTCGAGTAAATTTCGTGGAGTTGCCCCCCCCCCCCCCCCCAACAAAAAAGATCCCTACTGACAATATAACTGTCAATAACAAGTACACAGAACTCTAGAACCAGAACGGATTTTTTTCTTCTTCGACTGAGCAGTAGAAGGATGGCGCGATGGAATGCTGTGAGTGGACCCACATTTTTCTTTTGGAATTTTTTTTTAGTTCTGGCTGACCCCGCAAGAGTTCTGTTAAATACCTTCAAAACTTTTCCTCATCAGACAATTATTTACAACCGTACACTCGGCTAAAGTTTGTGAAGTAGAAGTTAGTGAATTCATTACTAACAAGAGAACTATTGATAAAAAAAAATACGTAGAACTCCAGAACCATGTGAGAGGCAATGACAACGGACTATTCTCAAATACATCAAACATTACGTAAACTATAATATCTCACACAAAAAGCACCTGGAACTCACGCCTATGCATCAGCAGATCACACTTGTATAGTTGAGATTCTGATCAACATTCTTAATAATTATTTAAAAGTAGCTGGATGCCAGAACTATTCTCAAATACATCAAACAATACCAAAACTATAATATCTCAGACAAAAAGCACCTGGAACTATCGCCTATCCATCAGCAGAGCACACTTGTATAGTTGCGATATCAATAAACATTTTTAACATTTATTTGAAAATAGCTAAAAGGCAGAACTATTCTCAAATACATCAAACAATACCTAAACTATAATACCTCACACAAAAAGCACCTGGAACTCACGCCTATTCATCAGCAGAGCACACTTGTATAGTTGAGATGCTGATCAACATTTTTAATAATCGTTTGAAAATAGCTGGAACCTAGAACTATTCTCAAATATATATTAAACAATACCAAAACTATAATATCTCACACTAAAAGCACCTGGAGCTATCGTCTATCCATCAGGAGAGCACACTTGTATAGTTGATATAATAATGAACATTTTTAACAATTATTTGAAAATAGCTAGAAGCCAGAACTATTTTCGAATACGTCAAGCAATACCAAAACTATAATATCTCACACAAAATGCACCTGGAACTCACGCCTATCCCTCAGCAGAGCACACTTGTATCGTTGAGATGCTGATAAACATTTTCAATTATTACTCGAAACTCGCTGGAAACCAGAGCTATTCTCAAATACAACAAACAATACCAAAACTATAATATCCCACACAAAAAGCTCCTATAACTCACGCCTATTTATCAGCAGCGCCCACTTGTATAGTTGATATGCTGATAAACATTTTTAATAATTATTTGAAAATAGCTGGAAGCCAGAAGTATTCTCAAATACATCAAACAATACGAAAACTATAATATCTTACACAAAAAGCCCCTGGAACTAACGCCTATCCATTAGCAGAGCATACTTGTATAGTTGACATATTCATAAACATTTTTAACAAATATTTGAAAATAGCTGTAAGCCAGAATTATTCTCAAATACCAAAACAATAATATCTCACACAAAAAAAAATGCTGTCACTTTTTTCTGTCTAATCACCAGAACTATTGCTATAAACTATCAGGAACTATAGAACTTAGCCGCATGTACAAATAACTCCCGGTAATTCATGCTTTTCTGCAAATTGATCTGCTACGGGAACAGATGATTTTTTCAATCACCGTTTTTTTTTTACAAAATCGCCAGAACTATTTATAAAAACCATCAGGAACTATAGAACTCGACTGCATGCGAAGAGAACTCTCACTTAATTTCGATCTGCTGGCAAATGCTCTGCTAACTTCACTGACACAATGAATTGCATCGAAAATGCAAAGTTGCAATGTCGCGCATTTAAATGCTAAAGACGTCGCAACACATTTTCACTAAAATATATATATATGGATTCCTCGGAGGTACGGGGTCCTTCCGCTTTTACCATCCCCTTCTTTACTCCTTCCATTCCTTTCGACATTCACAATCCTTCGAGAGTTCCCTACATTCCTTCCAGAGTTCCCCCTCAGGGTGATGACCGCAGCCACTCTTTCCTAATGCACTACTGTATCGCATTTGCACGAGGGCCCAGGGAAACTGCGGAAAACCTGGGCCGATACAGGCGGCTATATTTGGCCGAGTTTCAGTTGTGTTACCATCAGAAACTCAGACAAACTGCCTCCCACTCAGAGGTTGACGCGCAAACCAGTGCACGGGCAAGCGGTCACCGCTCCAAGTATTGGCAGCCTCCAATGCTGCTTAACTTCAGTGACCGCCGAGCCCGGACACCGACCGCGCGCCCATCTCTGTCGGTCACTAAAATATATTATATTTTACTGTCTCAAAAGGCTTGTGATCTCGCTTGATATTTACACACGCCACTAATGAACTCTAATTCGTGAAATTTCACACTGATGGTCTGTACTGTGGTAAATTCATTTTGTATTTCTTGTATTTTCAATAAATAAACATGAATTTTCACGTTATCCATGAAAAATCGGTAGAAAAACGTATCCAAAGTGGGATCGAACCCGAGTCGCCAGCGTGGTTAGTCAGACGCTTTAACCATAGGGCCTGCCTTAGCGATTCCGAGTGCAACGTTACTGCTATATAAATTGGGCCTCGTTTTTCGATCGGCTATTTCCCGAGAGCAATTGCGAGTCGGGTTTTCTCCTCTACAGGGTAGATTGCTATTGGGAAGTACTTTACTCTCGGAAAGGGACGTCAAAATCGACGACCTGTAGGTCGCACCCTCCCCTGGTGAGTGAGGCCCTTTTTTCCAAATTCCGCCGCGTTGCTAGTGAAGGAGATCCCTGTTGGTTTATACCGTGCTTACATGGCATGCGCGTAGTTGTGGTGTAACCTCGTTTCGCCGTTGTCACACATAGGGCTCCGAGATTGCAGCGCTTGACGCTTTTGCAGCCAGTCTTGGAAAAGGAGCCTGGGTTAGTGCCCAGACTTGTATACACGATCGTGGCCGGGACCGACGACCGTGTTTATTTTGCGGCATGCGCCCCACTATAGGCTCGACAGTAGCGACGCCCTGCGGCAACCGCGCAAAGAAAAAGTACGTACACTGCTGTGCTTGGGCAGTATACCCATACGTCTATACCCAACTGACACAAGCTGACAGTTCAGCGGTGTCAAAGTAAAAAGGCGTTCTATCATTTGCGAATTCTACGCATACGTAATATTAAACCAATCAAATCGTATTTTCACAAAACCCACGAAATATCTAAATTCCATTGACTGAGACGATGAAAGTTAAGAAAAAAGGTTAATGTAGTTCATATTTTGACAAAAGATTATAAATGTACAGACGAGTTTCAATGGGTAAATCAATAATTAATTACAAAACAAGTTTAGACAATTCCTTGTGATAATCAACGAATCTTTGTGAAAAAACCCTTAAATATTTATTCATCACTTCATTATTAATTTGTAGGGATTTACGTTGACAAATGTACTAAAGCACTTGTATAAATCGTCATTCAGTCAGTATCTATTATGTTAGTGAAGTCTACCACAAGAAAAAGTTAAGATAGAAGGTGCGGTTATACCCACGAGCAAAGGTTAGGGGAAGGATGCATCCCGTTTTGCAAAATAGCTGGCGGTGCAAAATGGCTGGCGGAAAAATAGATGGGAGTTGACTGTATAATTGTTTAAATGACTATTGTAATAAATCAAAGTATAGAATAGGACGAAAAAGTCCTATTCATTTTTTTTACCTCCAATAATAATGGAGGTGGGAAACGAAAGGACAACGAAAGCTTACCTCTTCATCTATCGTTCCATCTCCCTCCGTCATTGAAACTGTTGTTTATATTTCCATGGCTAAAAGAGTTTGCAAAAAGTGAATAAGACCCTTTTCGTTGTAAATTCCTAAAGGAACATGTTTCCTTCTAACCTTTTTCTCTCTAAAACGCATCGTATCATCACAATTGTCGTTTGACTGGACAGCAATGTGTGTAGAATAGAGGTAGGAACGTTAAACAATATCGTGGTGTAATCTAGTGTAAATATATACAGACATGGCTATAAACGTGATATGAGGCTCTCTCCAGCAGAGAAACGCCGACGGCGTTGACGCAGCTCAGCGTTAAAGCTTTGACCCCGCGCACAATTGCGCTCCCTTTCACAAAGTCTTGTCTCCAGTACCGTGAGATCTTGCACATCCACGTACGTTCTCTCGTCCAAGCTCTCGTGAGATAACGACTAGCTGCTTTGACTGCTGCTGCTGTTCCCGTTGCTGCAGCATGCATTCCCTTTTTGTATACATAAAACAAGCTGGCAAACGGCGTGTACGTTGCACGCGAGGGAGACCCGCAACTTACACACTGCTCTATTCAAGACATTCAATTATTTTCGTCGCAATTATTTTTTTGTTCCGAAATACACGGTTGGTTAGTCAGTACGCAAAAGGTCTTCAATCGTCGGGCATGCAAGACCCTTCCAAGATGCTCCAAGCTATTCCAACATGAACAATTGAAAAACCCATCCCCGAAAGACTGCGATAAAGTGCACTCAATTTTAATGACATCTTCTAAATTAGTTTTCCAAACATTTCTCTGTTACACCCCATTACTGATGGTCTTAATGAATTACTTGTCTAATCCAGGGTCGACTTTAAGAATTGTCGCAGCTCAGCAGTCATCCGCAATGCGACCCTGAAATATAGGGTATGGGTGGACTTTCTGCACAAGGGTTTTTTATCTAACGAGTAACATCACTTTGGTGTCCACCTTCGGTTTTGTTAAAACTCTTGCATATTGTAGGGCCTTAAAACCTATTAGATGCGTACTTTTTTTTATCGACGGAAAAACGGTTTTAACCCTTTTACACCTGACGGGGCATATGCTGTACCAGTTACTGAAAAATATAGGCGCATTTTAGTGGTGAGGAATTCGCGGCCTTATTGAGCAAGTTTCAGACAGAAAAGTTATTTCATCGTAATAATCACTTGGAAGAGAAATTATTGTTCCCGGTAATGAGGCGCACTAGACTGATTTTTTCGCCGTATTGAAAGGGTTAAGGAGTGAAAGCACCCCTTGGAGTGAAGCATATCGAGGGCTGATTTTGCAGTTTCACTCGCAAGCAGTCCACCAATTTCAGCGAAACGGACATTTTTGTAATGCAAAACGATCAGAAATCCTCTAAGGGTATATTGGAGAAAAAATAATGGGATGAATCACCCCCTTATTTTTCTTTCCCTCACCTTACATTTAAAAGAGATGTATTCAATTGAATGAAATGGGTAATTGAAGAGGGGATAAAATAAAAGATTACGTATTTTTGCATTTTTTTCCGGTTAGCAAGCTTGAGGGGTATACATATGATAATTTTTCAACGATTTTTAATGAAAATGAAGGGTTAGAAGGACATTAATGATGAATTCGTATTTAGGAGGTAAAAATACATCGAAATAGACTTGTAAAAAAAATCTTTTTTTGCCTAAAATTGATGGCTGCATTTAATGGCTCGTAGTTTTTTCCTGTTTCGATTTGAGCCTTTGCTCTGCGCTCAGCCTCTTCGTAATCGTTTCCTCTTTAAAATTCCGTTTCGTTCATCGAGCTCCGATTATTTTTCGATTTTTGGCAGAATTTCAAAGACGGACCATCGATTTTCGAAAAAAATTCCATTCATGCTTTTGCATTATACATTACCCTTTGCCTCTTTTCCGGCTCTTTTTTAAGTGAGAACTGTCGAGATTTTAGGAGAACTGTCGAGATATCGGGATGGATGCACCGGCAGTCTATAAGTCTACAAAAATCCTTTTCAATTCCACCCCCATTAAATTTGCGTCACTTAAATAGAACCGATGTTACAGCCGTTTGATCTTTCGTGATTCTGGCGCGATCGGAAAAGTGGCCTAAAGGATCGAAAAAAAATGTCGGCTCTTAAACCATTTTAAGGGTCTATCTTATGGGAAATTTTCTGCCGATTACAGATGGCACGTAGTTTTTTTTCGCGAAAGTTCAATAGTACGCCGGCTAGATGCCAACAAACCTTTACTACTCTTACCTATGTACTTCATGCACGGTGCATCTATTTTTTTTTCTATCGGGCTGACTTAGATTTGTGAGCGGGGATGAAGTATCTTGTTCTTCTATCCATCTTAAAATACATATTTATGAGTTAGCTAGTCGAGCTCTGGATTATCCATGCGGTTCAAATAAGGGAAGTTGGAACAGTGCACCGAGTGAAGGTGAACATCCCGTCCTTTTAATACAATCCAACATTTTTCTATTAACGCTCAAATTTATAGGTCCAAAGGGATGAAAACGTTTTCGTAACGTCGGCTTCTTCATTTTTCCTCCCTGCCTCTTCTCTCTCTCTCTCTTCTCCTTCATTCTGTAGCTCGGAATGAAAGCAGCTATTCCTGCTCAGCACGGAGTACGTGAGTAAAAATTACATGGGGTACACGTGTGAAGGTAAAGACATTAGAGCAGCGCGCAAAAGTTGGCCAGTTCAAGTAATAAGTAACGGGTAATAAAAACATGATTTATTTTGTTCCTGTGCAATGAATGGTTCTTCTTGCAAATGAAATATGCTTTTTAATCTGGTGTAGGATGATTAAACATTACCATACCAGACCTCGCACTAAATCGTCGACTATCCGCTTCTTCAAAGTTTTGGAGAAAGACCTTTTTTCCTCCTTCACCAAAAAAGGACTCATATATTTCATACATTTGTTTATGATTTTATTTTTACAAATATAAGATTTATTTTCATAATTTGCTTATCATATCGTTAAAAAAAAACCGTCAAATAATGTCGTTGGATACCATGTAGCCATCCGTACGGTGATAGGGTAAAAAATGTGTTCCAAGGTTGAGGATTCCGAGGGATGGTTCTTGTAAAAAATATAAATGGTCTGGTAGTAAAAGACGTAAAGGGTTTTTTTTGAATTCCCATCAATTTGCAATAAATTTCTTTTTATAATTCAGTCTCTCATACTCGATCATATGTATCCTCAAATTAGCCATATAGCGCATCTCTCCAGAATCGCCATGAAAAATCGAATTGAAAAAAAATGGTATCTTATTCAATTTCACGTTTTATACACGCATTACAGAAATTCTGTATAATATAATTATTTTTGTTTTATTTCTTTCAATTCTCTTGTTCAACATTTTGCACATATGCTCGCGGACACACACACACACACACACACACACACACACACACACACACACACACACACACACACACGCACACACACACACAAAGATAGTTTGTTTCCTGCACGAGATAAAAAACAAATAAACGTTGTTATATCTATCATCACGATTGAATAATACTCCTTGCTTTATATATATATATATATATATATATATATATATATATATATATATATATATATATATATATATATAACAAACTTTTTTTGGTCATCGCATATTATAATAGTTCGTTAGTACTTAGCGATTCTTCGAATCGTAATTTTCACAGTCCTTTCTGCTTCCGTGTGAAACTTTTTTTTGTCTCTATAGGCGCACTTGTTTGATGATAACTTTTTTCATCTCGCCCCCGAATTTGGTAATTGTTGTTGACGGCGATTCTTCTGTCCATGTACATTATTCGTATGTAGATGCGTACAAAAATGAAGGAATAAGAAATGCACCAGCTGAGAGTGAAGGGAAAAGAGCCGGAAAAGATGAAAAAATCTGTCCGTGATTTATTCTTTTTGTCGTTTCTCGTTGGCAAAGATATCTAGGGAGTGACGAATCGTTTTATGTTGTAACGGCAGTAATCCCGTCCCATAATGTCCTCCGTAGGTATTTCATCCTCCAGTGGCTCCATTTCTTCGGCTGCCATTCGATCTCTTACCTGAAACATTCAACCGAACATAAAACCTAGTCATCAAAACGACTTTGATCCACGAATGGTATACTGCAGGTTTTCTTTAATATGAGACGTAGTTTTAGAGAATAAAAGCTCCCGAACTTGGTGCCGTGGAAAAAAATAAGATGAGTTTTCGTTTAATTAAAAAATTGTTCCCGACGAGGAAAATAATTGCGTTTTCTGACGCATTGGAAACTTATCTCGTTTCGCGGCAGCGAGAAATCATTTCGCTTCACATAACTTTTTTTTTAACGAATAAAAGGTAGTATGATTATAATTATAATGGTGAGACTCGTGTGAATCGATAGGACGAGAGGACAGGCGGGAGAAGTGAAAGGCTGTCGAGCCACGTCTTTAGATTCATCGACGTTAATGGGATGGATCGTGGACGGTTTCGTTAATGAGATACTTTTTTTTAAGACTCCCTCCGTTTTTCTCTTGCTCCCTTCCTGCAACGGCCCCGGATGCACAGGGAATGCACAGGGCGTGGGGATTCTATTGAAAAAATACGGAATCAACTCTAACATTTACTCGTCGTTAACGATGTAGAATAATAATTTGAAAAAAATCCGGGGCTTGACAAATTAGAAGAGAGAAATGGGACAGCGAAAAGGGCGTGAAGCCCTTGAGGTAGAAATATTTATAAAAAAGCGAGAGAATGAACTTGTCACAATGACAGTCTTTTAGTTTTAGACGGAATTTAGTTGGAGGCATTTTAATCGATTCGATCTAATTGATACTGAAAAATGCAGATTACTCATGGAAGACAGGTTACTCAAAAAATAGACGTTACCAACAAATGCAAATTACTAAAAAATGCGGGTTACTAAAAAACGGCAATCCAAACATTTCCGAGACCAAGCCACGGCCGTCCCTTTGCAATTGCCAAACGATAATGTCGTGGTGGCTACGTGTGATTTACCCGCGTTTACGTAGAGCCTTGTCACGCTTTGAGCGTTCAACCTACCAAGCCCCCTTTTTTGCTTTGGACTCTGGATTTTCACGAGCAGCTGCTACTAACTCGCGATCTTGCTGCGCGAAATTGGCAAACCTCCAGAAGTGGAAAAATCACGTAAAAGGTGCAGCTACCTCTGACCCACCAACGTTAATCTTTCGCCCTCCCTCATCCCTTTACTTTCTCTCCCTCGCGCACCCACCCCTTTTCTCTTTGGTTGATGTTTTCCGGCTGAGGAATTTTTCCCTATTCGCTTCGATCAGTCTCTCTTCACTTTCCGTCCCGTCAATTCGGATACATGATCAGTGTGCTTGATAAATCGGTTATCGGTTTCAATCCTTGCACCTAACCACTGCACGTATACGAGATTTCGGTTCAGACTTGGAGATCGTAGAGTGAACGATCACTTACTTGCTGCTGGCATAGTGTCGTGTGTCTTTACGTCTTACATGAAAAAAAAACATTATGCCGGGGAACATTTTAAAAGGTGCAAATTACGGAACATTTAAAAAAATATTCCAGTACAATGGGATATGGCTGAGAAATGTAAAATATTTTATGATAAGATACAAATGACTCTGATACATTGATGAATGGAATACATTGATGCAACTGCAATTCAGCTGAAAGATGCTCATAGCTTGGTGATACGATCCTCTTAAGGGGTGAGATGCAGTCAGAATTTTCAAAAAAACGATTTTTTTTACACCTTCTTGAAGTATGATGTTCCGAAAATATTCCGTAAACATTTCAAGTCAATCCGATGAATAGTTTCCGGGATATCCCACAATTAGTGAAGAGCCCACGTCTATTCTCAACGTATAGACGTGGCTGACAAACTCGCAAACGATAATACCTGGGAAGGCAGGATGCTTCGAAGGCAACAACAAATTGATATTTTGGAAGCTTCCACATCGGCAGGAGCCCTATTGTATGGGCCAGGAATTGATGATTCGATGTAATTTTTTAATTAGTATTTCTATACATAAATCAAGTGTAAAATTGGAAAACTCTTTCAGAAATTTTCAAAAATTTATTACCAAAAACTATAAACTTTAGCTAATTTCTATAAAGAATACTTTCGTTTTAAAATTGCCCAAAATATAAAAAAAATAATTCATCCCGAAAAACTTTAATTTTTTGAAAAATTGTTTTAACAACTGGCTATAAACAATTGAATGCTCGACTTTTCGGCAAA
Source organism: Ophion ellenae (assembly GCA_963210295.1). Taxonomy (NCBI): domain Eukaryota; kingdom Metazoa; phylum Arthropoda; class Insecta; order Hymenoptera; family Ichneumonidae; genus Ophion; species Ophion ellenae. The sequence goes on from OY723387.1 coordinate 55,944,373, forward strand.
AATTGTGATATTCGGATTCAGCGGATCAAAATACATATAAAAGTTTAGCTTCATCCATCGAGCTCAAAATTTTACGAACATATAATACCGTATCCACATCGAAAAACTTTAAACACGTTTTTCTCGAAACTATGTTTTTCAAGTCGGTGACCACTATAATTCAAGAACCACTCGATGGATTTTCATGAAATTTGGTATGCCTATTGGTAGCGTTAAAAACTAGTCCTTAAGGGGTTACCCCCACTTGCGATTTTGCAAAAAATCGATTTTTTTATTGCATTTTTTTGAAGTATAAGTATCTGAGAATATGTCCTGAAAATTTCAAGTCGATTCGAATAAAATTGACTGAGATATGAGCGTTGAAAGAGCGTTGAAAGAGAAACTTTAAACGCGTTTTTCTCAAAATGGCATTTCTGAAGTCGGTGACCAAGATTACTCGAACACTAATGAACCGATCTTCTTGAAATTTTGCAGGCTTATTTAATACATAAAAATGTAGTCTTTAATCGTTCGATTTTTTTTTTAGAAAAAAATGGCCGTTTTATAGCCAAAAAACGGCCGTTTTTCTTCGTTAAAATCGAACCATTAACTTTGACTGTCCGCCATTTTGTGAAAAATGAATATTTCTTAAAATCCTTCGATTAAAGACTAGTTTATACTTATATTTGACTAAATCCATCCGCATTTTTTTTTCAGATGATCCACTTCGCCGCAATGTTGGTCACCGCAAACCGTGTATATAAAAACATTATTTCATTGACGGCCATTTGCCACTAAACAATGTAATATTTTTCAATAAAAAAATTACTGAAAGTTCTTCAAGATGTGTTCTTTAAGATGGTATATTGATCGATTAAAAAAGTTTTGTAGTTCTCTTCAAAAAAATTCCTGAAAAAGGCCTTTTTTTGCGCTACAAGTGGGGGTAACGCCTTAATCGAAAGATTTTCATTTTTGTTTAAAAATTATATTTTTTTAAAACAATAAACGAGCGATTTTTTGGTCGAAAATCGATAGTTATCTGTCGGAAGCCGCTATTTTGTTAATTTTTGAAAAAAAAGCTTCGATTAAGAACCAGATTTATTATTAAACTAATGATTTTTTTTGTTGTGTTTTTTGGGTTTAGATGATCCAGTTAAATTTTATGATGGCCACCGCAAAGCACTACATGCCGAAGGGGGTCCGACAAAGACGGCGATATTTCTAAAAATCATCAATATTTTTCTTTGAAAATTTGCACAAGTCAAGTTGAAATATAACATAAAAAGTCTGTGTAACCACTTTTGTAAAACAAACTTAATTACTATAAACAAAAATTATTAAAAATGCTCGTTTTTTCACGCCACTGACTGCATCTCACCCCTTAAAAGTAAAGATAAATTACTGCAACTGTGTATGATCAGTATCGTCTACCTGCTCGACGTTCTTGAAGACCCGTATGAGATTCAGTCCAGCGAGTTTTCGAATGTCCCTCTCGGACCAACCCCTTGCGAGGAGTTCGGCAAACAGCGTGGGATACTTGCTGACATCCTCGAGACCCGCAGGTGTCCTGCAAACGCAGATATGTACATATACAGTTTCTAAAAAAACATTCACGTTTTCAAGAGGGACGTCTTACGAAAACATTTTTAAACAAATGTTCGCTGCCTTTATCAGATGGTAACATTGATCAATTTGAGTCCGGTCAGTTTTTCTTTGCTAATAAATAGCTAATTGTGAATGTAATCTACAAACGAAGATGTTATGTATGCTTCCGAAATTGCATTGGTACCCAGCGTCGCACAACTGCAACTATCGACCTTACACAGCGATCTGGTATGACCGGAAATGACTGCGGTAGACAAGTATACATTTGGGTCAAATGCGCGATAGCACCAAGTGACGCAGTGTCACCTTCAACGTTATTACTATCGCTTAACAGTTTGATCGGGAAACGGGTAGCCTCGGTGGTCTGCAATGGTCGAGTTTCGATAGCTTCTCTTCGGTGTCGCCTCCCCTGTCGCGTTCAACTCACTTCACCGCTGTGTCATCGTTTCTCCCGGTGCCGGCGAGCTTTTACAAGCCTATCGAGTGTGCGAAAGCACACGGTCGAAATGAGGCAATGTGCGCTAGCGTGGCCAGTCATTGGCGACAGGTCTCTGCAACTGGAAAGGGCCATACGGAAGAAGAGAGGAAGATGGTGAAAGGGGCAATTGGACACAAGCCAGGAATCAAACATGTACAGGGAACGGACAGAGAGCTTGAATGTGCATTAAACATTGAGACGATTTTTTTTTACAAAGCTTACGAATGGTTCACTATGCTTCCTGCCAGATAAAGATATGGGAAATATTCTGAATCTCCAAATCATCCCTTGATCAGCTGGTCAGTTAAAAACATCCGATTGGCTAGTGCAGTAAAGTGGAACGATGGCTGCAACTGTATATGGCAAACCTGAGACATAAGAACTTTAGTATCGGAGCTTTTAGCCCTGATGATGCGGGCTGTAATATTTGCGAAACGACAGCATTAAGGGGCTATACCAGTGTGACACTTTAAAAAAAATCGATTTTTCTTGCCTTTTTCGACAGTTTATACTTTCAAGAAGTATAGCTGATTAGCAGTTGTTATGGTAAATATCAATTTATCTTGCAAAAATCGATAGTCAAATCTTCAAACGCGTTTTTCTCGAAATGAGATTTTTCAAATTTGCTGACATTGTAACTCAAAGAGCAATTATCCGATTGACTTGAAATTTGAACTGAGTACTCTTGAATATATTTACTCTACAGTGACGTAGAACATTTTTGATTGGATAAAAATGGACGATTTGGCATTAAAAAAAAGATCATTTTATAGGCAAGAAAACAGACTTTTTTTCATAACTACGCCATTTTGTTAGATTTTGATATTTTTCGAAAATCCTACGTGATTGTACAGGAAATACTTTCCAGTTTAACGACATTTTTTCCTTTTTCGGTTTCAGCTACTCAATCGGCCGGAATCATGTCAGCAGTGGAGGAACTTTTTTTTGCGCCTCCGAAGGCAGCGCATAAGTCGCTTGGATCCCAATATTTTTCTATGAATAAATTATGTTATATAGGTCAAATACAGCCAAATATATTTTTAATTTTCCGAAACATTTAATTGGGTATTTTTCTTTCAAAAAATTCCCGAAAATCACCCAAATTTTCAGCGTTTACACTGGTATAGCCCCTGAAGCTGATTCTCAACACGGCCTCCATTCGGAAGCCACAAGCTTTTGTAATAACATCAAGAGCCGTGAAGCCTTAAAACTCAAATTTAGCTATGGTCTTCATCGTTGCTCTTCGATGTTCTCTTCACCTACAACGATGCAATAACGATTGAAGTTGTGAGAAAAACGGTTTTTTGTTGTGAAAGATCGAATGAATGCTACGTTTTCTGAGAATCTACGAAAGTGAGAGCCGCAAGCATCTAAGCTATGAAGCTTGTACACCAGGGGGTTGTTCCAACTTCCTGGTGTATGCAAGCGAAAGAGCGAGTCTGGAACCCGCGTAGAAATTTCTTAGGGTTAGCCTCATCAGGATCAGGCCCCAATCGAGGTGTGATACGGGTAACACTTATTACGGGCATCCTGATCCGGCCCCGACCGCGCTGAAAGTATCTAGGCCCTAGATCAGGCAATACAAAAATTGCCCTACTAACGCCGTCCCTGATAGGCCCTACTAAGGCTTTCCATGATAGGGCTACACTAGGCTTTCCCTAACGAGGCCCTACTAAGGCTTTCCATGATAGGGCTACACTAGGCTTTCCCTAACGAGGCCCTACTAAGGCTTTCCATGATAGGGCCATACTAGGCTTTCCCTGATTAGGCCATAAATGGGCTTGCCCTATAACTGCCTCAGCAGTCGATAGATGCACATAACCTCTCATTTTCCGCATGGAGACTTCGATTTGACAGCATCGTAGCGTCGGACTTTCGATGTATTCGTGAATTCTATAAAAAAAAAGGTTTTATGGACTGTCACGACAAAAAAACGTTATGCAACTCGGATGCGTGTTAAAAGATCTTGGCAGGGTTGTAAGGCCGAGAGAGAGGAATATATATATATATATATATATATATATATATATATATATATATGGTTAAGTTTGAAATATCAATAGCATGTTATTCGATAGAACTCTTTAATTATCACAATGATATCAACTAATTGATATACTTAATGTGATACAACAAATAATTATAGGAATACATTTGGTCTCTTATGCCACATCTGTGACCAAGATGTTACAAGCACTCGGTAGCATAGGGGCAGCGTGCGTAGCTATAGGTAGGAAGGTACTAGGTTCAATACCCATATAGGCGAAATATTTTCATCGAACAAAATCATTTCAGCAGCCCAGGGTATGACGAATTATGATACAAAATCATTGTAGTAGAACCCTAAATTGGGTGGTTCATTTCATTTTGGATTTTTGGAATATTTTATGCATATAGGATGCTTGGATTTACAGTGTATATTGTAAGAAAATAAAGATTTATTCGAATCGAACCTTTATTTATTCAATTTGAATATATTTAATATTCAAAAAGAATAGCTGAAACGAATAAGATCATTGTAGGCCGTGAGACATGGAAAAAACATATTCTATTTAAAAAGGTTCTATTTTAATTAAATATTTCTTTCTGATCAGGCAACCAGTTCAGGCCCATATGTTACACAACGTTACATTTCCTAGTAGGGCCTTTTCAGGCTGCCTTATTAGTGCCCTACCAGGGCAGTCAGGCAACCGGAACGTGCCCTGATTTGGGCCCCATCGAAATTTCTACGCGGGAAGTAACGATATCTCAACCTCCCCGATATCTTTCGTCGAAAATATAAGTATGTAGGGTGGAAGGACGAAGTGGAAGGGAGCGAGGGGCGGGGGGGGGGGGGGAGGGGGGGCACTATGCAGAACCAGTGAAATTTAATCTAGCCGTCATGGGCTTCTAGATTAGTTTCCAGTAGTCGCATGAGCTTTTACGCATATGTATATGCATACACATACATAGAAATATTACGAGACGAGAGATCATATTCAGTGCTCTCCTTCAGAACGCGAGGCACACGGCCCGAACGTCGCTGACGCTTCTCGTTCGCTCTTCTGGTTTTTACGATGCCCTAGCATAATTCCTACCCTCCCATTTTTGTTTTATCTCGTTTTCGCACTCGGAGTACGAAAAAAGACCGTTTGAGTATCAGAAAGAACTACGATCCGTCGTTATGTCTCTCCCACTTTCCTTTTTCTGCTTCTAGTCTAGATCTAGTCGTTCCTAGCTGGGTAGAATTGTACGCTTTCTATCTTGACCCTCCATTCGCCGCGAGAAATTTAATATTTTTCCTGTATGCAGATGGAGAGGGAAAAAGCGAGCGAAATCGTGATATTTCGGGGGAAAAAGTTTACCCTGGTCTTTCCCAATGCGAGTAAACGAAACAAAATGAATTGCAGCTTTTTCCCTTCGTGTACATATTTTTGTGTTCTTGCTGAATATTTATCACCACCCGTTGCCCTATTGTACTAAATCAAGACTCAGTTTTTCCTTTAACTTGAGACTTCCGACGTTTTTTCGATATTGACACTGTACCCCTCAGTCATTCTCGTATAACATCTTCAGGGTTGGATTACCTTTTTTCGCGGCTCAGTATCTCTCATTTAATTTATCGGTGCGTGGAGAATGAAAGGGATGGTGAAAATGGAAGAGAGGAGCCGAAGCGAGTTTACCGAGGGATCTGAAAAGAAAAATGTACAGAGATTGCAGCTTTGCGAGACGCAAGCTCTGAGGGAATTGGGGAAAGGGCGGGGAGGATCGCTATATATTAGGGCAGATGAGCTTATAATTCTTCTGGAAAAAATGTACTTGGTACACAAGACGTCCCTCGAGGTGATGGATGTCTTTTATAGCGGTGTTTCTCTTTTCCTTAGTCAAGGATTTTCCCATCCAAAACTCATATATTATCGGCCTGGCCTCGGGGCACCCTTCACCCTTGGATGTATTAACTTCACTCGCGGCTCATTTATTCGCCCTATTTTTCATGGTTTGTAAAGTTGCCGAAACATTTTCCAGTCTAAAATGTCGTAAAACGATTCGAGACATTGGACTTGTGAGCTTTTTAAAAGTAAAACTGCAAATTCAGTTTCGAAAAACAAATTACGAAAATTTGTACGTAGTTATTGTTGATAAAATACCAAGTAGGTTCGAAACCATTTGAAAAATAATTGTCTCGATTTTATATCCCATTTCCAAGGTACACTCGAGTCTTATCTTTTTCACTTAGGTATTTGAAAAAAAAAAGATCGACTTCATTTTAATTTCCACATGTTCCACAACCAGCTTGTCGATACATATTTATTTCGAAGAAATTTATATGAACCGGTAAATCACGGTAGCATAGTAGAAATGTTCGCGTACGTATCGTACAGTGTGTATGTGCGTGTGTGTGTGCGCGCGCGGTCGGAAGTGCATCGATTCATTCTGTTATTTAGCTTTCGACGTTGCGCTATGCTTCCAATTTTGCTTCGGACGTTTTTTTTCCGTTTTCTCGCAATTGGACGAGTCTCGATTATACACCAGAGCTGCTACACGTACATGCACCGGTAAAGGTATCATATTTGGAATTCTGGAATATCGCCTTTTATGCAGTACAGCGAAGCCTCGAAGCACCCAGTTGTGCAAACGAGAGTTACCAGGGGATGAAAATTGAAGGGTATCGATATCTGGAGGAAATAGTCATAGCGCAAAATTTCTCCACTTTGCATCTGAGCTTGATACGTTCGAACCCAAACGATTTTCCAAAATGCATCGAATCAGCTAATTCGAGCGAAATGTCCCAGAATTGCCACAGGAATCCAATTTAGCTACTGGCAATAATTTTGTTGTGGTGGCGCACGTATTTTCATTCGATGTCCAACAACACTGCAAAAACTAGGCGTGTTTGACATGTGTTCAAAGTATGTAGAAGTAACACAACATAAGGCTAGTACGCGCGTTGCCATGTTGATCCTACACACTTATGCATTTGGTAACACGTAATGCGTTAAAAGTACACACGCGAATATGCAATTTTTACGCATTAAATTATTACACACCTTCGTAGCTGTTCCCATCAATAACACACTTATTCGAACACACATAAAGCGTGTAGAATCAATATACAAGGCGTATATTCACACACATTGGACTAAACAACAGACGTTGTTAGCAACACACGAGAAAAAATAACACGGAAGAAAGCAACACAGTTTAAGTATGTTAATTCCGAGCTATTGATCATATGTTCCAAAAATCACATTGGTTACGGCATCACGTGAAACTCATTAGTTGATTTGACATCGATTGATTGACGGGTCAATTGAAGACCACATTTGGTCTTAACTTTTTGTTTAATTTATAGATTATTTTTGAGTTTGCCACGTGGAAGAATCTGAAATTGGAATTTTCTTTTCCAAAACCTCGATAGCCGCATTGAATCATTAGCGATGTATTTTTGTTTCGTGGCCATCACCCCCATCAGTGACACTTCTCAAACATACTGCAGAGTAGTATATAAGTATTGTTGAGTACAGTTCAATAAATACATATATCTTGGCGATAAAAAGCTTCTGTTATTCAATTTATTATTCCGACGCATCCCATGTATAAACAGTGCGGCAAAAATAAGTGTGTTGTTTTTACACACTTTGAGTGTTTAAATGCCTGTAGGCACTTTTTACACGTTTTAACGTATATAAGAAAATAACACACGTAAGTGTGTTGTTGGAACGCATCTATCCGTGTTATTTTTACACCGTTATTATTCACACACGTTAAAACGCGTAAAAAGCGTCTACAGCCATTTACACACCTAAAGTGTATAAAAACAACACATTTGTTTTTGCAGTGTAAATGATCATAATCTATCATAAGCCCAAACAAACCCGAACAAACACGATGTTGAAAAAAGACTAACTGGAAGCCTTTGAAAGTTGCAATCGAAGCTCTGGGGCTTTCGGTAAAATGTTATTTTTCCTCGGCCAATAAAATAGAACCCGCGATAGAAAGCTTTTCGATTGCCCTGTCGTACGGACGGTCACGCTCCCGCACAAACGCATTCTCATACTCAAACGTAAAATGGCACACCCGTTTTCCGGTGGAGTACTTACAAATTGATTCCGTCGTAGCCAGCGCCTATACCAATGTGATCGACACCTGCCACATTTCGCACATGGTTGATATGCTCTGAAATGAAAAATCAACAAACCTTCATGTTCGTGTGAAAAGTCCGAAGGTGAAGTTAAAAGAGGTGCATATTCGTCACGTTTCCTCTCACTACTAAGCTGTGTGCTCATACGCGTATGCACGTACGCGCTATCCAGCTGCGATCGCGTTTTCAATTCTGCCGTTCTCATTTCGAAATTCCTCGTTTATGAACGGCTTCTCGATGATCGATCCAAGCGCCAGCCTCTAATTCAGCTAATGAAACGACTGCGGAGAATTGTAAAGGCGAGATTGCCTAGGCCATCGTTGTTGGTTATGCCATAAATGCGCGTCATTTTGCGTGGCGCTATATCGCCACCGGCCAATATGATCTCCACGATTGAACGCGGCAATTAAAACTATCCCGGGATTTCACGAGTATTCCGAGCATTTCGGCGATATGAATATTTTTTTCGGCCATCCTAGTGTTGTTCGGTACGCTGCTGTTTGTAGCGTCGATTATTGAAATTCCGCCCGATGAATCCGGATGTCATTTCAATGATAACAACGCTTATTGGATTATGGGGAATTATTATCGATGTAGTATTGATTCAACGTGATAATGGTATTGCGATTCCGTTGGTTCTGGATTAAGGCGAGATATCATTTGCAACGATCATAAAATTGATCAATTTTGTTTCTTTAAGGGGTGAGATGCAGTCGTAATTTTCAAAAAATCATTTTTTTTACATTGTCTTGAAGTATGATGTTTCGAAAATATTCCCTGAAAATTTAAAGTCAATCCGATGAATAGTTTCCGGGATATCCCACAATTAGTGAAGGGGCGTCGGGTCCCCATGGCAGGTAGCGGCTGACAAATGCGCAAACGATAATACCCGGGAAGGCAGAATGCTTCGAAGACAACAACAAATTGATATTTTGGAAGCTTCCACATCGGCAGAAGCCCTATTGTATGGGCCAGGAATTGATGATTCGATGTAAGTCATTTTTTAATTAGTATTTCTAAACATAAATCAACTGTAAATTGGAAAACGCTTTCAGAAATTTTCAAAAATGTATTACTCAAAAATTTTGTACTTTATCAAAATTTTATAAAGGATACTTTCCTCTTAAAATTGCCCACAATGTTCTAAAAAAATAATTCATCCCGAAAAAAAAAATTAACAATAAACGAGCGATTTTTTTGTCGAGAAACGAAAGTTATGTCGGAAACCGCCATTTTGTTAATTTTTGAAAAAAAAAGCTTCGATTAAGAACTAGATTTATTATTAAGCTAATGATTTTTTTTTTGTTATTTTATTTCAGATGATCCAGTAAAATTTTATGATGGCCACGGCAAGCCATACATGCAGAAGGGGGCCTGACAAAGATGGCGATATTTTTATAAACAATCAATATTTTTCTTTGACAATTTGTACAAGTCAAGTTGGAATATGACATAAAAAGTCTGTGTAACCACTTTTGTAAAACAAACTTAATTACTATAAAAGAAAATTATTGAAAATGCTCATTATTTCACGCCTCTGACTGCATCTTACCCCTCAAACGATAGAGCTACATATGTAGAATATTTTCCCAAAGTATGGAAGCGAAATTCGAAAAACTTCAAACATTACAGCCCGTCAACGCTGTGCCTCACCACTCGGATTCGGAGCGCGCGCCGGTAGAAGCGAGAGCGCAGAGGGGCAGGCAGAGATGGGATAAAAGTAATTAAATTAACAACTAACAATTACCATCACTACTGTAATTGATAATTAAATTACTTTGTAACCTATCACTTAAGTAATTAGTCACCGCAAGTACCTAGTGTAATTTAATTCAAATTCTATGTAAACTTGAAACGCGTTTTTCTCAAAACTGCATTTTCGAAATTCGAATGTGTATACGGATAATTCCCGGCAATCAGTTTCAACAATTATGCACATAATACGTTTTTTAAATGCCGTTTGTTGTGGAAAAACTGACGCTTTCGAACTTCATTATGTTGTTCGCAAACAAAGTTATATTTCAAAAATGGAAATATTTGCTGCGGCAGGTATATAATACAAATATCGTTATTTGACCGCTACAGTTGAAGGACATATGTTCCTTCCCGCACGAGGGGACGGGACGGTCGAAACAAGACAACGCATACCAGCGTAGTTGCCTGCTAACTTCGAAAGAAGGTAGAAGGGGTCCCTAGCACAACTTGTAACAGCGTCGAAAATCAGTGCGTACGTGAGAGTTTTGTTTTACCCGGTTAAAAACGAAAAAATGGAGGCGGGAAAATCCGCGAGTGATCCGGGCCCTTCGCATGAAAGTAATGTGATCGAAGAAGATTCGATACACAGTGAAGTGTCCAAGCAACAATTGAAAGATGCGTTGGCATATTTTGAAAGCCTCCTCTGTAATAACAATCTCATCGCAGCAGAACCGTCTCCATCAATCAACGAAAAAGCCATGGTAATAGGGGAAGAAATGTTCCAGAATACGTTGCAAATGCTTTCCATGTTTTTATGATAACTATCACTCTGGTGCGTGCGACACTTCGGCTACTTCATCTCACTAATTATAAATTATCTTCAAGTATATCCCGAGTCGAAATTTTTAGCCTCCTCTGAACCCTCGCAGGACCCATTTCTTTTGTAATACATAAGCCGCCAGCCTCCGTTGAACCGACGAAACCTCATTTGTCGAGTTCAGTGCCATGAAGAGACCTCCTCTTGGTCCAGGGTAGCCTCTGCTAGACCTCCCAAACCTTCTCTCGACCCCCAGTTTTAGTGAAACGGGCAGAGCACAGGCCTCCTTAACCTGCTTTCAATCTCAAACTGTTGCCTCGACCCCACCTAACCTGCTTTCGGCCCAAATTCGATATCTCCTCCATTATCATTCCATTGTGGCCTGATCGGTAACCCGTTTGATGACGAAAATAATACGAAATTAATAAAAATACATCGTCCCCTTATCAAATTATTAGTGCAATATTAATATGCGAAAACAATCAAATTTGCTCAATATCGATTTATTATTATTTTATAGGCAATTCATAAAAGAATGCTGCGCTGTTTGAAATTTTCTTTACATGGAAAGTATTTGGCCGCAACGGAATATTACAATGCCCCTTTTCTCGACAACGGCGAAGAAGCGCATCTTACTGCTTTGCCACATAACACCTCTGGCCATGAGTTTTTATTACACGCAGTATGAATCGAATATGAATTTGACAATTGACAGCGTCCCCTTGTGAGTTGAACTTTAAATTTATCGAACTTGAAACAAAGATGTGGAAGATTTACGAAAGTCATGCGCACCAAAACGAGTGTGATTGGTTTGTTTTAAAATGGATTCGTGTGTCCATTGCCGGAGCTACTAACTACCTGTCTTAAGGCGTTAGGCCACAGTAACGGGTATAAAATCATGTGCGAATTTAACAAGTTTTTTTTCTTATGAAAAAATGATTCACTCACAAAGTTAATTACACATCCATTTGATATGAATTAGAATTTTTTTTTCGATGTACATAATGGCCCACTACTGATATTTTCTTTCGTTATCTTTTTTTAGGCGCTCCGCGGCGTGACATTTAGCGTTCACAATTTTTGACCTAGAACAAAAAAAATTCTCATCAATCTACATTAGAATACGTAGAGAAGTACGTGCGGTATTAGAAAAACATTGTTTTATTCAAAAGTTGTAGGTATTTTAACTTAAGAAATGAATTTTCAGTGCAAAATGTCGTTATAACAGCTAATAAACTGCTCATAAAATGAAAAGTTTTCGATTATTCAGAAATCCCGTACGTACTTCTCTGCGAAATGCAATTAGGAACATAACATTTAAATTTAAAGTAAATCGAGTGAAAATTGTTGAAGTTATTTGTCACGCCAATTGGAAAAAAGCTGTTTGGAGAAGTTTCGAGTACAGCTTGATATTCATACTAAATAGATGTGTAATTAATTTGATGAGTGAATCACTTTTTCATACGAAAAAAATCTTGTTGAAAGCCTCAGGCCTTAAACGAGAAAAGTACATTACAATCGAATACCGAAGTTATTTCTGAAACTGGCAAATTACTCTTCAAAGGGTAAGTTGATTTTTGAATCGTTTAAATTGGATCTCTTGTCCCGAGCGTAATTACTACGCATCTCCTGGGACTCGAACCTTTCCCCGAACGACGGTCAAGCGTAAATTATTCAAGGCCAATGTTCGCTCTCACAGACCGCTGCAAAATCTCGCTGTGAAGGGGATGACGCGGCGAGATGAATGAAAACGACACGCGTTTGAGTTCGAAATTAGTGTGTACACGAAGTTTCACGTAGGCCTTCAGAGTCACTTCTTGCTACACGCAATTACATTCCACGGATAATGGTAACCATACTTTTGCCACTCCTTATCGTTGTCGATGTGTCGAGTTGCATTCCAACCGGAAGTAATAAACGGACCACTAGTTCAAACGCCAATAAATATATGTAATCGATATCCAGCCCGATTTACTAGTCATTGAGTGGCATTGGCGTCCTGGTGAGCTGTCTGTGTAAAATACCCCACGACCAACCCCGTATGGTGGAATTTCAATAATCCTTCACGTCCACCGACAACAAAACCCAAAGGCCCAAAGCATCTATATAAGTAGGGCACGCGTGGAAAAAGATCCAAAGTTCCTTTCTTTTCCACAATAATTAGTATCGAAAAAGAAATTACCAGCAACGTCATGGAGGGTCGATTTCTCCCCGCAGCTTATGAAATGAGGGTAGAACGATACCATTACAATGCCACCAGATTGAGCCTGTAATTACACGACAATCGTAATATGTATTATCTCGTAACAAACAGAAATGTTCCTACACTTTTTTCAAGAGCAGACTATATAAATAACGTCATAATACGGAGTGAATACTTACGAGGAGTCGAAGAGCGTGGTCTGGCACGTTTCTCGACGAGTTGCAGAGAGCGTGTGCGCTACTGTGACTGAATATGACGGGTGCTCTCGACGCGCTCATTGCGTCGAGCATCGTCGGCACCGAGACGTGCGAGAGATCGACCATCATTCCCAGCCTGTTCATCTCGAGTACGATGCTCTGGAGTATAAAAAGCATCCGCGAGATGTTTACACATTCTGTTTTACACACATTACATTGAAAAAATGTGCGTAAATAATGGTGTATTTGTAAATAAGTGGAATCGAAGTTTGGCGAAGTAACGAGGGAGGTAAAGACCCCAGGCCGCCAAACTAAGCAAGAACAAAAGTCGGTTTTTCGGAATTTCAAGCTAACGCAAACCCCTTAAGGATTTTACGCACGGACGTGGAAGCTTGTAAGTAGACCAGTACGATCTGAGCGCTACGAGTGGTTGGAAGACAGATCGAAAAAAAAAACAGTTCAAGCATGGAGTGAAGAAGCCTTCGTTGGGACACTGACACTTATTGCTCCAGCTGCTATGAGACTGCTCAGGCAGTGTGGTCTTTTTTTCTCAGCAGCGACACGATGGCAGGAAGGCGAGCAAAGGAACGATAGGAGAGGAACATTTCGGTCGATTCACTCGCTGAATTTCAATGTGCCTCGTCGGGCACGTCGGTGTCATGCGGAATCTCCGAGTACGCGGGCACAAAACTGAATATTTCAGATTGTCACGGAGAATGAGAATGAGATTCTGGGTTTTCCTCTACCAGTCGACCGTTTGATTGAAATAGTGCATCGAAGTATAGCAGAGCAAATTAAAATTTCAGACAATGCATATCGGATGTATTTGGGAATCGTGATGGATCATCATGTGACTTTGGGGTGCAAAGATTCTATTGTTTCCTTTCTATCTAGTCTTTTCGGAACATAATACTTTCTAGGCTTTCCTAAACAACACTAGGACATGTCACCAACAAATGGTGCTGTTGCAAATATGTATTTACAATAAATATAAAATAGGGAACAGGTAAAATGTGTGGGTACATGACGATTCGAAACACAGATTTTCGCCTATTGTACGAAAGAACGGTTGGAATGAAGAGCATCGGCGAAAAAGAATAGGGATGAATAGTAGTGAAATAGTGCCGGAAAAGTCCAGTTTGGAATGCGAGTGACACGGAAAAGGATGATAAAAAGTACGACCAGTAGGGCAAACCGAGCTGAGCTGGCTCTTCCCATTATTCGAGCAATTTATTTTGCTGAGGTAGGTCCGGGAATCAAAGAAAGAAAGCAACGGGAACGGAGTTGGAGAGGTTCTGGAGAGATGGAAAAAATGTGGAAAGGGATGCTGTATAACATTGTTTGCCGCAATCCCCTTGTCCTTCTTGCTCGGTCGTTGATACCGAAAACTCATCTGTATACGCGTTGGCGATAGACAACCCAGAAACGATCGTTGAATGAAACTTGCTATTGTACTAGGGATACTTTTTTTTGTCGATCTCGTGCCAACCGTCAATTCTCGTGAAATACTGAAAGAAAGAGAAAAGACAAAAGGGAAACAATGGGACGGAGTGGGTTGAGGGAGAGAGAGAGAGAGAAAGGACAGCGTGAAGCAAGAGAGGAAGAGAGAGAGGAGGGAGACTAAAAGGTCCGAACAGATCCAATCGTGTACGTTCGTATTTCTTCAGATCCCTATGCCCTCATTCCGATTGGGCCCTATGTCCTCGTAAATCTTTACGAAATCTCGAAATGGTTCGCGGTTCATAATTTCAGCAATGGTACAAGCGTCCAGAGGCGCGGAGGCGACAAGGTAGGCGGTGCCCGTATGGCAGATATGGGTAAAAGCAACTCGCCTTGTCAGCCACCTAATTAGAGGCAAAGTTTCGGTAAGCGGCCAACAGATGGTCTCAAAGGTCTCGTCCCATCCCCAAAAAGTACTTTCCAAGTAGTTAGGGCAGCAGGCGCTCTCAAAGTAGGCGGACCGAGTCAAGCGTAATTCTGTACAACATCCGTACGAATCTATAGCTGAATACATCACCTATACAAGCAACACACACTTCGGAAATCCCGAAAGGCTGTCATATAGTTTGTCGTCCTTTCATCGATGTAGCCATATATGGCGCTCTGCAGGACTTCTTCAACCGGCCTTACATAAATGTCATGCCTGTAGCTGCTTCTTCATTCGTCCATGCTGCAAGATATTGCAGACTTTTGAACCGTTGATCCCCTACTAGGAAGTCCATTTACCTGCACACCTATAGCGCGCCCAACGTCGTTCGGATATTCATCATAACTCTCTTATCACGATACTGGGCAACCGGCCATTCAGGCGATAATTTTAATGGAAAACTGAATCAATGTCGGTGATATATATTATCGGGAATAGACTCCACATACGTTCATGGTTCGCCATTAAGCGGTGAGATGCAGTCAGAATTTTCAAAAAATCGATTTTTAAAACATTTTCTTGAAGTATGATGTTTCAAAACTATTCCCTGAAAATTTCAAGTCAATCCAGTGAATAGTTTCCGGGATGTCCCACAATTAGTGAAGGGGCGTCGGGTCCCCAACGTATGGACGTGGCTGACAAACGCGCAAACGATAATTCCCGGGAAGGCAAAATGCTTCGAAGACAACAACAAATTGATATTATAGAAGCTTCCACATCGGCAGAAGCCCTATTTTATGGGCCAGGAATTGATGATTCGATGTGAGGCATTTTTTAATTAGTATTTCTATACATAAATCAAGTGTAAAATTGGAAAACTCTTTCAGAAATTTTCGAAATGTATTACTCAAAAACTATGAACTTTAGCAAAATTTTATAAAGAATACTTTTGTTTTAAAATTGCCCAAAATGTTGAAAAAATAATAATTCATCCGAAAAAACTTTAATTTTTCGAAAAATTGTTTTAACAATTGGCTATAAACAATTGAATGCTCGATTTTTCGGCAAAAAATGTGATATTCGGATTCAACGGATGAATAAACATAAAAAGAGTTTTTTTTTAGCTTCATCCATCGAGCTCAAAACTTTACGAATATATAATACCGTATCCACATCGAAAAACTTTAAGGGGGGATTGTCTTTTTTTTCGCAAAATTTACCGCTTTTTGGGAATTTTTTTGTGAAGAAAGTATACAACGGAAAACTTGTGAAACTTGGCATATAGTTTTATTGATCTGTTTACTACATACAAAAAATTTTTTAAACAATTTCATCAAAAAATCCGCCTCCCACCCCCCTCGACGCGCGATGGTCCTTTTTTGATGGTGTGCACGATTTCTCAAAAACTATTCAACCGATTGCCTTCAAATTTGGACAGAATGCTCAGCTGACATCCTTTTATCGTTTGATGAAGCAAAAAAGCAATACGTTTAATAGTTTTTTATTTATAACAAAAAATCGATCAATTTTTTTCGAAAAATCGATACTTCAAGTTCTAAACGTCACCAAATCGTCAATTTTTTTTCCCCTTCATCGAACGATAGCTATATGTGTCTAAAGTAAAATGCTTTTTGGGTTTTTGTTGCAGGATGAACGTGAAGGCTGTAATCGTGCACACCATCAAAAAGGACCATCGCGCGTCGAGGGGGGTGGGAGGCGGATTTTTTGATGAAATTGTTTAAAAAATTTTTTGTATGTAGTAAACACACAAAATGATGGCATCAATAAAATCAATCAATCAATAAAAATCAATAAAAAGTATGATGGCATCAATAAAACTATATGCCAATATCAAATCAATAAAAAGTATGATGGCATCAATAAAACTATATGCCAATATCAAATCAATAAAAAGTATGATGGCATCAATAAAACTATATGCCAAGTTTCACAAGTTTTCCGTTGTATACTTTCTTCACAAAAAAATTCCCAAAAAGCGGTAAATTTTGCGAAAAAAAAAGACAATCCCCTCTTAAACGCGTTTTTCTCGAAACTATGTTTTTCAAGTCGGTGACCACTATAATTAAAAAACCACTCGATGGATTTTAATAAAATTTGGTGTGCTTATTGATAGCATTAAAAACTAGTCCTTAATCTAAGGATTTTCATTTTTGTTCAAAATTTATATTTCTTTTAACAATAAACGAGCGATTCTTTTGGTCGAAAATCGAAAGTTATCTGTCGGAAACCGCCATTTTGTTAATTGAAAAAAAAGCTTCGATTAAGGGCTAGATTTATTATTAAACAGATTTTTTTTTTAATTTCAGATGATCCAGCAAAATTTTATGATGGACACCGCAAAGCACTACATGCCGAAAGGGGTCCAAAGATGGCGATATTCTTTTAAATAATGAATATTTTTCTTTGAAAAATTGTACAAGTCGAGTTGAAATATAACATAAAAAGTCTGTGAAACCACTTTTGTAAAACAAACTCAATTACTATTAAGAAAAAATAATTGAAAATGCTCGTTTTTTCACGCCTCTGACTGCATATCACCCTTTAAAGCGATATTACAGTCTGGAAACTTCAAAAATTCGATTTTTTTCGCATTTTTTTTATAGATTGGGGTTCTGAGAATGTGTCTTGAAAATATTCATTTGAAATTCGTAAAACTCCCATAGTTACAGAGGCTTAAAGGCTGCGGTGTGTTGGGGCGCGGCAGGTAGTCATCTCCTCGACCGTTGTACCTCGACCGTTGTGTCCATTGTATACCGGCTTGGGGAATTTCTCTATCCCTTGCCCTCAATTGCAGTCCAATACCCAAGGTACCCTTATAAATAGTCGGTATACTTTTGAGCTCTGAACGAAGTAGACGTGCGTATTTAAAAAATGGTTCGAAAAGATAAGCGAGGTAGTCGTGCACCGGACTCAAAATCGGCCGTGGATCGGAATCAAAATCGGCCCTAATGCAAAACAATACGCAAAGTGTAGAGACAACGAGCGTGTACAACGGTCCAACAGACGGGCGTCTACCGCATCCAAAGAGGCGCGGACCGCCAGAAACGAAGCGAGTGCGGCTGAATATTCTTTTTTTGAAGCTGAGGAAGTTGGTCTGTATGGTCCCGGTATAGCTGATTAAGGGTAAGTTACTCAAATCAGTTGTTATCCACCATAATTTTAGCCGTATCAATGCTAAATGTATGGCAAACTTTCAACGCGTTTTTCTCGAAACGACATTTTTCAAGTCGGGCGCACGTTTTTCTCAGAAACTATTGGACCGATTGACTTCGGGTTTTGCACACATTTCGAGCGAACCTTTATCTATAGTCTGAACTAGAATAATACCGATAGCTGGAATATTTTAGCCCCGCTCTCACGTTTTAGTTGACAATTTTCCGGGAAAATTAAACCTTAATTTTCAAACAGCTGCGATTCCGATAAAATAATTCGTATTTTCTAATTCAGACGATTACTACTTCATATAGATTGAAAAAAAAATTGTTTTTCTGTTCCAGACGACTAAGATCGTCTTACGCCATGACCTGCATAACAGCGCATAACTTGTATAGATTTCAATAAAGTATTTCATAAAAATTTGTGTTGCTAGTTGAAGCATGTCTCAATATGCGTAAAAAACCGCGGCACTATAGGTTTGATGGTTTTCGCAAAATTAATTCCTAAAAATTACTTAAAAAACAAGCTTCCAGACGGTAATACCCCCTTAAGCCGCATGACCCAAAATACAGCGATCCCATATTAGCCGTAATACAAGCTTTTCTCGTAACGTTTTCAACATCACCCAGGTCTCGGATTCCTTGCGTCCGCTATTATCGAGTTTAATCTGTCTACTTGAAACGCGTTCCGTGTGTATAGACGATCCTCCGGCAATGTCCATGGAGGGTCGGTTAAACCGAGATGAGAACAGTAACCAGGCAAAGTGAGAATACGAGGGCGAAAGCCTTGAAAGAGCAAGGCTGAGGGCGAGAGCAGCCCACTCTACTGCAATTATTGCCCTCTCATCCACGTGCTCAAGGAAATCGAGATTCAGCGGGAGAAGAAGGAACCCTGGCACACCACTGTTATTTGGTGAAACATACAGTCACCCTTATCCTCGGGCAAAAAATTCTACGGAAGCTCCGAAAAATCACGTGATAGGAAAGTAAGCTTGGTATACTTGAGGGAAACCTGACTTGCAGATGTAGTTGTAATTTTAACTAAATCTTGGATTTTTTCTTAGCCAAGTACAACAGACAGTCTTAAATAACAGTTTGCAATTCATTAAGCGATTTTTTAGAATTTCATCGTACTTTTGATAAAACAATATTATCTTTACTTAGTTAAAATAAAGACTTTGAACTTTCTAACAAATGAGAGTATGCAGCATATTTCGAGTCTGCAAAACGTTGGTTCTGTCATCGCTAACGAAATGAAAAAGAGATGAAAACGGAAAGACAACATGGAGAGAACTTTAGCACACAGTGCTCACGATAGTCTCGAGGGACGGAAAAAATAGACACAGATATACATTCAACTTGGGGGTTGGAATGTTGCGTGTATATAATATATATATATATATATATATATATATATATATATATATATATATATATATATATATATATATATATATACATATAAAAGTTTAACCCTCTGGCGGATAACTACGGCTCGCGCATATTCGAGCAGAATCTCTTGCGTTTTCCTCACTTCCGTTCCACGTCTGCTTATATTACGTTTACGTATTTACGAAGTCTCTCGGCGTCTCTATCTCTCGCGAATTTCGTCGTTCTCTTCGGCGAGTTAAACAGCCCAAAAATATGCTGCCAAAATAAGGGCTCGAGCAGTCAAATCGAAGAAAAGTCTTGCTTCTACGTTTTCTGTACCCCTGTTTCGCCCTTTTTGTGTTTGGTTGGGTATGGGTCAGTGTGCGTAGTGAGTTATTGGTGTTCAAAAAATGGAGTATTGTATGAAAAATCCATATTCCTGCGAAAACAGCAGAAATCCTGAAGGCTATTGATGGCAAACGTTGTCCTGAAATGAACAGTGATTGAATTACGGTTTACTTTAAGAGCCCTCACCTTGCCGAAGTTTGAGAGTCCACCAACGTGAGGCACTTGACCAGGTTCGTCCGTCGTGCTGCAGTCTGCCCTAACGAACCAACAAGTCAATAACTCAATAGCGACGATTTTCTGAACTACTGTCAATGCTCATCTATATTCACATGTACTTTATAATACGCAATACGAGGTTATGAGCAATTAAATTGACGTAATTAATGATGGGGGAAGTCAGGTGGTCAATCAGAGAAATGTAACCCCCACGACTTCCTGGTCTTAAGTACTTTGCGACAATTTTATCATCAGTAGACGCTAGGCAAATGCACAAACACATACATAGGCAGGTGTCTGTGCGTTAGGTATGTGTATATCCAACAATGCATGTACTGCAATAACGTGATTTACGCGACAATTACGCCCCCTCCCCTACAATGCGATGTGCGAACAAGGCCTTATATAGTCTGTGCAGAGCCCAAGCTCTCTCCGTTAAATTGCTCTCCCATTCTCTCCGGCGATTAGCACTTGATCGTTACGAAAGGCCTAGCCCTATGGATGCATAATATGATTGATGTTATGTTGCCTGCTATTTATTTTGCCACCTATATACGTATATGCAGTACCGTACCGAGGGTGGTTCACACATAGGCTCGCGTCAGTTATTCACGAGCTGTTATCTTGCGTTCTGGAGAGAGCTAATTGTCTAGTATGGATAGTGCATGTTGTCAGGATTGACTTTCATTACGGTTTGACTTGAGCTGCCTTCCCTGTCATTATGGTTAGGACGGTAGAGAAAAATGACCCGAGCTCCGTGACAGAGGAAAATAGTCCGTTAAATCAATCGATCAGCTGAATATTCATTATGGTCCTGCTATTAGGTGGAATCATGATTCCGTTGAAAATATGCAAAAAGCAATCTGGGCAACCTATTACCATAAAACGTCAACCGATGAAAAACCGCAATATCACTGCCGCCCGGATCTTGGTGCTCCTGGCAATGAGCCAAGGCATCGAAAACGTTTACAGAATACAAGCATGAGGCAGACACGCCTGAGGACGTCGCTGATGCCATAATGCTGGTATTAAGCGACGGCAATCCTCTCGAGAGATGCCTCCAAAGGTTCATAGGAAATGATAACGAATTTCGATCAATCGGTTTGGAAAGTTGCCCCGAAATATCTAAATAGCGAACCACACATCGGGTGGGTTGCTGCTCATTATTGCCCAGTTAATTTCGACATTTTACTCGCATACTCACCAAGGCGTGTTGCACGTATGAGTGAGGGTGAGGTATCTTGTCCCAAGGGCGTACAGCATTCTCAACACTGGAAGACTGGCACCGACTGCGTGACCACCCTCAACCCCAATCAGACTCGCTAATCTACCCTCCTTGTGGGCCCTCTCGATACCTAAAAATACAACATGTAATTTCGGCATCAGAAACTGTAGGGGATCCAATAGAAGTTTTCGCGTGAGGTGCACGGATTTCATTGACGGATTATTTTTTCCCCACATGGGAAATTCCTCTTTCAATATTTCACCTTTCGAAAGCATTTCCTCGTAATGCACACGCTTTGGCTGGCACTTGAGAGAAGCGCCCGCTAACACCAACCTCCACCATTCTCCAACTGAAACTATCCGGCATCTGCAAGCTCTCCGAGAATGTGTAGAATGCTTGCTCTCTTCCCCTCTTCTCCGTCGCTGCCGCCGTCCCGCCCTACATCTCGTTTTCCTGCTAGTCGTCGGCGTCGTTGACGAGAGGGTACACTTGAAAGTCAGGATTGAACGCTAGCCGTGCACAGCATTGGCATGCGAGTTGTTGGATTTCACGAACACCCTGAGAAAGCTCTTTTTGAATTCTGCTTCAACCCATCGTTCTCGTTCTCCCTCTTCCAGCGCCTCTTCCTTTATACTTTGATTTTTTCGCTTTTTCCTTGTTCAACCTTCCTTTTTGCTTCTGCTCTTTTACTGCTGCTCATTGATGTCTGCCCTCTTAAAATCCTGATATCCTGCCATTTCGTGCTAAAAATTATGTCGGGCTGAACAAAAAGATGTAGACAAACGCTCCAATGTACATTTTTGCCGAAGATTTTGGTGAAGTAACTAGGGTTTTTGAGCGACGTCGATATTGCATTAGTGTTGAACGATGTTTTCAATATATCACAACTGTTCTGTATTATTCAAAAAGAAGACGATCCCCGATAGAGGCTGTATCCATTTATCATCGTATCGTTCCGTTATAACAGAGTCCTCGTCTGTTAGACTGAGTTATTTAGGAGCTTCAGCCCAGGTCAGCGTCCAGTTCGACGCCTCATAAATAATGTCGTTCCAATCTTCCAATTTCGATCTCTATCTGCAGAAATCCATTTGCGATATCATGTGGTTATTTCTGGCACTCTCTTCTTGTCCAAATTACCATGCTTCGGATGCTTTCCACCTTTTGGAGACATTCCGTGCGGTACGCTTTTAATCGCTTGTAATGACTCAATTGGTTGAGAAAATTATCGGTAGAGCCGAAGGTATCGATCTTTAAGGATATTTAAGGAATACAGTTAGTAGAGTGTACCATTCGTTTTTGCGGTTTCAGAGCTTGCTTCTTCTTGCTTTTTTTGAAGTGATACTGCCTATCTAATTGTTTTTGTATGCATTTGCAGTAACTGGTGGGTAATGCAAATTTACTAGAGAGGAGCATGCTTTATGTCAATGTTGCTTATTCACAATATGCCTTATAGTACAATGAAGGCATAATAAAATTGTTTCTCTCTCTCTCTCTCTCTCTCTCTCTCTCTCTCTCTCTCTCTCTCTCTCTCTCTCTCTCTCTCTCTCTCTCTCTCTCTCTCTCTTGGTAGCGGTTTCTCACTTTTCCATTTATCGGTCTGCCATATGTGCCGGCTGTATTATTCTGAACACCGGAGCTCGGCATGCTTTACGATTCGGGACATCATTGCTGGCTCTTCCTCTACTTTAGTGCGTACTATATCGAACCCAGCACTGCATAGATGCGGTGCACAATAGGGTATAGCCGCGGTTTCATCGTCGCCGTCGGCCCCACAGTGGTCACAGCCGTTAGTGGTCAGACGTCGATGCGAAACTCAGGGCCCCTATAGACGCGTGCACACACCAGATGCGCTTTGAACAGCTCTCGAAGATCGAGACATGCACATCGATCGTGGGAAGCAGAGCTATGTTACGTATGAATCTATTTCCGTTGCTTTTATTTTATTTTTTTGAACAAGCTGAGAAGGATTATTCCCACATAAAGATTTCCTATTTTTTCGAACAGTGGTGTAAG